>JAKULF010000016.1:0-600000 GCA_022661535.1 Eutypa lata
ATTATTCGAGATTAATATTTATTCGTATATTTTAATATAATAATAATTTCGGTTTTATAAATTAATAATTAAAAGATTTATACGAAAATAAATATATTATTTATAATAACGTTTTATTAATTTTAATTTAAAAAATTTACGAAAAAAATCGATATTAATAATAACGAAAAATAAACGAACTTTTAATATTATCGGAAATTATAACGATTACGTTATTAACGGCATTTATTTCTCTTTTTTTATTAAGTTAAATTATAACTTAATATTTTATTTCCTTAATTCGGCCGAAACTTCGACAATTAAACGATTTTCTTATTTATTTAAATAACTTTATTTTAATAATAAAAAAGTTATAAAACTTTATAAATAAACCGATTACTCAAATTAATTCTTTAACGTTATTATATTAAATCTTTTTTTTTTATTAAAATTAAATATATAACTTTTTTTTTTTTTTTCATCGATACTTATAAATTATTATAAGTTTAATAAACCTTTTATAACAATAAACGACATTAAAAATATTATACATAACTTCGTAAAAAAAGCTTAAGCTAAAAAACGAACCGTATTAATAATAAAAATTTAATAATAAAAAATAATAAATTAATATTAAAACGATATAAACATTATCGTAAAGTAATTTAAAAGTATATAAATATAAAATTCAAATTTATATATAAATAACCGTAACGTTAAAATTAACTTTAATTACGTAATTAATAAATTAATGTAAAATAAACGTATAAACGTTACATTTTAATAATAAATAAATATATAATTAATATTTAATAAAATTTATATAAAATAAGCGTAAATATTAATAAATACGTAATTATTAATAAATATAAATTTATTTATTTTATAATACCTTAACGCCGTAACATTAAATGTAAAAAACGCATTATTTAAAGTAAAATTAAACTTAATATTTACTTTATTAAAGCTTTAACCGTAAAGTTTATTTAAACATTTAATGTAAAATAAATAAATAAATTATTTATTTTTTTTTCGTTTAAGTATATAAACATTTATTTTCTTTTCTTTTATAACATTAATTTTATAATAAATTAAATTATATATTAAACTTATTTAAGATTTCCGTACCTTTTATAATTTAAATAATTACACTTTATAAACCTTTATTATAATATTTATAAATAATAACTTAAAACTTCGCCGATAATTACTTTATTAAAAAGCTATCGTAATTTAATTAATATCGAAATAACGAAACCAAGTAAACGAAAAAACCGTATTTCTTTTTTCTCGTATTATTATAAAAAAAGTTAATAAGTAAATAAACTTAATAAACGATATAAAAGTATATAAAATATAAATCTTAATAACTTAAACTCGAATAATTTAAACTCGAATAATTTCGATTATAATATTTAAAAAGCTCGTTCTTTTAAATTTTTAAAAACGAATAAAAACTTACGTAAATCCGTCGAAAAAAATTTTAAAAAAAAATAAAAAAAATTTTTTTTTAAAATTAAAAAAAAAAACTACTTTAAAAGTTTCGATAATTAAAAACTTTAACGTAATACTTTAAATTTTACTTTAAAAAAAATCAATTATAAAAAAAGTATAAAATTACTTAAATTTATTAAAATTAAATTTATAAAAATTATTATAAAAATTTATAAATAATATCTTTAATAATTAATTACAAATATAACTTTAAAAATCGAAATGTTAAAAACCTTATAATTTATTTTTTTAACAATTAATATAATACGTTAACGAAACACTTAAAATAATTTTTATAACCTTAAGTATAATAAAGAAAATCTTTTTATTTTTATTATATAATTTTAAAAATATATAAAAAAAATAAAATCAATTAATATAAAATTAAATAAAGCCGTTTATATTACGATATTTATAAACGTTATAAAAAACAAAGTTATTTATTAATACAAAACCATAAACTTTATATTATAAATAATCGATTACTTTATTTATAAATTTATCGAAAACTTTAATATTAAATTTTAAAATCGAATAAAAAGCATTAATAAATCGTATAAAAATACGAAATTATATATTTAAAAAAGCAATAATAATAAAAAAATAAAAAAACCGAATTTATAAAAAAAAACCAATTTAATAAGTTTTTCGTAAATAATAAAAAAAAGCCTTTTTACTTTAATTATAATAAATACGAATATATATTTTAACATTATAAAAATAAAAAACGAAAAAGCGATAATAATAAAAACAAAAATAAAAACAAAAACAAAATTATTAATAATAATAACGATTATAATAATTACGATTACTTAATTAAATTTAACGATTCGGCAATTTCGGCCAAATTTAAAAATATATATAAAAGTTTTACTTTTTTAATTATCGTTTTTATAAAACGAAACGCATTAAAAAAATTACTTAAATAATATAATAAATTAACTTTTAATATTATATATTAATAAATTAAATTAAAAAACGTTATAATCTTAACTTTTATTAAGTAAAAAAGCGCCGAAAACGAAAAAAATATCGAAAAAATCGTACGAAAAAACGTTTCGAACGTTACAATTATCGCTTATTAAATAATAATTCTTTAAATATACTTTATAAATAACACGAAAAACTAATTATTATAAAACAACGGCTTAAATGTTAACATTATTAACAACTTTAACGATTTAATTAAAAAAATAATTAAAAATATTAAGCAAAATCGCTTTATTATTAATATCGAAATAAATTCTATTTACGCTTTAATTATTAACATTATTATATAATAATTAATTAAATTTAATAAATCTCGTTTAAACTTAATAATATCGTATATTTTAATTATTAAAAAGTTTTTATTTAAAATACTTTTTAATAAAATATAATATAAAAAAAGCAATTATTTAAATTATAATATTTTAAAGTTATTAAATAAAAAAACTTTTATAATAATTAATATAAAAAAACGAAAGTTTTTATTATAAACCTTTAATATATTTAAACTTAAAATTAATAATAATAAATAAAAATACGTATTAAAAAGTAATAATAATAAATTAATTATCTTTTAACATATAATATTTAAGCTTAATAATAACGAAAAAATTATAATAAATAAAAACATTATAAAGAAAATTATTTTATAATATCGTTAACTTTACCACTTTAATACCGAACGCTTAATTTAAACCATTAAATAATTTTATAATATAAACTTCAAGCTCGAAAATGTTAAAACCTTGCTTTATACGACTTATAATATAATAAAAATAAAAAAATTTTCGTTAAAAAACGTTTAAAAAAAATTAACTTATATAAACGAAATTATATAATATAATATAAGTATAATATAACTCGTATTATTATATAATAACTTATATTACAATTTAATAATTAAAAATTATAATCGATATTATAATATAAAATCGATAAAAACTAAAAATAATACTTAATAATATTTACGAAATTACATTAAAAAAATAATTTAATATTTTATTAATTAACCTTTCGACGAAAATAATAAAAAAAAAATAATTCGAATTTTAAAATTAAATAATAAACGAAAATTCGATATATTTAAAATAAATAAATTTTATAAAAAACGTAACATTAAACTTTAATTATTATTACTTTATAATTAATATTAAAATAAAGCCGTAAAACGCGTTATTAAATTTATATAAAATAAAGTTAAAGTTTATATAATTTAAATAAAAATTTTTATATATTTTTAAAATTACATTATAAAAATAATTATTAAAATAATTAATAAAATAAATTAATTATTAATTAAAAGTATAATTTTTATAAAAATTTATTAAAAAAGTTTAAATTTTAATAACAATTATTTATTTCGTTACGAATATTTATACATTTTAAAATTACATTACGTTATATTTATTAATTAAAAAAAAAAAGTTTAATTTAAAAAACTAACCGGTCGAAATATAAAAAGCATCTTTTTAAAATATAAAAAAAAAAGCAATTATATTATATAATTAATAAAAAAAAAACATTTTCTTATAACTTTTTATATTATAATATATAAAGACTTTACGAAATTAAATACTTTTTTTAACTTAAAAAACATTATTCGGTTATTTTCGAAATAAATTTAAAAACGACTTCGTTATTAAATTAATAAAAAAAATAAATAAAAAATTAATATTTAAAACGATAATAATAACGTTATATTTAATAACGAAATAAATAAAAAAAACAAAAAATAATTTATTAAACGTAAACGTAATTATTTAAAAAAAATAATTCTTAAACTTTATATATATAATATTCTCGAAAAATACCTTAAAATTATAATTAAATTACATCGAATACGATTTATTCAAAAGGATAAAAATATTAATAAATATAATTTTAAATTCGATTTTATTAATAATAACATTATAAACGATTAAAAACGCGAATTTATAAGTTTTAATAATACTTTTAAAATAATAATATAAACTTACTTTTACATATAAACAATATTTTTACTCGAAAAAAAACGACACGATATTTTTAAAAACCTTTACGAAATATCGGATTTCTTTAAGTATTTAAAAACATATAAATTAATAACGATAATATTTAAAAATAATTCGTTATTAAAAAAAACCTTAATAAACTTCGAAAAAAACTTATAAATAAAAGCAATATTTATAAAAATATAAAAAAACATCGATCGAAAATTATTTAAATTTGCCTTATTAATTAAAACAATATATAAATATTTAATAAACGCTATATAAATATTACGAAAAAAATTTATATTAATAAATAATTTTAAAAAATTAAAAACTTATATATATATAAAAAGATTTACATAACGAAAAAATATTAATTATAACGAAATTACCGTAATTATAACTTAAATTATATATTAACGAATTTTTATAACTTTTGTAATCTTATACGATTAATATATTATATAAATAAACTTTATTATAACGTATTTTAATAATAAATTAAAAAAAAAATTATTTATAAAAATATTTCCGTTATTAAAAAAATACTTTAATATATATTTTAAAGAAAAAAAAAAAATAAATACGACTTAAATTATATTATTTAATTAATAAATCTTTTATATAAACTTAAACAAGTTAATATAACTTAATAAATAAAAATTAAAATTATTTTAAAATAATTAAACTTTATAATTTTAATATTAAACGATATTATTTACTTAAATTTTAAAATAAATAATATTATAATTTTATACGTTAATAATTTTTTATTATTTAATATAAATAAAAAACGTTTTACGAAGTTTACGAAAATTATTACCGAAATAATCATTATTAAAAATTTAAACGAAATTAATTAATTTTTAAATATTCGTATTATTAAATTAAGTTTTATAAACGATATACGCTTAAATTAATAATAATATATTAAAAAGTTACTTCGAATAATAAATATAAATAATATAAAGCCGTTATTTATTCCGTTCGTTTTAAATTATAAATAATATATAATTTAAAATTAAAGAATTATTATTAAAAACGAAATATTTAAATATATAAACTTAATTAAAAAGTTTAATTTCTTAAGTTATATAATTAAACTCGATATAACTTATATAATATTTACTTAAACTTAATTTATAAATAACTCGTTATCGAAATACATAAATTATATTAAGCGCTTATCGAAATATATAAATAACATTATAAACTTATCGATTTAATATTAAACTTTAAATAAAAAATATTTACATTATAAATATAATAACTTTAAACTATTCGAAGTAATAAATTTTAACTACGGTAATAATTTTAATTTAAATAAATTAATTACGAGTTATATATTTTATATAATAAAAGCTTTTATTATATAAATTTTAAAGCTTTAAACGATTATTATTTATTATATAACGAAAACCGAATACGTAACTTTAAATACAATAATAACAAAAACAATTAATATTAAAAACTTTTTATAAAAACTTAATTTAATATTTAAAAAACTTATTACTTTATTAAAAGATAATATAAATGCATTAAAATAAATAAAAAAAATTACAATGTTTAAAAAAAAACATTATATTCGAATCGATTATTATTATATATATTAAAAAGTTAATAATGATTATATTAAAATTTAATATATTAAAACGGGTAAAAATTTAATAAATAACTTTACTAAACCTTTTAATCGAAAGATTTTCGGCGAATTTATAACGAAATTAAATTTAAAATTAATTTAAAAGCCGTTTAAAAAATTAAAAAATATATTAATCGATAAATAAATTAAATTAATTAAAATAATAAAAAAATAATACTCGTTAAATTCCCGTTATAAAAAAAAAAAATCGTTATCTTTTAAAACCTTATATTATCGTAACATTCTTCTTATAACTACCGTATTTATTTAACTTAAAAGCTTTTTTTTTTAACATTTAACTTAAAAGATTTAAAGCGACCTTTAAATTAACTCGGCCTTTATTAAATAAACTCGTTTTTACCGGCTATCTTTCTTAACATTTATAATATATAATATAAAAAAAAAAATTAATAATTAATAACTTTTAATTAAAGTTTTTCGTTATTTTTAAAATCGAAAATTCCGAACTTTATTTAACTTTATATAATCGATAACGTATTAATTAATAATATCGTAAGTTTTATATACAAAATTAAAAAATTTACTAATAAACAATAACTTAATTAAACCTTAAGCATATATATACGAGTAAAGTTATCGACATTACGATATAAATAAAGCCGATAATTAAATAATTAAATTACGAAAATAAATACAGAAATTAAAGGTTTAATTTTAATAAATTTATAATTTAATTTCTTAAATTTCTTAAAGTTTTAAAAAAATTAACCGCTTATTAATACAAAAAAACATATTAATAAATAAAGTGCCTTAATAACGATTTATAATAATAATAAAAAGTTAAATATTAAAAGTATTTCAAAATATTACGTATAACACTTAAAGCATAAAGATTAATATATAATTCGAGTTTATAACTAAATTAATATAAACTTTTTTAAATAATAACATATACCTTACTTTTCGAAAACTATTCGAAATTAATATTTATTCGTATATTTTAATAATTATATTAAATTAAAATAAAAATTTATAAATAATAAATATAAAATTAAAATTTAAAACGATAAATATTTACGTTTTAAATTATTTATATATTATTAAAAAAATATATAATATTATAAAATTATTTAAAAAAATATTATTAATATTTTAAAAATAAAATAAAATATTAAAATTATAAATAAACTTATAAAAATAAAACATTAAAATTATAATTTTAAAATATTAAAATATTAAATTATAACTTTTTTAATAAATTTTAATAAATAAAATAATTAACTTTTTTAATAATAAATTAAAACAAATTAAAAAAATTAATTATTAATAATTTTAATATTATAAAAAATAAATAAAAAATATTATAAAAAATATTATATTATTTTTATTATATATTAATAAAATTATTTAAAAAACATTATAATTTAATAAATAAATATTTTTATATAATTTATAAAGTTTTATATAATAATATAAATATTATAATTTTATTATTTTTTATTATTAAATTATTTATATTAAATTTATAAAGTTTTATATTATATAAAATAATTAATTATAAAAAATAATTAATTATAAAATATTTAATATTAAGTTTATAAAATAATATTAATATTTAAAATACGATTAAATATTTATAAAAAGTTTAATTTATATTAATATTTTAAATATAAAAACTTTTATTTAAATAATTAAAATAAATTAAATTATAATTTTATAACTTTATTTATATATAATAAAAACCTTTAAAATATATTATTTTTTAACGAATAATATATTTATTTTATTATTATTTATTATTATTTTAATTATTAATACTTTTTTATAATAAAATAATTATTATTTTAAAATTATTATTATTTTTATTAATATTTTTTTTTAAATATTTTTTTATATATTATAAATCGACTTTTTATATAAATTTAATAATTTAATTAAAACGATATTATCGTTTTTAAAATTTAATATATCGCTTTTGTTTTTTTTAAATAATATTTTCGTAAATAATTATATTCGTTATAATTATAATAATACGATTTATTTTAATCGTTTCGATTAAGTTTATTATTTTTTTAAGTTTTATAATTATCGTTATTTTCTTTTCGTTTTTTATTTTAAAACTTTATAACGAAATTATTATATATTTAATTAATCGTTATATTTAATATTTATTAAAATATTTCTTTAATACTTAACTTTTAAGCCGTAATATTAATATTTTTAATTAAATTAATAAATATTATAAATTATTATTTCGAATTAATTAATTTTTTAATTTCGATAATACGTTAAATTAATCGTTTAAATTTAACGACGTAATTTAAAATTAAATACTTTTTTATATTTTATTTTATATATTATAATAATAATTTTTATTATTAATTAATTTCGTTATTACTTTTAATTATAATTTAAATTAATTTTATTTTAACTTTTTTTTAAATTAATTTTATCGTCGTTTTAATATTAATTTATATTATTAATTAATTTTTTAATATATAATTTATATTATTAATATTTTAATTTAAATTTTAAATTAAATTAAATTAATAAATTTCGAAAAAGTTTTATAATTATTATTTTAAATATATTATTAAAAAAAATTATTATTATATTAATATTTAAAATATAATTAAATATTTATAAAAAGCTTAATTTATATTAATTTTTTAAATATAAAGATTTTTATTTAAATAATTAAAATAAAATAAATTATAATTTTATAATTTTATTTATATATAATAAAAGTTTTAAAAGCTTATTTTTTTTAATAAATAATATATTTACTTTTATTATTACTTTATATTATTTTAACTGTTAACAAATAACTAATAAAAGCTAGATTTATATGGCTAAATAACAAGATCGACACAAAATTATCCAATACAGGTAATTCCAAATACGGTAATTTCTTTTTCCTTCACTGCGGGAGCAAAAACGGCGGCACAATAGCCCTCGTAAAAACCCGGGCATCGTTGGTTTTACTCAAGTATTGCCTTGAGCATGCCGCTCTTGCTAACCGCCTGGTACGATCAACGACTCAATTGAAGGCTCCCACCTCTTCAGGATGTCTAACAAATCCCCCCACAGCTTCTGCTGTGCCTTAGTGCCTTCCTCGCTTCGTACAAAGGGAGACAGAGCCGAGCTATGGTAGTCCATGGTTAGCCATTGCTTTTCTCCCGACAACGGTCTAGCAAGTGTCACTTACTGGTCAATACGCGAGTCATTCAAATATCTTCCATGGCTCTCTGGCGATGGGACGATTGCTGCTACAAGTGTGCGGCCACCAACCTCTGTTGTGCGAGCAACGGCCTTCTTTAGCAGGTTCAACACCAGACGAGTGGGTCCTGTGATGCTATCAATCAGGCCCGAATGACAGTATCCCGGAGTTAACGAGTTGACGATAATCTCAGACTTATTGACGCGAGTTGCCATCTCTCTAGCCAGTAGAATCTCCATCAACTTTGAGACCATGTAGCTTAAGAACCATAGTCAGTATCAAGGTAAGACCGACAAGGGACGCACTAACCGCTCTTGCATCTTTGCTGTATTCACCTCACTCAGTACCTCAAACGGCCTTTCTTCTTTCCACTCAGGCAATGCGAACATGACGTGGCGGTCCGACGACACGAAACTGATGCGCGACCTACTTCTCTGTGCCTTGGCGCATCTCCTCAAGGTCGGCAGTAGAAGGAAAGACAGGAAAAAAGTATTGATCACGTTGACTGTGAGGTGGCTTTCGAAGCCATCAACTTTAGAAAACTCGTGCGTATAGATTCCGGCGTTTAGCAACACGGCATCAAGTCGAGTCAGCTTATCCATTCGCGCTGCGAACTCTTTGACTGATTCATGAGACGCCATATCCAATCTCTCCACTTGAACGACGCCAGGTCGTCCCGTAGACTCTTCAAGCTCGCCTACAGCATCTTGCGCTCTTTTCGTTGAGCGAGCAGCAATAATGACACGCTCTGCATTCAGTCGGAGGAGATGGCGAGCGGCCTCCAAGCCTAGGCCTCTATTAGCTCCGGTGATGATAATTGTTTGGCCACTAAAGTCGTAAGTCGGGAGGGGCGGGTTGACGAACAACTGAGAGCGTAAGAAAGAAAGCACCGACATCTTGGTAGCCGAAAGAAATTGATAATTTGATGAGGAACCAGTTGACCCCAGGCCACTATCACATCATAATGGGCTATATGATAAGGCTAGTGATATGTCATCTGGTTGCGATCTAGTTGTGGGACATCCCCGGATTTCGGGGAGGTCTCGGTCATGATAAGCCACTCCTAACGTATTACCGAATGCCTATCGGGTTACAGCTAGACCTTTCAATAAGGACCTCGACAAATCCATATGTTTAACTGCTCAGGGAGGGGTCATATTACGTACTTCGTCCGTCTGAGACAGCCCCTATTTGCCAAAACTGAATTAGCATAATCCGCCAACGTTAGGCAGTTTTGATAATTATACACAAATTACCGGAGTCAATATGATCCATCTTGGATTTCTCGTCCTTCTTGCAACGGCGGCCCTGTGGCTGGTGAGGCGAACGACAAACCGGCCGAAGCGCGTGCTACCACCCGGTTAGTTACAAGTCGCTCCAACTCGATTTCTCAATATCCAAGTAGCTAATTAGCCTCCGGGGAAAGGACCGCCGACTCTCCCCTTCCTTGGCAACGTTCATCAGCTTCCAAAGCGCGGGATTCACTTCCGGTATGTGGAAGCACCCACTCGGTCAGAAAGAAAAAGACCTTAACCTTGAAGGATTGTACTAGGTATATGGAATGGGCTAAGAAGTATGGCGGGCTATTTTCCCTCAAGATCGGTTCCTCGGGGGACTCCATAATCGTCGTTACGGATGACAAGATTGGAACCACACTCCTCGATAAGCGTGCTGCGGTCACCAGCGATCGACCCGAGACTTACGCGGTAGGGAAACTGGCGTTCAGAAGCAATCATCTCTTATTTATGAAAGCAGACGAGCGGTTGAGAGTCCGGCGCAAGCTGATCGCCCAGATGGTGACAGAGGCACGATGTGATGCTGACCACATTCCATTGATTGAGGCCGAAGCTGTACAATTTCTTCATGATGTGTGCATGTACCCCGAACATATGATGGAGCACGCCCCGCGATACAGCAACAGTATCGCCATGGCTCTAGGTTAGTCTACCTCAATGAACCCTGTGCTACTATCCTGAATCTAACCAGGACCCCCGGTGTCTTTTTTTCAGCTTATCACATGCGCACCCCACGACATGATACCAAACACATGCTTGAGCTGGAACAACTGAACAACGGTTTTCTCGAACTGGCCGAGATTGGCGCCACTCCACCGGTGGACTGGTTGCCGGTTTTGAAATATGTGCCGGAGCGATTTTTTGGCAACTGGAAGTCTCGAGCTCTTCAACTGAGGAAGAAGTTGCTGGACCTTTACGCGCCGATGAGAGAGAAGGCGCAGAAGCGCCGGGACACAATTGGTCCAGCTGTAAGCGTGTTCGACAGCATTCGCGACCAGCAAGACAAAATAAAATTGTCTAATGAGGAAATCGATTTCCTGCTGGGCAATCTACTTGAGGGCGGCACTGACACAGTCGCCACCACAACCCTGGTCTTTTTTCAGGTCATGATCAACTTCCCTGAGGTTCAGGCTGCAGCGCAGAAGCAGGTTGATGAGCTTTTTGACGAGACTCAAATCCCAACTTGGGCGGACCGAGACAGGATACCTATTGTGATGCAGATAGTCAAGGAGTGTCTCCGCTGGCGACCACCCGTTCCAGCTTCGGTCCCTCACGCTATGTCCAAAGGTAGGTAATTCACCAACAAGGCAAGACGTCTCCTGACCCGCAAGATAGATCAAGAAATCGAGGGTATGCATCTAGGCAAGGGATCTACAGTCCTACTCAACATCTGGGGCATCCATCATGATCCAGCACGCTACGCCAATCCGTCGAAGTTTAATCCGGCACGATTTGCGGGCCACCTGAAGTCTGCATCGGTCTATGCCAACGCCAATGATGGAGAAAAGCGAGATCACTTCGCCTATGGCTCAGGCCGACGTATCTGTCCGGGCATACATCTGGCAGAGCGTTCCCTCGTAACGCTATTTGCGAAACTAATATGGGCCTTTGACTACTCGCATAAATTGGACGCCTCTGGAAAACCCATTCCAGTCAATATCGATCCCGAGACGGCATATCGGGATGGGTTCCTAAATAAGGCCTACGAGTTTGAAATGGTGGCCACGCCACGATCGGAGAAGCGTAAAGAAGGTATTATAGCGGCCGCAAAGAAGGCGGAGTTAGAGATATTTAGCCAGTACGATATCTAAATCCCGCCATTTGGCCTAGAGGTGTGCTGGAGAAATTGGTTGTACTATGCTTCTGATCGATATTTTGGATCAACTTTGACATTCGTAGGCGGACATATTATACGGGTGTGCCATGACCAGATATTCCCCTCAACCTCCTGTTTCTCTTGATTACCATAACATAAAGTTTTACATTCCCTTGAGCTTACAGACCTAAAATACTTCGTTCAAAGAACAGTGACCATTTACGGGACTGCGATGTGAAGGTTAAAGGTAAAGAGAAAGCTAGGGTAATAACTAGCACGGCCTGTCCATTCTGACCTTTCACGACGTTTTGTCTACAATCGAAACCTTGTAATGTCTAATAGTAAGCGATGGAATATTAACATACGCTCGGTCGATTACACCGCAGCAAGAACTGTTTTGTATTCGATCATATGGTTAAACAATGCACCAACATTAATCATCAAGCCAAATGAACCTGACAGATGTTGATGCGTAGCAGCCTCAATATTCCCTAGTAGGTCTGGACCTGGAGCGTCATGCCGCCATCAACAATCCAGCCAACACCCGTAACAAAACTAGACCTAGGGCTGGTCATGAATACAACGACATCTGCGATTTCTTCTGGCAACGCAATCCGGCGCATTGGGACGACCGAATTCATCATCGCAGGCAAATCCGGATTACCATCCATAGCGTCCGCAACCATGGGAGTTCTAGTCCAGCCGGGGCATATCGCATTGACTCGAATTTGGAACTTCGCGAGGTCCAAAGCTATACACAGTATTCAACAACGGATTCAGACGGCAATTCTTTCTTCTTTTTCGAGTGATTGACTCACCAGAACTCTTAGTCAAACCAATGACGGCATGCTTTGTCGTGACATACGGAGATACCTCAGGCGTTGCCATGTACGAATTGGCAGAGCCCAGGTTTAAGATTACTCCTCGGCCGACCTCACGAGTGCTCCCCCTTGACGTAAAGCTAGCTATACTTTGCTTTTTCATGACCTTGGTGACAGATTTGATACAGTTAACCGTGCCAATGATATTGATCTGCCAGAATCGATTCATCTCGGCAGGATCGACCTGGTCGATAGTTAAATGGTCTTTGACACCGATTCCTGCACTATTGACAAGATAGTCGATGCGCCCGAAGCTTTCCACCGCCGCGGTGACCATGTCATCGACGCTCGAAGCGTTCGTCACGTCCACAGCTACAGCCAATGCCTTGTAATCTTTGTTCGAGGCAAGCCTCTCGCTCTCCTTTGCTGTTTGTAGAGCGGTTTGATAGTTTACGTCAGCGATTACGACACCTTTCGCGCCTTCTGCAGCATAGGCCAGGACACATGCTTTTCCGATACCGCTGCCTATCCCTAAAGTAAGCTTTTGCCTCGAATAGGGGGCGAAATAGAGGGAAACGTGGGTCGGCGTTAAGATAAGAGAGACCTTACCGGCACCTGTGACTATTGCGACGCCACCGGTTGACAGTGCCATGCTTACTCGATAGCTAATCAAGTTTACCTGACGAAATGAGTGTAAGAAATTGGTCCACATGGGCGCAAGGGACGGCCCGGCCAGGCTCATCTTCTACAAAACATTGGCTGATTGGTGTGGGAGACATACAGCCCCAGCCTCGGGATTACGAACCTTTTCGGTGTTACACCGACGTCGCCATATTCACCGATTGCCATTTCTGGTTTAGAATCCCCGATTCCCCGGGTTCCCCGGATTCCATTAAAGCGCGGGGGTGCACATTAGCCTCTAGAGCTAGTAACCAAGCGTCGGGAACCATCGATGTTACGATCCACCTTAGGTGATACGTAAAGGTCAGGGCAATGGGAGGGTATTCACAATAAGGTGAATGTCTGGTTGTTAAGTTACCTCATACATCAGGCCTCTCTCGGCTGTTTTGTATCTTACGTACCCACTAAGCCTAATACAGAAATCTCCACAAATCCCAAATGCCGTAGCTCCGCATCGATCCTGAAGATCTGATTGGCTAAAAGATAACGCATTAGCGTGGTACAAAATACATACGGCAGCATGAGATCTGAGGCAAGTTGTTAAGAGGGATCCTTAAGGGATGCATTTAACCCGTGGGCTTATAAGAATGCCGAGGCCTTATTCACTTCGTAAATGTAATGTAAGCTTTGCCTTAAATCTTAAGCTGCCGTATGTATATTTTATATTACGTTAATGCGTTATTTTTTAATTAATTTAATCTTTAAAATTAATATAAAATTATAATAACTTAAATTTTTTTATTAATTTTTTACTTTTTATATATTATAAATATTATATTTTAAAATAAAATTATATAAATTAAAATTAATAAATTATTTTATAAAAATTATTTTATTAATATATTTTAATATATTTTAATTATTTATAAAATAATTATATATATATTATTTAATATAATAAAAATAATTAAATTTATAAATTTAAATTAAATTATATAAATTATTTATTTAAATAAACATTTAATTTATATATTATTATTATTATTTTAATTATTTTTAAATAAAATCGTTTAAAAATAATAATAATAATATATAAATTAAATATTCGTTTAAATAAATAATTTATATAATTTAATTTAAACGTTTTTTTAATATATTATATAATAATATTTTAATAATAATTAAAATTATATTAAAATTATATTAAATATAAAAATATTTAAATAAATTATTTTAATATATAATAATTATAAACTTTAATTTTATAATTATTATTATTAATTAAAAAACTTAATTAAAAATATATATATTTATAATTATTATTTAATTTTAAATTTAATAATATAATTATTTTTATATATATTTTTATTAATTAATTATTAATAAAAACATTATAAAAATAAAAATTAATTTATATAAAAACCGTTATTTTTAATATATAAAAAGTTAAAATTTATTAAATTAAATTAAATGTTTTTTAATTAATATTTAAAATTTATAAATTTTTTTTTAAATTAAAATAAAATTATAAATTTTTATTATTATTTATATAATTTAAAATTTAAATTAAAAAATAATAATTATTTTTATTTTTTATTTATTAATATAAATAATTTAAATGTTTTTATTAAATAATTAATCGTTTTATATTATTAATTATTTAATATTATAAATTTATAAATTTATTTTTTATTATATTATAATAATATATATTTTAAATAAAAATTATATTAATAAATTTAAATATTTAATTATAATAAAAGTTTAAAAACAATTTATAAAAGAATATAAAAACGCGTGGGTTTTTGTAGGTTACCCACAGGTACTTATTCCCGACCCTTAAGTAGGCTGATAAAGAAAACTACATTCTTCTTACATGCGGAAATCACCGTAGCCGTGTCTGCCTACACCCGCACTTGTAACCTGACTCAACGTATTCCTACAAGATTGGTCGCCCAAAGACCCTATTTGCGGCTTATCTCCCAAGGTAATGGAGAGACGCTACTAATATACATCCTAGTAGTCCATAGCATCGGTAGTATGCCCCAGCCAGTGACAATGTACGGATGATTAAGTAGACAGTCGCAAAAACGAACTGGATGCAATATCCAATCCCAATATTCCCATATCCTGCAGGATGAGACATAGATACCTCCTTATCGTAGATATTGATGATTCTTCCAACATACAGTAGCAGGGCGACGGAAGCTGAGAGCCAGACCAGGGAACCACGTTTCTCCTGACTCATCTATATGCTTTGCCCTGAGAATGAGCTGAGTGCAAGGAGTGTTACACAGCCACTGTTTATATGGACAATATTACATTGAAGCACGTGGTGGTCCACTTGTAGATCTTCACTCTCTCTTGGCGATGAACTCAAATTCCCAGTATCATGGATAGTAAATCCCAGTCTACAATGCTGGCGTCTTAAGGGGCCCCTGTCATCGGAGAGTTCTAAGCCGCCGAAGTGGTCCGAGATTCATTATTCCCTTTCACATGAACTCGACATGACCAAGAGCTAATTTCGGGTGGTCTATTTACGCACACAGCCCCTAATAAGCCATGGCATAAAAGGTGCCTCTGAACCCTCCAAAGCTGTTGTATTTTGTTTCCTCACAGTTTCATCTTCTGTGTATTCGTTCTTCTTCTTCCATTTATACTTTTGTCTTGTTCGCATAACAATGGTCCAGTTGTCGATACTGGCCAATCTGGCCGTCTTGTCCGCATGGGCTTCTGCAAAGCCCATGGATTATTACGGCGGGCTGCATCCAGTGAGCCGCGCGAACATCGGGCCTCAGCAAGTCGCCAAGGAACTTGGCCCTCTTTTGTCTACCCAGGCGAGTATTTTTGGACCCAATGACACTCAATGGGACGCGGCAAACATCAACTGGGATGAATACGGCGCTCCTAATTTCAACGTGGTGGTGCAGGCCGGACAAGAAGATGACGTCCCTATTATTGTAAGTGAACTATGTAGACCGTCAAGTATAACCTCTGCAGCAGATGTTTTAATTCAGATAAAACCCAGATCCAATATGCCAATCGCAATGGCCTCGACTTCTATGCTAGGAATCGAGGACACGGCGTGACTATTAGTCGCGCCAAGTTCACTGGGCTGCAGATTAATATGCAGGGTCTGCAAACCGTGACCGTCAGTGAGGACAAAACCTACGCTACCGTCCAAGGAGGAGCCTATGGCCAAGCGTTTATCGACACCCTCTGGGAACAAGATCTTATTGCTAGTAAGTGGACTGCAAATCTCCTACTTATTCCCGAATGCGTTCACACGTTCCGAAGAGCCTCAAGCTGACATGCAGAGCCAGCCACTGGAAGCTGCTCATGTGTGGGTCTGCTTGGCGCCGGGTTGGGAGGCGGTTGGGGGAAATGGCAAGGTACCCACGGTCTCATCAGCGACAACATCCGAAGTTTAAATGTTGTCCTAGCCAATGGAAGCGCCATTACTGTCAGCAACACTTCTCATCCGGACCTTTACTGGGCCATGCAGGGGGCGGGCCACAACTTCGGCGTCGTAACGAGCTTCGAAATCAGCGTCTGGCCGAGGATGTACGAGACCTGGTTTCAGAAGAACTACATCTTTACCCAGGACAAGCTAGAGCCCCTTTTTGAACAGCTGAACATCCTCAACGCCCATGGCAACCAGCCGGTGCGAATGGGTGAACAGGCCGGCTATTTCTCATTGAACAATAGTATCGATGCGACGGAGGCAACGATCTCCTGGCAATTCTCCTGGGCCGGGCCTGCAGTCGACGCCCAGCCTTACCTCCAGCCTTTTGATGATCTAGGTCCCGTATATACAGAGAACTACACAGTTTCTTACCCCGAAGTTGCCGCCGCGGCGGGCTCTTCTGTTGGCCAGCCGTTGTGTGAGGAAGGATTCAGCAAGCAAGTGGCGCCAGCGACCCTGCTAGAGTACAACATCACCACGCAGCGTCAGATCTACACGCTTTTCAACGAAAAGGTCTTCGTGCACCCCGCATTGAGCAACTCTTTCGTCGTCATGGAAGCGTATCCTCAGCAGGCTGTCAGGACAAGAGCCCCCGATTCCTCCGCATATCCGTGGAGAGGAGAAAACCTGTACATGTGAGTGCACTCTAACTACCGCCTTGTCATATAAGGAGGACTTTTTATTATTACTAATTATAACACTACAGACAAACCACTATATCTTACGAGTCTGATTCTACCTATGACCAGTTTGCCATTGATTGGGTGACCGAGAACCAGAGGCTGTTTAACGAGGGGCAGCCAGGCCGGAATCCTGTGTCTTACGTCAATTATGGGTCTGGCAGGGAGTCGGTTGAAGCAACTTACGGGTATGAGCCCTGGCGACTAGAGAAACTGCGGGCCTTGAAGTCCATATATGACCCGGAGAACAAATTCGCCTACTTCGGACCTATCAACCCTCCTCAATAAGTCTACTCGGTTGTCCAGATCGTCTTGTTCTCGGGACGACCCACGATTTGTTTCATACAATTAGACACAATGATATGTTGTTATTTATAACTTCAGATGGGTAGTGAGCTGATGTTGTTTTGGAGGTGTATGTAGAAATAGTAAAGGACTCGACCTACGTATGAGTGTTGCTATTTACACCTTACTTTTTATGCCAGGTGGCAACGCTTCGTTGCAGCTGTGCCGCTTTCTTCTTACACTTAAAGTTTATTAATTATAACAAATCAATTGACAATTATTATTCATTAATAATTATTCAACGTATTATTTTTAAATTTATATATAAAAATTAATAGTATGGTTATTTTTTGGATTTATTTTGGCAAATATGTATAAGTAAAGCAAAGGTATTAAAGCTTGACTAAGTAGGCCACCAAATTGCAATGGACTGCCACCACTTACCTACCTACATAGTTATTGCCACCTACCTAGCTACTTGGCGGACAGTTTCTGTAACTAAGTAAATAATAAAGTATTATAACTAGGTTGTGGCAGCTAGTATAGAAAGGTAACAGTTTGGTGGTAATAACCATATAAGTAGGGTAAGTGGCAGGCGGGCCGCTACCCTCGAGGCGGCCCGGCGGCCACTTGGCATAAAAAAGTAAAGTGTAAAAGTTTGAAAAGGCAAGGTGTAAATAGCATCACTCCTACGTATATAGTGTTTCTTCCATAATCTAGCAACATTTTATTGGGAAACCAGAATATGACCCATCCGAAAAGGGTCAGTGATTCGAGATACATTTGAGACTGACAAAAACGGTTAGGTTCACATCTCTTATTGGGCAGTATATCCACCGTCAATAGGTAAGCAGATCCCGGTAATCCATCTCGCGGCGTCGCTCGTCAAGTAGAGCACCGCTTTTGCAACATCTTCGGGCCGTCCGGGGCCACCCAGCGGGTGCAAACTATCAACCCATTCCTGCGTCACTCCTGGCTGCTTGCTCGAGTTGCGGAAAACGGCTGTCTGGGTAACTATAGAACGTTGATTTGTCAGACAAAAAAAAAAAGGGGGGGTATTAGAGAGTGGCAGCAGATCGGCGTACATCCGGGGCATATGGCGTTGCAATGGATCTTCTCCTTGCCATAATCACACGCGATCTGTCGCGTCAGACTGACGATAGCGCCTTTGCTCGCACAATAAGAAGCTACTCATAGAATCATGTCAGCCTCCTTGTCACTTTGCGATTTTCAATCGAGAATATATCTCGGCCTGATGTACGTACGACTGGTCGGCCCGCTCACTAAGCCAAAAACGCTGCTCATGTTGACTATCCAACCACGATCCCCGCTACTATGTAGTTCTTGCTTCAGCATCTGCGCAATCGCATACTTGCAGCCGAGGAACACAGAGCCGGCATTTACGCGCATGGTCATGTTCCAATCGGATTCGTCGACCAGGTGAACGGGATTGGGGTTTTTGGATTCTATCGCTACACCGGCGTTGTTGACTAATCTAGCATATAAATGTATCACAGTTTCAGCATGCAAACAACGTCAACGTAGGATAGACATAAGGCATTCGGTGCGGAAAAAAAGAAATAAGAAAAATAAGTGTATGGTCGCGAGATGATAATCTTGGGATAGGTACGAGAGAGGGAAAACGGACATATCAAGCCTACCACCCCATTCCACGGCGCTCTTCACCAATGCTTCCATGTCGCTCGCCACGCTCACGTCTGTTTTCACGTATATGGCTCTCCCACCGCGCTGCTGGATCAATTCATGGGTTTCGACTTCGGTTTCTTGAGGGATCTCGGGGCGCGCGATAGGGGTCAGATCCGCGCAGACGACAGAAACACCTTGGTCAGCAAGCATGAGGGAGGTACATCGCCCGAGACCGGATGAAGAGCCCGTAACTATGGCGACACGTGATTCGATACCAGGGTCCATGATGAAGGGGGGGAAAAATGAATGCAATGATGCCGAAGTTGCTGGGCTCAATCAATACTTCGAAAAGGGCAACTGAGTCTGCGCACCACTCACAAAGGAAGCACCACCTCAAATGTCCTGGTATTAGATGGATAGATAGATAGATGAGCGGTCTTTGTGAGGCCGGCTTCTGGCGGTCCTTACCGAGGACCATGGAATCGGGCATCCGGGCATCTTTATTCGGGGATCGTACATGCAAGCTAATCCCGTTTCTGACATCGTATCTGACATCCACTTGTTATTAGTTTCGGCTGGTTCTTACCCAGAACTCAGCCTTTCTTCCGAATCAGTGTGTGGTATAGATGTGTTGTTATGCTCTCGGGGTATAGATCGGTTTACGCGCACTCTAGAGAGGTCATACACGTAAGCGGAGAGGTTAGCAGCTCTGCCCTCAAGCTTCATGTGAGATAACAACGTAACCTCTAGGCTACCTATGCTCTAACAAACCCTGTATGCGTGTTCGCTTGTACGAATACCTAGTGCACACATACTTAGCGCATATTAGATAACTCAGAATTCATCCCTGAACCACAGCACATGAAAGCTAGCGGGAAGCAGAACCTCTCCTATATAGAACCTTGTATACACACCGAGGCAGCTAATGAATAGCGAGTCCTCGGCATCTGTCTATCTGGCGACTTGTTGGGGTGCTTACTGCCCTGTAGTTTGCGAAATGGTGACGTCTCTAACATCCTATTCCATCCATTCGCTTGCAATTGATTTGAGTCAGGTAGGGGGGCTGTTTTTCTTTTTTTTTCTTTTCTTTTCCGATGCACGATCAATCCTAATGTCAAACACAAGCCATTCTACAGTTTTGCTTTTTTTTGTATTTAATTTGATTATACTGTCTGCATTTCATTCTCAGATTCTCGAGCTGTCTAACCTAGATAGGAATAAGGCCGAAGTAGGTATATTCGAACCAGTAATGATGGCGTCGTGACTACGCTTGATTCTTGAGTAAGTCTAGACAAGCTGAAGACTTCCATCGCAACTTATATGTCGCTACATGACTACCTACTTAAGCAACTTAGTTACTTCCTCAAGCCTATGATCTCAGTCTATTCAGGTTAAACTCCCGCGAAAATAGCCAGTCCTGCATAATGCATGTCAGCACGCCCAGTTTCTACTTAGCACCCTCCCCGATTGACCAATTAGGACTAGAGCTAGCTTACCCAGAACGTGCGGGGGAAGAACATATCCCCGAAACGGACCTCACCGGCGCGGGCACCAGTCCAAAGCCATGCGGAGGGGTTCGGCTTTACAACTTCGGCAACTACTGAGCGTGCATATTCCGCTGCCGTAGTGGTTGCTATTGGCTGTCAGCTGTGAAGTCTCATGACTGTATACGAGGAGTAATTTGGGGGGGGGGTTGGTAAGTGAACAGCAAATACGAGCCAGAGGACTAACCCGGGGTTCTATTGATGTGGTTCCGGAACTCTTCTTCGAGTGGGCGATAGTACGAATCTTCCGGCAAGCTGCGTAACGACGACTGATCACGCTTGAGGATGTTGGTGCCAACTTCGCCGGAGATGATGTTAATGACTTTGACGCTGTGTTCTTGAAATCAGATCTGCTCGTACATACGCTTATTGCTATAGCGTTAACTTACCCAAGTGGCTTCATCTCGACTCGCAGCGTATTTCCCCAGTGGTGCAGCGCAGCTTTGGTGGCGTTATAGGACGCTTCCGAATTCGTTAGTCATCCATGAAATTCCAAGTTGTTTCGAACAGGAGGACCTACATCCGTACACGTAAGGAACAATACCGCCCACGCTGCCAATGTTGACGACTGTGCCTTTGGACTGAATCAGTAGCGGGTGAAATATGTGGACCATTCGCATGGGGCCGAAGACATTGACGGCGAACATCTTTTCGACTTCTTTCACATCGGTATCGATTGCCGTCATGGTATAGCCTGACCGCAAGCGTATTAGTATTGATACATAGATCACTGCAATGTAGTATCATAAAACCAACAAATGCCTCTATCAACAGTGTGAGTTCTTAGTTAGCCATATCCTGAATTTTATGGTATCCTTTGCCTACGCGCAGTTTACCAGCACATCCAGGTTGCCGAATGTCTTGCTTGATATATTTTCCTTGAGAAGCGAGATGTCCTCATCCTTTGTCACGTCGGCCGTGAATGAGTGTATTCCCGTCCCAGTCAGGTGGTCGCGCGGTTCTTGGGCCAAGAGGGTGGTAAAGACATTAAATCCTACAATGTTCAACGTTAGATATCGTACAGTCACTGGTGCTAAGAGGGCACCATACCACGAGACTTGAATTCCATAGCTAAGGCGTGACCAATACCGCCTTGACCACAGCTGTGCTTTCGGTTAGTAGCTGGCGAAAGCAGAGCGAGTGCTGTCGAGACTCACCCCGTGATTAGGGCAGACTGTTGATACTTTCCAGCCGCCATGTCCTTGAGTGAAAGAACCTTGTGGAATGTTGTCAAAATATAAAAGCCAAGACTCGAAGTTGAGTGAAATAGAGTAGATGGGAAAATCGACGCGAATTAAAACCAATATTCCTGGTATCTGCACTTGCAATATTCGGATCTTTTAATACGAGACTCACAGGGGGAAGATACTTTCTCGGTAAACCGGTTAACAAAACCCGATGTACTCGTTATTATGATATTTGCACCATTAAACGATTTTGTAATCGTCGACGTATAAATCTTTATTTATTATTATAATATATAATATAATATTAAGTTTTTTAAAATAAAAAATAAAAAATAAAAACATATTATATATAAAATATATAAATAAGTTTTTTTATATATTTATAAAATTATAACTTTAATTAATTTTAATTTTAATTTATTATTATAAAGTTTTTAATTTTTAATTTAAAAATATTTTAATTATAATTTTATATATATATTAAATTTATTTATTATATTATATATATATTTTATATTATTAAAAGGTTAAAGTTTTATAATTAAATAATAATTATTTAATTACTTTACGATAAAATACATTCGCCGGCTTTAAGTTTATTATTTACAACGAGTGTAAAAATGTTCTAAGACTCGCTATTGATACGTATATGATGCCATGCTAATGTGCTGTGCCGTTGGTTTCATATTTCGGGCATTAATACCCGCCGAGTGCCAACCCATGCACCCTTATCTTGTCACCGTCCGTGATCAACAGGTACCATGGGGAGATGTCGCTTTGTTAGTGCCGGTAGAACCCACCGTGTAGGTTACCATCTATCATGGTAACCTCGTACACGTGGGCGTCAGGTCGCATAGACGTGGGGGTGGGTAAGCTGTGTATAAATTCTCGGTTTCTCATTATATAAGCACGAATGGAACATAAGGATCGAGGATTTGTTGATCCCGATTATATAATATACTTTCATCTTTACTTGGCAAGCAAGTGGCTTTCGAGTATTGTTTTGCCAAGCCTGTATAATATCTCTCGATTCTCACTATCTTACATCCAATAGCGTAACATATTCTACCCTCGATACAATTATCTCACTATGTCACCCTACATGATGTCTGGTGACTCGTCTGAGCCAGACGAGCCACAGAAATCATCTTACGAGCCTATTGCCATATGTGGTATAGGTAAGTCCTCACTCCATCTCAAGACGTAAGGCCCCAATTGCTTACTACAGTTTCAGGCTGTCGCCTACCCGGACAGTCCTCGAATCCTCGCGCTTTTTGGGAACTCCTATCAGCCGGACGATCTGCCACTGGCCAGGTCCCTGCCTCGAGATTCAATATCGATGGGTTCTATCATCCCGAAGGCAGAGAACGCCCTGGTAGCATGGACACGAAGGGAGGCTATTTTCTCGATGAAGATCCACGTCAATTCGAGAACTCCTTCTTCAACATTAATAATCTCGGTCAGTTATCGACCAACATGAGCAGTATCGAGGGACTCCTCACTAATAATGAGCAGAGGCGACATATATGGATCCACAACAGCGAAAACTTCTTGAAGTGGTATACGAATGTCTGGAGAACGCCGGTGTCCCTTTGGCCAAAGCCTCGGGGTCTAACACGGGATGTTACGTTGGAAATTTTACTTTCGACTACATGGTCATGCAAATGCGTGACCCAGACTAGTAGGAAACCCCAAGCAATCTTAGAGGCCTAAGTAGACCCAAGTGCTGATGAGAAGCTTAGCTTGAGCCGATATTCGGCTACAGGATTGGGAACAACCATCCTGTCGAACCGCATCAGTCACATCTTCAACCTCATGGGACCTAGGTAAGCTGGTTTTGAGAGAAAATTCTTGATAAAGTAGCTCACAGTTATCAACAGCTTTGTCCTTGATACAGCTTGTTCATCATCTCTCTACTGCCTCCACGCCGCCTGCACAGCACTTGACAAAGGCGAGTGCCACGCTGCAATTGTAGCTGGCGCGAACCTGATCCAATCGGCCGAACAACACATGGCCACAATGAAAGTAGGCGTCCTCTCTGGAACTTCCGCTTGCCACACATTTGACACTTCTGCCGATGGCTACGGCCGAGGCGAGGGTATTGGAGCTCTATATGTAAAGAGACTAAGAGACGCTTTGAGAGATGGAGACCCCATCCGTAGCGTGATCCGCAGCTCGGCTGTCAATGCGTAAGTACAAAATACCACCGAAGCTAGGGAAATTATGAGCTGTACTAATCCTGTGGCAGCAATGGCAATACTCCCGGCATCAGTCTACCAAGTGCCATTGGCCAAACCGCCGTTATTCGCAAGGCCTTAGAGAGTGGGGGCATTCTTCCTGAAGATATCACTTACGTGGAATGCCACGGAACCGGCACCAAGGTCGGAGATGCCATTGAACTTGATGGCTTGGCGAGCGTCTTCAAGCGGACGCCGGAACAGCCACTCTATATTGGCTCTGTGAAGAGTAATGTTGGTCACTCCGAAGCTGCGAGTGGCATCTCTAGTGTGATTAAAGCAACGTTGTCCTTGGAGCATGGCAAGATCCCCCCTACTCATGGATTGAAGAACATCAATCCGAAGCTAAAGCTTGAAGAGAGAAACTTCAAGATTCCGACGGAGACGATTGAGTGGCCAGGTGACTCTGATCGTGTAAGACGCATTGGTGTCAACTCTTTCGGTTATGGTCAGTTGTCCAGAACTCCAACACCCAAACGAGCGGGATTATTTCTCTTGACAGTAGGGCACAGCTGACTAGATAATAGGCGGGGCCAATGCTCATGTGATCATTGAAGAGGCACCGCAGAGGCTGAAGGGGTTGAGGAACCCTTCATTACAATCTTCTGTGATTCTGCCACTATCAGCTGCGACGAGCGCCTCTCTCGAAGCTCGAAAGGAGGATTTTGCGAATTACGCCTTTGGCGAAACGGAGCTTGAAGACCTTGCTTACACCCTCTGCTTGCGGAGATCGCAGTTACCTGAACGTGGATTCCTATTAGCGTCCCGCAATCAAACTATTGCCGAAGCCTTTACGAGTCAGCCTTTCATAACAACGCGTAATGCAGTCAGCAGCGCTCTCTCCTTGCCGTTCGCCTTTGTCTTCACAGGGCAAGGCTCCCAGTGGCCAGGCATGTGCCGCCAGCTGTTTTACGAGTTTGAGATTTTCCGAGATGCCATCCTGGAGATGGAATCGGCCCTGAAAGAAATACCGCATGCCCCCGAGTGGCTGTTGACAGATGCAATATTCAGCACCGACGACCCCACCCGCATTCATAAGCCAGAGCTATCCCAGCCCTGCTGCACGGCGATTCAAGTGGCACTTGTGCGTCTCTTGGCATCCTGGGATATCTTCCCCGGCGTGACGGTTGGTCATTCTTCGGGCGAGATCGCGGCTGCATTTGCGGCGGGACACCTCTCCACCGCGGAAGCGATCGTCATTGCATACTATCGTGGGCACTGTGCCGCGAGGAACACCCAAGCCGGGGCCATGATGGCTGTTGGCTTATCAGAGACTGAGGCCGCAGAAGAAATCTCCGCCACCGGGCTTGGAGGACAGGTCTGTGTCGCGTGCGTCAACTCCCCGGAAGGCGTCACGGTCTCTGGTGATGAGGAGTCCATTGATCAGTTGCTGGAGGGTCTACAACAGAGGAAGATATTTGCACGGAAGCTCAAGACTGGCGGCCAGGCCTACCATTCACACCACATGCTGGCCCTCGGCAAAGAGTATCAGGACCTGTTGGACCGGGTCTTGCACACTTTGAAGGCCTCTATCACTCAGCCAGCGGGTGCTCCCCTCGTGTCTTCGGTCACTGGAAAAATCAAGACGTCTGGTTTTGATAGCGCTTATTGGCGCAGCAACCTAGAAAGCCAAGTGCGGTTTTCCTCCGCAATCGAGCACATCAATAGCATTTCAGAGCACTTTTTTGTTGAAATTGGTCCTCACACCTCCATGGAGCTTCCCATAAAACAGACGCTCGCTGGAGTAGGTGTAGAGTTGAAGTACGGTGGACCGATCAAGCGCAACTTCAACTCCGCTGAAAAGGCGATGAGCTTCGTCGGAGACCTGTGGCTTCAAGGATTTGAGGTGAACTGGTCCAAGGTCAACGTTCTTCATGCCAGTGGGGCCTACAAACCCCCACAAAGCTTACAGAGGGTAGTAACAGATCTTCCCCCATACCGTTTCGACTATGGAGAAACGCTCTGGAACGAAAGCCGTGCTAGTTTGGAATACCGCCAACGCAAGTACCCACGTCACGAGCTTTTGGGCTCATTGCTGGCAGGTGGTAATGGACATGATTTCATATTCCGTAACGTGCTCAAGGTCGATGATGTGTCTTGGTTGAAGGACCATAAACTGGTGGATACGGTTGTGTTCCCCGGTGCTGGGTATCTTTGCATGGCCATGGAAGCCGCTCTTCAGGTGAACGATCCGGCCCGTGAGGCGGTGCGAACAGACAAGACCTTTGAGCTTGCAAACGTCAACATCACCAGCGCCCTACCTCTCGATCCCGACCGCGCCATCGAGTTGTTCACCTCCCTGCACAAGTCCGCCATCACCAACGCAGCTGCGTCCAAGACCTGGTGGGACTGGGCCGTTACCACCTATGACAATGGCCAGTCGACAACCCATGCCTCGGGCTCCATTGCCGTACATGTGCATCCCGAGACTACCCCTGGTTTTCGGTCCAAGTACGAACCACCGCACAGCGCTCTAGAAACGACGCACAAGCGTGTCTGGTACGAGAGGTTCGTCAAGAGTGGATTGAATTACGGTCCTACCTTCCAATCTATCTCCGAATTCCAGACGCCGCGCCTGAAGAACGAGACTTTCGCCAGCGCGACGGCGCCCCTCTTAACAAGCTCGGGAGACACACTGGCCAAATATGCCGCTCATCCCACCACGTTGGATGCCCTAATTCAGCTAGCCATCGTGTCGACTGCCAAGGGGATTCCCAAGGAAATGCGCGCGTTGGTGCCGACTCGGATGTCATCCGTCCTTGTGAGATTTTCACCGGCCGGTTCTGACAAAATGTGTCGAATGAATGCCGAGACAGAGCGTACCGGTTTTGGGTATCACCAGGCCAACGCAGAGTTGATCGATCAGGATGGACAGGTCACAGTGCAACTTGATGGATTTCGCCTCTCGGCGTACTCATCGGCCGCCCAAGACCAAGAAGAGGATGTGCGGCACCCAGTGCTTCGTGTCCTTTGGAAGCCGGACGTCCATGGCCTTGGTTTCATGACCCCAGAAGCTGCCCAACAATATGCGCAGAAATTCGCCAACGAAGCGCATTCTCCTGTGGCAGACCAGGATCTACTCAAGATGGGAGCCATTTTGGATCTCCTTGCCCACAAGGACCCGACACTGCGCATTCTCGAGGTCGGCAATGAATCCCACGACTTGACCCTCGCTATCCTCGGACTACTTTCTTCCAAGACAGACTTTAAGCGCCTCTCCGCCTATAGCACGGCGTCTCTTTCTACTGATGGCGCTCTGATCGGCGGTGCGGTGAACTTGGAAACCGGAGAACGATCCTCCAAACCCGCTCCAATTGACGGACAGTACGACCTTGTCCTTCTCTTGACAAGGGATGAAACCCATATCAGAACTTTCATGACCAAGATCCCTGATTTGATAGCGGAAGATTCGTTCATAATAGCCTTGTGCTCCAGCGAAGGCAGCGGCGCCATCACCTCCCTGGGACTCGAGACACTTCCAGTCAGTCTCTCTCAGCAGGGACAGCCCACCTTGGTCGTCGCCCGGAAATCGCAAAAGTCACAGCTTGACGCGTTGCGGAAGCGCGAGTACCTCATCGTCGAGCGGGGAAGCACAAACCTTGGCTCTGCACTGGAGGATGCACTTCGCAATTTCGGGGTATCTCGTGTGCGACTACAAGATGTTACTGCTGAGAAGGTTGCAAACGGGACGACCGTCTTCAATCTGTGTGAGCTCGACTCGCCGTTGCTCTCCACGATTTCCGACGAAGACATGGAAAAGGTGAAGATCATTACTGATAGAGCGTCTTCTTTTATCTGGACAACGAATGGCAATTTTCTGCAGGGCGACAGGCCGGACCATGCCCTCATATCGGGTCTCTCACGCGCTCTCATGCTCGAGCAGCCGTCTCTCAAGATCTTTACCTACGACATTGATGAGCCTGCTAGCCACGTCCATGCCACTGCGCAGCGCCTTGTCGCCCTCCTTTCTCAGACGGGCGAAAAGGTTGACTACGAGTTTGTTCAGCGCCAGAACGTTGTCCATGTCAGTCGGTTCGTTCCGGATGACAGTCTCAACGAAACCTTCCGTTCCAGGCAGGGCCTCTCAACTGTTGAATGCACTTTACAAGAGGCTGGTGACGCAAGACTCTCGGTCCGGGAACCTGGGCAGCTGGACACAATCTATTTCGTGCAGCAGGAGCCAGGAATGCCTATGGGCCCAGAAGAAGTACGCATCAAAGTTGCCTCAGTCGGCATTAATGCAAAAGACTATTACGTGCTCGTTGGACGCGTCGACACACCGGACGCTACATGTCAGCTCGAATGTGCCGGTACCGTTGTCGCAGTTGGCTCAGCTGTGACCGACTTCCGTGCTGGTGACCGTGTCGTTGCGATGGCGCCATCATACTTCGGCTCATACCAAACCTTGCCCCAGTGGGCATGTCACAAACTTGCTGACACTGAAGGCTTCGACGTTGCCGCTACCTTGCCATTAGTGTTTGCGACGGCCATTCATGCCCTGCATGACCGGGCAAAACTTCGTGCTGGGGAAACGGTTTTGATTCACTCGGGAGCTGGTGGTGTCGGTATTGCCGCTATTCAACTAGCTCTCCAAGCGGGAGCGGAGGTGGGTTCACAATAAATCTTCAGTTGGCTGAGTAATGTGATAACTAGTAACTAACCAATGCGATATCAAACAGGTTTACACAACGGTCTCTTCTGACGAGAAGAAAAAGTTCCTAGTTGAGCGCTTCCAACTCAAGGCATCTAACATTTTCAGCTCTAGCGATACATCATTCCTCGATAAGATCTTAACGGCGACCTCGGGACGCGGAGTCGACGTGGTGCTCAACTCGCTCACCGGCGACCAACTCCACGCGACGTGGAGATGCTGTGCCCCGTTCGGCCGCTTTATTGAGATCGGTAAGGCGGATCTCACCACGTCGGGCCGTCTGGAGATGCAGCAGTTCCTGAAAGACACCACCTTCTCGGCTTTTGACCTCAGCCACCTCTACCACTCGGACGGCGCCCGGCACCACGAGCTGTGGAAGGGCCTACTCGCACAGGTCTTCAGCCTGTACCGCGAAGGAAAGATCTCCGCCTTTGAGCCGCTGAAGGTCTTCGGCATCCACGAGATCACAAGCGCCTACCGGTATTTCTCGTCCCGCAGCCGCATGGGAAAAGTCGCCATCAACCTCGAGTCGGTCGAGGCAGCTATCCAGCTGCAACCGTTGAAACACGCAACGCGGTTTCATAGCGACAAGAGCTACGTGATGGTTGGCTGCCTCGGTGGGTTAGGCCGTACCTTTACCCGTTGGATGGTCAGCCGCGGTGCGCGCAAATTCGCTTTCCTCGGCCGATCCGGCACGGACAAGCCGGCAGCGCGCAGCTTGGTAGAGGATCTGGAGGCGTCCGGTGCCGATTGCGAAGTTGTGCGAGGTGATGTTTGCAACCCTGCGGATGTCGAGGCTGTGATCACGACCGCTGCCGCCATGGGCCCGATTGGCGGTGCCGTGCAAGCCGCCATGGGCTTGAATGAGGCCATCTTTTCGGCCATGTCCAACAAGTATTGGCATACGGGCATCGACCCCAAGGTCCACGGATCCTGGAACATGCTGCGCAGTTTGAAGAAAGACAGCCGGGAGTCGGCCCTGGACTTCTTCTTGATGACCTCGTCCGTCTCGGGCAGCGTCGGCACCGCCACCGAGGCCAACTACTGCGCCGGGAACCACTTCCTCGACCACTTCGCTCGCCATCTGCGCAGCCAGGGCCTCCCGGCGGTGGCTATCGGTTTTGGCATGATTTCGGAAGTCGGGTACCTCCACGACAACCCGGAGATCGAGGCTCTCCTCGCGCGCAAGGGCATTCAGGCCATCGACGCGGACGAGTTGATCCAGCTGACCGACCTTGCCCTGTCGGCCAATTCCAAGCTGTCCATTGCTCATGCGCACGACGACCTGGCCGTTGCCCATATCCTTACCGGGATGGAGCCCCACGGCATCAAAGAGCTGCGCAAGAAGGGCTTCGAGGGCACCCAGCCCGCCATGGAAGACCCCCGCGCCAACCTGCTCGCCAGCGCCCTGGACCCCCACACGAGTGCAGCTGCCACTACTGGAGATCTCCCCGCCGAGGTGGCAGCTCTCGTGCAGTCTGGACAGAGTCTCGCGGAAGCCGTTCTAAATTTCATCAGAAGACGTTTTGGAAATCTCGTGCTTCTCAAGTTCGACGCCGTAGATGTCAGGAAGCCTCTCGCGCAGTATGGCATGGATTCGATGATCGGTGCCGAGTTCAGAATTTGGTTCTACCGAAGTATGCAGGTCGATATTCCTCTCGTGATGCTGTTGGGCTCCTCGTGTACTGTCGAGTCCTTGAGAGATTTGGCCTTGGATGTCGTCAAAGGCAGGATGGTCAATGGGTCATAGAGACTATTTATTACACGCCGTTTACTCTCTTTTCACAATATAGACAGACAGCTTTATATATATATAAATGGAATGCATAGGACTTAGCCAGCCGATGAGTATCAGGTTGAGCAAACATTGGGAGTAGTCTCGTCACGACTTTTGTCTAGGAGAACGATAGAATTGGTTCTTGAGAACTCCAGTCACTCTTCTCATCCTCCAAAAGAGCAGTAACTGCCATTGCTACAGTTCATTATAAACTAGACATATTGAAACTCTAAGAAATGTTACATTGATTCCCGACTGGAGTGCATTCTGGACAAATAAGGCCTACGTCCAACAACTTGGCTAAAATCAATCCAAATCATGGCTGTTCGGAAGCACCTAGTAGCATCTGATGTTATTACAACTAGAATAATCTGATATGATTGAATTCTGTCTGTTCTCGCTCTAACCCATGTTAGATGCCGCCAACCCTTACAAATAAACTGTAGCGATGCCTTCTATTTCTTTCTTTTCTTGGTTTTTCTTTGGTGGTGGTAATTTAAGGGGGAGACGTCAGGTACTGGGCAAGCTAGGTACTTAGTGTGGGTCAGTCGCTAAGATTATAGTCGGGGGGTAAAGCGTTCCGATGTGATCAGTAGTAATGTGTTCTGCTACATAACTTAAGGTAGGTGGCAATAGATTGCGAGATTCCGATACTAGATCACAGTTGAATTCAAATCTACGGTATGGGTAAAGCACATCTCGGCAATTTAGAACCCGTGAGTCCATATGATGATGAGAGGTATAGGCTTGGAAGTAAGTACGTACTTAGTTAATCGGCTTTGAAACCCCGACGCTCGGTCACTTCCTAAAAGGGCAACTAATCTCTAATTGGTCAGTTTCTTCCTGTTCTTTGTGATACCTCAGTGATACAACATTTGCATGACTTGATTGGTTATGACAACCCATAAACGGAAGGACGCTTTTTGTGACGCAATAATGTTTTTCTTTTCTTTTTTTCCCTCAAGTATTTATAATGCTTACCAGGCATTCCACTGTCATGTTTGTTTCACTCTAAGGGTCCGATATATTCATTAAATCCGTAAGTGGACTTTATCACTTGAATCAACCGGACGAATATATATGCAATCGTGTTCGAACACCTCTTTGTCGTAACAAGGCTCACCGAATTACCGGTTCTTTCCCTATACGCCCATCTTCTCACCTGCTTCATAAGTACCCATATGTAATACTTCCTTTCATCATGCCGGCTACAACCCACCCCGAATTCAACGGTAATACTGAAGCCCTCGAAGTCGCAAATGCCTTCAGCGAGAGAATTCAAGGAAGGACTGTCCTTGTGACAGGCGGCAATACCGATGGCATTGGGTTTACTACCTGCCAAGCGTTTGTAAGTTTCCTCTCGTAATAGCCAAGGGAAGAAGAAGAAGGACGAGAAGAAGAAACACTAGTTAACTCCATTGATTAGGCATCGCAGTCTCCTTCGCATCTCATCATTGCTGGTCGTACTCCGCTGAAGATCCAAAAGTGTATCGACTTACTCAAGGCGCAATACCCTGCTGTAGACTACCGCTCTCTCATAGTCGATCTCTCCAGCCAAAAGTCTGTTAGAAAGGCTGCCGCTGAGGTTCTGTCGTGGAATGATGTCCCCACGCTCGATATCCTGGTCAACAGCGCTGGCGTCATGGGGATCGCAGAACGCACGCTTAGCGAGGATGGCATCGAGATGCATTTTGCCACGAATCACATCGGCCACTGGCTGCTCACCTGCTCGCTCATGCCGAAACTAATCGCAGCCGCCAAGAAGAACCCCAAGGGAGCTACGCGGGTAATCAACGTCTCGTCCGCCTCGCCTCAGTTCGCGACCATGCGTTGGAGCGACATCAACTTCGAGAAGGTGAACAAGGACTTGCCCGAGGCGGAGCAACCGAACTATGGGTTTCTCGAGGGCTGGGGTTACAAAGACGTGCGGAATAAGGCGTACGTCGGCCTCGAGGGCTACAACGTGAGCAAGGTGTCGAATGTGCTGTTCGGAGTCGCAGCGAACAAGCGTCTGTACGAGAAGTACGGCATCCTCACCCTCGCGGCGAACCCAGGTGTCATACTCACGGAGCTGGGCCGAAACTTCCCACCCGACATCCTGGACGCCATCCAATCGATGCACAAGGGGGGCACGTACAGTTTTAGAACTCTGGGTGCGGGGGCATCCACCAGTCTGGTTGCGGCGCTGGATCCAAAGCTAGGGCCCGGGGAGCACTTCCATGGCCAGGAAAACTACGGTGCGTACTTGGACGATTGTCAAATCTCGGAGAAGGCTTTGCCTGGGTCTGTCTCGAGTGCCGGAGGTGAAAGGCTTTGGAAGTTGTCAGAAGAGCTCGTCAAGCAGAAGTTTGAGTTCTGAGACTCTCGACGAGGATGGCAAAGAGTCACTGGCCACCCAGGTGCGATGGCGGGTATGGAGCCGATGATGGGGTAGAAGAAGTGGTTGCCCGGTCTGGAGTCATTCGACCATGTGCTGTACACTCCGGCATGGTCGACATGTTATGAGAGACCGGTATATCTTGAAATAGATCAGTAGGGTATTTCTCAGAGACCAACCGGAGATCAAGTTTACCTTCCGTTTCCTTAAATTTTCTGTGCATGCCTATACTTCGCATAAATAATGGTTGAGGCCAACCCGGTATAACCCTAGGCATGACCCTCCTTATTCACAGTGATATCGTAGTCATCCTTTTCATCAAGAGCGAACCCGAAGATCGGATCCTCTTATCCGTAACCGCCAGCGAGGTTGTTCCTCGGTCTTCATCGATTGTGAGGATTATTATGAACTCCAACCTAGCAAGTGGGCCGGCCTAGATTCCATGACTTGAAACTCAGGGGAACTAGCGTCAAGCGGTTTTGTCGACATTTCTCTCTGCCATCCGAGCCTGTGTTGGGCTTATCACACAGCGAAAGATTCTCACTATCTTTGGTTTGCCTATTGATTGATCTATGAGGTGTTTTTTTTAAGTCATTTTGAAGCAAAAATTTCCTACGAGCTAGATCGACGCGAGGCGTGTCTGGTGAGTGCTTCAAGATTGCCCGCTCAGATGAGTTTTCGGGATTCTGCCTGTGAGACAACAGCCCCCGCCAACGCTACCTATCGTACCATCTCAGCTTAGATATGCATCATCCAACCCAATACTTAGAGAATGGTATTAAGGAACTCATAGGTAGATAGTTAAGAACGATCGAACTATCTTCAGGAGAACCTCAAACAGCAAAGGATAATCGATATCGCCGTAGAGCTTCTGCCAGGGGTGTTCCTTTTGATAGTGTTGGCCATGTTTCTGTTCGCCCAGGTCTCACTCATCTCCGACATTGGCAAGTTAAGCGTCCCATAGGTAGTGTCAGGTTATTTGGCAGATAGGTGGATACGTCTGACCAGTGACTAACTAGGCGCCGGAAGGAAGGTATAGATATGTGACGGCACGAACATAAGGGCTACCAGCTACACCACCAAAAGTGGAAACGTTGTCAGCTCAAGACTAACCGCTTTATGTCACCTCATATAGTACACCTACGAGACGCCACTTGGTACCGTGACAAGATAGGGGCGTTACTATCCTTCTATTCTCCTTTTATCCTCCACATAAGCTCTGTTCCTATCTATCACTCTGTACCACAACTCGCTACCTAATGCATAGATAATCAGCGGGAGTTTCAGTTTTCTCTCTTGAAGACCTCTTGATGCTCTATAGCCACTTGCTATCGTGGAAAAAAGTGGTGGTTGTCGCATTTACGGCTTTAAGGAGGTGAAATGATGTAAAAACATGAGGCATCCGTTGAATTACTTGAGGTGACACTCCCCGTTCCGTTACTCGTCATAAAAAGGGTGTGTCTGCTCCCTTTTGTCAGTTAGACATCACCGTTAATAATGGGTAGTTAAAATTAGGTATAAATGCGTTTATAACTAAATAACTGCCAGCCAGACGAGAATATTACCTGATTTGCAGCCCCATCAACCTACCTTTTTCCCCCCTTCGGCTTTGTAGTGCATCGTCTGCTCTTATAATAATTCGGAGTAATTAGGTGGTTTCGTCTTCCACTATGCCAGGCTGTCCGGATCTTCATGGTATCGCCGATATGCTTCTCTGGTGAAGCCCACCTTGTATATATAGTAGGAGGTAGTCACTTAGGGGGTTATCTTGGCACCTCCTTTAACCTAATAGCCTCGACTAGCTGAGCACCGTAGTTGCTCGTAGAACAATTCTAGAACTGATAGAGCGAAAGGGAAGATCATCACTCGCTAGTGGAATCTACGCTCTACCACCTCGCATCTACTTTATAAGATAGGCCTAATGTAATTAAGTACGTAGGTGCCGTAGAGCAATAGTGGCATTGAACTGCCTTAGACAGGACTTACACACCCTACCTGTAACCTACCAATACTTATTTATATTATTCATAATGCTAGTCACTCGTTTAACTACGCTACCACATCCCCCATCATCACCAAATAAAGACCAGAATTCTGCAGGACAGCTTAGGCTCAAATTAAGGAGCACGCATAGATTAAGTATTCACATCTTCCACATAATGCTACTATAACGCAGACTAAAACGAACTATAGTCTTTTTTTCCTCCCACGATCCCCTTACCCTGCCTTACCGTACCCTACCCAGCCCTAACCCAGCATAATCGAAACAAAGCCATGCCGAGGACGTACACTTGGGATCTAGAAAGCGTGATTATACGTATACGTACGTAGGTGCGCTGCATAAATTTCGCTATCTTACAGGCCAGGTGGAGGAGGAACCTGATAACGAGATGTTAGATGGTGAAAAACACTATTGTTATATGGGGACGGTCATTGTGATGGGATTCTAGAGGGGGGGGAGAGGGGGTAACATACAGCGCCGTAGGCGCCAACGCCGGGAGGGGAGCCGGACGGCGGAGGCGGAGGCGGTGGTGGTGCGCCTCCGGGCGGTGGGGGCGGCGGGGCCTCGGTAGGTGGGGGAGGAGGTGGAGAAGCGGAGGCTCCGGGAGCGGGAGGGGCCGGTGACCCTTGCTGTCCGGCTTGTTGGGCTGCGTAGTATTGCTGGTAGTATTGCATATATCTGTTTTCGCGCGTTAACAAGCAAACATTATAACATAGCCAGATTTCGAGTAAACTTACGCTGCGTATCCGCCGTATGCGGCATAGGGGTCCTGACCCCCATAATACTGTGCGTATTGGGCGGCATAGTCATTGGGGGGACTTCCTGCACCAGCAGGTTGTGCTGGTGATGCGACTGCGCCACCAGGAGCGGCTGGCGAGTTGTAACCTCCATAGCCTCCACCTCCGCCTCCGCCACCACCGTAAGAACCTGAGCGATTTCCACCTCTGTCACCATATGATCGATCACCGTAAGATCTTTCACCATGATTCCGGTCACCGTAAGATCTACCTCCATAACCGCCACCATGACCACCATGCTCGCCATGGCCGCCGTAATGTTGACGGGGCGGGCGGGTCTTGAATTCCTCGTATTGCTCTTTGACATTACCAAGCAAATCTTCGCAGAGCTCTTTGGCCTTTTCTACCATCTTCGGATCGGGGCCGCTTAAGTAGAGAGAAATTCAGCTCTGGGGAACATGATTGGTAAAATATGAAGGGGGACTCACGCTACATGGAGATACATCTCATCCTCGCTCTCGCGATTCGTGGCAGCCTCGAGATACCCAGAGCCTCGGCCCTTGATTTGTACTCGGCAACCAGTTTCCTGCTGAATATGCTTGACATAAGAACCACCATGCCCCACAACTTGGGCACGTAGGTTGAAACCTTGAACAGGTTCGAGGTTGATCGGTATCTTGGCCTCTGGCCATTTACGCTGTTTCAAGTTAGCAAACTTATCCAACTCTCAGGTTACTTGTCGCCATGTCGTACTCGTCCAAACTCGTCCCGTTCGACCTGCTCCTGATCCCGACGACGGAAACGACGTTCGTCGACCAGGTTGGGGAGCTCTTGCTTCATCATATCTTCGATTTTCTCGACGGCTTTTTCCAGTCCGGACTTACTCGTACTGGTTACGTGAAGGTATAGCGGGGGGTTCTAGGGAGAAGTCAGTTGGATATTCCTACCAGTTGCAAAAACATCTTGATTGCTTACCGAGGGCGTGGCCATGCTCTTGTCGGGATAATAGCTGCCTCGGGTCGTGACATCTTTACAAGTCAACTATGATTCTACAACGCAATATCAATGAAAGGGTTGAAGGTGTAGCGTACCAGCTCCGGTGTCATCTTTAATCTAAATCAAGCAGCGGTGGTCAGCAGATGCCAGAGAGGGTGTTCGTGTGCGAGCTAGCACGCTTCCATGTAAGCAGAACTGTCCGCACACGATATGGATGGGAGGTAGACAGGCTAGAAGTCTGAAATGGATCAGTAGAAATTAACCAAGGGTATTATTTACCATCTTCTGCGTGGAACCTTTGGTGAGTAGGTAGCGGTTGCGCAAATCGTTCACTTCGATGTCCTTAATATAGTCGCCGTCGGCAATGTACACATCGCCGTTGATATTAGCATGAATAGCCGCACCACCTCCGTTTGGCCCGGGGGATTCGGAAGTCGACTTGATAGGAGGAACATCGACGTGTTGGATTCCCTTCTTCGCTTGAATCTGCGCATTGATCTTGGCAGCGGCGGCGGCTATTACAATAGTTAGCGACCAAAACAATCATCAAACAAAGCTACCTAAGGTAAGTTCGCATTCTGTCGGCATATCACTAGTGAGGTAGAGGAGGGTGATGATCGTCGTGGTGGTGGCTGGGAAAACTCACCGGCGGCAGCAGCAGCATCTACGCCTTTCTTTGTTTCAGTGGGCGCGCCATCCGAGTCTCCCTTGAGTGGACTACGTTCGCGAGCAGACTCAAACTTTTTCGCAGGGGGAGAGCGAGATCTTCTGTCAAATCTAGAGCGACGAGGCTCCGGCTCTGTTTGGTCGAATCGCGACCGTTTCGCAGTTCGTCGATCCGATTCGTCCATGGTAGATGAAGAGTAGTAATTGACGCTCTGCTCTTTTGTAAATGATTAGGAGTAATGAAATTAAAATGAATCCCGAAGAAGGAGTATTAAGAGCGCAGTAACAGGACTTGAACGTCTGTTTGTATTCGCGTTCATGGAATGAAGTCGCATGTAGTAAAGAATTGCTGTGACAGTGGTAGAATTTCTACCGTAACGTTAAGTTAACTCGAATGCTCAGGCTGGGAAACTGTAAATTCCGTTAGTAGAATGAACTAAACTCTAAGTACCTAACCATGGTGGATGCGGGAATGAAGCTGCTGCCAATCAAATGCGATTAGTTATTGGTTAGTGAGGACCCTCGGCAGCCGACTACATTGGATGCAGTTATGCATGTATGAAGATGGTACCTATTGTACATACGATCATGTAGGAACCTGAGGTAATAGTGGATACTCTAGGCTTGGTATTGTACCTAGGCGCTGCTTGTATGTAGTTACGTAGTACGAAGTATGCAGTTGGCTCATTCAAGTGCATGCAGCTATCAAGCATTAATCAACTAGCTTCTTGCGCTTATCAGGTATCGGTAGCCAGCAAGTCCGGTTGTATACTAGTTACCTAGTTAGACTCCGATTCTCGCAGCAAACAGGTCAATTGGATCTAGTATCAATATGCTAAAAAGTTTGACGTTCACCCTTTTTCTGCTGACGAGGTGAATGAGTCAAAAGTGGGAGATATGATACCTTGCTCCAAAGTAGCCATTGGACCGTCCGTTTATCTGTCTCAACGCCTTTATAACCTCCCATTTCCGGCCTGCCAATTCTGGTCGTCTTTCAATTTGGGGCGATCGGAAGAAGCAAGAGCAAGAGCAAGAGCAAGATCATGGCGGTCCGCACAGCTTTCCAAGTTTCGCCTTGGAGGGCCGTCGCCACAACTCTGCGGGCAGTAACAACAACAGCTCCCCAAGCACGATGGAGCTCCAGTAGTACTAGCAGCACCTCAGCGCTCGCCTACAAGGCGATGCGACGACGTCAGGCTCCCCTCCCGACCAGCGATGCCCCGTCCGCCTGGTCCGCCCAGGCCGCCGTCTCTAATATCCTCTACGAGACCCCCACGCCGTCCACCACTCCGCCGAAGCGCCACATCCTCAACTGTCTGGTCCAGAACGAGCCCGGTGTACTGTCGCGCGTCTCGGGTATCCTCGCAGCTCGCGGGTTTAACATCGACTCGCTGGTTGTCTGCAGCACCGAGGTGGAGGACTTGTCCCGCATGACCATCGTCCTGACGGGCCAGGATGGTGTCGTCGAGCAGGCCCGGAGGCAGCTGGAGGATCTCGTGCCTGTCTGGGCCGTGCTGGATTACACCAGCGCCGCTCTTGTCCAGCGCGAGCTGCTCCTGGCTAAGGTCAACATCCTGGGGCCCGAGTACTTCGAGGAGCTCATGACCCACCATCGCGAGATCACCGCCACTGACGGAGAGGGCGAGAGCGCGCGTGAACTTGTCGACCGGTCGTTAGAGGAGGTTGCCATAGACTTCCACCCGAACAAAATGGTCGCCAGTGAGGCGCTGCGGCAAAAGCTCAAACATCTAGAGTCCATCACCTACCTGGCTCACCAGTTCGGCGGTAAAGTCCTAGACATTAGCACTAACAGCTGCATCGTCGAAGTGTAAGTTCAAACAGACTATTCACGTAATGACCAAAAAAGAAATCGTTTCACTAACACACACCAGGTCTGCAAAGCCGGTCAGGATTGACTCATTCATGAAGCTCATTGGGCCATTCGGCATCTTGGAGTCGACTCGCACAGGTTTGATGGCACTACCTCGGTCACCCTTATATAGTCACGATGAGGAGCTCCTCGCAAAGGATGCCGATGAGGTTGTAGATGCTAGCCAACTGCCCCCTGGCTAAACCCAAAAAAATATCATTTCGCAAGGCTTGGCGTTAGCGGTACGGCTTGGGCCGGAAAATTTAAAGTCAATAGAGAAAGTGCAAACTTCGTTGAATCATTCCACTACTAAGAGCGAGCGCTCATACAACATACGTGACCTATAGACTATGTATCCACCGCATAATATCTGAATTATGGCGATGTCTGCGTAGTTAGTTGTGCTACTACAGGCTAAACTGATTTTTAGAACTGTCTGATTTGAATGTAGACTTGGAATCTGCCCCAATGAACAAATTTTCCATTTTTAGACGCCCATGCCGCCAGCCAATTTTTGAACACTGACTACTTCTCTCTAGGTAGGAAGATATCAAAGCCCTACAAGATTTTTCCCTTATTCACCACAAAGGCCTCGAGAACAGCTATGATTTATAAAAGTCAGTAAAGAGAAGATCACCTAACCGGGGGATAAAGGTGAGAGAAGAAACACAACAGAACAGAACAGAACATACCAACAGCAGCCCAGAGCCGATTCTCCGCCTCGGGGAACACAAGCGAGCGCGGGGAATAGAACACCTCATCGGCGACCTCCTCGGGGTGGCGGGGCAAGCAGTGCATGAACTTCCAGCTGGGACGGGCGCCGCCGCGCTTCGCGAGGTCGCTGGTGACCTGGAACCCCTCGAAGTCACGGAGGCGCTTCTTAGCCTCCTCCTCCTGGCCCATCGAGACCCAGGTATCCGTGACGATGATGTCGGCGTCGGCGACGGCCTCCTCGGGGGCGAAGTGTTGCGTCAGCTTCCCCCCACCACCACCACCACCTCTGCCCCCCGGAGTGGTCTGACTCCGGATCAGCGCCGCTACGTCCTTCGGGATCCCGTACCCGTGCGGCGTGGCGACGGCGATGTGCGCGCCCAGCTTCACGGACCCGATGGCCAGGTCGAAGAGCACGTTGTTGGCGTCGCCGACCCAGGCGATCTTCAGGTTCGGCGGGAAGATACTAAGGCCCGCGCTGGGGCCCGCCGCCGGGAAGGCCTCGTGGATCGTGAGGATGTCCGCGATTATCTGCAGCGGGTGGAAGTCGTTGCACAGCGCGTTGATGACGGGCACGCTGGAGTGCTTGGCTAGCTCGGCGACGTCTGAGTGTGGGCCTACGCGGGCTACCATGCAGGATGTCATGGAGGATATCACTCTCGATGTGTCGTATAATGACTCGTTGACCTGTGTCTAGTTAGCTAACTGTCTTTGATATGTATATAATTGTATGCATGAAGGGTTTGCTGTGTAAGGCGAGTACGAACTCCCAGTTGGATGTCGTCCTTCCCCAAAAACATGGAATGTCCTCCCATAAGAGCCACCGCAGCTTCCGTAGAAACACGAGTCCGCGTACTTCGTTTATTGAACATCATAGCGACGGTACGTCCAGCTAGGGACGTGCTCAGCTCCTTGGGGATCTTGCCGGATTTGACGGCCTGCTTATGCGCCGCCGCCTTCCGGACGAGGGCCGTCAACTCATCTGGCTGCAGATCCTTTATTGACAGAAAATGCCGGATGTCAGTAGACTTCGAGAAGCTCCGTTTCTGCCCATTGTAGATGGCACTCTTGGCAAGTCGAAGGGCTGGTGACCGCATCTTGAGAAGGGTTCAGAACCTCCACTTGAGAGAAATTGGTGATTTCTTTCTGTGGGAATACTGGTTAGATGGGAATTGCTGAGAAGGTTTGGTCATTCATATACATAGGTATAATGTGACTCAACCCCTGGAATACGCCCTGCATGTAAGGGGGCAAGCGGTAAGGATTGACAACAGCAGCTAATAGGAGTGGTTAACGTGAAGACCTAGAAATGATTGACTTGCACCAACTAGTAAATGACTTACCGAGAGGATTTGAATGATAGTCTCACTTGAATTTAATAAGTCACTGACTAATGACTGCAGTCTATCAGTTGAGTCAACACTATTTAACTACCCTAGACGAAGCTCAGGATCGTGAGAGCTCTTTTGCGAGTATCGGCACAGATATTTGACCAACAGCTGGCACTCAACTGGTGAGATAAGTACCCGCTAGTTACGACAGATGCAGGCACCTTGCAGATAACTTGATAACTAAGCCCACCCCGGACGGCGCTAAGCCCTAAAAAGGGAAAGCTGAGAGTTTGAATGCCCCTCCGTTAGTGCGCTGTGCTGGCTGTGTCATCACTTTTGCCCCAATCGGAACCGGATTTCTGCTGGCTTGGGTGTGCTGGCGTGGCTGCGTGGCTGCGTGGCTGCGTGGCTGCGTGGCAGGCTGATAGACCTTCCCATTCTTGCATGCTGATGACGAGTTTCAAGTCTTCCTACTTTGTGATTGTTTTGCTTGTCTATATAACTAGACCATCAATTTACCTTCATTTATAAACTTGGTAATTTCACGAAGTACTTTTATCATTCACTATCGCCGTGGTAGTCGTGAGCATAGCTAGTTTCTTACCTATTCTATGAAGTACTAGTTACCTCTAGATGCCAAGTTGATAGGTCTTGGTACGCTCCGAATGATGGCATATGCTGCCCCTACTTTGTCCTCTTAACTCTTCAATACTTCATTCCTCTCAACAATAACACCTACGAAAACTTATCGTGTTTATCATGGCGGAAAACGAGACTTTGCCCCTACTAGGGGGAACGACAAAGGATCAGAATCCATCGCATGATCAATTAAACTCCCGCGAAACGACTCCATTGCTCTCTGGAGATGCCGAAGCACCACATTATGACGGAGAACATACCGAAGCCGCAGCTTCTATAAGATCACGACACAGCGATATTCTCGAGACCAATACATCCAAGAAGAAATCCTGGAGATGGGCTTCTGGTATTGCCATCACCACCCTTTCCGCCGCCATCATCGCGATTACCATTCTCGCATTCATACTCCCCGATACCGTCCAAGAATACGCTCAGCAGGCTGCCGTTATCGAGCCCACGAATTTATCTTTAGATTCCATCACCATAAACGGCGTACGTGCCCGAATACAAGCCAACTTCCGCTTAGATGGATCGAAAGTAGAAAATCAACATGTCAGGAGGTTGGGAAGAGCCGCTACTTGGGTTGCCTATCAACTGGGGACAGAAGAGACTGAGGTGGCCGTTTACCTGCCTGAGTATGATAACGTACTGCTTGGAAGCGCCGTCATCCCGCCTTTAATAATCAATTTACGGGATGGCGACACTACGCAGCTTGATTTCGTCGCCGACATAAAGCCTGGAGAGCTCGACGGCATTAGAACAATTGCAAACGAATGGTTGGAGGGTAATTTGAAGAGCTTGCGCCTTGATGGGAAGGCAGATCTTACCCTCAAATCTGGCATCCTTCCTCTGGGAACACATGCCGTATCCGATTCACTTGTGTTTGAAGGTCAATCTCTCTACCAAGCCTTCTCTTCTCTATACTTTGGGGAGAAAGTCTTTTTCTAATACACTGGTTTCCCTAAATACCTGCTTGAACACGTGACTGATTTCCTGAATAGCAAACAAAATACCGGCTATGCCTAAATATAACATCGGCCGACTTTACGTCGAGGATGGGCCGGTAAATGGTTCTATGGTCGCTGATGTAGCCTTGTCAGCGTTCAACACATACCCGATACAGCTCGATATCCCTGAACTCGGCTTTGACATTTTAGTTTCGGGCTGTGACAGCGATGATCTCATTCTCGTGGCAGATGCCGTCACAAGCGACGTTCATGTAGAACCTCAGTCCGAAGTTGATGTTGACGTCAAAGGGGTGATTCGTGAACTGTCCGAGTCACTCACCAACGATTGTCCCGATTCAAGCTCCTCGCCGCTTGATATTCTCCTTCAATCATTTATGCACGGCGAACCGGCTACATTATTTGTCCGTGGTAGTAGCCATCCCGACGGCAACACGCCTCAGTGGATTGCAGAAATACTCTCCAGCGTGACCCTACCTGTACCTTTCCCTGGGAGATCGCTGGATGGTCTTATCAGGAATTTCTCCTTGACTGACGTCCATTTTACGATGCCAGATCCTTTTGCTGAGCCTGGTGATCCGGATGCCGATCCCAAGGTGTCTGGCAATATTTTAGTTATCGCTGGCGTGCCTGAGGATATGAACTTCGGCATCAACGTCACGAATGTCATGGCGCGAGCTGATGTCCTTTACAAGGGCGATAAAATGGGCGAGCTAAACTTGAAGGAGTGGCAACATGCCAACTCCACCAGGGTTGAGGGTAAAGATGAAGCTACCCTCAGAATTGAATCCAGAGTCGAGGACGTACCCTTGAACGTGACAGACAGCGATGTATTCAGCGACGTCCTTCAAGCGCTAGTCTTCGGTGGCAAACCTGTTATTTTGGATATCGATGCGGCCGTCGACATCATGGTGGAAACCGCCCTAGGAAAGTTGATAGTGAAGGATGTTCCCGCGGAGGGAAAGATCCCAGTAAAACGTCCGTACTAGCTATTTTGATATTGTTAGTCAGTCACTCTCCCGATCGATAGTGTCTTCGTCAATATCCGGCCAACCTACCTACCTTGAAAGCCGATGTCAAGATCCTCCATATGCTAACCCGACTTCAGCCCTGCCCAAAGGTTCCCTCGGAGCCGTCACGCCCAAAGTCAGTTCTCTCAGAGTCCTTGATACCTCATCTGATACGATGACCCTCCAAGCGGTCGTCAATGTCACCAACCCGACACCTTACACTGCTCACATACCCTACGCCAATATACATATCCTTCATAATGACACAATCATCGGTGAGGCTTCAGTAGAAGATCTCGATATTGTGCAGGGACCAAACGCCAACGTCGTGGTGACAGCCACGTGGAACCCATCCATGGGAGGCGAAAAGGGCCAACATATCGCCCGAGAGCTCATTTCGCAATACCTATCCGGCTACAACACGACTCTGACCGTGAAAGCGCACCGCGACAGCATCCCAGGACAACCCATCCTCTGCGACGCCCTGTCACGTTTTAACGCCACGTTCTCCACACCGCGGCTCGGCGGCGACGACGACGACGATGGGGGCGGGGAAGGAGACGAGAAACCGCACTTCATCCGAGACGCCACATTCCACTTCCTCAGCTCCACGGCCACATTCACGCTCGTCTCCCCGCTCGCCCACAACACCGTCTACCTGGACTTCGTGAACGCCACGGCCTTCTACAACCACACGGAGCCGGTCGGCCGCATCGTCTACGACCTGCCGTTCGCGGCGCCCCCGGGCCGCTCCCAGACCCCGCGCCTCCCCGTCTCTTGGTCCGTCGGCTCCGTCGGCTACGACGCCATCCGTCGCGCCATCGGCGGCAGCGGGCACCTGAAGTTAGACGCCTTCGCCGAGGTCGATGTCAGGTTGGGTAACTGGCGAGAGAGGGTTTGGTACCGCGGGAGGGGCATTGGCGCTACTATTAAGTTGTGAGATAGATAGGTTGGGGGTGTTGTGTTGTGTTATTAAACCTACCTAGGTACCTACCTTTGTGAGAGACTGAGACTGAGGATTTGGTGGTTTTTTGAGTACCGAGGACAGGGTTGCAAATTACTGAGTTTTCTTTTGGGAGTATCGTGAGGCAGTTTTCATTGTTTGGTTTGGTATTGGATGGGATTGGATTGGAGTGTGGCGTTTTCAGAGGGTACGTTGATTTGGTATACTTGAGCGAATAGGCTAGGGCGGTTTTGTATTGTTTTCATTTTTATATATATTATTAGGATGAATAAGATGAGTAACTACTTAGCTATGATATGATAAATTAGTTTATTCAAATTCAGTGAGCAGTGTGTATGTATTAAGCACTATGGGTGAACCCTCGTTGGGTTTGCATTTGAACTTTTGTATATGTTGGATTTTGTGGTGCAATCATGGTTCGTGTATTTCTACGTATGTCAGTGGCGTTGCTGTATGATGATGTTGCTGGCATGTAGGGACTTTTTTAGGTTGTAAGTGGCTATCTAGTGCAATTTGTATACATACATACATACAAACCTACATACAATATGAAGCACTGAAGTAGGTAGGTATGTAGTATAGTCTTAAGGCATCCATCCATCCGTCCATCCACCTACCTTATCTGCTGGGCGGTATGGAAAGAAGTTAAGTACTGTAATAGCAGAACAGTTTTTCATCCGGCAGCGAGGAATCGGCTGCACACTGAGGACCAGTTTGGTCGAGTTGGGCCCCCATTCTTCTTCGGAAGACTGACTCTTCCGAATTGGGATGATATCACTGTGTTGCAAGACACGGGTTCGACTCCCGGTCCTGCTGCTCTTTGTCCCGTATTATTATCTTGGTCTAGTACCGAGAGGTCCGGTGATAATATTGTACAAGGCAAAATGGATATTTTTTTTTTATCTTTGTTTTCTTTTTGGAGTAGTTAGTTGTTACATTTCAACAATGGCAATTGTATGTATGTGCATACCATCATCATATTAATTAAACCAATGAACATATTCCTAAGTAAAGGTTACATTTAATATCTACTATATTTCGTTAAACTTTGGATAAAATCTTTATAATTAGATAGATATATAAAGGCTTAGTTAAACATTTTAACAACCATGATATACTTTGTGATGTTTAGGTACATATAATAAATATCTTTAGCAAGGAGGCAAATGGCCATTAAAGCATCCTTCCACTTGACAGGGCCTAGATCAATAAGTTCTTATCATATATGTTTGTCCTTGGCCTTAAAAGTCAATGGTGCGTACCTAGTAGACTAAGTCAATGTAGAATAAATGTCTTTATCATCTTTTACATTTTCCTAACCTTGGAGTGTTTAAATCAGAGTCACCTATGTTTCCAATGTATAATAGCAGAAATTATCCACATGGTGTTCTGCCATGTCCTTACTGCATATTTTACTGTCTTTCCATTTGTCTACTTCCTTGACAACATGGATTTGGAGGGATGCAGATCAGATGTTTGCTAAACCTACAAGGCCCCATCACCTCATATCACTTTCTAGACCTATCAAGAAAGCTTGTTTGACTGACGATATTTACCCGAGTATTTGGCAAGGTTTGTTATTAACTAGAAGATAATAAATTCATGTGGACTACTATGATGCCTGCTTTAGGGTGTATATTGAAGAGTCCTATATCCCACTTGATCCTAGAGAAACTACTCCAAACAACTTTCATTTCTAGAGTTCGAATTAGGTCGAACGGGTTATGCAGCCTAAATTCTAGGAGCACAACGATGCGTGTGGGCGGAGGATCCCCCATGTAACATTGGAACAGACATAGAAACTGAAGTAGATGATCATGACTACACCAGAAACATGGAATTGTCTGGGTTAAAAGCTAAACTGCAGTCTTGCTTTCTTGAGTGGAAGGGGGAACCTGTGGTAGGGGCAAGATGTGCCTCAAGTGAGAATTATCCTAGGTACGTTTGGTGATTTTAGCATTCTGAGAAGCATAGCAATCCAAAGACTAGGATTATTTAAGTGATATTTTCTTTGCACTGGTTGGTTAATGCTTGGTTATGTTTTACTGTGGCTGTTTAATGCGAACACAATAGGTACATATGTAGAGATATGTTGTGACGGTAGGTCTGGAGGATGTCACGCATCTATGAATCTCGATAATGAGGTTAATTAGAGAGAAGAAGGAATCTAAATGAGTAGCCAGTATGATCTTCGGCCATACTTGTAGGGAAGAATGTATGGATGTCCTAGGGCATCCACCATGGCAACAACTCCTTAGGTTTCCAGCTTATCTCCAAGGTGATATCTACCTATTGTCTAGCCACTTTGTAACATATGTTGTCTTATGGAACATTGTAGAGCGTTGAAACTTCTATATTAATATACTTACTTCTAAGTGCTTTTGTTCGTGATGACTGATATGCTTCTTGCATATCAGGAAAATATCCTTGCAATGATACAAGTTGGCAGAGTTTTAGGCAGCCAAAGAGTTGGTAAAATAAACCTATTGTCATTTCCTGGTCAAGTACCAAAGTAGTTACATCAAGAGTGTGCATATGTGATCCTCCACATGCACATTGGTGTATGTATATTGTTCTCTTACATCTATACGTACGTGTGGTACTAAGCTGCTACTTTAATTTCAACATTATTCTAAATCGATGCCTAATTTTTAAACCCCAAGGTTGAAAGAAAATTTGCACTTCTGCCTTAACTTTTACTTTTCCTTATCAATCTTCCTTGGTCTTAATCACTACTACCACCTTTCCTCTTCTTCAAAGATCTAAACCATCTTTAATGCTTCCTTCCAACCTCTTCTTGACCTTCTCACGCATATAAGCTTCATTCGCCCATTGACTGGTAAGTCTATTTATCAGTATTTCCTTCATTGCTTGTTTCAAATCATCTATCTCGTGAGTTATGTCTACGGCACTTCTCATCCTTGATTAACTACACCACCAATCCAAGTCATCCTATGTAACAACCTACACTGCAAGGCATACCAATTGCACAATATTTCACATCTTTGGCTGGTAAGTATTACTGGGGCCTAGGTCTTCTATCTTTGAAATTGCAAATTATTCATCTGTATGCCTCGAATACATCCTCCCCATCCAAGTTCTTCAACACCCATCAGATCATAGTCCTATTTTCTACAAAAACCTTTGTACACCAATCTACCACCCACCGGACTCAAGTACTAAGTATCTCGTACATGCATACCACTTGAACCTTTCTTCCAACATACACCCACACGAAATGGCTACTTTTTCGTTCCTCACCATCTTCATACTTTATCATCACAATACAGTCAAGAAACTCCTACGTAATTCAGGATAATCCAACATTTCATCAAACTTGGTATGCTATCTCCTATGTACCAATTGATCATCACTTCGTATTTTTATCCTATTCTATCCTTTTCCAATTTCCCTCTGCCTCTGGGCCCCGTCTCCCACCAATCCTTCGTCACCCACCTCACTTCTTGGAACCCTACCTGAGGCTTCTACACTTCCAATCGTGTGCCCTCAGTCTCTCTCCTTCACTAGCATCAACCAACCTACCTATTGTCTTCCCCACCAACCTTCTAGTACCTAGCTTTCACCTTACTTCCTCTGCTACAACTCCAATGTACATACATACTCTTACTCTTGTGACTTGCCAACCCAACTACTACATACAACCTTGACGCCCACCCCATCTACTTACTTAGCCCTTGTTTTCCTTTCAACTTTCTTCAACCTCTAGTTTTCCTCACCATACCCTCCACTACTTATTTGCACTTTACTGATTTCCTCTACTGCATCAATCATTCGATCCAACTTCCAACTTCCACTTCCCATTACTAACCTTCTCCATCTTCAGATCTTATCTCTACCTACGATTTCACCTTTCAGATTCATCTTCTTAATCTACTATTTCGAGACCGGTAAGTACTTTGCAATGTGATTTCAACCAATTTGACGTGCTTGATATGGTTATTATTGCCTCCCTCAAGGCAGCAGCCCTTTCCACTTCCATACCATCACTTTACTTGTACCAGTTGGAAAATTCTTTTATGCTTACTTACATACATACAACCTCATTTCCCATCGCCCAAGTACACTCTCTTCCACTCAATCTACCTAGGTACTTCACATAGAGTGCTTTCTCCCACCCATTGCCTTTTCTTCACATTTCTTCACCCACTGCTTTTTCCTACCTACTACATACACCCAGTAGATTCTCCACACATACTTATCCATTTGCCTACCATTTCTTCCTCCTACCTGGCTACCCACTCTCATCCCTCTATTAACATTCCTCGTCCATCAATCTCTCACATCCTCTACATTCTTTAGTCGACAACTTCCACCATCAATTACTTCCCATCCATTTCTATCTATTCGTACCTGTTACCTTTTCCAACAAGTTACACTTCTAGGTACCATTCTTCTCTTTTACTTATTGTAATTCCATCCATACCCTTCCCACACATCATTTTCTTCAATCTGCTTCTCTCTTTCGTGTGCTCTTCTTCCCAAGTTCAGCACTCTCAATTACATCATATTCCTTCCTCTACTATTCGCTAGAATTTGACTACCTTCTCGCATTTACCATTCGTCTTCTCTACCACCCTACCATATTAATTGTTTCTTCTCAGCCTGTGACCCCGACTCATAACGCTTTGCAGGGTATTACCTTTTACTTTCCATTAATTGATTCCATCCCAACCCTGTTCTTCAACTAACACTTAAGGCCATCTGGGCCCATGTGTCTCTCATCATTTCCAGTCCATCATCCTCACGCCACCTTCTCAATTTGATTCCCCCAGTTCCAACTTGGTTCAAAGGTCCCTTCATCTCCTATCTATTTCATTGATCAAGTGCAATTGAATGACGTCTTTATCCACCACATTCTTATCCCTATATCAGTTACTAATACTATTTCCCAGTTACCTCAACAATATACAAGAGACTTCATCGAGACGAACGAACATCCGCTAGCTAACAAGTGTTTTCGAAAAAATCCCATCTTCCAAAATTGACTCTTGCTAATCACACTGTTTCCAATCCAGTTCTTTCTTTTCTTCTTCTCCTTCTTCTTCTCCTTCTTCTTCTCCTCCTCTCTCTCTCTCTCTCTCTTTCTCTCTCTCTCTATTTCTCTCTCTAGGGTCCCTGTACGTCAGGAAGAGTCGGCGTGCTCAAGCAGCTTCGAGCTCTCGATTGTAAACCGCAGAACGGACTGATAGGTAGCGTGGTCGCGGCATGACTTTGTTCCCTTGGCCGATTCCCTCCCCAGGTCGAGTTCCTCCCGTGGTTGAGTCGCTCCCACGGGCGGGCCGCTCCCACCTTCTGGCTGGTCGAGCCCGCTCCCAACGGTCGAGATGTTCCCCTTGGTCGAGCTACTACAGTCTGCCGCTCATTACGATGGACACACGTACACTATACCCTCCCATCCTTTAACGTACGCACCACGAGAGTGATAATCAAACGGCAAAGTTGACTTGGAACACCGTCCCTGGACCCCTATCCGACGGCCTCTAGCCAGGGAGGTATTAAGCTCAGTGTGACCCGAACCTGCGAAAGTGCTTGCCTTTCCCGTCTCAGCTAACGTCTGACCTTTGATGTCTGAGCCAGCTAAGGGGTCGGAGCCCCGGATCGAGGGACGATCGAAAAATGTATAGAAATATATATTCTCGTCTTTGCATCCCTGCTTGCGTGCCTGGAGGCTCCATCTCTCGTTGAACTATCCGAAGATATCCTCGTCCTCGCACAGGGTGGCGCAGCGTACACGCGTGGTGGTCCTCCCCCATCGCGCCCGAGTGGCCCGTCATGGTGTGGGTGGTTCTTCATCGCAGGGTTGAGATGTGTACTCGGACGCGTCGTGAAATCGCCGCCACTTGATTGGCCTGCATTGCGAACGTTCAGGCTGGGATCCCTCTCTGTGGCAGAGGAGCAGAGATACCTTCCCTTTGTCGCACGCAACCCACGCGCTCCCTCAACGTTGCCGTGGTGTCAGAGCGCGAGAGTAGCTGTTCGGTTCGGGGGTGCCCCTCCATAGGCGTATGCTTTGACTTGCTTCAATGCTGGGGAAACGCCCAGGCTTCGGTGCGCGGTCGGGGAAGTTCTCTTCGGGGTTCTTCCTTCGCGTTATGCAGCGTGGGGAGCTTGCAGCGCCTTCCGCCTTGGTGTCTTTATTGGGTGGGTGTGCGAAGAGACACACACAAACCGGCTTTGTTTCATTGTGCCGAGGCGTTCTTGGAATTGCACTTCTCCAGGGCGCAAACAATGGGCATCTTTTTTTTTTGGAACTCTTAGGATTAGGGCGCATGCAGCCCGCGTATCTGGTATTACACTGCCTCCAGAGCGTAAAGCATGCCAAGGGCTATTTTTTTGAAGTCCTGTGTTCTCTAGTGGTGCCCTCTGCCCTAGCGACACGAATATCAATTTTTTGACACTTCTTTTTTTTTTTCGTTGCTCACTCTATATACTGGGGTTGCGAGGAAGAAACATATGATTGCCTTTGCGAGATTGAATGCAGCTGAATGTCTCATCTAGAAAATGTTACTCTCGTTGATTTTGGTACAAGTCTATCAGACCTCTGCAATGGAGGCTGCCAATACCCCATGTTTCTCATTTTATGCTCAACTTAAGGTTGTCTTCATCGCAGCCTTTAGCTATGGAATCATTTGCCCGCACAATTCATATCACATATATAATAGACTATACTTTAAGTCAACGAAGTACCACTTATAATTGGATGGCTCGGTTAGCTCGTCATAGCACCCCCGTCGCAGAAAGTTACCAGAAATGACCTTGAGCATCATTTCCTACGTAGATGTAAGTACTAGCAGTGTGCTATGAAATCCTGTAGTGCCAATCAACTCTCGATGTATTTGAATTTTAGGTGAAAGACTGGCTATGATAACATATCCACCCCCCTATTCACCTGACGTTACATTATGCGAATAATCTGGATTATTGAATAATAAGAGGTTATGTACAATTTAGGTAATGCGGGGCACTTCTGCCCGACCGATGAGATTTCCAACTTTGGTGAGTCAAGCCCCACCATCCATCGATGACTGGACTTTTGATTGCAGCTTTTCGACTTCAACACAAGAAACATAAGACAAAAAAAAACAAACACACATGCTATTATTAATATAGTAGGAAGAAAAATCCCATTCTCCCCAAACCAACGATGGCGTCTACGAAAGTGACAGACGGGGGGGACTTGCCCCTCCAGGTCCTCCACGCGCTCGACAAGTTTTCTTCACCCCTCCACTCCGCCGAGGCCTTCCCCGACGCCGGCTTCGTCGAGATAAAAGCCGCCATCGACAAGCTGAAGTCGCGCGACATGATCAGCTACGAGACGATAGAGAGGGAAGAGGCGCTGCTGGAACCGGAAGGCGAGCTGATCGCCGAGAACGGCAGCCACGAGGCGCGCGTCTTCGAGGCGCTGCGGACGGCCGTGGAGGGGCTGTCGATGCAGGAGCTCGAGAAGGCGGTTGGTGATAAGAGTTATACTAAGATCGGCCAGGGGAAGGCTTTCAAGGAGAAGTGGATATCGAAGACTAAGGGTGGGTTTTGACACCTTCTCCATTGAATGGATCGGTGGACATGCATGCATAGCTAACAATTGCTCTGACAGACGGCAAGTTCAAGGCGGTGGTGAGTGATTGATGCCTTTTAACCATGGAGAAGACGAAGAAGCTGTCAATGGCCGGGTAGCTAACCCGACTCGTTCTTTCCTACTTCCACAGGCGGAATCGATACAAGATGTCACCAAGGAGCAGATGCAGACCATCAAGACGACGCGGGCGTTCCCCGACGCCAAGATACTCGCCGACCTGAAGAAGCGCAAGCTGGTCCGGATGCAGAAGATCATCACGTTCACGATCCAGAGGGGGCCGAAGTTCGCCCTCGAAATCCCCGAGGAGGCCACCGACCTGACGGCCGAGATGCTCACCACGGGCTCCTGGAAGACCGCCACCTTCAAGCCCTACAACTTCGAGGCCCTGGGCGCGGACCAGCACGCCGGCGCCCTGCACCCCCTCAACAAGGTCCGCTCCGAGTTCCGGCAGATCTTCTTCGAGATGGGCTTCGAGGAGATGGCTACCGATAAGTACGGTTTTCCCCGCGATCTGGAATTTTGTAGAAGATGGTACTGATTGACGGGGCGGTTTGCAGCTTCGTCGAGTCCGGTTTCTGGAACTTCGACACGCTTTTCGTACCACAGCAACACCCAGCGCGTGATCTCCAGGACACTGTACGTAATCATAATTACACAAGCATTTTCACCGTTGCACTCACATTTCTGTGATTGCTTTCTAGAGGAGTCCTATTGTCTCCCGAGCTTGGGAGCTCAAGAGAAAATGCCCACCTCGATATCTTGGCACAACCTCTTTTACCTTTTTTTTTTCTCTCTCTCTTTTCTTTTCTTTGCTATTCTTAATATGCTAATAATTTTTTTTTCTTCGATAGTTCTACGTATCAGACCCCAAGGCTGCCGATAAGCCGGCAGCAGAGTCAGCTGACGACGACAAAGACTACGAGGCGTACTGGGAGAACGTGAAGGCAGTGCACCAAGATGGAAAGTACGGCTCAATAGGCTACCGATACCCATGGTCTGCAGACGAGTCGCTACGGCTGGTCCTGCGGACACACACCACAGCCATCAGTTCTAAGATGCTTTACAAACTGGCCTCTAGAAAGGGACCAGACGGCCGCCCGCCGCCAGCGCGTTACTTCTCGATTGATCGGGTCTTCCGGAATGAGAGCGTTGATGCAACGCACTTAGCAGAGTTCCACCAGGTGGAGGGTGTCATCGCTGATTACAACCTTACGCTGGGCGGTCTTATGGAGGTCAGTAGATGTCATCCGAGCTATGACTCTTTGCGATGGTGAAAAGTAGATGGATGGCTGACCGTCTCTAGTTTATGGACATCTTCTTCGGCAAGATGGGCATCACGGACCTTAAGTATAAGCCAGCGTATAACCCTTGTATGCAACAACCCTAGACGTATCCTGATTGGGTGTATTTCTAACTTGGGTTTGTGACAGATACCGAGCCCAGCATGGAGATTTTCTCATACCGTACGTAACCCTCTAAGTATCTTCTCTTATCTCGTCGCTTTCTAACTTTTCATAGACAAGGGCTTGGGTAAGCTCATCGAAATCGGAAACAGCGGGATGTTCCGCCCAGAAATGCTCGAGGCAATGGGTTTACCGTACGTGTCCTCTCCTCTCCAATTCGTTCCCTATGTATATGATATATGACGGCTTCTCCCTCTACGGAAAACGAAAGTGCTAACTTCTATGCTAGGAGAGATTTGAAAGTGTACGGCTGGGGTATTTCGCTAGAGCGACCAACGATGATCCGATACGCCATCTCAAATATCCGCGAGTTGCTAGGTCACAAGGTGAACCTGAACTTCGTGCAGACGAGTCCGGCTGTGCGGTTAGACAAGGAATAAGGAGGCTGTGTATTACCTGCTTAAGTTATATATACCTGAAGTATATAAGATAGTACCTTTTTACTGGTGTTTATCTACATGCATTAGGTAATGGGCGTCTAAAATAGACAAAAGCTTCGCGATGGCTTACCCTTGCTGTCTCGAGAGCGATCTATCTCATGCTTGCATGATAGTGAAAGGGAAATCACCTGAAGTAGTGAACTTATTGAACACCCTCTTCTATCCTCACTAGTCGCGTCAAGAAATCTGGCTGTATTAAATTAAATCGCGAAATTTTATGATAATTGCCGTTTCAAATATTTGACTAGGATCCAATTAAGTACGAAGTAGAAGTAATATTAGCTAATGAAGGTCAAGGGGGTTACGTCATGGCACAGTACCTAGCTCCCTGTCCTGTATTCCATTTGCATAGCTCCCCACAATTCGAAGCGCGATTTGAACCTCATCGCGGCGTATTAAGCATCTGTCACTTTGAAGTTCGTTGCACAGACGGTCTGCATGTTGTTTGTTATAAAGACATGCGCAAATTCGAATCAACTAGTAGCCATTCAGCATATCCTCCCACCAAAAATCAAATAAAATGGGCATCCTCCCCCGCCTGCCCCGCCTAAACCTCAACCTCTCCCAAAAGCTCACCTACTCGCCCTACGGACCGCGGCCGCGCCGCTCCCCGCGCCTCATCAAGGCCTGGATTGCCGCCCTGGCCATCGTTGTCCTCATCATGTACTACATGATGACGCGGCATCGCGATACCACGCGCTCTTATGCGAACATGCTCGCGCATGGGCATGGGCATGGGCAGGCTGGTGGTGGCGATGGCGATAGTGATGGCTCTGCTGTGGGAGGAGGTAGTGGTGGTGGTGGTGCTGCGGGAGTGGGTACGGGTGCGGCTGCTGTGGCTATGGGAGATTAGGGAGTTTGATACGTCTAATTCGTGTCTATACGCGGCTATGACGCTGTCGGGCTACTTCTAAACGGTCGCGTTTATCATGAGATGAACGAGATGAACTGAAGGCTGGATGGATGGATGGATGGAAGGGCGAGTGATGGTGCTGCTGGATTATCATGTTTCGCTCACCTATCCGAATTGGATATCGCGATACACGCTTACTGATCGACTAATCGATTTTTACTGGTCTGCGATTTCCCTGCCTGTCTACCAGAATTGCTGGTAGGGACAAAGGCACCTCGGGGCAGGAATAAGGGACGGCGCGCCAAATGAAACAACGCCATTAGGCCTCTTCGCCGAGCTAGGACTTTGAACAGAAAACTAAGTGGGAAGCAAAGGGATAGACAGGGGCTCTCATTGTTCACTGCAACTCCCTGGCCGTGTGAGCTAGGTCAAAGGCCTTCACGTGGCTATCTACCTACTTACTACAATGTCGATTGTTTTCGAAACAAAGCCAGCCACAGACAGGATAGGGGAAGTCTATTGTTTCGATCCGGGGGCCTCAGATCACTTCATTGAAAGGAAGGAACGTCCGTCTTGTTCACGAACAAGATGTATTGTATTATTCCATAAAGCGAAGTAGATTGATAACAAAGACACATGTTCACAAACGCCTAAAATAATAAATGAAAAATGACAAAAGGCATTATATACCATTCTTTGAAACTCGCTGCATACAATGACAGCAACCGGCTATCTGCAGGATACCAAACATATATAAATAACATATCCCTTTACTCCCATACGCTGATTATCGGATCCCACACAACATACCATCAACATCTATTTTCTATACTAGTTACAGACTTCAAACTAGTAGTAGCTATTCACCCGATCTCTAGACGAGACCAAGAAAGCAAACACTACTCCTAGTTGAAGTCTTTTATTTGAAATAAGAAAAACCAACCTTGCTTCAAAAACCAAAACCAAAACCAAAATCACACGAACATCATGTCTCCCAACACCAACAACAACCACCTACAAACCCAAGCCCCCACCCCCGACAGAGGCGCCCAGATCCGACAGCAACTCCAACACTTCGAGTCTCTAGCCGAAGCTACATCAAAATTCCGGGCTGGTCTCGGTTCCTCAAACACATCAGACTCAGCAGCAATGGCAGAAGAAGGAGAAGAGCACTCCTCATCGCCCTTCGCGCGTCTCAGGACGAGCACAGTCTTCACAGGCGACGGCCGACCCTCCCTAAAGGAGCGCTGGGCTCGGATACGCAGCGCGTACCAGAGCGGTCGCTCAACCCCATCAGATCCCATCGTGCGCCCGGGAACCCCGATGCCGTTCTCGCCCACAGCACCGCTGCTATCGCCGGCGGTGTCCCTTCTACCCCCGCGCTCGCCATCTCCGCTATCGTTGCCGCCGCTGTCCCTGTCTCCGCCTCTGTCTGAATCTCTGTTTCCCATGACTATCTCCATCTCCCCACCTTCCCCATCATCATCATCACCAGAGGAATCTCCCCCGAGGACGCCGTCTCCTGCTTCTGCTGCTGTCGCGACACCGCAAATGGTCCCCTCAACGCCCCCCATGGATCCCATCCCGGAGATCTGTCCCAACGCGCCGAAGAGGGCGTCGGCCGTCCGCCGCGTGTCGCGGGGTTCGCGCTCGTCGCTGAAACTGGGCTTCCCGAGACCGCCGTCGCCGTTTCCGTCGCTGCCGCTCTTCAACACGGACGGAGAGATAGTCACCGCATCCGTGAGTAGTCTCGAGAACTCTTCCTCTCCGTCTCATTTCCTTCGCGTTTCCGCTTCTTCTCCTGTGATCTACGATGATGATGATGACGAGGACGTATCATCGGAGCTTGTCGATCTGATCGATGAGGCCGCGGACGAGTGGTCGTCGTCGCCGCCGCCTGCTCCGGCGTCTACGCCGTTGTCGTCTCGGTCTGCGTCTCCTAGTCGGAGCTCCTCTCCTGTTCTTGACGAGGTGGCGGAGTTGATCAAGATGGTGGAGAGGGCTGCTGATGATTGGGCGCCGAGTGTTTAAATACGAGATAGAGAGATATAGGACCCCGGGGTTGATATGTGTGTGGAGTTTGCGCGTTTCAATAATAGAAGGTTTGTTGGTATCTCCTAATAAGTAGGTTGGATAGCAAGGTAAGTACTTAGAGTTGAAACATAGCCCCTTAGGAAAAGGGATGCTTTTATAAGTACATGTTGATTATGAGCCCCGGGTTGGCTTGTATAAACAGGTTTATATATATAGAATAAATAAATTATAAATTGTACATTCTAATCTAGCTTCAAATTCTATTCATTGCAGTTTTATAAATCCATATTGAAGCTGTATGTATTTAACCAAATACCTGAAAGTATTGTCCATTCTAAGCAGTGGTATGATAATTATGGGTTTTCGAACTCCCAATTCTAGGGGGTTGGAGATAGGATAACCCCCCCCCTCCGCCTCCCAACGTCAGTTGGAGTTCCATGACCGTTTATGCTAATGACTCTTTCTATCAGACCGCAGCATGATCGTAATAATAACTCTCTTAGTCACATGCCTGTCCCGAATGATTGTATTGGCTTTTTCACGAACCACCCGGTATGAAATGAACTAGATACTGGCGTCGCTACTTGAAGCATATAACTAATAGAGTAGCTCGGCAGGTGATTATGGACTAAGGTGGATGGATAAATCGGTTGATAACTACTACTGGCTGGCTGCAAAGGAACTTCGCCTCACAAAATGTGCCTTTGTTCAAGTCGTCTGATAATAACGACACTAATGATCTCACTATGGGACAACAAACTATTGCAACTAGATGGTAGGAGTGTACACGAGTAGACTAAGCAGGAGGTTTTGGTAAACGGATGATCTTGGGATTGATGTGACCATGATCTCTGAGACTATAGCCAAATATTGTAATCAAGCAACGTAGTTGATTAGTAGTTTCCTTACAACATATAGTAGATGCATAGCTACGTAGTTCAATGAATTTTAACATACCGCTGTTAAGCCCTATTAGTTAGGTGTCCTCTACGAAATTTATTTCACGTGCTACGTTGGGACATCCCTCTTACTAGACTACGAGTAGACTGCACTACGACATCAACTACGAACGATCAGTCAACATGACACTGAGACATCCCGAACATGACTTCATATTCGGTATTGAAAGGGCAACCGATCATTTCACGCGGGCAACGCAACGTACGACAGTGGACTTCCACTTGATGCGAGATGGACGGACCTCAAGAAAACGGGCTTCAGTACCGGTGTCTGTCAGCAATTGGTTTTAATTAAACTCGTGGTAAAAAAGAGCGTAACATGTAAGGGAGAAGCACCTTTTTTCCGAGTATGAACCATGATTCCCCTTTAGGCGAGACGCACTCCGGCCTCCTTCCGCTTCTTCGTTTGCTGTGCGGTCGCAGAGCTCATGCCGACATTCTGACTCGCATCGAGCATACTCTCGGCCAGTCTTCGCTTCTCGTCATCAATCTTCTTGAGGCGCTTGTCTGTTTTACCTTTTCCAGAGCCCTTGCCTGTATACATAGTTAGTAACATTTTCAAGTTAAGTAGGGAGGATGGGCGAGAAGTGATATGTGAAGGAATACAAAAAATACATACCATGGAACTGATGACTCAAGTGCTTGAAAGCCTCCTTTTGGTCTAGATTCCTGCCAAACTCATCATGGTACTTTAGTTCGACGTTAGGCTGGTAACCCTTACTGAAAAGGTCCGCCATAACCCTGGACGTCTGCTGGTCGCGGATGTTGTTCTGCTGGCGAGCATAGTCTTCACGCTCCCGTGCCGACAGCTTGGAGAACTTGCCGCTGGTACGATCTCTTTCTCGCTGCTCGCGAGCTGACTTCTCGATGTCTTCCAGCCGACGCCGCTTTTCGGCCAAGAAGGCTTGCTGGTCGCGGAATTTGTTGTTCAAATCACCAGCATTGGTCTCGGCAATGAGACGACGCTCCCTTAGCAGCTGAAGGGTCGCACCAAGACCAGCACCCCCACCAACGGATTTCTCCTCTTCGACGCCAAGACCGTACGTCTCCGGCGGCGGCGGTGATATCTCGCGCTGGGGTGCGCTATCGTCATCACCATCCTGCATATGCTCATCTTCGTCGGACTCATTCCCCATAGCTGTAACAGGTTCGGCGGAAGCAGTTTGCCTCTTGCGAGGTTTGCGCTCTTCGACATCTTCTTTTCTCAAACTTGAAACAAATTCAGTCGTCTCATCAATGACAAGCCCACCCTCTTGTGTGTCGGCAGCATCATCGGGGCCGGGTGTAGATTCCTCTTCTTTGAATTGCCGGGCGATATCTTCAGGGCGCATTCTCTTTCGCTTCTTCAGCGCTTCTCTTCTTTGCTTGGCCAATGTAGCCTGAAGATCCTCATCGTCAGCATACGAAGTATCTTCAATCTTCCGCTTCCTGCTGATAAAACCAGCACCTGCATCAATATCCATTGACTGGTCCTGCTGAGTCGTTTCTACCGGGAATATGTCGTCCTCATCTACTGGTCGTTGTCTTGTCGACTTGATCTTCTTCTTTTTCGGCTTCTTCACCTTAATCTCTGATATATCCAAGTAATCCGAAGATGGACGTTCTTCTTCTAGGAAATCTAGACTGATCTTCTGTCGTCGGTCTTGTGGTTGCGAGCCTAACTCGTTGGCCACTACTGTGTTCCCTTGTGCATCGAGGGTGAACTGTTTCACCTTCTTTTTACCAATCTCCTCGTCGTACTGTGCAAGAATGCTGCGGTCGCCTGTCTCGTCGGTCGCATGGGGATCGTAGATGGGTTTCTTCTTCTTCAACTCGAGCTTCTCGGTGAGCTTCTCGCGGTCTCGGAGGCTGATATCTTCGAGCTTATCACCTTCATCATCTTCACCACCTAATACGTTTGAATCTTTGAGAGTCATAATATGTTCGTCCCCATCTTCGAAGGCATCAACCTCGTGGGCAACTTGGACGCCTGCCAGATCTTTAGATGTGTACTGGATGGCAGCAGCTCGTTCGGCTTCCTCAGCTGCTAACTGTGCTTCGTACTTTCGCGCCTTATCGATCTGCTTTTGTCGTTTGGTTTGACTCTTCAGCCATGATTTCGCACTGATGTCCTCCTTATCATCTGCTTCGCCCAACCCTTTGCCTTCTAGGGCTTCGAAACGTTTTGCAGCATCACGAGCCTTTTTGATGGCGGCGAGTCTCTCGTGTCGTGACTTTTTCGCCTCCTCTTCATCCTTGATTCTCTTGTAGTTGTCATAGGCGGCAGCTTCTCGTGTCTCTAGGGTGCTTGCGGGTTCTTCGTCCTCCCCTAAGTCGTCCTGTTTCTCCTTGAACTGTAAGTTATTTCTGTTGGACTCGCTTGCGCCTGGTACGGGTAAAGGTGCTAAGCCCATGGACTTGCGGAGACGATTCATCTCCTCGATCTCGGCGGCACTCATGATGGTGGATAGGAATTAGAAGGAACTGGTAGATGTCGATTGTTTATTTGTGAAAGTGACCTCTAAACGCGATATAACTTAATGCGATTATGATGGAAGTATCAATACAAGCATCCCAATAACAGCTGGTGATGGTGGAGATGAGCGTCGATTGTCGCGATTCCCAAAGGCAAAAAAGGTGAAGTGAAGTCGTCACATTAAAGAAACGCGGCTGCCGGTCCGTGCACGTGATGACTCAGCAATTCCAAAACTACGAAGTACTTTGTACATATGTACAGTACGAATCTAATCGGTGCATTGACCACCATATGGACCCACAACAGCTCCGACCCTTTTAATTTTATTATTTAACTAGGAAATTTTCCACTGGAGAATTTTCCTTTCTCTCTTTTTCCCTTCTCATCACAAAACAAAACACGGATCTGTGTCCGATAGTCCTCTGTTCGCTTCGGTGAATTCAGAGTTGATTGTCGCGGCAGCTGACTCCCTTCATGGAAGCATTAATATTCTAAATGATGTAAATCCAAGTCACAGGTCCTAGAGTAATCGGGGCATCCGGGAAGCTGAGCTCGCCGTAAAAAGCTGAGCTTGGTGGAACGGGTGGACCTGCTGGTGGTTATATTCCTAACCGTTTTGCCAAGACCGTTGGTCTATGAGGCTGGGGAAAACCATAACGACACCACATTTTTTCGTAACATCGCATGTCATATGTTGTTCAAGGCGTCATCTCGACCCGAGATCGACTTTTCGGGGTCACAGTGAATCTAGATCGATCACGTGAAAGTTGGATTGGAAATAGACTTCGGTTTAGCAAAGGCACCCAGTGACTTGGTTCGGGAATCCAGGGATCATTATACCTATATTCCGTGCTTGATATCAACCTATTGAAAAGGACCGAGATTCACCGGCATGTCGCCGGTGGTAGCTGGTTTCTCTAGCTGATTCCTAGCTTGATGATGTCGTGTGATGTATGGGGTGCATGTGACTGGAATTATTGGTAGGTAGTCTTCTTAAGGTTATATCCATATGTCTAATTTGTCTCTACCTAACTATGCTATAAGTAACATGCAGCAGAACATGATGGTTTTTACGAAGTACGTGGCTATGGAATGGAGGCTTTCTATGAGTGAAACATTGAAATACCGTGGTGATTTGGGCAGGGGGAATGTTAGGAGGTGACAGGTATGATTAAGCTCAATAATATAGATGTTAGTTAGCCTATATTAGATCAGCATGGCATACCAGATATTCCGATCTAAGCCACGCAGTAGTTGACGATAATCTATCCTTGTCCATGTCGTACTGCCCTTGTTCGGGGGACCTTTCGATGGCAATATCCTCCAATAAGCCAGCTTGAATGACAGGTTCGGCACATCTTGACGTATTTTGCGCATATCCGATCTCTTTCACCCCGGCCCTGGCAGCTTGGTTCTTCCAGGATCAGGGTCTCGACTGCGAAGGCAAATACACCCTGGATCACGAGCATCGTGTCCTCCCTATCCGGTGTGACCCGGACCAACCGGTTCTAAAGCTCTACTGCATATTTCATAGTTCCTAATTATACATCATATCAACATCCTTACAATACGTTACTTTCTCAAAATCTTACTTAACATCCTATAGACATTATTAGGACTACCTAGGTAAGAAGAAGGGGCTGAGATCCAGACATGTGTACTACGGATAAGGTTCGAGGCCCAATAAAAAGAAGAAAAGGAAGAAGAAGAAGAATACGACGCTGGACTAACTAGTTATACTAAACTTGTAAGTAACACCCTGCTATAGCGCCATCCATATCCGTGCGTGCCCCGGGATTAAAGGGTGTGGGGTAAGACGAGCAACCCCAAGTTCCCCGCAACGGTTCTCCAACATTGCATGTGCTAATAACCCCATGGGCCTATTAACTAACGTTAGACCACACGGCTATGTTTCCCAATCCAACCACCACGCTAATGCGAATCATCTCTGTAGCCAAGGTCAAGAGCCGAATCCTGCTTGGTGGCGGCCCGACTCGCTCACCAGAGCCCAAACCAAGTCTGGTGCCTGCCCCGTTCCGCCCTCCATACGCGCTACTCTGCTCCAGGTTCGCCTTCATAGGCTTTTCGACGAGGATCACCTCGGTTTAGTGGCGTACATAGCGGCATCTGTCAGTTATAGGTGAACGGGATTCTGCTATAGGGCTCCGGGGTTGCTCGCATCTTGACCATCTCCGCCTCAACTCCGCCCATAGCAACTCTATCGCAGCAGGAATAATAAGGCCGGGTCTAGTACTCAGATTCGGTCCTATCCCTTTTTCTTGCGTGAGCTCTTGGCGCTAAAAAAAAAAACCAGGGCTCGGCGTCTAGAACAGGGCGTAGGTGAATATCTGACGATGCCATGTGAAGAAAGGGCTCTTGCTCTACCTGCCTATATAAGCTGAGGGGGATGGACGTCCTGCAAACCGGTAGCAGCGACTTGCTATCGAACAGCAGTAGCAATTATCTGGCCCATCCCATCATGCACGCCTTCAGTTCTCTCTTCCTGCTCGGAAGCTATGCCTTCCAAACGATCCTCGGCCGACCGGAGCCATCTCGCATGACGCAGCGCGAGATCGTGAAGCGAGCAGTCGATGATTTCATCGCCACCGAGGAGCCCATCGCTCTGGAACAGCTGTTATGTAACATCGGATCTACTGGGTGCAACTCCAATGGCGTAAGCTCGGGGATCGTCATTGCATCCCCGTCGACCTCAAACCCTGACTGTGAGCACCCCCCTCTCTCTATGTCCCCTTTTTGCCTTGCATGCAGAAATTCCAGGGACCGTATGTTGATCTCACTTTTACAGACTTCTTCACCTGGACCCGAGACGCCGCTCTCGTTTTCACGTCGATTGTGGAAAGGTTTGTCCACTCCTATGATGCCGGTCTTCAGACAGAGATCCAGAACTACATCGCCTCGCAGGCCAAGCTGCAGACCGTATCCAACCCGTCGGGCTCGCTGTCCGATGGTAAGGGTCTCGGGGAGGCGAAGTACCACGTTGATCTGAGCGCCTTCACCGATGGTTGGGGCCGCCCCCAACGCGATGGACCCGCGCTTCGAGCCATCGCCATGATCGGTTATGCCAACTGGTTAGTTGCCAACGGTTACGAGGACACTGCATCCAACGTCGTCTGGCCTGTTATCAAAAACGATCTTTCCTACGTTACCCAGTACTGGAACCAGACCGGCTTCGACCTCTGGGAAGAAGTAAATGGAAGCTCATTCTTCACCACCGCCGCCCAACATCGTTCCCTCGTTGAGGGTAGCGCTTTAGCCACAACCCTAGGCAAATCCGCTACCGATTACGATGCCATCGCCCCTCAAGTTCTGTGCTTCCTGCAGTCATTCTGGTCGCCGGCGTCCGGTTATGTCCGGGCCAACACCAACGTAAACACCGGGAGAGCCGAGAGGGACGCCAATGTCATCTTAGGATCTATCCACACCTTTGACCCGACCCTTGGCTGCGATGCTGCCACCTTCCAACCGTGCAGTGACCGGGCCCTCATTAGCCACAAGGCCATCGTCGATTCCTTCAGGAGCATCTACAACATCAACTCGGCGATCCCCAGCGGCTCCGCTGTTGCCGTGGGACGATACGCAGAAGACGTGTACTACAATGGTAACCCGTAAGTCTCTATATCCTCTATCCCATACAAACTCCCATACTAAGTGCACACAACACCAAACAACAAAAAAGAGTTAACTAACAAAACCCCCTTATACAGCTGGTACCTCAACACGCTCGCAGCGGCAGAGCAGCTCTACGACGCGCTCTACGTATGGCAATCAACCGGGTCGATCACCGTAACCTCGACATCGCTATCCTTCTTCACGGACCTAGTCAGCTCCACCACGACCGGGACCTACGCGTCCGGCTCGGCGACCTACACGGAGCTGTACGACGCCGTGTTCGCCTACGCCGACGGCTTCATCGGCGTCGTCTCCCAGTACATCCAATCGAACGGGTCGATGGCCGAGCAATTCGACCGGTCCTCCGGAGCGCCGCTCTCGGCGCGCGACCTCACCTGGTCGTACGCCGCGTTCCTGACGGCCGCGGCGCGCCGCGCCGGCGTCGTCCCGCCTAGCTGGGCCAGCGGCGAGTCGACCGCCACGTCGGTGCCGGGCGTGTGCTCGGCGACCTCGCGGGCCGGGACGTACTCGACGGCGACGGCGACTTCGTTCCCCGCGAGCTTGACGCCGACGGCGAGCAGCGATCCCACCGGGACCAGCACGTTCACGAAACCCACCGCGACGGCGACGACCACCACCGCGGCGCCCTGCACGACGGCGACAGCAGTGGCCGTGACCTTCAACGTGCTGAAGACGACGACGTTTGGCCAGACGGTCAAAATCGTGGGGAATGTGGCGGCGCTGGGCAACTGGGACACGACGAAGGCGGTGGCGCTGAGCGCGTCGAGCTACACGGCCAGCAATCCGCTCTGGAAGGGCACCGTGACGCTCCCTGCGGGCTCCGCTGTTCAGTATAAGTATATCGTTCTGAACACGGACGGCACGGTCGCGTGGGAGGCGGATCCAAATCGGTCGTGGACGGTGCCGAAGACGTGCGTGACGACTACGTCGAAGTCGGATACCTGGCAGTAGGGTTGCTTAGTAGACGAGGAAACGAAAAAAGGGGGGAATATTCTTGGATATTCAAGATACATGTGGTTGGAAATCCATCTATTTAGTGGTTGAGTTATATAGGCAGCACTCATGATTTATCCAATAGGAATATGTAACAAGAATAATAATCATTTACGCCTAGTTAAAGCTTAATTTAAACTCGTGGCATTTGTGTGATATTCCACCGCCGTGAACCGGGAGGTAAGCAGTATCTCGTAGTGGATTGGCTGAAGTGAAACATCGAGGTCAAAAGCACACCACTCTGAAGTGCGTAATCTCAGACAACTATGGCTGTATAAAGGAGCTGTTCCTAAAAGGTCCTCGTTTATACAATGATATTATTACATCGCTTCTACAGAAAGCTCCACGTGATCTACCAGAACACCAGCACACACCCCACAAGCAAAGAGTTAGGGAAGAGAACCATAATCAACTTCTCTCTATCACCGCTCTTTACCATAAACCCCCTCCAGCCCCTTCATCAACATCTCCACCGCCCACTCAAACGTACTCTCCATATCGACATCAACACCGCCACCACCACCCCTCCCCATCTGGGCCAAGATGCCATACTCCCTCAACACACCCTCATCCAACCTCCCACCTTCCACATCCCCGCCCTCGAACAGCCACTTATGAGCCTCTACGTAGTTCGGCCACACGATCTTCTCCACGTACCCCGGGGGATCCTTCCAGAAGCCCTCGAGCGTGACGTAGCCGTCGCGGGCGTGGCGGCGCTCCGTCGCGCGCGCCCGGCTCACCTGCAGGAAGAGGCGGACATCGAGGAGCGGCATCACGTTCGCGGCCATTTCTTGCTGCTTCGTGTAGAGGAGGAATCCGTCGAGGAGGCAGACCCGCAATGGTGGTGCTGGTGGCGCTGGTGATGATGAGGTAGAGGCGGGAGGGGAGAAGATGGCGTGGCCTGGTTGTCCGGGCGCCAGCCATGCTTGTACTTTCGCCTTCATCGCGGCGATCTTGGCGTCCGAGACGGGACACTCGCCGATGGAGTTTTGGTCTTCTTTTGAGTCTACGAAGGGCTGATTGTGGCGAGGGTTAACACACAAAATTCCCTCAATCCACCCACGATCCCATGGAGCACACAATCGGATGTAGTCCCGCACTCACAGGAAATGTACCGTTCTCCCGGATGTAAGAAAGCGCCCTGGTCATGTCCGGGATGTAGAGCGCCTCGGCGCAATCCCAGTCCAGAAGGCCATCTCTGATGGGGAGTCTATCGGATCTTAGAAATCAGCAATCTGAGAACTACTCTAAAACCAAAACCAAAACCCCCACGGTGGATGATAGATAAATATGGCGTCGGATGGTTAATTCACAAAACGTACTCGGTCTCGGGCCTGTAGAAATCGTCCTCGTGCAGCACGAACGTGTTCGGGAACACGTCGCGCAGCAGCCTGGCGAGCGTCGTTTTCCCGCTAGACGATGCCCCGCTTATCCCGACGATGACGGCTTTCCTGTTCTCCATCGTCGTCTATAAATGAAAAAAATGCCCCTCGACTGGGTTGGTCTGTGGTTTGCTGTCGCAATAGTAGTAAGGAGATGGGATCTGTTGATGTTAAGTCAAGTATGAGACTTATGTCGTTTGATGTTCATTTTTTAGTTGAACGACGGCGTCCGGAATGGGGTAAAGAAAAAGGTGGGGAGCGGCCGGTTGAGGTCGGATGTCGGACTGAAATGACTAAATTTCTCTCCGAGATCGACGCCCCGGAGTCTACAACATCTTATATCTAGGTGAGTTACAAAAACTTGGTGATTTTGTCTTAAGCGATGATAAGTCTAATAACATCAATACTAGACACTGAAATCTTATGTTATCTTTCATTAGGTAAGTACTCCAGCTTCTCTAGCTTTAATGACCAAGAGTCCAGTCTTATCAGATCCTTCTTGACTCGGATAGCTACCTAGGCACCTTAATACTGAGCAAAATCGCCCGTCTACTGGCGATGTCAAAGTTATCCATATTTTGAATTCAGCTTTTTCATGATCGACATCGCTCCGCTCTTGTAACCTCCTCCGAATATTGCCCAGTGATTCAGATGGTGATACCTGTCTAATTATCAGCAAAATGCCCCTCGTGAATACAGCTTCTCCGTCAAGGGTACCCACAATTCGTAGAGTGACACGCGATCCTCCCATTCCTCTTTGGGCTCGGCTTTCGGCACCAGGCTATTGTACTCTTTCCAAAAGCTGCCCCCGAACCCTCCAAACATTCTCATTATCCCGAGCTCGTACTCTGAGTGCCCATATACAGCCGACGGGTCAAAGACCACCTCCTCAACTCCGCCTTCCCCGGCAATCTTCCCTCGGCCGTGATTCCCACTCCAGAGGTCGCCATGGATGACGACCGGCACCACCCCTTTTAGGTGCTCATCTCCTAGCAATCGAGGTACTATAACACTAGCGGTCTTCTCAACAGCCTTCGAAAGTTCGGGATCCGAACCGTTCGACCTAACCCCTTGACTCAGGATAGCGCGTAGTCGGTTGTTGGCGTAGAAGTCGGCCCACGAAGACTTCCAGGAATTGTCCTGCGGCGAGGATCCACAGCACGTCGAGACAGGGAACCCGAACATCGGCTTCTCGAACCCCTCGGGGATCGGCGCCGGGGTCGTGTGCAGCTTCGCCAGCTTCTTCGCCAGCGAGTCTCCCGAGCCGGCCGGTCCGGATGCGCCGAGGTCCAGGAAGTCCGTCGCCATGAAGTACTTGTTGGGGTTCTCGGTGAAAGCCCCATGTGCGTATGATCGCGGGCAGAAGTTGGGGACGGATGAGTGGATTGCATTGAGAGATTCGTGTTCTCCTAGAGGGGTGTTAGTCCTGTCTCTTTAGATATGCATATATATGAGCTCGGGTTCCCTAACCTTTGAACATGATCTCTGACTCCGGTCCCATCCCGGTCTTCACGAAGTAGTTCTTCTCTTTGCTATCGACAGTAGATGATAGCTTGAACGTCGAGGCGAATCCCGATCCACCATGTGAAGCTATCTTCGTGACATTGGGATCAAGGCCTAAACCTTTAATGATAGCAGGATCTACTTTTGGCGGCATCTTTAGGCTACTGGTAAATCATAAGTGTAGGTACGCTAAGATATTCATGTATTTAGGTCTGTTTGTTTGAGGTGTGTCGCAATTCTCAGAGCATACTGATTGCTTAGGTATGTAGATACGTAGGTAGGTAACCAATGACGTCATAGCCCCAAAGCCCCACAGGGTACACTGTTTCAGGGCTGATGAATGTTAGGCTTATAAAGATTAAGATACCATCGTTTAAGGCGAAGCTGGGTTAATTAAAGTTGAATGTTCCTGTATTCCAACTATGATGTTACTAGATATATCGGCAAAGGTCCACTTGACATGTAGTCTATCAGTCCTCAGTTCCTGCATGTAGACCCTCTCCTATTCTCCTAGCCCTCCTTGTCTTCGCAAAACCCGCCTTGAAAATCGCAACTCTACTGGGGGCATACAACTATACGTGACCGAGTACCCTTTCATCGACATTATCACCTACTGATCATGCTTGATAAGACCTGTGCTTTCGAGACAGGTAGTAAAGCCTCTCAACTCATATCAGATTGTAGTCTCACATGGACCTAATCATTTCTACACCTTGCTACTAACACGGCTTGCTTTCTACCCTTATTTAATGGTGAATATGATGCATTATATACGAAGAGGCGGTCAATTTGGTAGATGTAGATATCTCCTAACTCAGAATCGATGCTATTCTCGATGCCTCCAACTGGTTCCGGAAACTGAAATGCAGTCGCTTAGAAGTGTGCAGAAGCATACGCACTTCCTTATTAGTTATTATAGACGAACCGGAAAGGGCAAACACGGGATTTATTGTCCCTGGTGTCAGTTCAATTTTAAAGAAAGGTGACGGATATGGACAGCGTTTGAAAGATATTGCAGTCGGGCCCTCTCACGTATCGAGAGAAGAAAGCATCTGAGAAGCAAAGAATTACCAGACAGATTTTAACCTCCAACACACCTGGTACCGTTTCGATGTAGCTCCACATAGTACAGATAGGCTAAGTACAGACTGTGCCTCATACTATTCCACAAATTTCCCCCTTTTGCTCATAAATGCTGCCGGAGCGTCTGGCTTGACCAAGTGTCCTGAACAGTAGTTGGACGCATCCTTACCCCATACTTTGGTTATTGGATTGCATTTGACGATGGTTCCCTGTCGCTCCGCGCACTGGACGAACTCCATCTCCTTCTTGCGGCCGCACGTATACTTGATGAACTTGGAGTCACACATGTCTCTCTAACATGGCATCATGGATTAGACTTGAGCTCAAAGTAAGGTGGGAAATGACTGCATACTTAATATCAAGGGTAGTATAGTGACTTGTACGCGCTTGCCGATGGTGAATACGAAACTGAGAGCGATGTGATAAACGGGGACTACCATGTAGCTAGTTAGGCCGCAAGGCCGTCGGGTTACGAATGAAAGTCTCCGAAGATCCTTGGCATTACCGTCGGCCCGGGACCTTGTAAAGTACGAGGTCCCCCTTCTCATGCATACATATTTGCAAGAGAACACCGAAGGACCCCACTTGTAATATGATGCAGTTACTTACTTCGTACGTAGGCCGCAAAAATCCACACCTAGTTAAGAGTAATTATACCCGCAACGACTACCGACGGCGTAAATATTTGGACGAGATTTATCAGAATTTAATGGATGTTATAAAACCATTAGTAATTATTTTATGTATACCATAAGTTATCGAGCACCTGTCTCTTTATACAGGATACCAACCGGTACTACAGTATGAGAGTCTGGTAACATCTTTACATCTAGTACCTATATCATTTCTGTATTTCGATCTCTACACGTCAAGCCCCTGGTTTAGGGTGGATAAATGTTAAGCCGAGGGAAGGATCATGATCCTGTGACTCTGGGATCTTGGCATACAGCAGAAGTAAGGGGTTTGTATGGTTTTCGTCGCGGACGTGGTCTATAAAGGAGCAATATTCCCCCTTAATATCACCCAGTTGCTAAATAACCATCACGTCAACCATTGTCCTCAAGACTCACACTCAGAAAACACACCTGATTAAATATCTACATATCAACATATCAACAATGTCCAAACCATCAATTCTTCTCATCCCGGGCGCGTGTGGGCTTCCCGAATTCTACGAATCTTTTATCAATGCCGTCACAGCCAGAGGTTATGAGATCAGAGGTCTGCACCTCCCCAGCGTCTGTCTCAAGACGGAAACCAGGGAGGGAGAGGCGCCAACTATGTATGAGGATGCGGCCTTCATTGCCAAGCATGCCACCGCCCTTGCCGACGAGGGCAAGGACGTGCTCATCCTCACGCACTCCTACGGAGGCGTACCGGGGACCGAGAGCGTGAAGGGCTTAAGTAAGAGCGAGAGGCAGAAGCAAGGCAAAAAGGGCGGGATCGTGAGACTCGCATACATGACATCCCTAACGCCGGCGGTAGGGGTCGCTGCTGCGGGCCTGCAAGCCGATAGTGGACTTCAAGAGACAGCCCCCTTCGATATTGATGTTCGTCCACCTCGTCACATTCTTTCCTTATATACTACACTAGTTTCCACCTGACTGACAGGCGCAATAAAAATAGGACAAAGGCTGGATAACCCTTCCCGACATCGAGAAGGCTGCTGCGACCTCGTTTTCCCACATGCCTCAGGAGGAAAGCGAACGATGGGCAAGAAAATTGCAAAAGCATTCGGCTGCTAGCTTCGCATCCCCACTGACGTACGCCGGTTATAAAGATGTGCCGGTGTCATACCTGCTCTGTGAAGAGGACCGCGCGATCCCGGCAGCTGTCCAGAAGGCTGGCATCGAGCTCATCGAACGAGAGAGCGGGAGACCTGTCGATGTCACTAGTATCAAGACAGGGCATTGTCCGACACTTAGCGCGCCGAAGGAGACTGAGGGTTGGATTTTCAAGGTGTTGGAGGGCTAGACGAAGGACGTTCGTCGTTATGGATTGGAAGATGGGAAATACCTAGGTACTTGCGGATGTAAGCTTCCTTTCGTTCGCAATCTTCATGTACTATCTCGCTGGAGGCCATGACCAGGCAGCCTTGAGCACATTACTTTCAGGTGTTATGAAATATTCAGACTCCACCGGGAGTACTAGTAAAAGACGTTACATCAGATCCTCGTGATAAAAAATTTGGGAAAATGTATAGATCTCAGCAACAAAGCACCACAGCAGCTGGGTTAATCTATTACATCTATTCATCATCTAACTCGTTGGACCTGGGACCTAGCAGGGGGCAGTGTAACCACCTTGCTTTCGTATAACCCACCCTATCTCACGATGTGTAAGTAGGATCTGAAGAGATGCACATTGATGAATGAAGATTGTGGGCAATCTGGTTGTTGATTCAAGTCTGATTCATCTGAGTAAGGTGGGCCAACAGGTAGACCAATTAAGGCCAGCAAAAAGCTAGTTATCTAACGTACATAATCCCACAACCATGTGACTGTCCCACAAATCCTCGTTTTATATTTAGTACGGCCCACACAATTAGATCTCCTATCAGCCCTATCTCAGCACCTTGGACTTTGAATTGAACCCGCGAGATGTTGTATTAAGGTCACAACCAAATTCAATTAGTTAGTACTTCCTACATAGAAGCTTAACTTCATATATAATTTTCATTCGGACGCTTTTGCCTTTTAACAGCCTCATAGTTCCGCCTTAGCATGAAGAAACGCGATAGCAGAGTCTGTACATAGTCCCGCCGAATAGGAGCCGCACTAGCTACGAAAGCAAGGATTTGACGGTCGGCGGTCTCCGCCGTCCTACCAGTTTTGTATGAGATATAAGAGATGCAACCCTTTAGGGTTACATTCAAAGAGATCTCTTCTCTTCTTTAGTCAACCTTTACAGTCAACATACAGACTTTCAAAACAGCTTCACTGTATGGTCCAGGGTCTTAGATAACTCAAGTTCTGAGTTGTCGTTATTCCAGCATACCTATTCGCTTTTCGACTATCATAACTTTCCACAAATCTTCACGCTAGCCACCCGAGAGTACATTATATTAACTCTCAAAAAAATACCTAATCGGCATACCCTATTCGATATAAACATCCCTTCGATCTAGTGGAAAAATGCACCATTCGGAATTCCAAAGGTGGTGGCGAGCGCAGTTCGCTCCACAAGAGTGTAAATCCACGGCTATGTGTCCTTGCAGTCTCTGCTTCGGAGGTGGCGACTCGGAGGGGATTCCCACGACGAAACACACATCTCCCCACTCCGGTGACTCCACCCCGAGCCTAGTACCATCCAGACGCGCGGGCGGTTCGCCTGACCTAGCGCCACAGCGCGCTCGATAGAGTATAGCTGCTTCGGATACCGTTGTGCTCTGCGTAGACGCGCAGTCGGAGCCAGGGGCAGGCTCCGAGACGTTGATGTGACCAAAGGAAAAGGCTGCGCACGTTGGCATGATGAGTAACACCATATATATATATATGTTTGCATGAGGGTGCAGCTGGGACGGTTTTGTTGACCTAGTCAAGTCAATTCTATTTTTTTAATGCATGACATAGGATATTAATATCGGTAGAAATAGGATAGAGACTAAGGGATCGGAATGTAACCTAATATATCTAATAATAACTATGACGACCACTGTTTACTTCCCCTTCACTTACAACGATGGTAGCCGTCTCCACGTACTGTGCAATTGTACACTAGCACGTCATAACCCCTATAAGAGATGTCTCCGTCCATCACTCATAATCATCTCTCAACCCCAGACATCTATAGCATCATGCAAACTCCCATCTTCTGTAAATTTTCGAGAAACACATAACCATTAACCAAATATGATTAGCGCATGTGATCACAAGCATCATGAATAGCGCAGCAAACAATGCCAAGAAAATCTCTGCCGGCATTCTGCAGCTTATCTGAGGCCACGAAGACAAACAGCCACAAAAAAGAAGATCCAGACGGACGCAGTCTTGGACCTATAAGATAAGGTCCACCGAAGGCCGTACACATTTTATGTACAGGAACGGTGTCATGTTTTGAAAATTACCAAGTCTTCCAGCCTCGAACTTTTATCTACTTTCCCCCCTTCTCTTGAATTAGGCGATCGACAACTTTCCCACACAGAGATCTTAAATCCTCGGCATTCAAGATGTCCAGCGTTGTAAGCTCAACCTTTAACTGGACCTTCAACCAATTACGGAGGTCTACTGCCGCTAGAGAATCAATTCCATAACTACTCAGAGGCTTCGATTCTTCCATATCCGTCGCGAGGCCCAGGATACGGACAACTTGCTTATTGACGAGTTTGATAGCCTCGGGGACGAGTTTGTCTACCGAAAGCGATGCCATGAGCATAGACTGGAATGTACGGAGACTATGGTCGCCGTCCCCACTGCCTGGCCCCATATCTGATGCATGAGTGTGCGATAAAAGGAGCGAATGGAATCGCATATCTCCCAAGAGAGGCGAGCCTTCCAGCAGTGGGTAAGGCAGACCCGTGATCATCTGGCTTCTGCTCTCTTGGTTTATGCCATGCCCTCCATTTCCTGTCTGCTGCAAAATTGAGAACTTCAGAATATCGTGCAGCTGTTTTTCGTTTATCCCTGGTAACTGACTCCTGCTCCTCACGCGATCGGTCAGGCTTTGGTGCTCGCTCATATACCCAACATCTTCCACAATGCCGAGATCGACAGTGTGTGCAACTAGACCAAGAGAATGGCGGTACAATGCGAAAGCGTCTTGGAAGCTGTTCCCCGCAGCATAATTTGCCTGGCCCGATGTTCCGACAATACCGGACACGGACGACAACATAGTGAAGAAGTCGAGCTTTCCATGTACCTGTTGAGCGGCGGCATGGAGATTCCATGTTCCCGATACCTTACAAGCCATAGCGCTATAATATTCTTCGAGTGTCATTGATTCAAATGTTTTGTCCTGGGGTGTCTTAGTATCTGCTTGTACATTATTGCTAACTCACAAACTTACACGTAGAACCATAGCACCTTGAATGATACCCTTGATAGATAATGCGGACTCTTGGAAGAGGCGAGTAACGTCCTCTATGTTTGTCACATCCCCTTTGAATATAGTTGTTGTTGCGCCAAGGCTACTAAGGTCTCGGATGACTCGCTGTGATCGCTCATCATCGACGCCGCTTCGCGATAGGATCGTGAGGTTCTTGGCACCACACTGCGCCATGTACAGAGCGAGGCTTCCACATAGGCCTTTCAATCCTCCAACAACTAAATACATGGCGTTAGGGTCGAATTTTAGGGACAGCGGTGCCGGTCGAGCTAGGACTCTAACGTCCCCCATTCCTTCATCTGAGATGACAACCTTTCCGATGTGTTCTCCAGACCGCATGTATCTCATCGCTTCTGGAATATGGCTGAACGAGAAGACTTTCATCGGGGAGATCGGCTTTATATGGCCCGCAATTAATAGCTTCCGAACTACCTGTAATATTCTTTCGATAAGTGGAAGGTCGTCAAGGATACTGGGCTTGGATATATCGACTCCTCGATATGAACAGTTGCGGTTAAAGGGCTCCATGGACAGCGTATTCCTATCCATAATGTCCTTCTTACCAATTTCGACAAGGGTGCCATTGTCAGTGAGGAGTCTCCACGATTCGTCCAAAAGGTCGCCGGTAAGGGAGTTTAAGACACAGTCGATACCCTTCCCTTTGGTCAATGCTCGGATGGCAGGGGCGAAATTCGCGTTACGGGACGAAAAGATATGTGACCGAGGTATACCGTATTGCTCTTGCAGGAACCTTCGCTTGTCCTCATTGCCCACGGTAGCGTAAATCTTAGCACCGAGATACTGGCAAACCTGAATACTCGCAATGCCGACACCACCTGCCGCTGAGTGAATGAGCACTGATTGCCCCTTCCTTATACCAGCAATCTCCATTAAACAAAAGACAGCGGTGAAGTACACGATGCTGATTGTTGCCGCCTCCTCGAAAGAGACCGAGTCGGGAAGTAAGAAGACGTTCTCCTTGGGCACACGATTGCGATTGGCAAAAGAGCCTTTACCGTGGATAAGGACTCTATCACCGATTCGATATGAGGTGACCTCAGTACCAACTTTAGTAATAATACCCGCGCCTTCAAGTCCAAGCAGGTGTTCATTCTCAGGGACTATTCCTAAGGTTGTTGCGATATCCTAGCATAAATTAATGATTAGCATTCCCACTTAGACATATTTGATCTTCGACTCACCTTGAAGTTCAATCCCGCAGCCCGAATCTCTACTTCAACCTCGCCGCTATTAAGAGCATCATCTTGCTCTACCATTTCATTAAAATGGAGAGATTCCATAGACCCGACTCTCTCGCAATGCATCCTCACTGTCTTCTTGTTTTGTCTGAATTTAATCTCTACCAGGTCTGCCCCGCTCGTAGCCTCCTCGGCTGCACGGATCATCTTCTCATCGGGCAGAACCCGGTGGATATGTAGGATCCCCACCCTCTCACAATACTCATACTCATTGTCATGAAATACACTTTCGCGATCTGTGAAAGTCTCCATGATGCGGATAACAGACTCCGCAGTGATAAGGTTTGTAAAAGAAGAAACATCCAGGGTTTTAAGGATGAGGCTGGGGCTCTCACCTCGTAGACTACGCACGAAGCCATGAGTAAGGGCAGTAGAGGGCGATGAGACTTGCAGCTGCGAGCCACAGGTCAGCCAGAGGATCTTCCGGTCTGCTACCAAAAATTTTCGGAGATTGTGCCAACTTGATTGGGAGATGTTAGCGAGCAGCGGCGACTGTGGGTCATCAAGCAGAAGCAGAGGGTTTTCAATGGGCTTGGAAGTAGCAACAGAGGGATCCAACAAATCTCCAGCCCAACCAAGGTCTTTGAGATTCTGAATCAAGGAGGCACATTCAATTGACCCATTTGACCAGTCGACGACAGAGAAGCCCGTATGATTCGTTTGCTGTTGGCGGGCTTCCAGGGGAGAGCAAAGGTAGACAGACGAGAGGCTACTATGACAGGCTTGGTTTTGAGGCGAGTGGGACCTAACCACAAGCCCTATTGATTGGAGGAATGACTCCAAGGCTGCATTATCTAGTGATGCTGGGGTTGCTGTCTTAGACTCAGAACCAAGTTCTATGTCTTCTGAATGGGATGGTAATTGCACAAAGATCAAGAAACCATGGGGGTCAATAAACCGCTTAGCATTGTTGAGAGCGGATTCCAGCTGCCTATAATCGGTTGATGGCGTACGGAAAACAACGAGATCGAACTTTGCGTCTAGGCTAAAGGGTTCTTTCCCAGCAGACATGATGTCATAGATATGGAACTCTGCTCCATGAATTCCCTGTAGCCGTCTTTGGGTGTCAATCAAATGTTCTGCTGTGCTTGAAGTTGATACATATCTGCGAAAGGGTGGAAAGTGGGAGATAGGTGTTGTGTCATCCTCCTGGCGGGTTTCTTGATCGTGAGTACACAAATTCAAGTCAAGAACACATGCGTTCGCCAATTTATGGCCTAATAGTGATATTAGATAAGCCGCCGAAGGAGGGAGGTGAAGCCATTTTGATAAATTCGTGGCTTCATGATCTGAGTGTAGGACGTATTCAATGTCTCTCGTCTGTAGGAGGGAAATGTCTGGCTTCCACTGCGATCTCATCAATGTGTGAGAGATCTCCTTAGTCTCTGGGACGTGAAGTGTCCTATATTGTAAGCCTTGAATCTTTGTAATAAGGCTGTTGTCGTCCTCATTGAAGATGTCGGCGTTTGACACATAGTTCTGCACCTTATCGGGTCTTCCAGTGGTAAAGGTAGAATTGGTCACGGCAATTAAACCATCCTGTACTCTAGCACTGGGGTTGATCAATATTTCGTCAATCAAATAAGGCATAAGCGCCTTTTCGATTAGAGTTCGATGTCCTTGGTAAAGGGATGGAATTCCTGCTTGAAAGAAACTATCAAAGACGGATGGGTGAATGACATATTTGGATTCATTGGCAAGTGTCTCAGAACCTCTCAGCCGTATCTTAGCCCGATTTGTCCTTTGTCCATGAGTAGATTCGATTTCGATCAAATTCTGGAAACTAGGACCGAAATTGAACCCCACACTCTTCATGGACTTGTACCAAAGACTCGCTGGTGTGGGATACTGAAGTGGTACAATAGCAGAGGGATCATGACTGGCTTTTACTAGTATCCGAATGAAACCAGTGCAATGTTTGCTCCAGGTATAGTCCTTGAGTGTGAAAATTCTGAAATGGAACCAGGTCTCTTCTTGGCCCTGGGAGGGGTTGAGGAAGAGGTATAGATGATGATCGGTGTTCTCTTCAATGACGAGAGCGCGGAGGAATCGTACGTCCCTAAGCCGGTACGACGCGTGAGATATATCCTGAATACCGGCGAATAACTCCATACTAGAACATTCCGCCGTTTGAAACATGGCCTCTATGGCCATGGCGATGTATGCTGACGCTGGAAAGACAACATCTGCACCAATCATATGGTCTCTAACCCAAGGTACGTTTTTAAGGCGAAGAATCCTCCTCCAAGATGGTGCATTCCAGGATGTACCGAGCACCTTAGTACCAAGGAGGTCATGCACTGGGAAAGGCCGATATCTCCAGTCTTTACTGGATAGACTTTCATGCCAATACTTAACCGAATGGTTCCATTGGTAGTTAGGTAGGTCAACGATGACCCGGTGCTTCGATAGAGGGTCAATGCCATTAACTTTCATCAGGTCAACGTTAATACCGGAAATAAATAGTTTTCCTGCTAAATTGTATAAGGCCTTCGTGGGGTCTGAGTCTCTGTGGAAAGCAGCAGTATACTCGATGGACGCTATCTCTTGACTCAATACCTGCTTGATTTGGTTTATAGGACCTGCTAGGGCACCACTCGGCCCTATCTCAATGATAAAATTCGACCCCCCATGCTTGATCATGGAAGTTATGCCTTGTTCAAAAAGGACGGGCGATGTCATATTTGCTACCCAATATGAGGAATCACAACCCTCGTGCAATAGACTCCCATGTACTGTGGAGAAGAATGGAACATTGTTAATGACCCGATCCGATGATAGTCCCGGGCAATGGTATTCGAGAAGGGTTCGGTAGTATGTTGCAATATTCTTCATGTACTCGGAATGATACGCGAGATTTACCATCAAGAGGCGTGCGAAATGCCCGCTGTCCTTTAGAGCATTTTGGATACCGTTGAGATCGTGCACTCTTCCGGAGAGTGTTAGGCTTTTAGGGCTGTTTCTGCAGGCAATTCTGACTCCCGGATATAGGTCCAAATACTGCTGAGCTTCTTCTGGATGAAGGCCGACAGCAAGCATTCCATACTCGTCTTGCTGTTTAACGTGCATATCACTGGCTGATTTTCCACGTAGATATGCGACCTTGATCGCCTCCTCCTGTGATAGTACTCCCGCTGCAACTGCCGCCGCAATCTCGCCAGATGAATGGCCAACCACTCCAGAGGGCTGTACTCCCCAATCCTTGAGCACTTCTAGTAGACCTAATTGTAGAGCGGTAACGAGAGGCTGAGAGAATTCCGGGAGGCGCATATGTTCGGTTGAACGTGGTTCAGTAAGTTCGTTCATGAGACTCCAGGAGGGTGGTTCCGACATGCGTTGGAGTGATTGATCTAGGTACTGGATAACCTTTCTCGCAACGGGAAACTGTTGGATAAGACTACGGCCCATCTGCGGCCACTGTGCACCTTGTCCAGTAAAGACAAAGCCAACTCGAGGAGTTGGGCCAAGCTTGCCGTATGAAATGTTCTTCTCCATGAATCTACAGCCGTTTGAAACAGCATATGCACGGTAAAAATGGTGTGTTCGTCTTTTACTCAATGTATATGCCAAATCAGCAGACTTGATATTCACTGCAGGGTTGGAAAGGTGACGGATGTTCTCATTCATATATGCCCGTAAGGACATCTCGTCATTCGCAGAGAAAACCAATAGCCGTCGGACATCGTCTTCATTATCCTCGGTGAAAAGATCATTACTTTTGGTATCATATGAGGTGGTACTCCTTGCTTCATAATCTAAGAGTAGAATGCTGGGATGTTCGACAATAGCGTGCGCATTGGATCCGCCGTACCCAAATGAGTTTACACTGGCTCGGCGAATAGATTTGTGTGGCCATGCGATAGCGGATTTCGAAGGGATAACCTTAGAGGCGTGGAAGTCAATGTTTGGGTTAGGTATATCGAAAGTTGGGTTCCCCGGGATGGTACCACGTTCAACGGTCAAGATTGTTTTGATCATTCCGGAAATGCCAGCTGCTGGCTCCGAGTGCCCGATATTGCTCTTCACGGAGCCAATATGCAAAGGGGTATTGATAGACCGACTAGAGGAGAAAACAGACGAAGCTGCTTTGCACTCTATCGGATCCCCGGCCAGCGTTCCAGTGCCATGACACTCGAGGTATGCCGTATCTTGAAAGCGGGAAATGCCTGCCCTTGTATAGGCTCTTCGTATCGCAAGGGCCTGGGCATCTGCACTTGGACTGGCAATTCCCGGTGTCCATCCATCGCTGTTAGTTGACGTGCCACGTATAACAGCCCGAATTGGATCCCCATCTCGTACTGCATCATCTAGACGCTTTAAAATGAGAGTATTGATAGCTTCAGCTTTGATATAACCATCTGCGCGTGCATCGAAGGTCCAACATCTCCCAGATGGAGACGCAGCAGATGTCATGGCACTACACTAATATTTAGTAATCATTCTATTCTGTAATGGATGAATAAGAAATAACCCTAGTCCCTCTCTGGAGAAGGCTTCACTAAGGTAAAGGTAGAAACCCGGGGAGGGGGGTTAGAAAATAAATTTAGGGCTCTCTTACTGCTGGTCCATGTTATGCTCTGGGCTCATGTATAAGTTACACCCTGCCACGATGGCGCCATCTGCATCCCTAGAATCAAGATATCTACAGGCCAAGTCTACAGATATTAGACTTCCTGAACAAGCAGTATCAATGGTCATACTATAGCTGTGTTAGTGTGCGGCGTTCATGCCTTAAGCCCTTTTCTCTCACCTTGGCCCTTTGATATCAAGGAAGTGACTAATTCGATTACTCAGCATGGCTCGACCGGAGCCTACGGTAAAGCTCGGGGTCCGATCTTCTGGATCTCGTGTCTGTATATCGCTGTAGTCTGAAGAGGTATCTTAGCAAATAGTTAGTAGTTCCACTAGATTAAACATACCGGATGCATATGACCCTACAAAGCAGCCAAACAACTTAGATTTAACCTCCTCCAAACTTAGGCCCGCGTTCTCGAGCCCCTCATACACCACCTCCAATAGCTGTCTCTGTTGAGGATCCATCGAGATTGCGTCGACCTGCGAGAGCCCGAAGAATCCTGCGTCGATGTCTTTAGGGTCAACATCGATGAACATACCGCCAGGCGACCTCATAGTCCATGGACGTAAGGTCCCATCGTAGTGACCTTTCAGATCAAACCTTGAAGGAGGTGGATGTGTGTCAGCGACCTGGCCATCTAACAAGAACCTCCAGAAGCTTTCAGGAGAATTGCAGCCGCCAGGTAGACGGCATGCTAACCCGATAACGGCAATGGGCGTTTGATGGGTGCTCGTCATCGTGTCTGAACTAGCAGATAATACACTTAGAGATGAGAATATAGGCAACTGCGGGAATCTGAATGTACACAGTAGGATAGGTAATCATGCTTAAGTCTACCACTGCGACTCTGGGGCTACCGTATGATATGGTAGATGTACACTAGGATACAATGCTGCAGCAACGTATGAGAATTCCTGAATCAAAGTTAGGACGGGTACCAGTCATAGTACACTGATGAGCGACAAAGCCTGTGCAATTTGCAGCTGTATTTCCTACTTATTACTTCTATTTGTCTACTAGGTACATACTCGGAAATGTTAAACTTATATACCACAATTACGTATATTGCTGGGGAGACGATATGGGCTGATAAGCATGCAAACCATAGGGTTGATGGTAAAACCAAACCCAGGCTGACAGCGAGCCTTACATCATATGTCCAATGTTCGACATATTACTATTACTTCGAATCAAAGTATCTTTCTTCATATCTGGCCTTAGCATAACGCAGGTAATTTTATATGGCAACTTTCAACTACTTTATTATCTTAAATATTTTATTTTTATATAACCTTTTTAATATTACGAATAAAGCTTTTACGATAAGATTTTTACTTTATTTTAATATTTTAATGCTTTTTTTTTAATATTTTTTTCGCTTAAATTACGTTTTATTTTTCGTTAATTCGATAAATTTAATCGAATTTTTTTTAAATTATTTAATTAAATGCGTTTTTTTTTAAAATAAATTTAAATTAACGAAATAATAAACGAATAATTTAAAATCTTTTTATAAATTAATTTTACGATATTTTTTAAATATAAATATAAATTAATTACGCGAATAATAATATTATAATTAAAAGTTTAAATAATTTTTTTAATAATAAAAAAAACGACTTTTATTATATAATTATTATTAAATATATAATTATTTCGATATAAATTAATAAATTTATAATTAAAAAATTAAAAAAAAAATTATAAAAAGTTAATAAATAACTTTTTCGAAAAAATAATATAAAAAAGTTATTAAAAATAATATTAAAAAAATAATATTAAAAATAATCGTTTTAATATTATTATTTTAATATTTAATAAATAAAATAAAAATAAAATTTAAAAAATAAAAAATAAAAATAAAGTCGAAATTATTAATTAATTTCGATATCGTAAAGTTATTTTTAAAATTAAACTTTTAATTAACTTTATAATTTTATTTAATTTTTTTATTAACTTTTTATTTTTATTTTTATTTATTAAATTAAGTTTTTATATTTTAAATTAAATAAAAATAATAATTAATAATAAAATTTTAAAATAATAATTTAAAAACATTTAATTTTTTAAATTAATATATTTTAATTAATTTTAAAACGAAATTATAAATATTTATTTATTATAAAATAATAAAGATTTTATTATAAATCGCGTATAAACTTATATAAAAACGAAATTAAAAAGCTTTTATAAATTAATATATAATTATATTTTTATTTAATTAAAAAAGTTTATTAAACGTTAAAAACTTTTATACAAAGTTATTTTATATTTTTTATTTTTTTATTTATATAAATAATTTTATATTAAATATTTATTTAATTTCGTTTTAAATTATTTTATTATATATAATATAATATTTATAACGATTATTTATAAATTTAATTTTTAACTTTAATAAACGTTATTTATCTTTATTACTTTTTATTTTAATAATAATAATAAACGTTTATTTAAATTATTTAAATTACGTTATAACGTTTAATTTTATAAAGCGCTTATTACTTTAACGTTATATTTTTTATAATACGAAAATAATTCTTTTAATGATTTTTTTAAAAATTATATAAAAGTTATAACTTTTATATTTTATATTTTTATTATTATTATTATTATAATTTTTAAATAAAAGAATTAAATTATAAAGTATTTTTTTAAATTTATATTTAATATAATTTAAAAAATATAAATAAATTTAATTATTTTTTTAATTTATAAATTAAATTATTATTATTAAAATTATATTAAAAAAAATTAATATAAATATATTAAATAAAAAACGATATAATACGAAAATATATAATAAAATAATAATTATTAATTTTTATATATAAAAAGTTTATTTTTCGAAAAAGAAATTTATATATAAAAAAATAAACTTTAATTTAATATAAAAATAAATAATTAAAAATTAATTAAATAACTTTAATAATTAAAATAATAAACTTTTATAACGTTATAATTATAATATTAATAATAATATAAATAAATTATTTAATAAATTATTTAATAAGTTTTTTATTAATTAAAATTAATATATATATTAAAAATAATTAATATTTTATTATATTTTTTATTATAATAAATAATTATAATAATTATTAACTTAAACTTTTTATTATATCGTTATTATAAAAATTTATAAGTTTAAAAATAACTTTTATTAATAATTATTAATTTAATTTATTTATTCGAAATTTATTTTTTATAATATTTAAAAGTATTAATAAAAATAATATATTAAAAGATATTTATTAAAAATTTATTATTACGTAATATATAAATTTAAAAGAAATTAAATTTTTATACGAAGTTTTTATTTTATTTTAATTATTACGATTAAATAAATACGACATTTTTTAAATAAATAATTTAAGTTAAAAAAATAAAAATAAAAATTTATAAATTATTTCGATTATATTTTAAAAATAATATTAAAAAAACTTTTAAATTAAAATATATATTTAATAATAATTTTAAAATTAAATTTATAAATTTAAATAAATAAATATATTTATATTTATTTTTAAATTATATAAAGTTTATAAAAATTATTATTTAATTAATAATTTTTATATTATCGTAAACGAATAATTATAATATATATAAGTCGATTTATATTTATATAATAATTTATTTAATATTTCGATTTAATTTATTATATTAAAATATAATTATAATATATACGTAATATTATTATATATTTATAAAAATATAAAAATTATTAATTAAATAATAATTTTTATAAATTTAATTATTTTTAATAATTATTTTTTTAATATATCTTTTTATAATAATATAAATATAATTAATTATTTAAAAATTTATTAATTTATTAATATTTTAATAAATATTTAATTTTTTTTAATAATAATATAATTTATTATAAATTTTATTTAAAATAATAATTTCTTTTATTAATTTAAAAAATAAAAATTATAAAAATATATACGTTTAATATTTTAAAATAATATTATTTAAAAAAAATAAAGTTTAAAAAAAATTATAATTAATTTAATAAATTAAAGTTTTTATAATAATTATTTAATAAGTTATTTTTTATATTATATAAAAAAAAATTATAATAATAAATTAAAATTTTTATAATAATTATTTAATAATTTATTTTTCGTATTATATATTATTTATTTTTTAATAAATTTTAATTAATATATATCGTTTTAAAATAATTTTTTATATTATTCGTAAAATTATTAATTTTTATTACGTAATTTAATAAAAAATTATTAAATTATTCGTTATTAATAAATTTTTTTTTTTATATTTATTATAACGATATATATATTTTTTTAAATTATCGAAAAATGTTTTAATAAAGTTAAATTTAAATAAATAAAATAATAAATATTATAACTTTATATTACTTTATAAGTAAAAGTTATATATTTTTTAAAATTAATAAAAATTAACGTTATTTATTATTAATATTAAATAAAGTTTTAAAAAATATTTTTTAAAAAAAATATTTTATTTTTTAATTATAAAATAAAGTTATTATAAATTAAAAATTTTTAATATACGAAGTTATTAAGTATATTATTAATAATTAACGTTAGTAAAATATTAAAGCAACGATTACGCTTAAGTTTTTTTTTATAAAAAAAGTTAAACTTTTTAATATTTAATTAATATAACGATTTATATTTTTTTATTTTTTTTTAATTTATTATAAATAATAAATATATTTAAAATATAATTATAAATTTTATAAAAATAATAAAGTTATTAATTTTTATTTATTTAAATAATTTTTATTTTTAATTTTTTATTAAATTAATTCGTTATTTTTAAATATTTAAATATAATATTAATAATTATATATATATTATAAATTTTAACGAAAAATTATTATATTTTATTAAAATATAAATTAAACTTAAAAGTTAATTTATTTAATAATTATTAAATAAAAAATTAATATAAAACTTTAATTTAAATATTATATATACGTTTAATATTTATAAAAATAACTTTAATACGTTTTAATAATAATAATTTATATTATTAATTAAAAAGCGCTTAATTATTTTATATTATAATCGATATTAATTAATTATATATATAATAACTTTAAATCGTTTATTTAATTAAATATTCGTAAAAATATTTTTAATAATTATAATTAAAAAGTTAAATTTTTTAAATATAATAAAGCGTTTATTATATTTAATTTTTATATCGTTAATAATTAAAAGATTAATTATTTTAAAACTTCGCGATTCGTTTAAATTAGCTATAAAAAAGCTTTATTCGTAATATTAAAAGGGTTATATAAAAATAAAGTCTTTAAGATAATAAAGTGGTTAAAAGCTGCTATACAAAATTACCTGCGTTGCGCTAAGGCCAGATGTAAAGAAAGACACTTTGATTCGAAGTGACAGTACATCCCATATTACGAATGTGCAGAAAGCTATATAATGGTCTTAACTAAGTAGTATATAGTACGCAAGTCAAGGTAGTAATAAAAATTCAATTGCCGACTGCCAACTGTGCATCATACCAAAGACCGGCTTCTAATGAGTAAGAAAATTACATAATATGTAAGATACAAAGCAGGATTGCGGCGTAAAATAAGTATAATGTCAGAATATGATGCGAGGGTTAAGCTTCCAACGTCATTCCAGATCTGAGTTGGGGGCTTAGCAAACCCCTGCACTCGGAAACTCGACCCCTGTCTAGTTTCTCCTATAGTGCTACTTTGTCTACCTCCCCAGTTCCTTTGCGTTTCCTTAACCAATGGGCTACTTACCATCGGCCACCTCAAATCATCCAACGCGTTAAAATGTCTTATCACGAAACTACATTCAGAACAATTGACGGCACAGAGCTTCATGGACGAGTATACCCGACATCACAGCCAGGGCCAGGGTTAGTGTTGTGTCCAGGGGTAAGTCGTTTAGTTTCTCTATCTCTATCGCGATTTCAATATTCAACGGATATGTTACAGCATAATAGTGAGAGTCGAGCAAGAAAAGAGCTGTAGCAGCAGACGGGGAGATTATTTGTGGAATGGCTTTTATTGTATTCGTTGTTGCCCAAGCGCGCCCCCGAGACAATGCCATATCTCAACATCTCGCTTCCTACACCTGATAGCCTATTATTTCAAATACTCAACACGACCTCTCCTCTCAATATCTCCAAAGCATGTGCCGTTCATAACTTAGGTGTTTAGTTCAATTGCGTCCTGACCATGTTAAACCTTCCTGAATGCGCGGTGGCGCTGCAGAAATGCGGTATAACAGCGCTCCTGTACGACCCCCGGAACACAGGCGCCAGCGGCGGTAATCCCCGCAACGATATCGGCCCTCCTCAATCAGTCGGTGACATTTCAGATGCTTTGACCTATCTACTCACATTACCCTCTGTTGACCCCACGCAAGTCGGGTTATTTGGCATATCTTTCGGTGGTAGTGTCGCTCTTAGTGCGTCTGCCCTAGACATGCGACTATCCTTCACAATTGCCGTCGCACCCTTGACTGATTTTGATTTCATTTCTCTATCACAACGTAAACGAGTTCTTAAGAGGTGTATGATGGATCGAGAGTCCCAAGTTCTCGGTAACAAACCATTCAATGTTCCTGTTATAAACAAAGAGGGCGAGAACGCGGTTGGGTTCGGGCACGGGATCGATAAAGATCGTTACGGAAAACTAGTTCGAGATGGACGAGAGATTGCACCAGGACATGTCAACTCCGTGACGCTAATGACATACTATAAACTTGCTATGTGGACTCCCTGGCCACTTTGGAAGCGCCTTGGCTCAGGAAGTGCGGAGACTGCAGGAGAAGGGATACTGAAGGGGTTGAAAGGTGCTTTGTTTATTGTTCCAGGGATGGATAAGATGAGTTATCCAGAACTGCAAAAGAAATATTATCATGAAATCGAGAATCAGATTGGATTCCAGAAACGATTAATTGAGGTTGACGGGGCGGAACACGAAGATATTCTTGGGGAGAAGTATCTTGATTGGTTAGTTGAGGGCATCACAAGCTTTATAAAAGAAGTAGTGAACCGACCTAGTAACAGAGGCTCTTAAATTATTACAGAGAGCTCGAAGAGTAGAGAACATAGATAGGGAAGTAGCGGTTCACTGTCAGGACGACAAATCATTCTGTTTATTTATGAAATGCAAATGCAACGAGGCGTGATGATTGTTTACTTATCTCTTTGATGTTTCTAACACTTTAATACGTCCATTACTTTCGGGATCATACATTCTGTGTCCACAGCTGATAGATAGTCAAGTTGTCCCCTAGCAGTTTCCTCACTAGCCTTTCTAGCCGACTTCATACTAAGGGGTTTTACTCCATTTTCCGCAGTCTAAAAGCCTAACCAGTGAGACAGACACGCGCGTATATATATCTCTTGTATTTTGGAGAACAAGTCCTTATGTACATGCGAGATTGGTTCTGGTTGCAATATGAGGAACTATGTTGGAATGGTGGTTATAATCATGGGCAGTTCATGGGTAGTTCTCTATTCATCCTGCAGCCCTGTTGACCCTTCGATGATTTACTTGATTGCGCATTAAACGTACTAATGATATCTAATTTACCCGCCAGAACACTGCTTTACTAAGACTCTAATCCCTTTACTTTTTCTACTCACATCAGGGGCAACCATATCCCTTACAACCTCGACATCAGCGAATGTTGTCTCCCATAACTCCCAGTCGAACCGTCTCATCAAACAGGCTAACGCAATTGTGATTTCCGCGTAAGCCAGGTTCATCCCAATGCAGTTTCTAGTGCCTCTTCCAAATGATACCATGTAATGTTTCAGTGGCTCAGAGTCGTAGGGGACAGGGGCTCGTGGGTTCTGGAGCCAGCGCTCTGGTACAAATGAGAATGACGAGGGATATAGAACTTCGTTATGATGGATGTGCCACGTGTCGAGAGAGATATGGGTTCCAGGAGGAAGAACATAATTCCCGTATTTTACCGGTTTCCTCGAGATTCGGGGGGATCGCGTCATCTGGCCGCAAGCTAGCCGCACAGCTATCTTCTTTCAGCATCATCTCTAAATAATAATAAAGCTAGATAGTTGCTTTTACCAAGCAGATATTTCCCATGGGCAGGATTAGAGAAAAATCAACAGATAACACATACCTTCTTCAACACAAGCTACGAGATATGGACACTTCTCTGCGATTTGATGAAATGGTACTGCCGCACTCGGATCTGGCATCGCAGTCTCTAGCTCCCTTTTCAGCATACCACCCACTCTCTTATCTGCTATGACATGGAAACACGCGATCATAAGTGTCCATTGCGCGCTTGCGATCCCTGCGCCAATAAGGCTCACCGCATGATCCTTCAATATGTCCATTTCCAGTTCTGCCTTCGGTAAATTGCAACGCAGTATACCGTGAATGATTGTCTTATCTATTTTGTCCATTTCCCCAGTACCTTGACTTGCGATGAGGTCATTCTCTGCGTCACGTATCAGGCGGCGCATATGGTTCTGAAATTCGAGGACGCAAGACATAGAGGGTTGTAGGATTCTGACGAGGGGGTCTGGAATAGCAGTAAGGGCCCGCGCTAGCCATGGAAATTGAGTGCAAGGGTGTGCAATGTCCTGAATCCGTGTCAGCAAGTCTCTAGTTGCATTATAATATTAACTGCAATACTTTAAAGGAAAACTTGGGAAAGGTGGGGGAAGGGGTTGTTGGGTTCAAAAGCAGGTAGCGGAGGATGAATCCGTCTAGTGAGTCTTTGGAGCAACATTCATCCATGGAACACCGCAGGAAACACCAAAGTTTACGGGGCTCACCTTGAAACTGCGAATCACTCTCACGAATGGGGAAGCGAAATCAGACTCTTTGAGATACTCGAAGTCCATGTCAAACGCGTATTTGGTAGTCACGTCGGCAATATAGCTCCCCAACATGTTCTCCAATGTCACTGGTATGTCTTGATTCATAAATCCTTGGGTCAACCTGGAGCACATAATGTCCGCCTTTGATTGTATCTCAGGTGTAAGTTTAGCGATCCTCTTTTTGGCGAAGAATGGGTCTTGTGTTGCACGGCGCATCTTATGGGTTCGGTGATCGGGGGTCGAGAAGAGTGCCGAAGGGGAACCAAACCGCCATTTCAAATAGTGAGGTTTGTCATAACCCTCTCTATTGGTGTATATGGTAGAATAGAAAGTTGGGTCGTCGATGTGGATCTCATGGGGACTGATACGGATAATAGGCCCATACGTCTTGTGTAATTTTTGAATGTGGAAAGTATATTGACCTCCAAGTCCCTTGTGAAAAAGCTCGAAGTAAGACTCGTACCAACCCGTAAGCGCTGCCAGCTTGGGACCTGGTACATTACTCAAAGGGTGCAGGACAAGACGATATATGCTGATACAAGCAAAACATATGAAGAGAGTAACAATGATCACGTGGGCGCTCATATTGGGCAATCTGGTCATTGGATAAACTATAAAGGTCCCCTCCATTCTTCACGTCTTATTACAAACTATTAGAGCTTTATAAAGTATATACCGACACTTAGATGTAGCCTTATACATTCACTACAAGCAAAAGAGGAACTGGAATTTACAGTTGGAAGCATGAAAAGAATTATCAAGAAAGTTGCCAAGAGTTATCACTAATGGAGATGCTTGCCTACCACAAGCTGACTTACGTGTCTGAAAGATACACACTGGCCATTGCTGGAAGTGGCCCTGCAAATATTGTCGCACAACAGCTTAGCCGCTCATCCGGCAGCATAAGTAATGCTACGCTAAGTACCCCACGACGGCACAGCTGTAATAATATGAGTCAGAAACCCCTCATTTCTTATGTTTCACGGAAACATTACCTCAGATGCAACATAACGAGAAGAATACATTTGACGACACAAGCTACGGATTCTCTCATCCTTACATACAAACCTTTAACTATTTTTACACAAATTCTCCTCTTGCTTATGCACTTGAGATTGACTGAAATTTAACAGAGGGTACCTAGATTACTACACCTAAAATCATGACACTAAATATCAACAGAGTCTACGAGGAGGCTATTGAGTCCGGACTTCTCCCTGGGGTCTCCCTTCTTGCTGGAGATAAGGATGGTATGTTGCATCTAATCTCTTACCGAATCTGCGATTATAAAGTATTTTCTTATGTGCTTTGTGATGTGCCCTTCAATACATCTTGAACTAATAATCTTTTGGAAGGCAATATTATTTATTCTAAGTCTCTCGGGAGAGCGACGATGAAAGAAGGCCGAAATCTCCCCTTCACGGACGACACAATTTGTGCCATAGCTTCCATGAGCAAATTGATGACTTCTGTAGCGGTCCTGCAATGTGTCCAAGACGAAGTATTGGATTTGGACAAAGATGTTCGGTCCTTGCTTCCCGAGATGGGGAAGTATGGTATCATCACTAGCTTTGATGACGACCAAGGGTTGGCTACTTTTGCAACTGACACCACGCCCATCACCCTCAGAATGCTGCTTTCGCATACTTCTGGTCACGAGTACGATTGGCTAAGTGTCTTGCTGGGTAAATGGCGCGCGTCGCGCAATGAGCAGCCGTGGACAGGCCCAACGATCGAGCACAAATCTGCTGTGCCACTTGTGTTTGCGCCTGGATCAGGCTTCGCGTACGGCGCAGGACATGACTGGGCTGGCAAACTGGTGCAACTAGCAACCGGGTTAAGTCTGGAAGACTTCATGCGTAACCGCATTTGGGGGCCTTTGGGAATAGACAAGGATGTGTCCTTTTGGCCCAAGACGAAAGAAAACATGCGAGATAGGATGGCTGACATAAGCACTTTGGACAAGGACGGAAACCCGCCGGCTGTGGACGCTCCAGATTTTGACATCATGTTTGGGGCTACCGATTGCATCGGCGGCGGTGGCGTACATGCGTCCATTAAGGCGTATTATACGTTTCTATCCGCCATTCTGCGTCGCGACTCTAAACTTTTGAGCACTTCATCGTACACTGAACTGTTTCGCCCACAGCTCAATGAAAAGTGCGAGCAAGCTCTCAATGAATATATCGCCCTTTCGCCTGCCCACACAAACTTCTTAGGTCTGCAGATTCCGGCGTCTGTGAGGAAGACTTGGAGCTTTGCCGGTTTGATAGCCAAAGAGGGCCAGGCAGGTCGGTTCAACGAAGGAACTGCCTTCTGGGCGGGAGTGCCGAACACTATGTGGTATATTGATAACAAGGCAGGAATCTGTGGAACCGCGTTTTGTCAACTCTTGCCGCCCTTGCATCCACCTGTAGTAGCATTACATGAGCAGTTTCAGAGAGGAGTATTCGAGGTCGGTAGGCGGTAAGGTACAATTGTACAGAGATGTAGATTGTTGCTACATCAGGGATAGTCACCATAGTACAGTCGCATTTTACAGTAATCAAGATCTTTGCTAAACTTGCTTGTGTCTCATCTAATACCGATATCCAGAATATAGCTACTAACATCTGCAACATAATGTAGCGGACACTATTACTGCAGCTTTTGACGTGGCCTGTGGAGTTCCTTTTTTTTTTTAAAAACCGCACTCAAAACCAATATCATGTCCTACACAAAATATTCGATATAGTCATTGGCTGTTAAACTGGAGGCCATCATAAACATTCATAAACTATACTACAAAAATCGTGGGACCTGCTTTATATGTAGAAGTGATGATGATTTTTTGATGTAGTGTTGGTTTATCAAATAATAGAGACATCGATTGGTAATCGCTGCATAAATAGACTGTTGTCTTGCATTAATGATCATCCACCTCTTACCTCTTCGCTATTACAATACAGACGTCGTTACATTGGTAGAAGTTGCATATATATGTCCATCAAACACTACTTGTCATTAAGAAAGGTCCATCACGAGAGTCCATCATCAATGTAGAAAGCCCTGGACCGTTTTATCGCACCAGTCAAAGTATTCTCTAGCCCGTCCCGAACCTCCTTCTTCTACTGATCTCAACGCGAGAACTACGTCCTCTCTTTGTCTGGGGTGCCATCTCCCATCACAGATTGCGTAACGCCCAGCAATGGCATCATCCATAGTAACCGACTCCGAAAGGCCCATCCAAAGATATGTTTCAGCGCCATGCACGGAGTCCCGAAGGATTGGCCAGAGGATATAGTAGAGTAGACGCGGGGTGTGACGCCAGATGTTTGTGGCATAGTTCCCCGGGTTTCCTGCTATTTGAACAACACCCGTGTCACTTTGGCGGCGGGCGAACTCGCTAGCCAAGAACCAGGAGGCGGTTTTAGACATGACGTACAACTCATTGTGGTCTGTCACGCTCTGAGTATTTCCCAAAAATTCCTTTCGTATGCCAGTTTCAGGGGCCATCATTTCAATGAGGATAGAAGCTGGCCAGACAACCCGCACAGTGTTTTGGGGACTGCTTTTCGCCGTTTGTGAAAGAATTGGCATAAGGAGGCGCGTTAATAGGTATGGTCCTATAGAGTTGATACAAAAGTGGTATTCGTGGCCTTGATGACAAGGTGGCGCGTTTCTTCTCGCCCCAGTGCCCGCGTTGTTGAACAAGATATCAAGCCGTCCATGCGGTCCCTCAAGTTCAAGAAATTGCTGTGCAGCCGCCTTCACGGTTGTAAGATCCGTCAAATCCATTGGAATAAACTCCAAGCTCCCTCGTATCGCGGTGCGGTTTTGGCGCTCTGTCCCGTCACCATTATAGTAAGCCTGGACACGGGCAATGGCAGCCTCGGCGTGTTCTTTTGATCTTGTCAAAATGTACACCTTGGCGCCCGCACCATACAAAATACGTGAAAGCTCATAGCCTAGACCAGATGATCCACCCGTTACAATGATAACCTTGCCAGCTTGGTTGGGTAGATTGGCTTCAGTAAGCGGGGCACCATTGCGAGGAGGGAAGAACTGGGTCCAGATTGCACCAAATGACATTGTGAGTTCAGGTGTAGGCAAGCAGAGGATGAGGGCTTATGTAAGAAGTATTTGGGAAAACCTATGCCTTCAATACCACTTATCTGGTGTGCGATTACTGCCAAATGTGAAAGATTTCTATAACGAATTGCAATTTCCTAATGAATGCACGTGAAAGAATCATGCTAGGAGCTCATAGCTATACGTGCATTTACCCCTCACGCATGGTACAAAAAGTAGCTATGTAGGTTGCTTCATTACCCCTGTATTACCCCTGTCATTGATGAACACTAATAACTTATAACTGACACAGAGGCTCACGGAAAGAAATACATAAAGTATGTACCTTAACTTGTAAATAACGTGTCTATATCACGTAATACGCATTACGCCCCCAATCCAGGAATTCCCACGTAATACACCAAGACCAAACCTGACTGTTCATATTACTAAGTCTTGAGCCAACTGAGCCAACATGCAACTGTAACCCCCGAGTTTTTACGATGCTACTGTGTCGTTGATTTTGATGCGTTGCAATAAGTGGTGTGCACCAAATAGTGTCCATCTCATGGAAGTCATAGGATTACTGGCCAGCCTGATTCCGCGTATTTACTTTGTAACCTCTTTACCTCTTTGCGTACTTGAAATTGATGTGCAAATTTCTTTATCGGCCGGGTAGAATAATTGCAAAACAAGATCCTATGTATTAATATAGTCTAAACTAAAAGTACAGTTCTTGCATGTATCAACGTGCGGATCGATTTGTACTTGGCATCAATTCTCGAAGGGAGGTTTTACGTTCTCGCCAGCTATTAAAAAAGACACAAGTAACCATAGGAAAACAATCATGTAATCTATAGGCACCCAAAGAGAGCTACTCAGAGACTTGCACTCCAACAGACATCCCAAGGTACTGCAGTAATCTCTCCGCCGACCGTATCCCCTTTTATGGGACACTATTCATCTCAAAGCTGTGTTGGTCCAGCTGGTGATCAACTCTAATCTCCCCAAATTCGCCGCTCAGCCTTTTCCAATGCCTAGACTGTCCGTCACCAACCGGGTGAAGACCATCTTTACTGCTATGTCCTGCATTGGAGTGATCTTTTGTAAACCTTGAAGACAGTGAAGTTGCCACCCAAGACTTTGCCCAAGAGATTACAGGAGATGTGGTCAGCTTTTCGCTGACCGGACGCAGCAATGGCATACAGGCAAGTGAACAGGCCAGCAATGGCTCTAAGGCGGTAAAGAGGTAAAGAGTAGAACCTGACCAAGTGAAGTCAGATTGGTCATAGCCTAGGGCTAGTTGATAGAGACAAATACGTGCAATTGAAATTGCACAAATCCTAGGCTACATGTCAGCGCCGGGTCAAAAGATAATTTGAGAAAGGGGCTGCGTACAGTGCACCGAGTGCAAACATCACAGAGACACCGGCTTTCCTCCCGAACGGCATTTGCAAACCCCACAGCACTGGCGTTGGTAATAACGCAATGCTTGAGTCAATAGCAAAGTTGCTGGCATGTACTGCTAGATATGCGGCATTAATGTTGCCACATCTTCCATTCAGGGTCAACTTATTCCAGTTAAAAGCAAGTGGCCGGCAGATTAGGAATACAGTAAGTAGATCTCCAATACACCACAGGAGACAAATGACCATCATTCCGTAGCATACGATGCGAAAGCGACGGTGTCTGGAGAAGAGGTGTATGTAAAGGTTGATGATAGATAGCCGAATGCTAGTCATAGAGAATGCCCAGAGAGCTTGAATGGCGATGAGAAGCTGATCTATATTAATACCAGTTCAAGGGATAATGGGTTCTATGATCACCTTTCCGAATATAACGAGCCTCCAGGGTGTGCTGACGAGCTCGGCTGCATGCCGACCAAGACCGCCGTACTCGACGCTGCAAACAAGGCAGATAGCTAGGGCTGTTGCACATACCTATTGAGGATGTCAGTGGTGATTTTACAATTTTCCACGGAGAGACTTACAAATCCAAATAGAACTAGGATATCGTGAGCGAAGAGTTTTCGGCCTAGTATCCGCTGAGACCAGAATCGCAGCCCAAGAGCGACGATGGCAAACGCCTCAAACATCATCGTCACCCCGATAATTTCGGGGCCTTTGCTTGGAGTAGTCATAGCTACTATCCTTTTAGATTTGGATTTTAACTCGTCTAGATGTAAGAGTGACACGATATCACAAAAAAAGTGTAAGAGTAAGCTAACAAAGTAGATTTGGGAAGTGATGAGCTGGGCTGGAAAAATAAAGCCACGGGGTATGCGTCGTGCGTATATAAGTGCGTATATAAGTATGTTCAGTGTATGAAGGCAAGGCTGGTTCTGGCCACTAACACAACAGTCATGATCTCTAGTGTATCATCTGCTGAGCAACAGTATCTCTATACTAATATATGTACTAATATATGGTGCATCTGATTACACCTACAGCCTGATACATCGACATTTAGGTATGAGCCCTGTCCTCTTGGTGTTAGGTACTGAGGTATAATGTTACATACGATGCATTCCTCTCGGCCATAGTCCTTATTGTAGCCGCTGATGCAGCCTGCATGTCCCCACTGCTTTATTTAGAAGAGAGTAGCAAGCTACCCACCATTAAACGAATAGCTTTGAAGCACCCAGCTACATAAGGTAGCATTCTTTGGATACAAGCGCGTAGATACCAACATCAAACAAGGTTGATCATAGCAAGGTAAGGCTGGCATCGAGGCACGGGATCATTCGAGCCTATTATCGATAATAACAGTTTTCGTCGGCTGCATTGACTAGGATCTCGTACAGGCAACCAACGAAGAGTTTGTCGACCAACCCTGGGAGTATGAGACGTTTAATTCATATCATCGCGATGCATGTCTTAATCATTGACGCCGAGAAAGCCGTTCAGCGTTGCACCGGGCCGAAAAAGTGATGTAACTCAATCTAAGGCACGGGCAGCAACCTACCCATCCATTCGGGTTTAACCCAGTCCATAGTGGGTAGGGCAACTACGAAGGTCGGGTGCTTGGCATGGTGTGTGATTTTGAACCCGATAATCGTACGGAATTATCTATTAGCTGTGTTAAAAAAAAAACTAACCAATGGTTATCTATTTGTTATGAATAATTATACATAGTTTATACACAGGTATATATTTTCTTTCTTAAAAAATAAGGTAATGGATAATAACTACATCGGTTCCCTTATTACTTACTGCAGGTAACAGGTAAGTACCTACCTAATTTAAATGGTTTCTGAGTGGATAACTATTGGGGTCCTGTCGGGAGCCTTACCCAATTGGTTCCTATGCGTATAACATCACATTGCATGTGATCTGCATAGGTTGTTGGTTCATTAGCTTTTCACTAATTACTATATGTAGGTAGGCATGTATGCGAAGTAACAGCCCGAAAACATACCAACCAATGACGCCCGGGGAGTAAGGAATGACCCCGCTACAGGGCTGGCATATAGCATAACATTGTGGAACAGAAACGCTTTACCAAGTACAGTGATTCAATGGTTTAATAAATGATGTTGTATTCTTAAGTTAAACAGTCTGGCCCCGGACCAGCTGGAATCGTCCATATACTCGCGGTTCAACGCACCTTCCACCAACATACATATAAGTACGCGCCAACTGCTGTGATATCTCAAGCTCATTGGCTCATTGCTTTCCAGGACATGATCAGTATGGCTTCCGCGTCTGCTTGTCCATGGTATGATGGGGAGGGCGAGGCACCACCATTTAGTATCAGATTTCGCTACTCAAATAGGCAGACCAAAATTGATGAACAAATGATGCATCAGTGATTGTTTAGGGGCAGCCAGGCTTTCAGTTAGAATACATTTGCCGTTAGTTTTCTCGTATTTAGATCACTTCACATTTGCTCACCAGAGCGCTGAAGTTAATCTATCTCTTATCATTTTCGTCGGAGCCTTGTGGCCTGCGAAATAGCACTGCGTTTTACCAAGCCGTCCTTACATATAGCGCCTTGCCTTTCGTCCTGGTTCTTCCCTTTCCCACCAAGGAAAGTACAGAACCATAAAGTGAGGCCCAATTTATGTACCCAGACGATATTCTTAAACACAACAAATGTGCGCGGCCTCTTCCTCGGCAGGAGTCAAAGGGAAGGGTACTCAACAGGAAAACTGGAAACAAATCCAAGATGCGAGAGAAAGAAAGAAGGTACAGAACCGAATAGCCCAACGGTCCTATCGTAAGTTTAACAACACTCCTTTGTCGGGTATATCGTGTATCCTAACAAGTCTAGGCGAGCGCACTCGAAAACGGCTAGAAACCCTAGAGCAGCTATGTCGATTGCCTGATAAATGTACCCATTCTCAGTCCCCGGATGACACCAGTGTTTCTGCAGAAACATCTAAATCCGTGTTTATGGAGACTTATTCCTCGTCACCATCATCTACCTTATCGGCATCATCAGAAGCATCACTAAGGCTCAGCGGGAAAGATTCGTTGGCTCTTCTTACCCCCACTACCTTTTCGTCTTATTTTTCTGATGACACGAATTTGGGGCTTGGTGGCTTATCCGATCCAAGGGAGAAAGCACTCGACAACCGGCCTCTTGATATGTCTTGGGACATCGATGCATGTATAGGTAGTATCGATGATGGTACAGTAGTGGTAGGAAACACAAATATGCATGTTGGAGGCGATGGATCCCCTGGACCTGCAGTCGATTCCAATGATCATATCGATGAATCATTGAACCAGTCTATGATCTCCAAGGTAAATACTTCTTCGGATTTTTTCAACATTTTTTCCTCATGAGACTTACAGATATCCCTAGTTTGCCCCTTTCAAAGACGCTGCAGTGCCAAGTGAAACGACGATTCAAGCTGCTGGAACCGGTGAAACGGCCCTTCACCTGGCTGCCGAAAGCGGAAATGTGAATATGTTGCAGTTTCTCTTGCAATTGGAAGCTGATGTCCTCGCACGAGACGGACTAGGCCGAACAGCTCTTCACGTAGCGGTCGAAGCAGGAAAAGAGAATGCTGTATTCGAGCTCTTAAAGTCTCCATGCGTTATAAATGCCCAGGCACATAATGGGCAAACAGCATTACATGTGGCTGCTTCCTTGGGAAATGAAAGGCTTGTGGGTCGGTTACTCATAGCAGGAAGCAATGTTGATGTTAAGGACGCTGGTGGAAGGACCTCGCTACATCTAGCGGTCTCAAGTGGGCATCACAACGTACTGAAGACTCTAGTTGAAAATGGGGCAAATATCAACGCCCGAATTGAATTATAACTCCAAACCAGGGAGAGAAATTTGTTAAATCAGCCAGATGCTGTTATGGTATGGGCAGACCTAGCGTACCACGTGGATGCTAATATCAAGGGGCTACATAGCATTGGTGCGTGATCAGGTCAATGATGCTACACCCAGCTATGTAAATACGAATTGGGATTCCAAGTGTTCAGTTGAAGCTCAGTATATCTTTTGGGGAGGGTATGGCGCCCTGTTTCTTATCTGCTGGGTATTATACCCCACCTGCCCAGCCCAAGCATTATAACCTTAATACGCACACACGAACACACACTCGAAGCCTTCATTTACCTCTGTAAATTCTCTAGATATTACAACCCCTTTCTTAGTAGATCAATACACTACAATAACAAGTGATCTCCTATATATGACAGAACGGCTAACTGTTCGTCTGGGCGACATGTCTTTTCTAGTTGAAGGCCTCAGTAAGGAGGTAAACTCCTAGGATCTACAAATTTATCGGGGAATATGGAAGCTGAATACTACCCTCACACGGCCACAGACAGTTTGCAGGTCGGATCCCCTCCAGCGGTGTGTTGTATGGGTGTTTATGTACTACTATATAGAGTAAAAACTAGCCTATCACGCCCCTTTTACCCCCAGGGAGGCCCCGGAGCACCTTCGAAGCAACCATCCTCACGCCATTTAATCAATCAATATTCTTATAATAATTCCGTCATGAATCCGCCGCGACTCAAAAATACAACGCTTTGGGAAGGAGGGTCTCGTACGTGGCACGAGCAATTGCCCGGAGGAGCCTGGTATTTTCGTGTATGGCTTCCTCCGATATCCCCTCCACTTCGCGACAATACTCGTCCGAGATCAAAATCACGTACAGCGTATCCTCAGTCTGCACAGCGGCCTGATACTCTGAGTGGTTCCATTGCTCACCCTGGACGAGGTCGACGGATATGCCCCGGGTCTCCAGCTCCAAGCGCGAGACCCACCGATCTTTCACCGTCTGGAGGCTGGACGCGGGGAGGTATCCATAGTAGAGGACATCTACAAAACGCACCTGGGGATTGTCATTTAAGAACGCGGTAACCTCAAGCCTGATACTACCGGCTTCTGAGACTTGTACCTTTTGTTCCACTTCATTGGTGGCCATCAGCTGCACCGCTCTGCGCTTGTACAAATCCACCTTGGGATGGGTGACAAAATTAATTCTTCTGTGGTAGGCCACCATGGCACAGAATGTTGAAAGGGTACTCATCGTGAGCATGGCCTTTACCACCGCTGGAATTTCGGCAGGCATTGGGGGCACTAGAGGCTCGGACCCCGGCATTATGTTTTCCCCAGAGGTCACGCGAACTCGTGGATTGAACCCAAGTTGTTTCGAGCCTAGCCCCTGCTCGAACAGCTGAATGATCAATCTTTCCATGGCGGTTGCGATGATCTCATGCAATTCCACCTGGATATGGTCGATATGACCTGATGCGATGGCGTACGCCTTGGGAAGGATGTCGTGGATACACCCGTCTCTGGATGAAATGTACTGCTGATATATCTGGTATATGGCCTTCAAGTCCTGGCCAAGCTGAAGAGCCAAAGGCAGAAACATCAACATGGAATGGGGCGCGCAAAAGAGAGCGTTGATCCCGGAATGGTTTTGGACCGTCAGTGGCACCACGTCTACCTCGGTCCAGTCATGCGTTTTGATAGAGCGAATGACAGCTTCGCCGCTTGTGCAATCATGTACGGACGTGCACGTATCTGTCAGCCAGACGAAATGCTCTCGATAGTCGAGCCCAGCGCTGTCGAAACGGTCACGCAAGGTATTCATCAGCGTGACGGTCTCCAGCGTCTTTCCTGACTGGCTCGTACCCAGGCAGACCGCCGCCGAGAGATCCTCTACATGAGCGAACAGATCCACAAGGGCTTCGGGATCTAGACTCTGGATGGTGTGAATAGTCGTGCCCCGGCTTATTGGGAGGATCTCCTTCAACATATCCACTATAAAGGCCCATCCGCCTGTCCCAATCCAGATGAAGTGCCGTTTAGAACTCAAGGAACGCAGCTGGAGGGCTGTCTCGATTGTGGTATTGACGTCATGCCATGTCGGCGGGCAAAACCAACCCAGGACGGATGTGTTACCTTGAAACCCGATTTCGCGAAATAGGTTCCCCATCGGAATGTCGTCCTTCTGCTTCATGGCGGCTTCGCGAAGGTGGCGCAGCGGAAGCTCTTCTGCGGATTCGACCACCCCATCTGGGGCATTCATGTCCACGACCACTCTTTTGGCCGGCACACCTCTGATTTTTCCATCTTCGGCAAGCCCCTTCATGACTTCAGGCACAACATCGAGTGAAATAATGTGCGAGATCACTCTGCTGAATGATAGACCGTCACTGCTGAGTATATCGGCCGCCTTGGCGACATCTTCGTTCCGGCTCCCGCGATGACCCGATAAATCCACCGGCTTCCCAGAAACAACAACACGTTCAGTCTTCCAGCCACTCCTGATTGGCCATATATCCTTTTCCGCACCTCCACCCAAAGCCAAAACGTCACCGGAACAAAAGCCCCCGAAAAGATATACGCAGCCGCCGGCGTTCACGTAAGCGGTGGCGTCCTGAGCGGCCCGTATGCCTTGCCCGAGGGAGACGCAGATGACGACGACGTCTACCCCTTCGCCTTCCGAAGCTTTCGCCACGCTTGATGAGATATCATCACCGGTGACAAATACCTTATCCGGTTGAACGATACCTCTCGCCACCGCAAAGTCGAGCCTTTCTTTGGAGCGGTTTGCTAGGAAGACGTTACGCGCGCCCATTTTAGTATTCATTAAAACAAAGAGCAAACCGACCGGGCCAGCGCCGACGACGAGAACATTCTTCCCGGCTATGCGATCCTTGATGCGGTCTTGTGCTGCGACCACACAGCTCAGTGGTTCGACAAGCGTGTCTGTTGCGCTGAGCGCAGAGCGTCCCAGCGTCAGAACCTGTCCCCTGTCCAAGAATTCCTGGCCAAACTTGATGTACTCCTGGAACAGGCCTTCTCTGTTGTGTCCTATCTTTTCGTGATCATCCAGAGGGTTGTTGGGCAGCAGGACCATCATCTCTCCCTCGCTCAGGCCCCTCACATCTCGGCCCACTTCCACCACCTGGCAGACGCCCTCATGACCGAGGACCGTGGGCTCCAGCCCGCGTTCGCCGCGCAGGATCTGCAGGTCGGTCGAGCATATCCCAGAGAACACGACCCGGGCTAAAACCTCGCGGGCGCCGCAACGAGGAATGCTTCTCGACACAACTGCTAGTGATTGCTCCCCGACTGCCTTCTCCACGGCTCGGTATTGCGCACGCAGGTGCTGCACGAAATGGCCCATGCCGATCAACGCGTCGTTGTCATCATCGACACCAAGCTCTACCATCTCGCGGACTCTGTCCTCCGTCCACCCGCTAAAGAAAGCCGAGTAACTGCAGAAGCGCATCAAATGGTGTTGTACGGCCTGTAGGTACACTCCCTTGGCCGTCTTCATCACGAATCCGCCTATGATGATGAATTTGTGCAGGCCTAGGTCGGCTGATAGCTGCAGGATGCGCAGTGCCAAAGGATATGTCGAATCATATAGAACTTTGCACGCAAGTGGGTGAGCCGTTGCGATTGCTTGTTGCAGCCAGCCATCCGTGATTTCGTCGGATTTGACGTCGTAATTGCCTCGAGCCGCCAACTGCTGGGCATAGCGAAGCGCTCCTCGCCCAGAGCTGTAGGAGCATAGGTCTGCAATATTGCCGCATGGACAGCACGGGATACGTCTTTCTTCGAGCAAATTCATTGCGAAATCGTCATTCTCTTTGACTGCCATTCCCAAATGTCGCGCGTTGATTCTCTGGGCGTCCCCGTGTGCATAGATACTCAACCGTGAACGACCGAACGCTTTAGGATAAGCTGTTGCGCTCGATATTGCGTGCTGTACCAGCTCTTCCACGGCGCGCGGCTCCACGACCACGTGGCCCATTTCACCACCGAGACCGGCAGCATCGAGGTCCAGCTTGTCAAGGCTGCTGAGATCGGGATTGAACACCTTGTTGGCAAGCCCAGAGCTCACGGTAATGAGGCAGAGTCGTCCCTTGTCTTTGTACCGCCAAGCGGCGGCCGAAACGTCATTCAAGAGCGTCAAACGTACACTTGGCAAGCGTTGCAAAAGAGCCGTTCTAAGGTCGTATCCTCGCGCTGGTTCACCCCAAAAGATACTTGCATCTTGCACGATGCCTTCGCGATCACACACGGCGCCAAATGCTATTCCCACTTCCTCGAGTGAGAGGTCAGTATGAGTCGCCCTGGCAATGTGGACTTCGCGGACAATTGTTTCGAGGAGCTTCTCTTGGAGCCCAGGCAGTGTGTCGCGGGGAAATGATTGCTTGCTAGGACTGGGTGCTCGAGTGGGTTCAGCCAGCACTTTACCATGCGGACCCATGACGGCGACCCGTAGATAGGTTGAACCAACGTCCAGCACAATGACATAGGGCTTGCCCCATGGGCGTAGAAAGTCTTTCCAATTCTCGCCCATGACTTGTTCTTGGTCTCGCTCCCGTCCCGGAAACAAAGGTCTTCGCTCTCTCAAGAGGAACGCGATGAGATGATAGCCCCCATGCCCAATGATATCGTCTATGTTCTCCGCAACCCCGGGATAAGAGGCTCTGCTGGCAAGACCGGTATGGATATCGATGAACGCCCGATAGCCAATCTGGCCGTCCTCCTCGATTTTGAATTCGCTGGTCTGCGGCATTGAACGCAGGCGGATCGTTAGCCCCCCAGCGACGCTCATGTATTCAGTCAGCATGTCTTGGTGAGAAGGTCGTAGCTTATTGAACCATCGATTCAAGGAACGCTCTACAGCCATGGTGAAAGGGGCCTCTTTCGTATCAACATGAAATGTGTGTCCGCTTCGACTGAAAGTGAGCAAAGCCGTGTCTAGCATCACCGAATCACCGCCCTGCGTAGGTTCGAAAGTCTTGGGGTACGGAAAGCTGGTTACGCTTCGCTGACGAGGAGATCGAACGGACCCGTCGATCGTCTTCCGCAAACCGACACGAAATGGTACAAAATCTCTCCCTAACAACTGTCGAGAAAAATCTGTATTGAGATGTATTGCTTCTGGAGGAGCGCCGTTGTCTTTGAAAACAACAGTGGCACCATCGCCAATTAGCTCTCGCGCCATGCGCCACACGTCTTTCAAGTCAGTAGCTTCACCAGAAGCTCCATCGAAGGCGTCACTATCCGGGGGTTGCGTGTGGGCCGCTTTCCAGAGAATTTCGTTCAGGTCATCGACGTAGATAAAATCCCTGATTTCGGACGTCTCGACATTCTCTCCTGATTTTGGATGGACCGCCCGGGAGATGAAGCCCCTGGTAAAGGAGGGCCCGTAGACCCCCGATATCCTTACAAGAACGTACCGTGGCAGTAAGGACACGAAATGCTCACCGAGCCGCTTGGAGATCTCGTAGACATTGAATCCAGGTGGCAGCGGGTGACTGGTGAGTAATTCCTGGGAGAACCTTTCCAACTCCATAAATACATCCGGCTCGGCGACCAGAGCTTCTTCACGAGCCAGGTAGGCCTGAGCGGCATCTTGGATCCACGCGGTTACAGAGGCATCGGCGGCTACCAGGTGGACTCGCTGCGAGGATGGATATACGACTTTGATGTCCTTGTCCCTTCCCATCTTCTTTATCAGATGCGTGATGATGCCCTGGCCAAACCCGTTCAGGGCGATGACCCTTGCAGCGTCGTCTGATTTGGAACTGAGCGTGACGACACCCGCCATGTTGTAGAGGATGTTGGCCTCCTGGATGATGAATTTCAGGTTAGCAACGTCGAGTGGGTGCGTTGCAATAACACGCATCTTGGGATCGGTGAGACTGCTCATCCTCTGCTTGAATGAATGCAAGGAGGCGGGTCTGACGGTACAGATGACCCGAACGCCATTTCTCACAAGATACCCCGCAAATTGAGATCCAATGTCGCCAGATGCGCCGATCACCGCAGCCGTTGTACTACGAGGGAAGGGATGTACACCATTTACGATGCATATCTCACCATCCGAGCCGGATAGTGACTCAGAATGGGGCGATGGTTGGCCGCCGTTGGGCAGAGACGGTTGGCTATTGGATTGGGATGATCTCGCAGTCGCAAGGGCCTCGCCGTTGGCTCCGGTAAACCCATTTGTAGTGTTCGAGGCAATGCCTCGTCTCGTATACTCATCAGCGTACCGCTTCAAGCTGAGCATGACTTCGCTAACCATGCTAGCATCGATGTCTGAAATATTCTCAAGGAAGGTTCCTTGCCCAATCGTCTTGGGTATCGCTAGATACAACATCCCGTCTTTATGCTCGATTCCGTCGGTTCGTATCTTGTCCCAGAGAATACCGGCATCGCAGCAGTCGTGGTCGGTCACGTAGATCGGAAGTCCTAGAGAAAGCGTGCAATCTAAGATCCTTTCCAGATCGGCCCGCGAGGTGACTCCTTTCCTATGGGCAAGAAAGGAAGAAATGGCCATGCCGATACCAACGCATTCACCATGGGGAATCTCGAATTTGGCCAGGGACTCGACTATATGCCCGAATTCGTGGCCAAAGTCAACAAGTCGGATCAAGCTTTCTTCGTAGAGATTCGGCTGCAGCTCTTCTAGCATGGTGCGGATGGAAAGGTAGATTACCTCATGAGTGTACGTGTTGTACTCGAGATTTTGGTGTTGGGTCTGGATAACTTCAAAGAGGCGCCGGCTCTTAAGGATGGCCATTTTGATGGCCTCTGCTAGCCCGCAAGCAAACTCGCGTTGCGGCAGCGTGGGCAAGAAAGTTGCTGCGTCATTGAGGCAGGCCACAGGAGCATAGTATCTCCCAATAAAGTTCTTGTGGGATTCGAAGTTGACTCCAACCTTAACCCCAACGCCGGCATCGATCATGCCTACGAGAGTTGTGGGAATTCTCACATAGGGGATGCCCCCTTTATACATGGCGGCGGCGAAGCCGACGACATCCATAAGGGTTCCGCCTCCGACGACAACCAAGCGATCGTGCTGTGATATGTTGAACTTTATGGCGGCATCCACGACTTTGAGCACGCTGACCATGTCCTTGCCTTTGCTAGAGACATAGAAAGGAAGGAGGCGAAAATCAGCAATGGCGGAACGGTGACTTTCGAAGTATCTACTGATGAAAGCAAGTGTGCTACTACCCAAATGAGCATCGACGACAACCAGAATCTTCTTCTTGGGCTGATCAGGGCTGTTTCCCGTGCAATAGCCCTGTATAAGCGTCTTGTTGCTTCTGCTGAAAATGTCCGAGACAGATGCGACATGGTACTGCACAACTTCCGAGGCTGTTTGTTCATGGAAACAGGAAACGATACCTGCAACATGCCCGTTGGTGAACGTATTCGTCTCTTCCGACCCGGACTTGATCCCGTTTTCGCGGAGGGCATTGATGGGGAAGCCAGGGTCGTAGAAGCTGGCTGTGGGAGGATGGGACAGGGAGAAAAGTCCCTCGTAGACCGGTCCATCGTTGCCTGTCGTATAATTGATGGAAAGGTTGTTGTAACAAGAAGAACACCGCTCGACTCCAACGGGATCAGTGGGCACCCAGATCCACGGCGTCGATCTACGGTAGATAGCAGCGGCGAAGCCCACAATGTCCGTCACGGAGGGGTTCCCGATGGCGACGAACAGATCTCTCCGCCGTAGCGCAAGATGCTCTGCGGCCTTGACCACGGTGTAGACTTCCGAGAGCGTTTTCTCTGTGGGGCGATGGACGGCAATCCGTGTGGTGTTGTAGGCCTCGAGCAGGTTTTCTTCCTTGCACCATGCCAGATAAGCCTCAATCTGGGCAAGACCGGCTTCGGGGAGCTGGTTGTCGACCACCACACACACCTTCCGCCGTGCCCCGCCTCCTCGGTTGAAATAATCCGTCAGAGCAGTCTGAGTGGCCTTGTTATGACGGCCAGGGTCGAATAGACCACTCACTTGAACGGTAGGGACCCGGATGTGCCGTTCACTGACAAGTTCCGAGCCAACATTTCCATGTCCATCGATCCAGTCATGGACGCCATACGTGGGTTTGCTGTTGTTGATCATTGTTCTTAAAGTGTAGACTCTTGAGTTGTGTCCGCTTTACGGCTCCATTTCGCTTCGAAGTGGGCGCCTATAACACGATCTAAATAGGATTTGATGGTGCTATTACTCAAGCTGGGGCATCTTAGAAGCCATATCCTGCCGCGACAAAGGCTTAGCGTGGGGGGCTTTTACTTCAAACCCGACTTCCTATTTTGCTTCCCATCTCACTTCCTATTTTGCTCCCCATCTTACTTCCTACTTTACTTCCCATCTTACTTCCTAAGATACTTCCCATCTTATTTCCTGGGATGCTTCCAAACGCACTAGCCATCTCCCTTTGCTTATCCACTCGCACACTCGAATGAGCCTGGATCTGTTGTCGTCGCTTTATCTAAAGGTAATCATTGAAACTATGCATGCGTGGCCGGGCTATGCAATAAGTCGCCTACGATACCTGCGAAGAAACAAATTGTGACCAAATTGCATGGAAAGGTAGGGTGTCCTTACATGCGTGTAGAGAGTGCCTAATGCATGTATCCAATCCCCTCCAGGCGGCTAACCAGCGCCACGCGTAAGGGTAGGGGATGAGTAGTTATCGCCATTTCTGATAAAGCTCATAACGCCATAGTCACTTTGGTACGAGTTCTCTCCCATATTGATCCGCTATGCTAAGCTTGGTTCAGCTTAAATCCGTCGGATTTTCTAGGGATTGGATCTCTGTTTGAGGGGCTCAGGGTTAGATAGGCCTCTTGGAACTATGCGTAAATTTCTTATTAATACTAACCATATTGACCGAATCCAGCTTAGCATGGTAGATCACTAACTATGGGGGAGAGCTCGTGCCAAAGTGATCATGGCGTTACGAGATAAGTCAGAAATGGTGGTACCTATAGGCCGCCCATGATAAAACTTTTTTGTTTACGGGTAACATATAGTTACGTTTGAAGATAGATATTAAAAGAAATTAAAAGTAGGAAAAAATACGAAATGATTAGAAACAATCGTCGTGGGTTGAACGATGAGTTTCTTAAGCACTTATGGACCCGCCTGCGGGTTAAAAAAAAATTAAAAGGAAAAAAAGCCCATGGTTTGGCGGGTAAAACGGCATGGGCGTGCTCTTCGTATCCTTAGCCACACGCAAGGCGAGCTTTACAAGAATAACTGTTGTGATCGAGAAATGAGTGAAATGTTCAGAAGATTAAGTACTGCTTGAGTTGTTAATCATTTAAAGGGAATCAAACGTTGTTTCGTTCCGTACGGCTAGTACAAAGGACTAACTAGATAGCCGCAACGCGGGTGCGGCGCAGGTAATGTACCTTGCAAAACCCACATCATTTTGTTACATGTCATATTTGTTACATGTCATAATAATAAGTATGGAGCAAGTGTCAGCTTGTATTACTACGTATAATTATAGGTATGAGTATTTAAACTCGTTAATGTCTGGTAATTGCCTACGGTTCAAGTATAAAGTCTGCTTCTTATTCGAAGGCCCTCGTTTAGACCAAGAGATAAATTAATGATGGCTCCAATCTGTGTTAGAATCATCGACACGCAGTCTGTTTCTTGCTTCCCTTCTTGCATCTCTCTTCTGCGCATCGGGCTATCATGGATCGCACGGTATATCCCGGTGCCGAAGACGGCGAGCAGAGCTTCATGCCGAACGCCCGTCATGGTGAGGTCGGGCTCCGGTATGGTCATCTTGATTCCTTCGCCAAGGATGATACGCCTAGTCTGCTTGACCCATTCCGTCTTGGCGTTGAAGAGGACCATGACTAAGTATTCCACAGCCCAATCTTCCACGTCTAGACTCAGGAGACAATCGACACCATCACCCTTGTTAGGAAAGACTATTGTCACGGCGGCCTTGATGATGGTTGTTTGCCTCATCTGGATAGTGACTCTGCGGATTGTACTGGAAATGTATGGATCAAAGACTCTTGCAATCCCGTCAAGTGATGCGTACTCATTCATCTCTAGTGCTGTGCCATGCCTTGGGGTATCTGCTAAGCTTCCGTACAAGTCATCGTACACGGTTCGGGGGCTTTGGCTCGAACTCGAAACAGTATTAGTATCTTCCAGCGTTTCCGAAAGCTCAGAATTGGGCGTCTGCGTCTCTTGTTGAATGGTAGCTTGCTCATTATAGGTGATGGTATCTATATCTGCAGAACGCGTGAGTAGTGGACAGGGTTGAATCTAATACCGAGTGAACTTACCTTCGATAGTTGTTGGAATCCCGTGTTCCAGTGCAAGGGAGCGAATAATTGAACAGCTGATGGAGGAGTCGTTCTTGTTCTTTTCGAGCGTTTCGATGAGACTCGCCCGGTCGTTCTTTCTCATGGTGGTGGCTTTGTGTTGGCCCAACTTGACGGCGCACAACAGCACGCCATCGGGACCACATTTGCTGTGGACGTCGTAGAGGAAGACTCGATATTCCTGGCGGCTTCGGGAGCTTTGTGGCTTGTCCAAGACAGCAGCGGCCTCGCGAGCACGTCTCTGCTGGCTGGGCGACAAAAAAGTCCGGATTCGCAGATCGCGTGCAGCGTTCACAATGCTCGCGTAGGCTTCGTCGCTTTTGATGGTTCTTCGGGGTGCACGTTGCTGTCTCTGAGTTGGTGCGTCCATTGCATGTAGTCAGGGGGGGTTGATCTTGCGAATAATAGGGAGGAGTATTTGGGATACGGATGGGAGCGCAATAGGAGGCATGAAAGAGTGACGATACGAGTGAGGATACGAGGTCAAGTGAAAGGTAGGTATTTGACCGGGGTTTAATCCCTTGCCCTTGTCAGCCCCCCGAACATACCCCCCCGCTGCATGCCGCATCTAATGGAGGATATATTTTAGATATCTCCGAGCTGCCGTTTCCTGCATGGTAACCTCGCAATCTTTCAATATAGATCAGGACGACAAAGCCCGTGCAACTAAGCTAAGCCAAACATTTAGTGGCCTCAAATGGCTTTTGTCCAGTCGATAAAGCTCGCAATTCGTGGCTATAACATACGTCATCATGTTATTTTTACAGCTGCGCCGTTCCCAATACCTTGAGGCCGTCTTTATATCGTTATATCGCGGGGGAACCATATTTTCTAGACAGTTGTAATGCATAATTGGTGGCTATGCAGATAAATCTTTGGGATTCAGGTTACAGTATCAATGCAGTCTGTATGGGCAGTTAATCGTCCAATGACAAACTATCACGACCAAGATTATCAACCGTAGAACGCATAGGCTGTAGTGGTATGTGTAGAATTCTCTATACTTTACAGAATCAACACGGAACATGACCATAATTATACTGGGGTACACTATAATATAAGGTTCTCTAGTTGTGAGGTTGTTTCCACTACTCCGCAAGCCATGTCTATCACACATCTTGTTCTCTCTGTTGACCATTTAGTTCTGGTCGTCGTCACTTATCCTCTTGGAATGCTGGGGAAAAGGCGTTGGAAATCTGCAGTGTTACCAGGCCAGCCGCAAATTCAACGAGCTCCACGGATTGCAGGTCTTGAAGCACCCAGTCTGGTTCCGCGGCGAGGATTTGGCCCAAAGCATGACTGGTTACTAGCCCAATTACTTTGCAACCTGCAGCCTTAGCGGATAGAATCCCAGCTGGGCTATCTTCGAAAACAACAACCCTCGCACTGTCGTGTTCTAGCTTCAGCTTCTCGAGGCCAAGCTTATAGCAAGCCGGGTCCGGCTTGCCAATCTCAACTGATTCCGCTGTGATCAAGTAGTCCGGGTGAGGAAAGTGTAAAGTGTTGAGCCAGCCTCTGGCGAGTGGAGCTGAGCCGGAAGTCACTATTGCCCAAGGCGCCTTGACCGAGACGATACTATCGAGTAGTGCTCTTGCTCCAGGAATCGCGGTCGCATCCTTTCCGTGGAGTTTAGGGATTAGTTCTTCCACTTCTCTGACGTCTAATATCACCGTTGTGTCAGCGACTTGTTCGTAATGCTAGCAATGAGTAGGAAATTCATTGCATGGGACTCACATTTCCAATTTGCCTTCTCTGGGCATACGATTTTCAACGTATCAATTGTCCTTCGGCCGTGAGCTGTCTGCAGTATAACCTCCGGATCCACGCCGATCTCAGCACCAACACTGCCGCCAGTCAGCGCCACTGCTCCCAGCAGGGGGTTCAAGACTCATCCTTACGAGTTCCAGTGTTTGACCACGGCTGTTGTCGAGTCAATGAGGGTGCCGTCAAGGTCGAATAACAGGCCATCGAAAGAGACCCTTTCTGGGGGGGTTGTGAAGCTCATGATGGTTGATCAAGTTTTGACCTGGCTTTGACTACCTTAGCGACCAAGGCTGCAGTTCAATGGTGATCAAGGCTGCACAAGCACAGGAGTTGCAGGGCTTCTGCAGAAGTAAGTTGTTAACTAGGTTAAAGAAGTGAAAACCAAGCTACAACTAGGTCGGGAGATGGAGGGGGGATAAGTGCAAGGGAATCCTGGTATACGAAGTAAACACCACCGAAATGCCGTGGACCCTCATATAGGTTCCCTTTGATATTGCATTAGATATAGGACGGGAAGCACCCGCGCCGGTAAACATCCCGGCTGAAAGATGCAGATGCACACGTACGTAAGTCGGTAGGGCAGATGCCTGGGTCCCACCTTATGCATCTCAAGTGGCATACCTGCGTAGGATACAAATGAGTGTTGTAGGCAGCGGTATCACTAGGATACCCCTGCCGGACTCCTCGGATGCTTGTGGAGTTTCTTCAATATATGTAATCTTTGGAAACGAGCGGGCCATCCCGAGAATGAATCTTGTTCCTTGGCTTGCTTCTTCCCTTGTACACCATGCATGGCGGCAATAGTGAAGGACTGTTGATAGGTGCATACTAGGAAGACGTAATGGAAGCTGATTATCACATGTTAATGAATGGCGGGGCCGGTGAAGAATTAACGGCCAGGTATCAAATCTGAGAAGATTCCTTATCACTTGGCTATAGGGACCAAGATGCAACTATGTTAGGCAGACTATCTACGTACTTAGGCATCCATAGTATTGGGTCTTTTCGCCGGTTATACTTTCCAGTACCGGATATTATATCCAGCGCTGGGTTCGTCTAGTGTAAGACCTGCCTCCTGTCCGGTGTTGGATTAGTTAGGCCTGGACCGAATCTCCAGTGCCGGAATTTCATCTTCCCCGGCGGAGTAACTACTGGGTTTTCCCTCTTCGCCAATGCCGGAATAGCGTGGGGGACAGGTGGGGAAAGAGGCCAGCAATAGAAAAATGACCAATGCTGTGAAGTTAACCACTTCCTTCACATTGACCTATTTCTAGAGTCGTTTGCAAAATTGGCGTCTGGTCTTTCTAGATTGCGAAAACTATCCGGGTACGAACCATTTGTCCTGCGCGCTTACCAGGGGGTTTACATGATAAAATCAGTAACTTGTTGAATATGAAGCTTCGATACATACATGCGTGTATTACGCTCGGGCCAATCCATTAGAGGGAATTTATTGTTATACTAACATACATTTCGGATGTTTTGTCGATGCTTCCTTAAATCTCGTACGTAAAATGTAATAGGTTAATACATCTCCGTGTATGCTTTGCTTGACGCTTCTGTAAATATTTAACAGCAAAGTCTTTTAAAGTTATTTCTCCAAGTGTTCAAAATCGTGTTTATAGCGTTTAAAGCATGGCTTGTGTCGGCGGTACTAAAGCATGATATTTATATTTGGTCGAAGTGTTCCGCGGTGTAGGAGACGGCGTCGGAAGATCCGAGGACATCGGCGATGGTTCGCAAAAGTTGTGCAATAATAATTATTGGGTGTCTTGTTGAGTAGCAAAATTCGGTCGGTAGTGAAGAGTGTTCTATTACGTACGAAAGCGGATTTCTAGGTTGTGTAACTATGGAAAGAACTGGTGACGGCTTGTGTTGCGAATGGAGGTGTCGTGGGGAAGGCTTGGGTACTGATGACGAAGTAATGGATTGAAATTAGGTTGTTGCAGATGCAAGTATTCTGGTATTATCGTCGTCGAATGTAAGTGATTTATTGCAATTGGTGAGTAACATCAAGGAAGGACGTGATTTCTGCTACATCAACGTGTGACTTGCTTCGTCACTCAGGCCTCTCTCTATAAGATGGCTGCGCCACCGCATTTGCGGCGGTGCAGCTGCGCTGCGGCTAGTGGCTGTACCAAATGTATTATCACTTTGCGCACAAACAAGCCGCAAGCCCTGATCTATCTCTATGAATTCCTCAAGGATTTCAATACCCTTTGGGGCATATCTTAGATCCGGGTAGTCTAGTGATATTCAGAATTGTTCTGTTTTCTTGTAAATAACTAATAATGGCGGACCCCATTTCCAGCCTCGGAACGGCGACCAACATTATCACCCTTGTGGAGTTCACCTGGAAGCTCCTTACCAGCACTAAAAACGTCTACCAATCGGCAACAGGGGAAAACGAGAATAACCTGGTTCTAGCTGTGGTTGCAGAGGACATCAAGAATCTCAGTGATGCCATAGATGCGTCTCCTGGCAGTGGCAAGGACATGCAGACCCTTGTCCAAACATCCCGGAAGATTGCGGGGGAACTTCTTAAAGCACTCGATCACCTGAAAGTCAAAGGAAAGAAGACAGTTTGGAAGAGCCTCACTGTCGCTTTGAAAGATGTGTGGCATAAAGGCAAGATCGAAGAGTTTTCGCAGAGATTGGCCCAACTACAGGCGCAAGTCGCCTCACATATGCAAATTTCGCTACTGTATGTGCGCATCTATCACTTTTGGCTTATTTTACGCAGGTGTTGATATATCTCCTTTGGGGGAAACACAGAAATGGCATATCGGATATTTCACGTGCATTGGGCGACTTGGAGGCAAGAAACAATGCCCTAGGACTCGGTGTGCGATCTGAACTGAGGACCCTAAAGGACGAGATCCTTACTGCCGTAGAAAAGGTCGTGCCGGACGAACCCCAGAACAACCATCACACGAAGCGACAACTCAACGTACCCGAACATGACAATGCTTTTGACCAATTCTTCCCTGGTTCACTCATGATAGATTTACATCGCTTCTCCAGCTCAATGGCCCAGCTCTACAACACGAGCCAGTCAACAATGTTACTTCACAGAATCTTAAGGAGCCTTCATTACACAACGATAAAGGAGCGGCAGCATAGAATCCCAGAAGCCTATATAGAGACCTTCACCTGGATTTTCAAGGGCAGTTCGCCAGACCAGTCCTGCCAGATCAAATTCGTGGATTTCCTCCAAGGGGCAGGTAACCTGTTCTGGGTACAAGGTAAACCTGGCTCTGGTAAATCTACTCTGGTGAAGTTCTTGTCAAGCCACGCCGAGACACGTCTTCATCTCGAACAGTGGGCCAGTGGCAGTGAAAGGAAGTTGCTGTTAGCCTCACACTTCTTCTGGTATGCTGGAACACGACTCCAGAAATCCCAAGCAGGGCTTCTTCGATCTTTACTCTACGAGATCTTGCGTCAGTGTCCGGAAATTGCACTTCTAGTGTCCAGTTTGCATCCGGAATTTAGAATGTACGAGGAACAGGACTGGTCATGGGCGCATGAAGATTTGCTCTGTATTTTTCACGAGGTATTCAAAGCGTATCCCGGCATTGCGTTCTGCTTCTTCATCGATGGACTAGACGAATACAGCGAGGACGGTATGACAACGACAAACTTGATTGAAACTCTCCGCCGATTTGCAGACCACCCGAATGTCAAAATGTGTGTCTCTAGCCGGCCTTGGCCGGTTTTTGCGGATGCATTTCAGAACAAGCCTGGCTTGAAGCTCGAGGACCTTACTCGAAATGACATTATGCACTACGTAAACCATCATTTCGACAAGAGTGTGTCGTTCCAAAGGTTGAAATATACCGATCAAATTTATCCAGCGTTGCCAGAGCGAATCTGGAGTCAGGCGCAAGGCGTGTTTTTATGGGTATACCTTGTTGTCCGGGATCTGCTTGACGGATTAACTCACGGTGAACAATCACAATCATTGCTCAACCGCCTGAATGCATTCCCGAGAGACCTAGACAAATTCTTCCAGCACATGATCGATTCGATCGAGCCGCAGTACCTACAGCAGGCTGCTAGGACACTGGATATTGCCATTGGCGCGGAACAAGCTCTCACCATGGTCGCCTATTCATTTATTGACGAAGTAGAGAATAATGCTAGGTTTCCTCTACACCTTGGCAACGACGGGATGCCCGAGGAAGAGTTCAGGCTACGGGAGGACCTCATGCGGCGCCGTTTAAGTGGACGCTGCAAAGGATTGCTTGAAATTATGTCAGGTAAAGACATGTCAAGCCCATATCTCCATCTGAAGGTAGACTTCATTCATCGCACCGTCTACGAGTTCCTTCGTAACTCATCTAGTGTTCAATCGCTTATTGAACTCCACGCAAAAAACATAAGCTCGTCTCTTCTACTCTGCCGAGCTACTGTGGCGGAGATTAAACGAGCACCCTTCAAGGAGTTCTTGGAAATGGCCAACATACACCAGTTCATCAACAACCTATTTTTGTTTGCTGCCAAGGCGGAGCTAGACCAAGAGAATAGAGAGGAAGTAGTCAAGTTACTCGAAAGTTCCCGTGATACCTTCCATAAATCCTTCTGGAACTGGGAAAAGCAAGAGTCTTATTTTCTCGGTTTGGCATGTAGAGCAGGTATTTTATGTTATGTTGATCACCAGCTAAGGCAAGCCCACGTCCAACCTTGGATTAACGGGTCTTGGAGACCTCTTTTGGGCTATATTCTGGGTTGTACGGGTGGGATTAAAGTAGATGTGGTTAGGTCTTTACTAATGGCAGGCGCACATCCAAACAAGTTTTGCGGAGAGACGACAGTCTGGGGTTCTTTCGTGTATATCGTACGGAACAAAAGGGAGTTTCGAAATCAGCCAGGCATTTTCGAGACTATGAAACTACTAGTAGCAGAAGGGGCTGATCTTCGCTTATGGGTAAAGCCTCTCAAGCACAACGAAGAACTATTATCTATGTGGGTTCCTGATGGTGGGTTTATGGTAAGCGATGTTCTCAGGGACCACTTTACAGAGGCGCAATTCAATACTCTGAGGAAGATATCCGCCAAAGCTCGAAGACGGCAGCTCCTAAGAGTGATCATGTCAGGATTTAGATGGAGGTCAAGGAGGGATATTTCATAGGATAATAGTGATTAGGTTCCAATAGAAACAAATATGATCAATATTATTGTAATAATGTTATATAGATGATTATTCAAGTGTAAGTTACTGTAAGTCGCTTTGTGCCCAGATTTTCATTTAGATGTCTTAACACAATTTTGGAGCAGATTCTAGAAGCAATCTTTCAACATTAGAAGTGAAAATGTACACGTAATTAAATTATAAACAAAAGAAACCACGTCCAGGAGTTTCTAAATCAAGTCAAATATAGCTGGTTATAGCATTGGAAGCTATGCAACTGTTGAAACTACATCATTAGGTTAGGTACGTTAGACAACCTGGAAGAAAATGGTAGATACACTTCTAGGCAGACATCTACAGTTACCTAAAATAAAATTTTAAAAAAGCGGCGGGATTGTTTCAAGTAGTGCGTTGCTGCTGTATGTCGCTGCCAACTAACTACCAGACTACAGAGACCTCAGGCAACGTTCTTGTACATGATGCCAAATTTCCGAATTGCACACTACCAATCCTGCGACTCACCACCCCAAGTTCATGAGGACCTGAGGAATCAACCAGTTTTAATTTCGACATGTGACGACACCCTTCACCTTGAACGGCTTTTCACAGACTTGTCCAAGCCCTCCTACCGTACACCAATACCCCCCCACACTGAATCACATCCAGGCTACCATTGACCTTTTCAACCACAACTCAATTCCAACCCTTCTGGTCACCAACCATACGTTCGACCTTTCGACACTGCCGCACCCGAGGGGAATTTTTTCTTTTTTTCTTTTCTTCTTTCCCTTCGCCGATTCACGTCTCTCTCTATCTAAAGCCTGTTATCCCCTCGTGTAGTACCATATACTTTCACGATTCGCAACCAGTGACTCAAAACTACATACCCATTCATCCATCGCGCCTGTGTTAGCAGCCACAAGCCACTTGAACCAGCCGGCAATAAAAACCGACTTACAGCCCAGTAACCAATTCGAACATTGGAAATAAGAATCCGACACTTAACTTTCCAACACACCAGCCGAGCAACCAGTTCGTCAATCGTGAACAACCTGTCTTCTATTAGCACCTCATAAATACATACATACGTACATATAGACAGACAGAAAGACAGGCACGAACCTTGGAGATCCAACTACTCACCAATTGATCCAATTGATCCAAAGCAGTCACGACACAGCAACACAAGGACACCACGACACAAGGACACCACGACATTACCAACGCCAACCTACCAACCAACCAACCAATTCAACACCCATCAAACCAACCAAACAAACAATCAATCAAAATGTCGCACCTAACGATGCAAATAACAGACCTGAGCTACCCACCCATCCACGTCCCAAGCTCGCCATTCGCCAACCCACCACCACCGCCGCTCTTCCCGCCCACCAACCCCAGCACCCTCTTCGCCCACCACTCACCACCGCCGGATCCGCCCTGGTGGACACGCTCCCCCTATAACCCCACGTACCGACCATTCGGATGCTTCACCACCGCCCAGCAGACCACCTACAATAACAGCAGCAACCGAGCAACAGCACGTCTCCAACCTAGTCCACCCCCCTACTTCCCCACCAAAGAAGAGATCCGCAGCGCCAAGGCCCGCGCCGCCTGGGTCGCGGATCAGCAAGCCATACCGCGGATGGAGCCCGGCCCGCGGTTCCCGGCGAACCTGATGCGCGGGGGACGGGACGCGCAGCAAGGACGGATTTACGAAGAGAGGAAGAGACGGGAGGCGGAAGAGCGCGAGCGCGAGGCAGAGCGTGAACTGCGTCGAAAGAATGGTGGGTCGGGAGGTATCGTCATGGGGGCTTTGCGCCGCCAATTTTCCTCGATGAGCGGTAGTAAGGGTAGCGATGGTGGTAGTGACGGTGCGGCGGTCTTCCCTCGACAGGGGGCGCGCGCGAAGCTCCAGAGATATCTGGCGCCGAAGGTGCAGACTGCCGCTGACCTGCTGCTGACTTTGCTGCTCATTGTGGTGAGCATGTGGATCCTTGGCTGGCTGGCGCCGGGTTCTGCCGAGCCGGTGCTCGAGGCCGGTGATGGCGAAGCGGGTGCCGATGCTGCTCCCGAGATTGCGTATTTCCTCGTTGAGAACTATCGGAGCTGGTGCGTGGTTGCGTAGGGGGTGGTGGACGGACGGACGGATGGATGGAAGGAGCCGAGTGCGTGTGCTAACTGGTCTATGAGCACTAATAAGGAGGATATCTCAAATTGTACGCTTCAAATGGCGCTGGAAGCCATAGATAGGTAGCACCCGAGAGATCCAAGTTCTTGCAAATTTTCAAGTCAATAATATTCCATCAATCACAAAGCACGAGAGAGAGAGAAAAAAAGTCTTAGTTGCCAATACTAGCAGGGAAAAAAAAGTTGTCTTCATTTTCGGGTAGTTAGCAACTGGGGGAAAAAAACACATCAAAAATGCACACAATAAAGACAATCCACCCAGGTCTAGTAGTTGCAGTCGACGACGACGACGACCTTCTTCCTTATTACACGTCCCGGGATTCCGCCCCTGAAAAAGTTAGTACAGTTTATGAACCCCGACCTTATGTAAGTCTATTGTGTTGTTGCCTTAGATACCCAAACTGAATTCTACACCGACATCGATTTCACGTGCTGTGCAAAAAGGTGATTAGCATGATATGTACCGTCTTGGTGAGATTTGTTAAAGATCGACTTACCCATCTTCACCACCTTGGAGAGCTGAACGGACTTCTCGGCAGCGCTCTGGAGGTCGTCGATGGAGAAGATCTTCATTCCAGAGTCGTTGATCAGCTGGTGAGCCTGCTCCATGTTGGTGCCCTGCAGTCTGGCGATGATGGGGACCTTGAGGTTCAGGGCCTGGACGGTCTGGATCAGACCGTGGGCAATGGCATCACAGCGGACAATACCACCGAAGATGTTGACGAAGATGGCGGTAACTTTGGGGTCGCTAGTGATCAGTTCGAAAGCCTCCTTGATGGCGGCGGGGGTAGCACCGCCACCCACGTCGAGGAAGTTGGCGGGCTGGCCACCGTTCAGCTTGATGATGTCCATGGTAGCCATGGCAAGACCGGCACCGTTGACAAGGCAGCCAATGTCACCGTCCAGCTTGATGAAGTTAAGACCCGACTCCGCAGCACGGACTTCCTCAGGGTCCTCCTGGGTAGTGTCTCTCCACGAGAAAATCTCCTTCTGTCGGTAGTCAGCGTTGTCATCAAAACCAAACTTGGCGTCCATGCACAGGACCTGGTGGTCCGAGGTCTCGGACAGAGGGTTAATCTCGATCTGGGTAGCATCCTTCTCGAGGAAGATCTGGTACAGCTTCTGGATGGTGTCCTTGGCATCCTCGACGCACTGCTCGCTGAAGCCGAGGCTGGTAGCGACATCGCGGGCAATCTCGTCAGTTACTCCCTTGTTGATGTCGATGTAGGTGGTCTTGATAGCATCGGGGTTCTCCTTGGCGACACCCTCGATATCCATACCACCCTGGGAGGAGGATACGATAACGGGGCCCTGGGAGCCTCGGTCCATGAGGATGGCCAGGTAGAACTCGCGACGGGCGAACTTGCGCTCGCAGATGTAGACGGAGTTGCAGAGGCGGCCAGCCGCACCAGTCTGCTTGGTCATGAGTTTATGGCCGATCATCTGGTCGGCGAACATCTTGGCCTCGGTAGGCGAGTAGATGACGCGGACACCACCCTTCAAGCCGTTGTCGAAGGAACCCTTTCCTCGTCCACCGGCTAAAACCTGAGCCTTGATTACCATATCATCGGTGCCAATTTCCTTTGCGATCTTCTCAGCCTCGCCTGCAGATGCCGCATTGGAACCTTTAGGAACTCCAACGCCATACTAGGGGGGAGCCATGGTCAGTACGATTTTGGTGGTAAGAAGGTGGCATGACGGTGATCTACCTGTCGTAGGAGGTCGGCTGAGCGATATTCGTGAATGCTGAGGTTTCTCCGTTGTTGCTGAGCGATGCCGGGGAATCTGAGAGTAGGAGCAACCTGAGGCTATACAGAAAGCTGAAGGTTAGCATAGCACCTCGTTAGGGGTGAGGTTGAATTTAGCTCAAGCTGAGCTGTTTTTGCATCACAAGCTAATCTGTTAAGGTTTCAATCGGATTACTTGCCTTGGCAGATCGCAAAGCGGAAGCCGCAGCGCTGCTGCGAGCGAGCTTGTACATCTTGACAGTCTACTGCCGGTTTTTTAAGGAAAAGAAGAAGGAGCGGAGAGAAGACTGGTAACCCCGTTTTTTTGAAGAATGAGGATTCGAAAAGAAGAGGGAATAAATTTGGTTATCAGATGCTCGATGCTATCATTGGGAAGACGAAAGTTGACAGCGGGTTCAATTGATTGGATAGCGCGCGAAAATACAAACCAAGCACTAAAAAACATCCCGGGCCGTTTCATTCTCGGTCAGGAGCTCCGGTTACATCCGACTTTTAACAGTGCCCCTCTACGTAGTGATCCACCACTGTTGCGATAAGACCTAAGCTCACATGGCATTGTGAGTTCATCATGTGTTGCAAGAGCTTGATATACTCAGCTGGACACTCTGAAATCAATGGTGGCTTGATAGGGAAACACGGTAATTGAGTGGTCGTAATAACTACGTATATCAACTCCTACGTTCTATTCCAGTGGAAAATTGACTCGCGAGCTATCGTTATCACTGAGATCGATAACTACCTGTGAAGCTAGATCTCTCTCATCTGTAGCTAAGAGGTTCTTAAGACTACGAGCGAAGATATAGCGACCAAGTTGTCTAGAGCTACCGCTACGCTTCATATGATAATGACTTCTCTTCAACCCTTTTATCTTCCAGCGTTGACAATAGACACTTAGATATGGGTAAGTAGACACATACCTTACTTAAGAAGCTACTGCACGGTCCACGGTCGTAGAAAAGGAACACTGACATTGTCTAAACGTCCTTACTACTATAGTATGTGTGTCTAGTCGAACTATTCATCTAGAAATGTGTTTTATGTTAAGCTCGGCAATAGGTATGATTCCTTCGGCTGGGTAGGTACTTGTATTAGTAGCCAGTGGTTCTCTCCGTTCCCCCTATTCAACGAGTCCGCCAACACTGTATGACGACATGGAGCAAAACTTAACCACGGGATTGAACAACTCAGCGTAGAGAGCGCTGAGCTTAAGAATGAAAATTACATTAAGAAGTTGTCGCATACCTAGGTCGAGTTAACTATGGTCAACAGGCTTAATCCTAACAAAGCTTCACGTACTGTGCATACACTGTGCTTTGACTGTAACCACCGCTATCTTATCGCAGGACCCCATAAATATATTTCCCATTCAGCGCAGCGACGATGATAATATCGTCACTTCAAGACGATTTCTTCGAGGATAGAACATCCGCCACCTCGCAACACAATGTTCCGGTAGTAGTGGCAAAAACAAAGTGCCACCTGCTTTTTACAACAACTATATAACTACCACATAAAAATAAAAATAAAGGCAACTCTTTTCCTCTAGTACTAGCGGAAGCCACCACAATGGCACCGACCTCCAAACCCCCACCGGCGTCGTCGTCGTCGACGTCGAACCCAGCGCCAAACTTCACCACGACCATGAACCGGATCCAGCTGCTCCTAGACGCGCGCTCGCGTCTCATATCTGGGTCTCTGCTGAAGCAGCAGCAGCAGCAGCATGCCAATTCCAATTCCAACTCCAACTCCAATTCCGACAAACCCCCTTCTACCAACAACAACGGCGCATTCTCATCCCTCACCGCCAACACAAACACGACCACCACCCCGAACACAGAAACAGCCCACCACCTCCACCAAAAAGCGCGCCAAAAGCGCCTCACAGAAGAAGAAGCCTCCTTCGCGGAAGAGCGAGCACTAGATCCGAACGCGGGGATCGGGACAAACAGTACCACAACAAAAGGCTCGACGTCGAACACCACGGCTAGGGAGCGCGAGCGCGAGAATCAGATATTGAGGGGGAAGCTGCGGCTGGGGAAACGGAGAGTCGGGGGCGAGCACGAGACTAGAGGTGCGGCTGAGAAGTATCGTGATGGTAGTGAGGATGATGATGGAGACGAGGGAGAGGAGTCTGGGAGGGGTGGGTTGGGGAGGGCGAGGAAGAGGAGGAGGGTTGTGGTGCCAGCGACGGCGGCGGTGGCGGTGGCGGTGGCGGTGGATGATGATGGTGGTGGCGGTGGTGGTGCTGATGAAGGCGGACTACGGATACCAGCAGAGAGGGGAAGATTTGAGGTCGGGGGCGATACTATCAAGTCCGAGGGGAAGAACGGAGAGGCAGTAGATGGCGAGGCGAGTTCTGCGCGCAAATCACCGGGGGACGAAGACGCGTTGTTAGGTCAGGGCGCTACCAATGAGGGGACGTCTACATCTACTGAACAAAAGAAGAAGAAGCGGAAGAATAAGAATAAGAGCAACAAGAAAAAGAAGAGGAAGTCGCAGAGCACCTCCATCGATTCATAGGAATCAATGAAGGTTTGAAAACACGAAATAAAAAATTTCAGATCATAATCACATCTTGAACTTGACTGTGTGTTAAGTGTATGTAAGTGGCATTGCATTATGTGTCCCGCCGCAGAGTGCCTATCTGAGAAACCGACACTGAACTGCTGATGTTGTTGCTGCTGCTGCTGCTGCTGCTGCTGCTGCTGCTGCCACTGTGATCTTGACTGACAGCAGGCAGGTAGGTAGGTAGGTTAGGGTAGAGGTAAGGTAGAGGTAAGGTTAAGGTAATCAACTAGTGTACATGATTACGAGATTACAAATATCACGAATATTACTTCATCCCAAGCCAACAAGGCGAACCCCATCGAGTGCTCCGGCCAGCTTTCCTATCCGTCCTCCCCTTCTTGATCGGGTTCTCCAATTCTACCACCAAAGAAAAATCCCTCTCCAAGTAAATGTGCATAAACAAGGATAGTACCTCCTGTGTGCACCTTTTTCTGTCTTCCAGACTCCTTGACCCGACCGAAAAAGGAAGGGGGAGGACCTTCCTTTACCAACCGCCACGATACTGATTTGGTTTGGTACAACAAGAATATGAAACTATTTCCGAGGTTGAAAAGGGGGAAATTGAGCATGAACGAGACGAGTAAGTAAAATAAACCAGACGAGGGATTATCATCATCAGCCGTAAACATGCAGAGACCATTTACACAACTCAGCCTACCACCGCCAGGTAATGCATAATAGAAACAAACCACCCAAGAGCCGAACCGCCCGAAGCTGCTTTTTGGTATCTGTAAAACGGGAGACATTTGTATCCAGAGAAGAAAGAAAGGAGAAGAAAAAAGAAAAAAGAAAACTCGGGGGAAGGAGGTCGATCGATGTCGAGTCCAGCCAACAAGAAAAAATACAAATTAACAGCGATACAAGACAGAATGAGAGCACGCAGAAGGGGTGAAAATCGTATCATGATGCGTTCGTTATCAGGTTATCGTTGACCCGAAAAGAAAAAACGTGTCGCCTTCGTAATCCTAGTAGACCTTGATAGCAATAATGTGTGTGCTGCGCGCTGTTGCTGCCGCATTTCTCTCTATATCAAAAAAGCAAAAGTGTATCCCTTCCTATATGTGTACGTGTGTGTATGGTATTAAATGCTAAGCTGTATCAGAAGTCCGTCCAGTGCCGGCTGCTGATGTTGCTGAGAACGTAAAGATGTATAGAACTAAGCAGTTGAACGTGTCATACATATCATTCATTGTACCCTCTTGCGCTTGCGATAGTCATCGTCAGCTCTTGGGTCGTCATCATCCCGGTCCGAAGGATCCGTTGGGTTTAGTATGTGTGCCATGCTACCTCTCCTCGTAGGCGGTAGTGAACTGTCCTTCACAGACAAGTTCTTATTCTCTCGACTGGCTACGTTCCAGGACCAGTTACTAAGACCTTCGAGCCCGTTCATTCCGTTTGAAAAGGGAGGTGGAGTTGTTGGTCGCGAGTGAGATTGCAATGTAGTGGGTGGAGGATATTGCGTATATGGTTCCCGGATCCGTTGCTCCTCTATGGGGGCACGACTAGGAGAAGATGGCCAGTGCGATGAGGGAGGGCCGGATGGGACGTAAGGCGGCTGATTAGCCTGCCAGCCATGGGCCCGGATGTCAGCCGAGGTATGGCGTCTGGCCAAACTGTTTGGTGGAGGGTCGAGCGCGGTGAGTTGATGGGGTACAGGAGGCGGCGGAGGTGCTTGCGGTCGTAGTGGAGACGGAGACGAAGGCGCGGTTGTTCCCGCGGTAGTTCCACCAATCGATCCATAAGGTCTACGAGAATTGACTGTCAAGTTCGACAGGTTCGAAGGTACTGTTGGGCGATGGAAGTTGCTGCGTGGTTGGGATACCACCCTACGCTGATCGTCCTGTGGTAATTGTCGGGGAGATACAGGGGAATTGTCGATATTCGCAAAATACTGGCTTCTGCTTGAATAGGGCGGCTCGGGTGGTTCGTCAAGAGACCTAAAATGCTCTGACTGGCGCTGGATTTCTCCTTGGAGCGCGATAACTAGGGATTTATTAGATAATAGCCATAGAGCCGATTCCGTTTTAGGGTCCTTACCATCTCTATGAACGGAACTCTCATGGGGTACGAGGGAAAGAATTGTCCGAGACAGTTCATGGTTGTACTGCAGAAGACGATTTACGGTTTCCACCATGGCTTGCTGTTTGATGTGCATGTAGTGCGCATTCTCTTCGCTACGCTGCAGCCTAGTGTTCATCTCGAACAGGGAGCTCTCAATGCTCGATAACCGCGGATCTGAACCGTCGTGAATGGGTGGTACGGGCTCTGCAGGAGTGCCCGGTTGGGAAGGCGTTGGTTTCTGGTTGTTATACTCGCGATGAACGAGAGCATGGCGAGATGCCCGTCTCTTAATCTCGCGTAATCCAGCCAAATCTCCTCTCTTAAAATTACCGTTCCCATGCTTGAATTCCCAGAGCGCCGAGTCGGGGTTTCCGGTATGGAACACATCGCTCACTGCAACGGTTATTAGTAGCGAATATGATTTTGCGCAACGCAATCTACATGATAACTTGCCTTTATGAAAGCCGTACATATTCAGTTGACGTACGAAGGACGAAATGTTTGTGTGCTTAAAGTATTGGCTGCAGAAATTGTTCAGTATAGGTTAGAAAGTCCGAAGGCTCACAGGCACCTACGCAAGCACTTTAGAGAAGTCGTGCGATGGCGACATGACGAAGCTCTCCTCGGACGACGACCAGCTGATGAGGTGTTGTATATTCTGATCTTCTAACATGCTACGAAAGTCTTAGCAACTCAATTTCCATATTATGCCTACCCCTAATGAGAAATAGACATACTTATAGAGCTTATGAATGAATGCGGTTTGGACAATTTTTGGTTGGTGAACAGCGGCGGCAGCTGCAGCCGGCGCGGGCATGGCCCTCGAGTTTTGATCTTTCGAGGAAGCAGCGCCGTGGCGCTCGCCTGGGTCAAGGCCTTCCCGTTCGGGGCTCTTGCTATTCGAGGTCTGGGAGGGCAGCGGGACGGAGGAGTTGGTAGGAGTCGTGATATCCATCGGGTCGCCCGCCGGTGATGGCGCCGATGTCTTGATAGTGGGTGTGGGCGTGGGAGAGGTAATAATGGGCACCGTGCGTGCGGCCATATTCTCGTCCGGATCGCCACCGACGGCGTTGCGCGCGGAACTGTCGGTCGAGGAAGCCATGTCGTCGCGGGCGCGCGTGCGGGCGGGCAGGCGGAGAAGCGCACGGTCCAGGAACCAGGCGACACTAGCAAGGAGAAGCAAAGATGAGGGAAAAAAGGGGGGGAGAAGTAGGGAAAGAAGTATCACACTGCATCAAAACAAAAACCGATAAAAACAATATACAAGTGCGCGCTGAGAAAATGACTGGTTCAGAATCCTAGTTGATGTAGAATAACAAACCGCATTGCTCCTGCTCAGCAGACGACTTCGTGGAGACGAGACAAGGGAATAGGATGATAGATGGTAGAGAGGTAGCTATGTATGTATGTGGTGGTTCACGGATTAGAGCTAATGGTATAGATCAACTCTGCCGGATCCCGTGCCGGTGACATGGGGGTTCCTCTCTTTTTTTTTATGTGTGTTTCTTAAATCGAACTATGGCGGGATTGACACTGTCAGCCTTGCAGGTTGTTAATATCTGCTATGTGTATCGAAAGGCTTCTTGTTGTAGTCAATGGTTGAAGTTAACAATGTTTCAAGTTATGAGACAAGATATAACGTCAAAAAAGTCATCAAGCATAACATAATAGCAAGGGAAGAAGGATCGAGAATCCGGATAGTTGGTGCAAGCAAGGCTAAGAAAGAGGGATAAAGCCAAGTCTCGAAGGGTTTAGATAATCTCCGCAATATAATATTTGTGGATTTCGGAGCCAACTAATGTAACGATGTCAGGATGTCAGGATGTATATTCCGTTCATCAATCGACATGTGCATCACTGCTACTGTTATTACTGCAAGTATTCTGTTGCTGCTGATAGTGATGGTGGTGGTAGTGGTGGTAGTGGTGGTAATGGTGGTGTTGGTGGTGGTGTTCCCGCCGCCACGGCACTAGTAGTTACATCAACTTACCTACATGTAGGTACGGTATGTGTTGTATGTATTGTACAATACTTAGCATGTATGTAGGTATGTCAATGCCTACATAGGTACTGTATGTTCAGAGTAGACCTCCTGTATGTTGTATGTCGTATAATATGTAGGTCATTTGCAAGTGGAAGGTCCTGTAGAACGGTCTAGTTTGGGGCTAAGGTACTACAAAGCCCACAATTGGAACCATGCAGCTTCTTTGCGGTGCCTTGTTAGTTTCATGCAGAGCTTTCAGAGAATCAGGGGGGCCAGCGATCTGCAAAATTTCCTTGAGCTCTAGTTATTTGGTATGTGAATACATACTACATAGGTATGTATCCATTAGAATTCCGTCTATGGTCATTTGCCCAATAGGAGATTACGTATAGACAAATATACTACCTAGTACCTAGTATAGACGGGCATTATGAGAGTAGGTATGCGTTACGACACAGGTGAAGATACCTACCATACAGGCATATATATGTGGTCAAAATAATATTTAGATTAGCCCATTAGTTAATTCACATGCCACCATGTCTGCCATTGGAGGTGAAAATAAATAGAATGAGCAAAGGCCACAGTGAAAAGTATTAAATGAGAGGGGAGCTTTAATGCCCATCATTTGATCCTAGCTAAATGCTGGAGGTGTTGTACATAAGTGCTCTAATAGGGAGATCTACTAAGCTTTAAGAAGCGCGGGGTTGTATGTACTATAACCTCGCATTAAAGCTTCGACACGATTTAGATATAGACTGCCACACTGTGAGGATCTTAGACTATAAATACTGTACATTCATAGCTCCCCCTACCTAGTCAACCCCACTTGGAGTGGTAGTAGTTAAGTACCTACTGAGAAAACCCGGGATTTCCCCTTTCGAAAGGTTGATATTTAGATGCTCCATGTGTGTAAGGCAAATTCTGTGCTTCATTACATGTACGAGCTCTCAGCATGGTATTATTTTAAAGCTTTGGAAAGATTTGAGCCTCAGGAGTTGCAGAAACGAATATCTTCTTCAAATAGCATCCTTCTACACATGCATGGCACAGTCGTTGGGGGCTTCAAAGACTTGCAATGTTCTACATCTACTGGATTGTTTGTCTCTTCAGCGATCCCTTAAATGATCTCTCAAAGAGCCCTGAGAGCCATTTCGATCTGTCATAGTCCGGACTTTGAATCTGATCCCAGGCGAGCAAGGGTAGTAGTGTTATTTATGATAATCTCTTACATGTGTATCTATGTATGTATTGTACTTGGGTGTAGGTGTTCTCCTTTCATGAAAAGTGCTTCTCTTCTAGTAAAAGTGGTCATGAGTACATACATACCATACCGTATGGCTGGATAAAACCAGTTCCCCGTAACTACATGTATGTACCAACCAGTCCGGAACTCGACTTCCCAATTCCCATAGCACAATCCCCTGTAGCCAAGAAAGACCAAGCGGGGGGGTCTTCAAAAGCCGAGGCCACCCTTTCTCTTAGACTCGGATTATCAGTGACCACGGAGTACACGGGAATTATACATGGATTATTCCCGATACACTTAGGGCAACAAATATGTTTGTCCATCTTTACATACAGTAAGGCGTTTGCTTAGGGCAGGCGATCAAACCCCAAAGTTTGTGATAAAAGAAGCATTCGGTGAAGAGCTATCTAAGTCCGATTATGCAGTACACAAAACAGTACATTCCATAGTTGCCTCTTCTTATAAATTGTATAACGAACGGGCATATAGGTAACTACGATTCATACCTGGAACACTGCTGTGTATTCTTCCACATTAAGCAGAGAGTGGGGTTCTTGAGGCGGCAGCCGCGCTTACGGGTGGGGTCCCGTCCGTTCTTTAAAGAATACAGGGCTTGGTAGGTAACTTGACTCGAGTCTAGAAGATACGCGGCACAGGTTAGTTAGGTATTTAGTCCTAGAACGTCGAGATAATCCCGCACTTAGTACGAAGTACATACTCACTTACCTATCGTAGGTAGGAACTGATAACTGACAGCCTTGCGAACTTGACTGATCGCTCGGCATGCAATCAAACGGCTCAGAACTAACGAAAGGCCATTGTTCCAGAAAAGGAACTGATCCTCTCTGCCTGCTTTTGGAGGAATATTCCGTGCATACATGTAACGATATGTATGCATGATTATTTAGACTTCCGTGCTATGTATTGTATGTACTGTACCAAACGTTTGGTAATTATGTAGGGTGGATAAGCGGCTGGAAGTACCTTGCAGCAGACCGCACTGAAACCCCCCAACCCTATAGAACCGCCCTTGCAGAAGCATCACCCACCTGCAACTACTACCACCGCTGATTCAGGGGAGCAGCTGGGCTTCTTTTCCGTCCCCAAGCTTACTTCCCCCAACTTATTAATACGACATAACGTAGCATACATTGCAACTTATTCATCTCTACACAACCAGAGATTGGGTATTCGTCTTTATTTACGTCACGATATATCCCTGCTTGCAGATACGATAGGTTAATAATGTTTCAGCCGAGTTCATCAACTGAACATTCTACCCCTTGAGTGGGTGGATGCCGTTGTTGTCGTTGTCGGCGACCCCAATACGCCAGCATGGTAACCAGCTCAACACGACACCATCCATCCACACACCCGGAAGATATCCCGAATCTTCCTTTTTGTACAACAGAAGGCCAGGCTCTACCTCTCGCGCTCTGCCTCTCGCGCTCTGCCTCTCGCGCTCTGCCTCTCGCGCTCTGCCTATGATAAGAGACGCGCGTTCGAAGTTAATTATATGAAGATGGAAGCGAAGCAGTCGAACGTGTTACTGATATCTTGGATGTCATAATGGTTTCCCGGCTTATAACTAGTTCCAATAGGCATACTTAGGTAGGTAAGTAGAGTAGTTGGTTATATCGAGTCAACCTACGTATTGCTGGTCAGCCTTATAGATCCCAACATCATTCGCCGGCTCTCTCGGAACTGATGTGCCCTTCACCGTTCCTGGTTGGGATTCCGCCTCGTTTCTCACGTCCTCCGATCATCTCAGAGCAGGCACATGTTTACTACAAACTAATGTCTGTGACGCTGTGGTTCGGGCTATAATTCGTGGAAGCCGAATCATTACCATCACACCTGAATCCTCAGACGCATGGCGTTGCGACTGCAGCGTCGCAGCAGGTTGCTGCAACATCCCTGAATATCTCAGGACTCTCCACTCGGCCCCAAGCTCGTATGCCCTATACTCCACCATATCACCAACAGGAACACCTTTTTCAGCCATGGAGTAATCTCCAGCACATGGCAGGCGGCGCAAGTCGCTTGGTTCATGATCCTGCATTCGATCTTACCCGTCACTCCATATAAGTGGGTCCGCACCCACACGCGGCCCCCCCCCCCCCATGTTCAGCTCATGTAGGTCATCAGCTCGAAATTCTCTCATATTATCTGGCAGCCTTCTCGGTTCCATCCAGCTGGGCCTGACATGGCGTGGAAGTCTAGACGCCCGGCATCTCGTCATTAAAAGGTCTGGCTTGCGCAAGATGGACCAAATCAACTGAGGAAAAGCGCTTATAGTCCCCAAATAGTGCTCCTCGAATGACCTGTTTCAGCCCCCTCCCCCACCCTCAATGTTGCAGCGAACCAAGACAGATGTGGCAGTCTGACCTTCGTCACAATTTCCAGTGGTTGGGGTACTAAACGAGATACCGGAAATAATATTAGCGTTCCGTTTCCATCCGCTGTCATAATTATGTCTTCGCAAATGACTACCCTACGACCTGTATAAGTCTAGAACAGATAGATCTAGAACTAGTTTAGTTTGAGCGATGTGTCTAAAATCAGCACATCATATACAAACGTTGAACGGATTGGTATCATATTACTCCTGAAGATATTGCTTATCGTAAATGTCCAATAAGCTGCTAAAGATAGGTTTGACTTTCCTATTGCTGTCTTGATGCTGTATGATAGTGCTCTTCGTGGTTCTGACCCCCTTAACACCTCTTTATCACTTTAATCTCCAGAGTCAGTAACACTAGTACTATTCTCGTGCCTCTATTGGTTGTCTCTTCCCATACGGAAGTAGTAGGGTATAATCCAGCTCCCGCCGGTCTAATTTCATATGAAGATCTTGTTTATAAAGCCAATAGTGATAGCGAGGACACAAATAGGAGTAGCGGGCAATAGGTACATCATATAGTACTTTAGAGCGCCTACTAAGGTGTGTGTTGTTGAGGAACCTAATCCTTTGGGCCAATTCCTCCAGGTCGATAAACACATGTTAGATATTAGCATATGCTGTAGCAACCCATCTAAGTACTATTAGCACGAATGTGATAAGTGCCTTCAAGGCTAGAGTACTAGATAACATAAGTCTATGCGTCTAGTTGGTCGGCAGAAGCAAATGTTAAGAGCATCAGCTAAAATAATTTCCCTTCGCTCTTATAGTTTTAAAGCAGTAGTAATTCATCTATATGTTTCTAAATTAACGGCTATTGCGATAAGATTTTAGCTTACTTGCAGCGTCCTCTAGAACTTAATTAGAATTTTGCCGGTATTGTTCAGGATAATGATACGATGTATGAGTCGTAATGGAATATTGATATTAGATGCGAAGAGTGCATATTCAGCCATCCAGAAGGACTTTATAACAACCCTCCCTTTGTGGGTATGGTACTCCTAGACTTCACAGAATATAAGAAGCTCGTCAAGGGACTAGGTATATTCAGCCCTTCCGACTAGCGATTATCCACTTTAAAGTCACCGGAGGGTATATAGGGGTAGTTACCCCCTATATGCATAGGAGGCGACAGGCGTTAATGGTCATACAACTACCCGCGATGAGAGACCTCTCCTGGTCCTAGAATTAGACTTCTGTGAAAAACTGTAGAGACTATACCAACCTAGTTCTCAGGTGTTGAGAATGGCATCGTTGGATGCGCTCATAATCGACTAGTGTACACGTGGGGTTCCCCCTCCACCCCCCTCCCTTTGGTAAACCATTACAAGTTAAGACATTGGAAGGTATCTCGTACTTATCCACTCCATGTCTTCTTTAGGAACAATATTAGATTCCCATGAGTTATTCAAGAACATACCAACCTAACCATCACTCACCAATATATGTCTTTAACACCCAATATATGTCTCCGTGCGTAGATACGTCTCTCTCCTAAACTGAACTTCACTGCTCATAAACTGCTACATATTAGAATTCATAAACACACATGTTAAGTCAGTCTCTGATCTTAAACCCTCATCAACATGGATTTTCTGGGCACTCCCTTGAAACTGCAACTCGAGAACCGGCTTCTACCTTGCAGGTAAATAAATGTCATGAACCTATATCTACATGTGCTTAGCCTTCTTATTGTCGCCAGGTATGTATTGTTGCAGGGAACCTATAAAGGAAGACGGTGTTGTTGTATTGGCCACTGAAAGAGGACAACACCCAAGTGGGCATGAAAGCTCTAGACTAGACCAAAGAGACATCTTGGGTGCCAATTGGCAACCTAAGTTTGCAACAGTTATACAATTTTCTTATTGTTCTATACTTCTGGGATAGATAGAACATCGAAACAAGAAATGGCAGGGTTTCTTAGTGGAAAAGGGGTAGCTAGGAGCCACCGCGGTGAGCAGAGCAATGTAGGCATCGTTGTTTGCTCAGTCCCCATACACAGCCAGTTCTGCTCCAAGAACTGTTGCCACAGTGTGTAGGATCTAGTGGAACGCAGGGAATTTATAGCAATTGTAATACAGTTTTTTTGATAATATTCTGGTTATAGGATGACCTAGATTTAAAAAACCTAAAGGTTTTATATATATTAATTATAAGACGCATTAACCACTTATTATATTCGTATTCGCATAAAGTTATCGTTAAACGTATACATTATTTAAATATATAAATTTTTAAAATTAATAAAATAATTAAATAAAGTTAATTATTTATAAAAAATTAATTTATAAAATTTTAAATCTTTTTTTAAAATAATAACTTTAATCGTAAAAAGTTATAAAAAAGTTTATAAAATTATATATAAAAATATTATAATAATTTATTTTGTAATTATATTTATTATAAAATTTTATTTAATAATTTATTTTTAAAAATTACGTTTATTATATAAAATAATATTTAATAATTTATTTTAAAAATTATATTTATTTAATATAAATAAATAAATAATTTTTTTTTTAATTTAATAAATAATAAAATTTATTATAAAAAAATTATTTTATTATATATATAATTAAAACTTTTTATAAAATAAAAATAATTATTATTAATTAAATATTAATTATTTTTAAGTTTTTTATTAATTTAATAAATAAAAATTTTAAAAATAATTTAATTAAATAATTTATTAATTAATTAATATTATTAACGTAATATATAATAATTTATTTATTAATTATAATAAATTTATTATAATAAAATAATAAATTTATATATTTTATTTTTTTATAAAATTTAAAATTTTTATTAATTTTTATAATATTAATATTATTATAAAATATAATAAATAATTTAATATTATAATTTAAGTTTAAAATATTATTTAAATATTAAAATATATTATTTAAATATATAATTTTTTTAAAAAATCTTTATAATATTATATATTTAATTTTATAATTATTAAATATTATAATTTTTAAAATTTATAATATTTAATTTATAAGGTTAAATATCTTTAAATCTTTTAAATTAATAATATATATTTTTATTAATTTTTTTTAATTCGAATTATTCGTTTAATTAAAATTTAAATATATTTTTAAAATTAAATCGTTTTTATAATTATATAAAATTTTTAAATTAAAATATTAAAAAAAATATTTTTATAATTTATTTAATTAAATAAAATAATTAAAATTTAAATTAATTATAAATTTAATTAATAAATATATATTAAAAATAATATTAAATTTAATTTTTAAAAGTTAAGTATAATAATAATTTTATTTATTATTAATATTTATTAATTTTGTTTTTTAAAGTTTAATTTTCGAATTTTATTAATTTAATTTTAAGATTAATAAAGATATTAATATAAATAATTTTTTTATTATTATATATATTAAATCGTTATAATAATTTTTTAATATAATGTTTTTGTTAAATTTTAATAATTTTAATAATACGATTTATTTTTATATTATTTTTTAAATAAATAATTATAAATTTTATTTTATTAAATTTTATTTTATTTATAAAAATTTTAATTAATTAATTTATAATAACTTTTATAAAGTTAATTATAAATAAATCGTTTATATAATAAATAATTATAATAATAATTTAATTATTAATAAAACCTTTTTTATTATATAAAAATATAATAAATTTTTATATTTTAAATATTTTAATTAAATATTTATATTATAATTTAAATAATTATTTTAAATTATATAAAGTTTTATTTAACTTAATTATTTTATTTTATTTAATAATTTTAAAATATTAATTTTTAAAAAATCGTATATAAATTTTTTAATTTATATTAAAATATATAAATGTATTTTATATATTAAATTATATTATATTTTATTTTTTATTTATTATTATAATTAATATAAAATATTAAATTTTAAGTTTAACGATTATATTAAAAGTTTTTAAATAATTAATTTTTAATTATTATATATATTTTTAAATAATAAACTTCGTTTTATAACGTATAGTTTTTTTTATATTAATTATTTAATTAAGTTTAATATTTAATATATTAATAATAAATTTTATTTTAAATAATTATTATGTTATAATATCGAATAACTTTATATAATAAATAAATATATTATTATTATATAAAAAAAAAGAAAAAAAGTTTAAGTTATAAGTATTATTTCGCCGGTTTATATACGACGTTATAAGGCCGTAATTATAATTTTAAATTAATTTTTAATATCGTAATATATTAAATTTTTATAATAATTTTATTTAATAATAAATTAATAATTATATAAATATTTAAACTTTTTAACTTTTTAATTTTAATATTATAAGTTTTTAATTATAATTTAAAATTAAAAATTTATAAAAAATATTTAAAAATAAAAGGTTTAATAATTATAATTATTAATAATATAAAAGTTATTTTTTTATTTTTTAAATTTATATTAATTAATATTATAAATAAAAATATATTTTTTATTATAAATAATAATTAATTTATATTAATTTTTATATATTTTATAATATTTTAATTTAAAGTATTATTATTAATATTAATTTATTATTATATTAATATATTATTAAATATTATTATTAATTATTAATTTATAAACTTATTAAATTTAAAAGTTTTAAATAATTTATTTTTATTTTTTTATAATTTAAGTTTAAAAATAATTTTTTTTTTAATTAATTTAATATTATATTTTTATTTTAATTATATATTTATAAATTTATAATTAAAATTATTAATTAAATTAATTAATATTTATAATTAATTTATAATATTATCGTTATTATTACGTTATTAATTAAAGTTATTTTTTTTATTTTAATTATAAAATATAAGTTTTTTAAAAAATTTTAACGTTAATTTTTAAATTATTAATTTTAAAATTAACCTTTATAATAACTTTTAAAATATTTAATTATATATATTAATTATTTAATATATTAAAATTAATAAAGATATATATTATTAATTTAAAAAATTTAAAAATATTTAATTTTATAAGTTAAATATTATAAATTTTAAAAGTTATAATATTTAATAATTATAAAATTAAATATATAATATTACGAAAAGCTTTTAAAAAAATTATATATTTAAATAATATATTTTAATATTTAAATAATATTTTAAATTTAAGTTATAATATTAAGTTATTTATTATATTTTATAATAATATTAATATTATAAAAATTAATAAAACTTTTAAATTTTATAAAAAAATAAAATATATAAATTTATTATTTTATTATAATAAGTTTATTATAATTAATAAATAAATTATTATATATTACGTTAATAATATTAAATAATTAATAAATTATTTAATTAAATTATTTTTAAGATTTTTATTTATTAAATTAATAAAGAATTTAAAAGTAATTAATATTTAATTAATAATAATTATTTTTGCTTTATAAAAAGTTTTAATTATATATATAATAAAATAACTTTTTTTTATAATAAGTTTTATTATTTATTAAGTTAAAAAAATAGTTTTTTTTTATTTATTTATATTAAATAAATATAATTTTTAAAATAAATTATTAAATATTACTTTATATAATAAACGTAATTTTTAAAAGTAAATTATTAAATAAGATTTTATAATAAATATAATTAAAAAATAAATTATTATAATATTTTTATATATAACTTTATAAATTTTTTTATAATTTTTTACGATTAAAGTTATTATTTTAAAAAAAAATTTAAAATTTTATAAATTAACTTTTTATAAATAATTAACTTTATTTAATTATTTTATTAATTTTAAAGATTTATATATTTAAGTAATATATACGTTTAATAATAATTATTAAGTTTATAATTTATAAAATTTAATAAAATGTAAAAAATTTATAATAATTATAATTAAAATATTTTTAATTAAAATATTATTAAAAATTATATTATAATTATTATAAATTTTTTACGTTTTATTAAATTTAATAAATTATAAGTTTTTCGTTAACGTAATAATAAATAACAAAGTACGATAATTTTAAAAAAATTAAAAAAAAAATTACTTTTAAAGTTATAAAAAAAATCGCTTATAATCGTAATTAATCGTTATATAAAACTCGAAAAAACGTACGTTTAAATATTAAACGAAGTTATATTTATTACGATTTATATATTTAAATAAGCTTTTAAAAATACTTATTATATAAATCGAAAAAAGTTATAAAAATATAAGTTATAATAAACGTTTAAAATATAACGTTTAAATATTTAATCTTTTATTAAATTTAATATAATAAGTTTAAAAATATTATAAAATGTATTTTTTTTTCGTTTTATATTATAAATATAATATAAGTATTATTTTAAAAAAAAATTTAATAATATATTAATTATTAAATATATATTAATTTATTATATTAAATATAATTCTTTTAATTTTATATTTATATTAATTATTTTTTTTTATAATTTTTTCATTTTAAAAAATAAATATTTATTTATATTAAATACGCGATTTATATTTTTAAAAAATAAGTTTAAAGTATTTAAAAAAAACGTTTAATTAATTAAATATTTAATTTTTATTTTAAAAGTTTATTATATTTTATTATTATAAAATAATATTTATAATATAAATATTAAATATATAATAAAAAAATATATATTTTATTTTAAAACTTATTAAAAAACGATAATAAAAAAATAAACGTTTTTTTATAATTTAAAATTATAATAAAAAATAATTTTTATATTTAAAGTAATTTTTTTTTTCGATTTAAAAATATTAAAAATAAAATAAAAATAAAAATAAAAAAAAATAAAAAATAAAAATTTAATTTATATTTATTTAATAAATTCTTAAAATATTTATTTCTTTTTAATTAAAATTATAATTAAATATAAAAATAAATAAAAAATTTTAATATATAATAAATATTTATTTATAAACTTTTTTATATTAACGAAAATATATTATTTTATTATAAATTATTAAATAAAATAAAAAGTTAATATAATTTAAATAATAAATTATAAATTATAAAACTTATTAATAATTAAAAGGTTTTTTTTCTTTAAATTATTTAATAAGTTTAAAAGTATTAATATAAAATTATAAAAATATAATATATAAGCTTTTTTTTAATTTTTTTTATATAATATTTAAAAGAATTAATATTAATTTAATTTAATTTCTTTATTAAAATTTAAATTTAAAGTGTAAAGTTTTATAATTTTTAAAGTTTATAAAGTAATATTAATTTAATTTATATATTTATATTATTATAATAAATAACTTTTATTTATAAATAAAAGAAATAATTATATTATAAAGCGATATTATTTAATCTTAATAATTATTATAAAGTATTAAATACATTATTTTAATATTTATATTTATTTAAACATTTATTATTTTTTATATTACGTTAAAATAATTAATTATTTATTTTCTTTTCCTTTAATGATAAATAAGTACGAAATTATCTTGTTCTTTAAAACTTAATTTTACTTACATAAATTAAATATAAAACCAAGAGCTGTAATAAAGTTTTATTTTAAACGTTGCTTTATATTTCAAAGTTCTATTTACGAGGTCCTGTTGTCCTTCCTATCCTTCGTAATTACACAAGTCACGTGTTGTTCTCCTCAAGTTGTCTCCAAACAATCCAATTACCTGTGGGCTTAAGGGCTGCACCGCAAGCCGGATTCCACTTCCTTTCAAGAAGGTGGATCCAAGGGAACTCCTTCTTTGTCTGGAAAGAATTCGAGTTCGAGCTCCGGCCGGACTTGTTTTTTAGCATTTAATTCCAAGGCTTATGATAAGAAATTGCTAGGGGGGTGTTTCTTTTGGTACCGTGTTAAATGCATTTAAGGGAACTAATGATGTGACTGGGCCTAAGGCTGCGGCGTCATAAGGTAAGAGGATACCATTAATATGGAACTGAACACTATAAGCGTATAATAGGCTTATAAGCAATAAATAAATTTCGAATCATATGTATGTACTTCTACTGTTCGTTGAAATTATATATACAACCAACGGCCACAAGACCGTTAAAGCAACACTTCTCTACAATAACTAACTAAATAGTTTCCCTGAACGAAAATTGGCCTTGAGCTGTGAACAATATAACTAAATCAAGTCATAACCTTCTAAGCGTTGATCAATTTACCATATAAAACAGTTGATCTACTGTCTTGTGGCCGTTAGCCGAACTATTCGAGGTGTGAGCCGCACTCGCATATAGCAAAATCCTCTCATATCTTCTCATTAATTAAAATATCTTGACGTGTCATATATATCTTAAGGAACGTCCTGTATACGCATTGCCCTTAATTAAAAATCTACTGAAGGGCAACTAGATTGTTGTTTCGTAAATAGATACAAACAATTATAACTGGCGGTATTTATTCTATCTTAATACTTACATTCCGACACATTTAAACGGCTATTATGTCCAGCCAGTCTTATGCAAGATTTAATCAAGATATGTTTAAAGTTTTGATAAATAAATCTCTGTTTTAGATTATGAAGGGAAGTTGAACATGGATAGCAAGCTTTGCGGAGTATTGCAACATGATATTATAGTCTGTGAACTTGCTCAGGTTCGGCCCATTTCATCCCATTACGGCTTAAAGAAAAATTCCCCGGGACCATTATTCACAGGTCCTAGGAGTATTATCCCTCGTATACCTCTTTTATTGATTTGTGGTAACGTGTCACAGGATGTGACGCATGTAACCAAGTTTTCCTATCTTGAGGCAAATATCGTTTTGAACCCGTTACTGCATGGTGCAAGGATATCACATATAGTTTCACCTTTATTGCGAGAGAGCGACGGTTGGGTTTATTCGACAACCAAACAACAATAAAATTGAGCCACGTCAAGATCAGAAGAAACCAAAATGTCAATATGAGGCTGTAGCCAGCCTCCTAGAAAGTGCCACGACATGCCAAGTGGTTACACAGCTCATGTAGACTTTTATTGGATCAAGTTTTCTTTCTGTTTATCTTCTAATTGGTTAGAGGGCTTTTTTCCTTTCCTGTTTTCGCCACGACAAATTTATTTCTTGCCTTAGGCTCAGCCCATCTTTGAATGGAGTGGTGATGGCTTGTAGCGGAAAGAGCGCTTGAATCCGGGTTGGTTCTAGATCCCATGACCTTGAACTGTAAAGAACTGTGAAGTAAATTAGGCAAGGCTCTTTAAGGCTATGTGCATAGGACGGCTGTGCATAGGACGGCTGTGCATTGATGTTATGCGGGTGAAACACGAATAGTGCTTGCGAAACACAGGATCGTGTTTCTCGGAAGCATGGGCTGCATTGATGAACATTGGCTGTCAACTAATAGATACTCCAGGATCAGACAGGAAAATATATGATTCGGTCAGTTATGCCACGTATTTCAAATAAAATAGAACTGGAAAAAGGGGGTCAGAGTCATTGCAATAACATACCAACACTTCGTACTCTTCTATTAAAAATCATTTAGTAGTATGCTTGATTAGTATAGGTCGTCACATGCGACACTGGAGGAAACTGGGGAGGATAGGAATAATCTCACATGCTGTGCGGCCGAACAAAATTTGTTTATTAGAAAGTCATTGGTAAATGACCAATATAATGAAGTGATTAAAATACATGATGATGAAAAGAAATAAGAGGTCCACAAGAACGGATTCGAGCTTTCATTATTGTTAACAACGTGATGCCTTTCCATACGACTCTTTAATCACCAGTGGCGATTCACCACTTTAGGTAACTTGCCTAAAGTATATCGTGACATGATCTATAAACCAAGGCCAGTAATCCTAGTTATCCTCGCTTTGGCGTCAGGTTTTAATGAAATTTTATAGGAACGCATTGTGTGTGAGACTCTTGTGTGCATTGGAAGATATAATAGCTCGTGTGGTGTATTTTAAAGCCAAGTTGATATGTCTCCTCATTAAGGATATACCAACCCAGCCTTAACATTATCGGTCTCTATCTTGCTCCATCGTCTATTATATATATTAACAGGCTAGCCAATTCATTGATATGTTTGGGACTGACCGTGGTTTCTTTGTGTTGGGAAGTTTCGATGTGTTCGCTCATATTGTTGTAGATCGTGACGGTGAAGTTATCTCGTTGCAACTATTTCTGGTTATTCTCAACGGACTTCAGAAATTATTCATCTATTGATACCTAGAAGCTTTACATACCTTCACGGAATAATTCCCCTGATAGTTAGTATCCAGGAATTTCTTCAAATCGAATGAGCTAACTTTGGATGCTGAAATTGTATGGATGTTTTTACCATCACTAGATGAGGAAACAAATCGAAGGCCATGTGCTCCTCCCATTTTCTCGATATTATTTTGTGGGTTCAGTCTTGAACTCTTTAGTTATGGGGACAGTACTAGCTGTAGATGATGATGTTGAGCATGTGTTCTTTGTAGAATACGAATGGGTTTATATATGAAAGTTTTCATTATAATTAAGAGTAAGCGTGTGGTATTCCCCGAGATGGCGAAATGGATCCCGCATACGTATCATTAAGAGTTTGAAGGGGAAACAGCCCTTCGGAGTTCATAAAATCAATCAAAATCAGTCTGGGCCGTGGCGTGTCTCTGTGGCACAGGGTGGTTGGATGCTTTAAGCCAATCGAGCTTTCGGGGCTGACTGATAAGGCAGATGTGACTATCAGGTTATTAGTTAATACGACATTCTGTTTTTAGCCTAACTTGGTTTCAGTGGCTGACTGGTTATCTTATTCTTCACGTGGTGCCACCCTCGCAAGCCCTTGGCAGTGCGCGTCCTGCCTAGTCTGCGCACCGTATTTGGATGCTCGGAACGGTCTTTGGTTAGGCATATATATAATAGTTTGTGGCGTAATTCGGATGAGGTCAGCTTCACCGATAATTTCCAAAATGCAAGCCTGATTAAGCGAGTAATATTAAGAACACATACTTTATGATCGCGCCCCCCTTTTTCAGTTTTAAAATCGAGCTTGAAAACCAGCATCGAATGCTTTCAATATCACTCAGAATATTATTGATACCAGTTTGCTTCCTAAGTGTAGTACATTTCATCTTGAAACATGGTAGATTTTCTGAAAGCGTTGTGTAGCGGACGACCGGAAAGGAGGTAGGCGTTTTCTATAACAAATTAAGAGAATGCCTATTGAAAAGTGCAATTTCCAAAGGTGACATTGTGATATGGCGACGCAGCCACGGGCGTCTTAGCTGGTTTCGGGGTCGGAGAAGGCTTGGTCATACCGTACCATCACCGTCACCGTCCTGCATAATATGGTTGCCTTTCCATAGCCTTGTAGTAGCCTGGAAGTGGTGCATAAAGAAAAGAACCAAGAGGGACAGATAAAAAGAGTGTGAGGCTCCAATAGACTACTCGATACCAGGGATTTAAATTCAACCTCTATTGCCGCATAGGCATCTCCAACATTACACCGAAAATCTAAGCGTCTAGTTTCCTTAATCTATCGTATACATTATATGCTTTGGTTTCACTGTTAAACTTTATCTTTCAATCATTTAAACCAGGTTAACTTTGCCTATAACTCTTTAAATAATACATTCCGGTCCATAGCTTGCATTCTTCATACAGCAAAGACCGATCACTGTATAAAAGTTATGGAAGCTCAAAATACAGATCAACCGATGAAAAGAATTGGGCTTGACGATCCGGATCGGGTTGACAACATCGTAGATCGTGGTCAGGAACTTCTCTCTCGTCACCCAGTCGACAGAACATCCATTTTCAGAGACCATTTGGCCGATCTTAAAACCATTGCTTGCGAGCTTGATAAGGAACTGGTCCAGTCTGCAATAAATCCCCAGGGAAGATTCATTCCACATAACAAGCTCCACGAAGTTCTCACGCATGAAAGAGTTCAGAGGATCGTACAAAGTTTAAAGTGCTTTACGAACAAGACAAGCAAAGACAAGCTTGCCGACGAAATCTATTACGGATCAGAAAACCCCCACCAGCCGCCATGCTTAAAGCTTCTCGCAGCACTCATCGGTATGGAGAAATCCGAGGACATTGCAAACCACATGGCCGACGAAATGAATGACTCATGTTTTCCTTTGGAAATCAAAGACGATAACAATCAGTCAATCTTGTGTAGACATCATGCAAATGGACATAAAACCACCAATGAATACTACCGCCCACAATATCGCGGCGATTTCAGTACATGGTCTTATAGACTGAGTGCCCCTTTCATAAAGCGGGAAGGGAAACTCCATTCCCACTATATCCTCGACCCGGGGGATGTCTTGCCAATTATATCTATCCATGGTACTCACTCCGGTGGTTTCAGCGAAGTCTATAAAGTCAGACTACACGAAAGTCACTTTGACTTTGCGGGGCATGGGGTAGGATATTCCTATAATTTCAACTAGTCATTTGCTAATCTATGTACAGTCACGCAACCCTGATGGCTTCTTTGCCCTTAAGAAACTCAATGCCACTGATGAAGATCTTAAAGCAAACCGGAATACTTTCAACATGGAGCTGTCATCTTTGCTCTTCTCCGAGGACAAGGCTTTCAGCGTACAGGAACATTTGATCCAGGCCCTAGCAACGTTTGAAGTCGTCAATCCTAGCCCGCAAAACCCGACATGGTATTTCCTCTTCGATTGGGCCAAGGGTAATCTTAATGATTTCTGGAAGAATAATCGGCGTCTGATCAAAGATCATGACCACCTTCCATGGATGGCTCGGCAGTTTCATGGATTGACCAAGGGCCTCATGTGTGTCCATAACGAGCGAACAGAGACAATCAAGTCATTCGATATCCATAAAAGAGCCAACTCAAACACACTATATGGGCGTCATGGTGATATCAACGCCTCGAATTTTCTCTGGTTTCCCTCCGAACCACCCCCAGGCATACTGAGTTTGTCCGATTTCGGCTTAGGCCGTTTGCATCGAGAAGTGTCACGTTCCATACAAGACCCTCAGTCCCTTAAGCGAACGGAGACATACAGGGCTCCAGAGTTCGATCTTGAAGAAAAGTCTATTTCGCGGATATCCGATATCTTTAGTCTTGGGTGCGTGTTCCTGGAATATGTGATATGGTTCTTTCGTGGGTTCAAGGGGATAAAGAAGTGCTCTAAAGATAGATTGGAGCTCGACATTCACAATTTCACGGCGGATACTTTCTTCACTTTCAACAGAGAGGTGGCGGCTTCGGAACGCCAATTCTTTGTAAAGCCGAGCGTGCGTGCCTTGATTAAAGAACTACAAAACGACCCGGATTGTAGCACATACCTATCGCAGTTGCTTGACATCATCGGCGATGAGATGATTGAGCCGAACCCTTCGGAAAGAATTAACGCAGTTCGTCTAGAAATAAAAATGGAACTTCTTTGGCGAACATGCAGAGACGATCCAGAGTTCTACACACACAAGGACGGAAAGCCTACACCGTCGTTTCTCAACAAACGTCAAGGGTTGACAGCCAGCACTCGATAGATATGCGCATTTGTAAATGGGGTAATTTCATTGTTAAGGGAGATAACCCTAGGGATTTTGGCGTTCTGGTGTCTTGGCGTCTAAAAGTCGGTTTTGGACATTTTCCACTGATATTGAATCTGAGATTTGAATATAGATCGTGACCATCGATTAGAACATCATAATATCCTATACTATCCTCGAGTCGCCTGATGATGCATCGCAAGATGATTTGGTGTCTTCGTGACATTGACTTCGAGGATGACGGTCCATTATTGGCTCATCGTAATGGACTCGAACCCGCCTCTCAAGTTCCAATACCTCAGTCTTATGTCATTATAGCCGTGGATCTTATTGGGACTTCGAAGAGATGCAATATTGGCTTACCTCTTTTAATTTCGAAGGCAACGTGAGGATATACCTGTTACGCTGTATCTAGATCACAGTAAGAGAGCGTCCTCCTACCTATATATGGAAAGGATGTACCGTGACTCTAAAGTTCCCCTCAGGATACATCGCCTCCAACTCAGCTTTTAATTTTCGTGGGTCGTGGTACGTATGTCTTAATACGACTTCGTGCTGAGGATCTGGAGCTTCTCTAGGTTGTGAATTCCCCATCTCCCTAATGGTGTCTAGGAAAAAATAATTATACAATTGGTCCTGTTTGATTTGGTGATGGAAGTTCATGTGGTACCTGACAACGATGAACTTAAAAACCCTCTAGACAAAAGGATACTTGAGAAAGGGGGGTTGGTTGGGCTCGCAAGCAACCCCGCGAAAGAGACGTAAACCCCGATAACGACCCGACGAATGTAACCAAGGATACCTATGGCAATCATTACCGATCGTCAGCTAATAAAACATGCATCACCTACTTCGTATGCGCATATCCGCATGCGGTCGTGGAACAACGCATAGATGCATGTGAATTGCCCCTGTATGGGTCAATACGGGCTTGACGACTTAATACGGTGTAACATTCTCGTTGAGAGCGTTCGTCCAATCGGTTATGAAGAGAGACGAGCCATTATGCAGAGCATATGCGGGGGAACCTTAGGCTCTTAGACACATGATGCTCTGCATTGTCTTCTTGGCTTTTTCCCTCAACCAATTCTACATCATCACAACCTGTCGTTATTCATTTCTCTATCCATGTTCTACTCATACCACATTGTTGCATCTCAGGATCACCTCATTGGAAATCAAATGGACTGGCTTGTCGAAGATACGGCATGGACTACCCATGATTTAAGCAATTATGCTTACGAGGAACGAAATACATGGATGATTCGGAAGGCGGAGAGTGACGGGGTAGGTGAGACGGCTAGTTCTGGAGCACTATGGGCACTGATCAAGCATAGGATGTCAGTAGGCGATTACTGTCTACTAAGAAGGACTGGGAAGACTGGTTTGAGAAAGTAAAACTCCTAGATCCTTTCGAAAATGGAATATATGATGGCTGACAGCACTCAAACATAGGCACCAAGCGTATCTGCCGCATTGGGTGGATCCCAGCCAAATCTACTTGTAATGTAATTAGACAATACACTCATGGTCATGACAGGTTTTGACATTATATGGCTTAGGCTATGCAGTAGGGCACAACCCATATTTGAGGGACAACCATCCCCTATCTCGTATTTGCCATTCGATAGAGACGTATGGTACAAGCTCACAAGAGAGTTCTACGTTCACCGAGCGATTACCCGGGTTATATCACGACGAGTTGCCTGCTTTTTATCAGGCCAAAACCGGAACCAGGGTACAGGGCACTCGAAGATATGTACGTTTCACTATTAAACCTTCATTGCTTTTAGCTAACTAACGCCATGACGAAGCCGTTACCGCTCGAACGTCCGCCTATCTACCAGATGACTTAGCGATTTCCGTTACATACTTCCCAGAAACACACGAAATATTCACCGTGGTATTCGGATGCAATCATGCCCAAATGCAGGAGATAGATAAACGTATCAAAGCAGCAGGGAGAAAGACTGAACATCCGTACTTCATGATAGGAATATTTGCGGAGTTGGAACGCAAACGGTTAATAGATCTCGCCGACCGGCTCCTCGACAGATTTACGCTTCGGTCCGAATATCTCGAGAACACCATCTGGAATCCATCCGCAGAGATGGGTGCGATGAAGGCCCAAGATAATCTTCAGCTTTGCATCCGGACCCGGGAGCTTGTGGATAACATACGGGCAGTCAAACGACAACTACCCAAGTTCGTTGACGAAATCGACCATTTGAGTTGTTTATTGGAGTCAGCAGGCTCGGACGGTCTCGATTCGGAGGAACTGGCGCGAAGATATCGCTTGGTGGATTTTGGATACCAGATGAAACAGAGAATGCAAGATATCATGATCGATTACGATGATAAGATGGATGAGTGTAACATGCTCGTGGAGAACACTTCTCTTGCGATGCAAACTGTAAGCATACTCGCAAGGCCTTTTTCTTTGGTACATTATCTTCGGCTAACAACTTCCAGGTTTGGAGCCATCATAATACTCAAATATCACGTGCCAATACGGATATCGCCTACGAGATGAAACGTGAAGGGACACAGATGAAATCGATTGCTCTTTTGACGATGATCTATCTGCCCATTTCATGTGTTGCGGTATATAATAATTTCAACCACAGCCCATATAAAGCTGCTCTTTATTACTAATGCTTTCACAGTCTATATTCTCCATGACAATATTCAACTGGGGAGCTAGTGAAGGAGAAACAGTTGTATCCAAGTACATATGGGTTTTCGTTGTGCTGTCGGCAGGCTTGACTGGACTCACACTGCTTGCATGGCGCCTAGGAACATACCGGTTTGGAAAGAGAGACAAGAGATGCCGCCTGGCAAGGTCTGAGAGCTTACCTGTTTAAGATGCCCCTTTCTCTCACTGCATTCTAATTAGCTATGAGCTTCTAAATAAGAATTTTACCATCATCAGTTACTACACTTATTCTCATTACCCCCTATTTCCTACTAGAATGTATAAACCTCTGACTGCCTAGAGCTACTTGAAACTTTAAAGGATCAACCCCTTTCTGACATTGCATTCCTCTTCCTATTCATATATCAAAATAGAGCTCCCATCCCCGTGACATGCCTGAAATACGAAATGGAGATGTTTCACTAGCCTACGATAAGGCCTTTTTATATAAATACGGACAATATATATTTATCGGTATCCTGCTAACACCGACCCTTACGCTGCTAAACAACTCGCTTGCCGAAACAATGTTAAAAGAAAATATATTCCCTTTCTCCTTATTCTTACTTTTGAAAATACCCAGAGAATGAGGACTGTTGAGACCAGTTGATTGTTATGAAGTAACATAAGTCTATCAAGGGATAGAGCCAACTTTCTTGGCTTGAACATTCGGAACCCGGGAAATTCCATCCTATAATATATACCCAACTGCCCAACGAATTTGGCTAGGACTTAAGTAACCCTGCTAGCGATAATACCTGGAAAAGCATATTATTTGTTACGGGTCCGTTACGAGGTATTGCCCGCAGGTCTACCCACATATGCAGTTGGAAAGTCTTGCATATAACACCAACAATGAGGCGTTCTATTATGAAGCCAGGGCAAGCTGTGCGACCTCCAACGTCACCTAAAATAAGTGATTGAACCCCAGTAGATTCCTGAAATATAAATATCGCCGTGAAATGATCCTAATAGCCTTAAGGTTGTTACTCATCATTCTATTGTAATACCCCCTATCTAACACAATGACATCCTCTTCTTTTGATTTCATCATAGTAGGAGGCGGGACCGCCGGTCTCGTCGTCGCCAACCGTCTTTCAGAAGACCCAACTCAGCATGTTCTTGTTTTGGAAGCCGGATCGGACCTCAGCCAGGATCCCCGTGTCAAGACACCGGCTCTCATTGAGACGTTGCTGACTTCCGAAGCTAACTGGGGCTTCCAAACCAAACCTCAGGTAAGTCGTCGCGACCGACCTCATCGTTTCTCTAAGAATAACCATGATGCTCGCTGAAAGCCTAATCTCAACGGGAGGTCGATCAACCTGTCTCAAGGCAAAGCGCTGGGAGGATCGAGTGTGATCAATGCGCATGCCTTCGCCCCTCTTGGCAAAGGAGAGACTGACGCCTGGGAAGTCCTTGGAAACGACGGGTGGAATTGGGACATCCTGACGAAATATCTTGCCAGAGTCTATACCTTCCCACCGGTCAATACTAGCGTGGAAAAGCGTCTAGGGATTGATGGGTTGGCTGCTAGATATGGCTCGTGTAACGGCCCACTTCAGTTGTCATTTTCTGGTGACCCAGATCACCCTGTTCGTCAGGCATGGATGGAGACATTTCGGTCAAATGGTCATACGAGTACCTCCGATCCTTTCCTCGACCCCAGAGGGGCCTTTAACTGCCTTGCCACCATTGATCCAAAGACGAAGGAGAGGTGCTCGGCCGCGGCCGCATACTATGCCCCCATCCAGGACCGAGAAAACCTCCACGTCATAACGAACGCCACCGTCGAAAAGATCCTCTTCGAGAAGATCTCTCCAGAGGCGGACCCAACTGTTGATTCGAGGGCAATTGGAGTCCAATACAGGCACAACAACGAAACAAAAATTGCCACGTCCCGAAAGGAGATCATAATTGCGGCGGGGGCATTACAGTCTCCCAAACTACTAGAGTTATCCGGAATCGGAAATCCGGAGCTTCTGGAGAGGCATGGGATCCCGCTCGTCCAGCCCCTGAGTGGAGTCGGCGAAAACCTGCATGATCACCTCGTGTGCGGCATCGGCTTCGAGGCGGTCGACGATCTAGAAACACTCGACGCCCTCGTGAGGCAAGAGCCGGAGGCACTCCGGAAGGCGTTCCAGGACTACCAGGAAAGGCAGACCGGGTTGCTGACATCCATCGGCCTATACACGTATGCCTATTTACCCCCAGTAGGGAGTCGCATAGGGAAAGTCCCGGGCCAGGACCGCGTAGAAAAACTGCTCGGCCAGAACCGACCACCGGAAGGGAACAGTCCCGCCATAGTCCGAGCCCGAGCCATTCATGAAGCGGCCAAGAAGGCTCTACTAAGCCATGACAAACCCTCTGGGGTGTACTTCTCAGTCATAACTCAAAACGTCCTACCGCCCGGTTCGCACCCAGACTCTCCAAGAGCGCCCATCCCTGGAAAGTTTCTCACGCTAGGCACCATGCTCTCGCAGCCACTGTCGCGCGGGAGCGTGCACATCACGTCTAGCGACGTGGCGGGCTTCTCCTCTCTTGATCCCAACTACGGCTCCAACCCAGTCGACATCGAAGTCATGGCGCAGCAGCTGATGTACCTCGAGAGCCTGGCGGCTACGCCGTCGCCGCTCAACAACCTATTCAAGAAGCCGCTGAGGCGGCGCGATCCCGCATCCGAGTCGACTAGTATTGATAAGGCGAGAGCATATGTCAGGAGTAGCGCGATCTCCATGGAGCACCCGGGAGGGACGTGCGCTATGCTGCCGAGGGATAAAGATGGTGTATTAGACACCCAGTTACGGGTGTATGGCATTGAGAACCTCCGTGTGGTGGATTCAAGCGCAATGCCGTTGAGCAACATTGCTAATATACAGTCTACTGTATATGCATTGGCGGAGAGGGCGGCGGACTTGATTAAGGAGACACACGGGATGCAGTGATGAAATTTCTAGAAGTAGGCAGTTTAGGACTAAAAAGGGGATCCACCATATTGCTGGCTTGAGACTTTTAAGCAGACATCCGACTAATACATTCTCATTGCATTTATATTAAATTTAAATTCTACAACAATGAGTGGTTCCATGCTATATAAGTAGCACGAGTTCAAGGTTAAGTACTTAGCTCTAGTTCCGAAGTGCAGATAGATTTATATAATAGAACGTATACAGCCTGTATCCCACCTAGTACTCTCACCTGACCCTTATATCCTACATCAACCCTGTCTTTTCCAGTGCTTTGTGGGAAAGGTTCATACCGAATATGAACTTAAAAGGTCGAAATAGGCCTATCCAGGATCTGTTGCACCTCACTCCTCAACTCCTCCGGAAGCTTCTGTTCCATCAACGGCAAGTACATCTGAGACCCATGGACATCATCCTCCATGTATCCACCAGCTGGTACCCTCTTCCCATTCCTGAGCCGGGCCGTTGTCACCTTATACGCTCGAGCCTGGTCAAAGAAGCGAGAATAGACAATATGCTCGACAGGGATGTCGAAGAGCTTAGCCACGGCCTCTGTTCTGAGAACACCAGCATTCTTAACCGCTCGGTAGATGCTCTCCCGATCAAACATCACATCGAAGGTAATCTCGTAGGGTCCGGAGTTCTTGGACCGGATCACGATGGCTAGCTCGCTAAGGGTTAGGTCCGCCGAGAGGGACGTCAAGGGATCGGCGTTGAGAACCCTAACGTGCTTTCGCATAGCTGCGGTCTTTTCTTCTCCTCGTCAACTTCTGATGTTGGCTCCTGTGGGGCGGGTGTACTCGATGTACCATTTGTCCCTTTTGGCTCTTCGCCAACTTCGAAAGTCTCGAAGCGGAATAAAGGGGCATCAGTGCCACCCCTTTCCTCACCATCCTTGAGCTCCACAAGGTGGTATATGCAGAACTCGGCACAGGGACCTAGAGGGATGGTATACAGACCACTGAAACCGTGAGTGAAGTTCCCTCTTGTAGCCTTCAGTCCCTTGTACGGGGCATGGATGGTGCGATCTTAGCTTTTGCCACTAGGCTTGTGGCCAGCTCTTGCGTTGGAGCTAGAGCCTCGCCAATAAGAGCAACATCTTGGGGAACACTTCCATTATCTCCCTTTCCGATGATGTGCCACTCCAACTCCCAAGGCTCAGACACATCTACGTACTCCATCTTCACGTATCCCTTGACGGTAGCTATGAACTTGTCCATCTGCCCAATAAGCACAGCTGGGTTTCATACAAATATTAGCCCAGACTCTTTCTGTCTAAGTAAGTTTGCTACTAATTCGTATTAATACTTACGATCTTTGTGCGCACCAAGATACATCGCGCGATAGCCAGCCAGCTTCGCAGCTTCTAGTTTGATCTGATATATCCCCCTTGTTTCCCTCGTGTACACATGGCGGCTTCCACGCATTCTAACCGTACGCTTGTCCTCGAGGAGCTCATATTCAGAGTTAGTCAGGTAAAAAGCAGATCCGGTCGAGTATTCTCGTATAGGGTAGGCGCAGCGACAGAGACAGAGATAGGAGTGCATGTAGCATGGGGCACCATCGGGATGATCTCAAAAGATCCATCCAGACGGATGGTCGCAACGACATCACCACCCTTGGGTTAAGCACAAAGGTCATCACACTCTAGGATCTCCCCCACGTGGGTGAAGGTCCCTCGTCTTGTGTTCCTGTCGAGATGCTCTCCCAGGTTCAGCTGCTGGTAGCAGTATTCGGCAAAAGCAGAGAACTGAGATGCATCGTACACGCGACCTATGACAAAGGTCTGCGCATCTGGGTTTGCAATCAAGGCATCCAAGGTCGGTTCCGGTCCCATCTATGCCACGACCACAACGCTGTGATCAATATCTGCTTCTGTCGGGGGCGGGCCAGAGCTGCAAGGGGTAACAACGCCTGCACGTAACCGTTCCCTAGCAAACTCTTTGTCGATCTCTGCATAGAGTGTAACAACTTTGAACTTTCTTCGTCAATTAAGGTTATTGTAAGCCGATATTACGTATTTAAGATATGAGGATTACATTCTCTCACCTAGTAGGCGTTTCATAAGCGAGCTCCTCGATGATCTTGACGATCTTGTGAGTGTTGTAGTTAGTATCGCTACCGCCAGCAGAGCTAAGTAGCAGAGGAACTCTGTACTTCCTAGCTGAGGCAACCAGTTTACGCAGATCACGTACATAGGCATCACGGGGTACTGTCATGCCCCCAAGTGCCAATTTCTGAGGACCACTATCGGTAGACCCAGAGTCTAGAATAAGAGCCATCGGCTCACCTATCGTTGTGAATATCTCCAGGGTTACATCCACTTGCTTAGTATCCACACCGTAGCCTAGCATGCCAATGGGAGTTACAATACGACATAGTGCTTGTGCGGATGCATCTGTGGTCTGAATTGCCATGATACAAATAGGGGCTGACTATATCTTGGAATTATAGAGTATTGAAGGGTTCTTTACGCGAGCGAGAAACCCACCTTTCATGGTTAAAGTAAAAGTATCCCAGTCGTTCAGTTTCTCATAAGATGTCTCTAAGGAGCCTTCTCTCATTATAAAAAAAAACCTTTATACTCGCCATAAATATATAGAAAATATCTATAAAGGCCATAAAGTCCACATCCTATCTCGACAACATTTACCTAGACAACACGATGCTAGGGTAAATCCGATTGAGATGGCAAATTGAACTGCACATAGCCAATGGGACGATTTGGCCCTTCTCGCCAAGTGCAGTTCAAATGCGGGCACAGTTGATATACCCTTGGCGCATACTCTGCTTGCCTTGGTATGTTCAATCATCGTGTGTTCTAGCCTGATGAATAGTAAAGCAATGATACAGAAGTATACCGATGAGCGATATTGGCATTGGCTAGAATATATATCATATTTAGTTAGCCAAGTTATATAATACGGTAAATGTAGATGTCAATTACTAACTTCAGGATTGAAGGATCACAGGATCAAAGAAATCAGCTCGTCTGGAGTTGGTCCAAGCACCGCTCCTAGTCTACAGGGGACGTTCAGTGTAGCTGATTAAGCCTATATCAGGTCCACTCCGAAGTAGAATATAGTCAAAATCCTCAGGAGATGGCTTTGTAAAAAGTTTTGAACATCGTATAAACTGGCTCTCATTAAACCATTGAGGTGTTCGCTGTCCGCCGTATTAGGCATTGTCTCCTTTTCCCAACGTATTTATCACAAGGGGCTGTGTCTGTTTGGCAGTGTTACGGTGAAAGTAAATCATTTCCAACCGTATCATCGGGCGTAATGTTGCATCCATGGCAGCCTTTACACATAGCAGGCATGTAACTTATCATCGCTATCGGATGCGTATCTCTATTCTCTGTTACAGTATTTCGCTCCAAGCACGTATTGTTGGTAGGCATACAACCTGCAGTAACGACACATGTAATTCTGCATCCATATGAATCCAATATCGTTCCGAAAAAAATAAGACAATAATACCATAAATATACACCATCGTTCTCATGATCCATACCAATCCATTTCTAGAGCCTGTGGTAAAGACAACTCAGGAACAAATTAGAGCCGCAAGCTGAAGAAGGGACTACATACATACATAGCTCCATCTAAATGCCCTTCCACGTAGTCCGTACAGTATGGTGTATATCACAGCTTCAAGAATGGGCTGTGTCTCGATATTACCTACCTACCTACTTTCCTTCGTACCACCCAGGCTAACCCAGTCACAGGCAGGACGAACCCTAGCCTACGTATGTGGTTATCGGGAGAGACACCAAAGTCCGACTTGAAACTGAGTTGTTGAATCAGAGAAGGGTGTTACTTACAGTTAAAGAAGGAGCCCAGTCAGACCATGTAGCTACCTTGCACTAAAGAGCAAGATATTATTTGCCCCTGAATCGTAGTGCAATGGGTTTTAAGGCGCCCTTTCGGACTTGTTTATGAAACCCAAGCGAAGTGCGATAACTATCGTCTCGGGAAAAGAATCGAGAAGCCTACTACGAATATTCTAGAACACATGAATAACCCTTTCTAATTATCTCGATGTCAATTAGGAACCCTACTGGCGTATATTATTAAAATAACAACCTAGGTGATAATACAATGCTTAAACATTACTATAAACCGTTGCCATACCCCCTTTTCCACTCCATGTTCAAAAAGAGCAAAAGAGAAACCAGTAGTAATCAGAGAAGCCAAAAGTCCAAACAAACGTAACTCCTCGTGATTGATACTCTCATGTCGTGTTATCTCGTCTCCCTCTCATCGACTCATAGTTCTTTCGTCTTGGACGTCCTGCCCCCATTCCCCCACCCGCCTTTGTATGTTTAACAGAAACACGAAGAAGACCGCCGTACTTTTAAAGTATCGTTTCCCATCGCCGTCCGTCACAAACAGCAGTAAACAAAATAAATTAAAGGCAAAAGAGACAAACATTACTTCGTACACATAACTACGAAATCTCCGTCTCAACATCCGGCTGCCGCCCGCTCAGTGAGCCCATCTTGGTGACGCGACGGACGACGTACTTGGCCTCGTCCTTGGCGAACTGCGCGTTGCGCATGGGCCTCCACTGCATCAGGCCCCGCTGCTGGCGGTGGAGGTCGCGGCTGCGCGACCGGTAGTCCTTGAGAGCCTTGAGGGGGTTCTTGCTGCTACCGCTTCCCCCGCTTCCCCCGCTCATGACCGATGCCGATGAGGATGGCGACGTGGGCGAAGTCGAGGATTTTCCCGTGTACGCCGAACCGTTCGTCGGCGCGCCGGAGAGCACGTATCCGTCTTCGCCGTCGTTGCCATCATCGTTGTTGTTATTATTATGATCACGGCTGGAGGACCCGTCTGAGGGGTCCGTCGTCGCGTCCGAGATTCCAAGGTCCGTGGATTGCTTCTTGCTTGCCCGTGGAGACGACAGCGCGCTGCTACTCCCACCACCGGCCGTATCACCATCGGACTCGTCATCGTCGTCCGACGGCTCGTACTCGTCCTCGGGATTGAACCCGACGCGGGACTTGCGGCTAGTCATGAGCTCGGCGGGGTCCATGCCGAAGGCGCCGGACCAGTCGGTGCCGTCTTTCGACAGCCATCTCCGTTTATCCTCGTCGGAGGCCATGGCGAGGACGTCGCGGCCGTGGGTGAGGGAGTCCTCGTGCATCTTCTGGACGGCGGGCGGGACTTCCTTGACGACCTCCTCCTGGCGGACGCCCTCGGCGAAGCACGCCTCCCAGGTCTCGATGGTCTCGCGGGAGTCGTTGTCGGACACGAAGCGGAAGTGGTCGCGGTCGGTACCGGGCTTAAACCGGCCCGTGAACCGGAGGCGCCCGACCTCCTCGATGGCGATGTCGGGGATCGCGCCGACGTTCGCCGGCGTGATGAAGTTCTGCGACAGCCGCATGCTGTTGTCGCACTTCCAGATCGGGATGTCGAAGTCCTTATCCTCCATGTCGGCCAGCTCCTGCAGCCAGATGGCGGCGAAGTGCCGCGCGCTCCGGTGGCCGCCCGTGTGGAACTCGAAGAACACCGGCGAGCGGTAGCGGTAGCGGACTGGTAGCCGCGGTTTTTCGTTGTTGGTGATGCCACTAATGTCCCACTCCATGCCGTCGCCCTCCCGGTTGCACTGCTCTTTCTTGACTACCGCCGAGCTGCCGCCAGTTCTCAACTTGAGTTTCACTTTACTGTTACCAGAGCCAGGGGCAAAAGTTGAAGAAATCTTGTCCGAGAGGAACTCGAACGTGCCGACGTCCCAGCCCAGCTGTGGTGGTGGTAACTTCAGGTCAACAGATCTGAACAACACCGAGATCCGAATACGACCGAAGCCGATTCCCCCATCGAGAGGGTACCAGCGAGAAACCTGTAAATGTATTATAAGTTTTTTTGCTCTATCATATGGCGGTTTACTCTGAGCTTGGCTTACCTGACTAGATGTTTGCAATAAATCGGAAAGCTTCAATGGAACAACGCCAATGATAGGATCATGCTGCCTATTTCGGGAGTCGCGGACAGCAACCGTGACAATAGCAGATCTCCAGTCCCGAACGAAACGTTCAGTACCCGCATTGAAAATCGGCTTGGAAGAAACGACTTTGGTTCGAGTTTTGTAAACCTAATCATCCTGTTAGCGTGTATTAAGTTTAATGTAGTGAGTGTTCTGGCCTACCAATTCATCATTGAGAAGGATAGTGCAATATGAACTCGGCACCTTCTTGCTTGCTTCCTCTTTGATCTCGCCAGCATCCCGAGCAGGTTCATATTCTCGACCGCCTTTGCGCTTTCCACCTTCCGACCCATAGACGTCTTCCAACTCAAGACTAACAATTTGGTGAACGATAACGCTAAGAACGCCAGAAGGCCAGAGAGGATCTGGAGGAGTATGGGCAACGGCATCCTCTTCCCCACTCTGGAGCGCCCCCTTATCGTCTTGCAATTCCTTTTTGTCACGAAGTTCCTTAGGCAAGTTAATATCCTTACCATCGGTCCGCAGCGCCTTTCGGAATTGAGTCTTGCCGAAGAAGCCAACTTCCCAATGGAGTTCTCCCGGCATGCTGCTCTCCGCTTTGAGACCCTTGAGTTTCGAAACCTGCTGGAACATCTGGCCGGGGTGCTGGATGAGCTTCTGCAGAGAGAGCTCGACCTTGCCGACAACGTCATCGGCGCTCGAGCGGTCGCTGTCCCAAAGCTCCATCGATAGCTGCTCGTCGACTTTGAGGAGATCGGGTGTAACAAGGAGCCCGCAACTCTCTTCGAATACGGGATTCAAATCATCCTGGATGACACGGGTGCAGTACATGGGCTTGCCGAACTTGGAAAAGCTAACAGTGATGTAAGGGTCGGAACCACCACCTTGGGATCCCCTCCGGTCCTGCTTGGAAAGACCAGTAGCCTTGTGGATACGAACGAATAGGATACCCAATGCAGCAGTCTCCTTTTCGATGTCGTCTCCTGATAGCATCTTGCTCAGGTCGATCGTCATAGATTTAGGAGCAACGTACATCGAGGCGGCAGTCTTGATAGCCCAGTTCACGAAATTCGAGATGACCGGTAAGTTCAGGATGTTGACGCCGCGTTCGAGCATTGGTGTACAGCCAGCTTGTACACTAGGGACTCCCATCAAGGTGAAGGTGACAGCCTTGAGGAAAGGAGGCTCTGGTGACATTTGGAGTCTGATTCGTACAGTTCCGACTAACCCCGCCAATTCCACCCCTATAGCATGTTAGTAGTCCGATGTTAATCTCCTCAATATATCTACTCACATATAGGCAGTGGGACGCCGAATAAGCCCTTGATTCCCAGGTAGAAAATCATCTGCATTCCCATGTTCGCCGCCCTGGCAGACGCGGACTTCTCACTCGGCTTAGCATGGTAGGCAAACGAGGCCTCCAAGTTGTAATAATCGCCACCCTCTTCGTCAGCTTGAAGCTCCTGTGGGTCTTTGACTTTCTCGTTCTCTTTGTGCATCTCATCTTTGACATCTTGCATGTGAGAATCAGGTAAGGCTCGGAGACTCAGGATTCGAATAGGGTTGTTTCCCTGGCTAATGTCGGCAACCTTCACATTCTCGATGATGCCAGGGACTGAAGCCTGCATGACATCCTATAGTCACACATTAGTATCTGAAAAATCAAGGCTCCTTATTGAGGACCCATACCTCAAGCGTGTCCGCAACAGAGGCGAACAATTCGGGGTTAAGAAGACCCCAGACAACGGTGAGGAGCGTGTTCATCCACTCGACAGACTCGGGAATCAAATTCGCCGTGGCCATCTCGCCACGCTTCTGTTCACTAGACCACTCAATGTTTCGGCCCTGTTTGATAACGTCTTTCATCCACAAGAAGATACCCGAGGAGACGACCATAGCTAGCGGGAATAAACCCAATAGCCTTCCCCCAAAGAACTTGCCGATGAATAAGATGGCGAAGAAAACACCGATGCAGAGAAACGTGGCTCGCTGTTCGATGATACCAAACATAGGCTCGTAACTGACAGACGGTGTCGGGTGGAACAGGACGTTCGTCTTCTCGCCGTGGATGGGCACATCGGAGGTAGCTCCGGTGGCGACGGGGTCGGGCGGCGCGGTGATATCTTGGTTGTATCTGTACTCCTCGCCCGACTGGGTGGCTTCTGTTTTTATTGTCGCTTCTTTCCCCAGATTTGCATTCGGCACCACGAGCTATGGAGGACATAAACGTAAGCATGTGTCGAAATATAACAAATTGAATGAACATGGTACGTGTGTGTATATAGGATATCTCTTACCTGAGGATTATCAACTTGTTTCATGTATTCGGCGTCGACATCTTCAATTTCTACCTCGTTACCCGTTACTGGATCTGTAACCTTTCGACCTCTTCCCTTCTTTTTAGGGGTGTCATTCTTATGTTCCTTGACGCCTTGATGGCGCTTCGTCTTCTGTTCTTTGTCGATCTGAGCATCTCGGTTCTTCTTATCCCTATCGAGAGAAGCGGCAAATTCTTTAATATTAGGAATCCGATTGAGGCCTGAGTAATGGCCTGGCTTGTGTTGTTCTTGAGCCGACATGTTGGCAAATCCGATCGCAGGATAATAGATTCGCGATTTATCGTAAACGAGGATGTAGAAGGTGGATAGGTTGCGTAGATATGTCACTTTCTCCTATAGAGAATAGACTATCTATCCTTTTGACAATATCCCAGCCAGTGTGCCTACTACCACTGATGACTATGACCAATTGGGAGGGGAGAAACGAGACGATGGTCGAGGTCACAAGGTGAGAAAATACCTAGGAATGGAAGAGGAAACAACTAGGTAAGTAGTCTGGTAAAGGATGTAGGAGGCAGGAGGTAGGTGGAAGTTTTATGGCGGGCTACAGTTTAGGTAGGCTGATAGGTAGGGAGTGTTTATTATCAAGTATCTTGTCTAATCAAAGCCTACATATCCCAAGGTTACATCATTGAGCTCCAATGAACTGGTGCTAAAAAGGCTCTAGTTGTACACTACAGCTTGACATGTTCTGTTTCTTCTGAATTGGCTTGATTCAGGCAGGTTATGGCACGTCTTTTGTGTAGCCTTTAAAGAGGTGGTGATTTCAGTATATGACGTAGGTGTGGTTCTGGCTTGAAAGAAGCTCCATGGTAGCGGCAGAGCGGGAACAGGGATCATCAAGCTTTTGGCAGGGTTCTCGGCCCCGCGATACCTTGTCCCACTATTATATTTAAACCAGGTGGGCGGAATTGCTTTGCTATTCTGCTATTGCACAACTGTAGATGTATAATAAGGATATTTATTATAATATCCATATAGCCAAATAAAATGAACTTCCATCCTCTAAAAGATAAACGATTCAATGCGTTGTTATGATGAGTTGTACTTGGTCTGGGAAGGCTCTTCCGTGTTACCAAAGGTTATCAATTTGTGACGGGTTAAAAGAGGGACAAGCCCCTCCATGAATGCGTCCAACCGCCCAGGCTGCCTGGCTAAAAGACGGCACATAGCATTGATCATGTCTATACGATCAAGTTTTCTGTTTCTTTCTTTTATCATCTTAAAAAAACTACGAGTAATTGTACTCCCTGAGCGAAGAGACAAAAACGACTACAAGATGTGATGTAGCTTTCAATTTGAAGGCGCTAAGATCTACGACCGGGAATGTTCCTTTACGTCATCCACCACTTGGTCGATCTGAAAATGCGACGCTACCAAGGCAGTCCCGCTTCCCCATTCTGTCCATTCTGCCCCACTATCGTCTTAGATTTGTTCATATTCCTTGATATGCAACGATGTATTCTCCTAGAGTTGTTCCAAACCCCTTGCTCATGTACCAAGTTTCATGGGTAAACACTTACTACATAAGATCTTGCGTATCTGCGTATGTATGTACATACGTACGCTAACTTAGGGAGCCATCGTGTCGGGTATCTCGGTGATCGGATCGATCTACATACCTACCTGGTTGGTGATCTCGGGGCATGGCAGCATGGGTAATGAACGAGACGTACATTGTAGATGACGAGGACCGATGGTTATATAAGTAGGTAGTTGCTGACTCACACCTCTCTTCTTTGTCGCCCCATATTTCTATTTCTGTTGCTATAAGGACTCGGAGTACGAATTGCTAAGCTTGACTTGCTTTATATATAGACTTTATACGGCCAAAGCAGGCCGGTCGTCTATTACCTAAGTGCACCAGTCATCCCAGCTCGAAAGAAAAAGAGTCCACGCCGTTTTGTTGCCTTCAGAACGTGCAATTCTTTGGATCTCCGAGGCATAGTGCGTGTCTCCTTGCAAACCGCCACGGCCACACGGGAATCCAGCGTAAACATCAAAGTCAAGTCTCAATGACCAAGTAGTCAGACAACCGGATGGCAACATAAGATATGCAACTCTTCGAGGATACTAGTTGCCTACCAAGCCTACTTACCATAATCAGCCAATATTACTACATACATATACGGAGATGTTTTAATAGCATTCATAGGTAGGTACAAAGACATGTTCAACACTAGATGTCACAGGTCCTACGCGAATTCTGCCCTAAATGCATCCCGTAACACAATGCTGCACACAGACTAATTCCCTACGTAACGATAAAGGGGTGCCTTACACCAACCAACAATACTCTAATATTATCGAGCTTATAAATAGTTATCAAGTATCACGACAGCGAAAAGCTAGTACGATGGTTCAAAATTGAAGGCAAGAGGATAATGTTTCTAGAAGTCACAGACAGCAGCAGCAGCAGCAGACGGACACTATAGAAAGATAACAATTTATTTGACTCAATTTTTCATTCATATTCATATTCCGTAACCATGATCACGTACCTTCGTAAGTTATGTGACAAAACAAAAAGCAATGGACCCGTTGATTTCCCACGCCATGCAGTAAAAAAAGACACATAATACAAGATAGAATCAAATCAATCCATCGACGGTACATAGTTAGTATCCATCGCCCAATGAAACCAACCAACCAACCACCTCCCAAATAACAAACCAAAGATCTGCTACCTAACATACTTACTTAAAACCTACGTAGCTTACCCCGTAAAAGAAACAAACCAATGCCCACCCAATGCTCCCGATTTTTATTGCCTCGCGGTATGATAATGCGTGTATATATAGTTGACGATAAAAAGACGACTCCTCACTCCTCATAACTCTCCACCACCCGCCACCAAATCCGGTGGAATCGGCGTATCCCTCCTGCCACTACTCCCCGTCTCCTCCATCTTCACTAGATCCCAGGACCCCAACCTATCTTCTTCCGTCTTCACGGCAAGTACAGGGGGAGCCGCCCTCTTAAACGTCGCCGTGGGCGTTGTCGCGTCGAGGTCCATGCTGCTGCTATACGGCGTCGTCGCCCTGCTGCTGCTGCTGCTGCTGCTGCTACTTCTTGTGCTCCTTCCATCCGCATCATCCGACATCTCAACGTCCACGTGACCTGCCGTCGTCGCGTCGGATGACTCGGATAGCTCCCCTAGGGGGTGTTCGACACTGGTCTGGATAGCCGTGACGGGCTCTGGTGTCTCTGCCTTGCTGGTATTGTTATTGCTATTGTTGTTGTCGTTGTCAAACTTGACTAATCGGGGTCGTCGCCGTGGAACCGGCACCGGTAGCGCTAGGACCGGCGGTCCCGTAGCTCTAGGCGTAGATGTAGACGTAGACGTAGACGTAGATGTCGACGCCGACGCCGACTCCCTGATAGCGCGCATGGCGCCACTCTCCTCCTCGTCGCCCTTAGCACCACCATGTCCACTGCCACTGCCACTGCCGTCATTATCATCCTCCTCCTTCCCAATCGTCCAAACCCACTTCCGCTTCTTCTCCTTCTTCTTGCGCTTCCGCACCCCCTCGGTCCGCGGCGACAGTACGGCGGGGGTAGTACTCGAACTGGTAGTAGTCTCCGCACCGGTGCCCAGGGTAGTCATCCGCCGACGCATCTCCTCAAACGGCCCGGGCGTCTGCCCCCCATCGCGGGTCTCGTGGTACGCGGCCTGCATGGCGATGTCGAGCATCATCTCGGAGTCCTCGACGGCGGGCGACGGCGTGTAGGGCGACGGCTCCTCTTCGGCTAGCAGGTCGATGTGCGACCTGGTGTACTTCTCCGTGGTGATGGTCTGCGTCAGGGGGCTCTCGTAGCCCACGCGGCGGGCGGCCTTCTCCTGCAGGCGGCGGGACTGCCGCCGCGGCGAGATGGGGGAGGAGGATATCGCGCTGGTGGGCGGCAGGGGCGAGTTCCGCAGTATGCTGTGCAGAGACCGGTTGTGACTGTATGGAGCCTTGGCTACTGCTGCACCGAAGGCGCCGTAGATGGCCCGCCGGCGAGCCTGGGCCGGTGACTGCGGCATGCTGATCATCTTCTTGGCGTCAGCGTGGATGAAGCTGAATGGCTTTGGCCCTGACGGCTCGGTAGGACCGGCGGACAGCGGTGGCGTTGCTGTCATCTGCTGGCTGGGAAAGACGATGTCCATTTGTTGGGCCGGGGAGATGGGGTTGGCACTAAGTGGTGTATCAGGGTATGTTGTGTTATTATACGGTGACTGTGCCCGGTGTTGATGATCCTTGAAAGCGGTCAAGTCGGTCTGGAGCCTGAGAGGTTGATGTTGCTCTTGTTGTTGCAGTTGCGTGTTGATCGCCGTGAGAGGCGTCGACTGGACTGGTGTCGACCTCTCAATGGCAGTGACATAGACGTTGGATAAAGTATTGAAGGTCGTGGGAGACCTTGGGTTTGCATGGGCCAACGCGGACTTCCTCGTCCTGACTTGGGGAGTGGTTGCCGGTTTGATTTGGAGAGACAACTTTGGTCTCCTTGAGGTATCTGTGCTCGCCATTTTGGATGGCTTACTAACTAAGTGACCCTAAGTATATAGAAGAGAGAAAAAGAGCCAAAGGAAGAAGGATGATATGATGAAATATGAGATGAGGCTTAATTAAAGTTTCCAAGAGGTTTAAGTGTGCCGCTTCACCCGTGCAACTAGCAGAGCACACGAGGACTCCGAAAGAAACCACCTACCCGGCCGTAGTATATTGCACTCAACAAGAGTAAAAAGATAAAGGTGATCCGGATGAAACCTAGGAGAGGCGGGGGGGATGGGCGGCTATATAATATCTACCTGGCTGTAAGCCAATAACCCGACATAAGGGATAGGGATGACAGGGAATAGATAAACACCCCAGATCAAGCGCCAAATCACATCAGACTAATGCAAGAGGCAGCATGAAGCAACCGTATGGTTAGACGCGAATCGAACAGGTGGAAAAGGAACGAATAAAATATGGGGCAGCAGAAGCAGCAGCAGCACACCTAAGGGATCTATCCAGTCTATCCACAGCGACATACATAACTACTGAGACAAGCAGGTTATAACAGACGTGGATCGAAAAGCAACTTTATGGGAAAACCCCCATGAGACGGTGAGGAGAAGGCTCAGAAGACAGAAGAGTAAGCTGTTGGTTGGCTATAATAAGGGACCGGGGTCCGATGGAGGGGCTGTAAGTCGCAGGCGCAAGCGCCGAGCAATCCTTGGTCCTGACGCCAACCCTTGCCCAATACAGCCAATAGCTTACTGGTGGCTGCGAGATATGGCCCTATACGGCGTCTATTTGCCTCGGACATATGTACGTAGGAACGCCACGCAGAGGAATAAATCCCCGCACTTCAGGGAGAATTAAGGCATTCTCACCTTCCACCTCTTACCATTCCAGTTCCATCCCTTATTAAGAGACGAGAGTGCCATCGATCTCACGATAGAAACATCATTCCAATCTTTCAACAAACTCACATAATACCAGGAATGTGCCTGCGCCGTAGACGCGACGCCGATCTAGAAATAAAAGTAAGTATGAGCCCCAATAAAGGCAGGTGACCCAACGACAATCAATATTAGCCGCGGGCTTGGCTTGGCTAGTTAGTTGTTAGTAAAAAAGCAGGAGGAATGCTGAGCAAGCCAGGGATGACTACTACCTAGGTAGTTAATACGCATGGGAGTAATCCACGGTTTCGGGCCCGTCAACAAACATGTCGGAGGATATATTAAGTATATTCATATGCGCAAACGCAAACGAAAACGAATATGCCTGTCCTTTGTGGGTGCGTGATCGGATATTACCTTTGGTATCCAAGTATCGTTTCGCTGACCGACCTTTCACGGGGACGGAAACCGCCTTTTCCTTGAGCCACGTTCCATCGTTCTTTTGATTAACAGAGGGTGTACATACGCAAGCAGGCAAGCAAGTAAGTACAGTAGCAAGCTGTGGGATTATACGATTACTCTCATGGTACTTTTGATGGGGATACATACAAACCTAACAGCAGATCGCCACTTAATAATTAGCTATGATTGACTTCAAACGGCGACTTTCTTTTACCTGTCTGCCTGTGCGGCGTCTTCTAGTGTTCTAGAAATGATCGGTCAACTGTGCCACACAACAACGTATAACCCAAGACGAAACTGGCATCAAGCCATGGCAACAGGAATAAACAATCGGAAACCAACGAATAGAATGTTAAGGATTCAAAACTAAGTAAACTTACCCGGGGCATTGAATTAGGTAAAATGAAGCAACTGAGCCCAACTTTTGCGGGTGCGAATCTATATAAATCGTCTTGACGTACGTAGTTAATATTTGCATCGACAACGGAAATGCCTATAAGTTATAATAAGTTTATTATTAGTCCAGCAGTCTAGGTGATGCCGTCCCCAGGTTAATTGTTAGCGCAAGTTCCCAAATATAAACTTGACCCCTGTTTCCTCTGCCTCCGACATTCCGATCTAGTTACAGTTATGTAAGAAGTATAACGCGGCATTGAATCCTGTGAGGCTTATGCACGATATCATAATATGCGCGGGTCTTTTATACACGTGTGCACAAGGGACAATTACATTGACTACCTGCCTAACTACCTAATTATGAGGCAGCAGCTGAACGTTCATCGCAAGGCAACGAAATAACGTTAGGACATGCTATAACAAAGAAATATCAAATGTCATTGTACCTGAGGTCTTCATCCGGAACCGACCCGATCAGAGCCAAGCTCCCTCTTAGAAGGTAACTCGACTAGGTCTACTTACACCTACACTACATACCTACCTAGGTAGACTAGTTACTTCTCAATGGGAGATCTCATCGTGCTTATATCCACACTCTAAACATGGATCGAGATGACGACGACTCCGGCATCCGCATCAGCATCAGCACCAGCGCCCGCAGGAAAAAGGACCTACTCCATGATCACGGGAGGAGCGCTGACGTCGTCATCGTCGTCCCATCATCATCAACATCATCATCAGCCACAAACCACCATCACCACCACTACCACCAGCACCACCAAAAAAAGGAACAACCATAAAAAAAAGAATGACAACCGCATCATCCTACACTTCGACTACGACTGCTTCTACGCCAGCGTGTTCGAGAACCTGGAACCGCGCCTGCGCGCCCGTCCCCTCGGGATCCAGCAGAAGAGCATCCTGGCCACGTGCAACTACGCCGCGCGGGCCCGGGGCGTCCGCAAGCTGATGTCGGTGGCCGAGGGGCGGCGCGTGTGTCCCGACCTCGTCCTCCGGAACGGGGAGGACCTGGCTCCGTTCCGGGATGCGTCGAGGAGGCTGTGGGGGGCATTTTACGCGCGCGTTGGCAGGTGGCGGCAACAGCAGGGCAGCGGTAGTGGTGGTGGAAAGGCCGTTTCTGAAGTCCGCATGGAGCGTCTTGGCCTCGATGAGGTTTTCGTAGATGTCACCGACGCCGTTGCCTATAACATGGCGCTGCTGAACCCCAATGTGGGTGCGCGGCGGGACTCGTTCTTCCATCTCTCGCCGACGGACCCGGAGGACGGGTTTGTGTTCGATGCGACGCGGTTTTGTGGGTGTGTGTATCCGTCGTCTACTCCTACTACTACTACTGCTGCTGCTGCTGCTGCTGCTGCTGCCGCCGACAACAAGTTGGCACAAGAAAAAGATAGAGAGGGGGATGGAGATAGAGAAGAAGATATCGATATCGCCGCCGCCATTCTCGACCACAGCGACCCCACGCACGTGCGTCTGATGCTCGGGTCGCACCTAGCAGGCCACCTGCGGCGCGTGCTAGAATCGGACTTCGGGTACACGTCGAGCGCGGGGATATCGACGAACAAAGCCCTGGCGAAGCTCGCGGGCAACGTGAACAAGCCGCGGAACCAGACGGTACTTGTGCCGGTGCAGGTCCAAGAGGGGGGCCAGCAGGACACGATCCAGGAGTTCCTGGACGCCCACCCGATCCGCCAGATTCCCGGCATCGGATCGCGGATCAGCGCGTTGATCCAGGAGTACCTATTTGCTGCGAACAATAACAATAATAATAACAACAACAACAATTACCGCGAGCGAGAGAACCCATTCCACAACAACAGCCCCACGGTCCGCGCCGTCCTCCACCACCGCGACCACCACCCGACGGGCATCATGTCGTGCGCGCTCCTGAACCGGATCCTGGACCGGCCGGGCCTCGAGCGCGGCGTCGGGACTAAAGTGTGGGGTCTGCTTCACGGGATCGACCCGTCGGAAGTCAAGAGAGTAGAAACGTCGGACCCCTCTACTTCTGCTTCTCTTTCTGCGTCTCCCCCCATCCCGGCGCAGATCAGCGTCGAGGATACGTACATGGCGCGGCCGCTGAACGGTGTTTCCGAGCTGGTGGGCGCGCTGAATGCGCTTGCCGAGGCGCTGGTGGGGAGGTTGTGGGGGGAGTTGACTGCTGTTGTTAATGATGGTGATGGTGGTGGTGGTGATGGTAGTGCGACCACAGCGATGGGTTCCGGAGAGGAAGGTGAAGAAGATGGCACATCTCAGATACAGACAGAAACGCAAAAGCAAAAGCAGAAGAAAAGATGGCTAGCCCACCCACGCACGCTGCGTCTCTCAACGCGGGCACTTCCTCGATCCCGACCCCCTACTACTACCACCACCACCACCACCACCACCACAAGCACCAGCAACCCCAGCTTCTCGCGCAACACCCGCAGCCAAGCCCTACCGACATTTGTATTCGACCTAACCCTAGACCGCAGCGCGATCGCCGAGCGTCTAGTGCGCGAGGCGCTGCTCCCGCTGTTTCGCCGTCTGCATACCGAGAGACAGGGAGGAGGCTGGAATCTAGCATTGTTGAACGTGGGGGTCACGAATATGGTTGTTATAGCGGCCGATGGGGATGCTGGAGGAGGGGGAGGAGGAGGTAGTGGTGCTAGTGCGAGGAACATCTCGTGGATGTTTCGGACGCAGGAGGAGAAGCTGAGGGAGTGGACTGCTTATAATGATGGTGTTGATGATCACAATGATCATGATAATCATGATGGGCATAATAATAATGGTAATGACAATGGTGGTAATGGTGACGAGAAGGACGGTTATGATGGTAATTACGGTGATAACGAAACGACGCCGCTACGCCCACAACCGCAACCGCAACCGGAACAGCTCCATCCACGCCATCACACCAGTAATAGCGAGCATGATTCCGATGACAAAGAAAAGGTGGCTATGGAAGTAGATGTAGATGATGATGCCAGACGCATCCCCAGCGGGAAGGAAGATACCAGCCAAGGAACAGCTTTCAAGGATGGTGATGATGGTGTCGGTATTGCCGTTTACGACGACAGCGATTGGGAAGAAGGCAACGTATGGGAGGAGAACGACTCCGACGACGACAACGATAACAACGACGATGATTACCATGACGACGGCGGTAGCATGCAGAAATGCCCGCGGTGCGGACTTGCCATGCCGATTTTCGCGATGTCCGCGCACGACAGGTTCCATGCTATGGGGGGCTAGGTTGGCCAGAGGTGTATCCAGTGCTTCTCCTACTTACCCACCCCCCTTTTAACGGCGACAGCCTCTAGACCAATAACTATATAAGATAGAGAAATAGATACCCCATACATCCATCTATCCATGCAGTATATATTTGTAACTGTGATTCTCTTAAACCATGCCAACCTAAGTAAAACGACCTTCACGTGGACAGTACACAGCGCAGGATGGGCGGTAGGTATAGTATAGTAAATTACATGAATACATGCAATGGGGGGGTATTTATTTTTGCACACCTATGGACAATAGTCTTCCTAACCCTATATACGCCTGCCTACCGGCCTTCCTGCCTTTCTCGTGAAAACCCTTCCTTCCTCCCATCCATCCGTCCATCCATCCATCCATCCGTGTCGGCCGCAGCCGTTATCCCATATATAACAAGAGGAAACCTGCCTATATCGCAGGTTTCCTCAAACTTAACAATACTCCTTTTTTAAGACACTTCACACATACCAACCACCTCGGTCTCAATAAACCGTACAGACTGTATCTAGACCATAAAGACGAGCGTGACGTTACCTCGCAGCCGGTATTTGCTAGACCCGATCGTCAAATCTAATGTTGAATGATGCTTTTAAGACTCTAGGCTGGCCAGCTCCTCGTTTCCCTTGATTAACTCTTCGAGCCAATCGGCAGCCATGGTCAGCATCATGCTCTTGCTATAGCCGCTGGAGCTGAGGTTCGGGACAATCTGGCCGAGATCATGATAGCCTTCTTTGATGGCCCCCCTCCTCTTCTGCTCGCTCTTGATATGGTTCTCCCTCTTTTGGGTCTCGGACAGGTTTTCTCTCGCGGCCTTGGACCCATTTACTGCCGATCTCCGTCGTTTCCCAGACGCATCTTTAGGATTTGTAGAACTCTCCGGCAGCCCGTTCACGTCGGCTTTCGATTTCCGTTTCTTCGCCGGCGGTTTCGGAGGGATTGGCGACAACCGATCATCTTCCTCCCCAGGTTCTTCTTTGGGCTTGCTCTTCCGGCGTTTAGTGGGGGAAGACACAGGTACATATTCCTCCTTAATATGATCATTCAGCGTCCCACGTTGTGTATCTACAGTAATATGCTCTCCATTTCCTACGGGGCTAGACGCTCGGGTAGTGGCAGCGCTTTTATTGAGCTCCAAGCATTGTAAGTAACTAATACGCTTTTGCTCCAGAACTTCGTGCGTATCTTTCCGAGAAGGTGGGACAAAGCCCTGCGGTTTAGCAAAACTTGGGTCCGAGCCCCATTGGAGATCTGGAGTTTCGCTTATTCGCTGCTGCTGCTGCTGCTGTTGGTGCTGCTGTTGGTGCTGCTGTTGGTGCTGCTGCTGCTGTTGTTGCTGCTGTTGCTGCTGCGTATTTGACCCACTGTCGCTAGTGTCTCCAAACATCATAGCTCTGAAGTGGGCATCGGATGCAACTACGGGTGGATTCGGCCGAACGGGACTTCTCCTTCGCTGGGTCTTCATAGGATGTCTAGGGATTGGTCTTACGTTTTCCACGCCAGAATGTAGAGGATGTGATAGGAAGTTTGTTCCATTAACCGCACTATTCCGAGATGGTTGTGTATTTTGGTGCCCACTTTGAAGTGCTGTTAAGACAGCAGCCACATCGGCCTGAGCGGCAGTATCAAAGTGTGACTGGGAGGTAGGAGGACGATGATGTTGCTGGGTCGCATGGTGATGCGAAGGGGCCATCATCGGTGGTTGGCTATAACTGAATGCTTCTGGTAAAGAGGGGGGAGCTGGCATTCCTGGGTTCGAGGACAAATTGTTGAGTTGAGATTGCTGTTGGCCGAAAGATGTTGCCGTCCCCATAAAGGTCGGCGGAAGGTCACTTAGCCATGCATCAGAGAAATTTAGACCCTCCCCAAACGCAAAGTTGTAGTTATTTGAGTCGAAATATTGAAAGAAGTCATCTAATCGTCCTGAATCGTCACTGCTGAGTACAGGAGGCCCTTGAGGCGGATCGGGGGCAGGAGCATCGAAATAAGGGAAGTCTTGTGAATCTTGAATTTGCACTAAACAAATAACATTATGTTAGTTATGGAAATCTTCAAGTACGGAATATTATCACAAGGAGTAAGAATAGTAAAATAATAATTTAGCGAAGAAGACGAAGAATGACGTACAGCCAAAGGGCAAATTGCCGTCAGGCGGCTGAGACGAACCCATTCTGGGACGTTGTAAGACAAGCATGGGCGCTTCGTGATCGGGTATATCGAAGGATCTAAGCTGTATGGAAAGTTGCCTGTGAATCACAAGGCAATAGACTTTGCGTGCGTATAGCGCAATCGCCGTACTACAATCTGACCAACATTTCCAACAACCGAGCTAAATGCGATGTGCACCGGTAAGAGATTTCTTCGCTGTCAACCTCAATACCACAATCAACCAGGTGAATATATCTCGTATTTATATGGAGTGCCACAAGGGTCTCGACGGCACCTGTGGCGGTTCAAGATATTAATGTGCGCTGGTTACCGAGCTTGCGATATTGTCTCGTTATAGAAGGACTTGCTGTTCGAATGTTCACATTGATGCTGACTGTGCACTCGATCAAAAAATGTATGCGAAGGCGTTAGGTAGAATATCACCACCTATGAATAAGAAACCACGTAGACCGAATGATCCAAGTTTACCTAAACATCAAGGTATAACTAAGGAAAGGTATGAGGAACATGAAGGTATTGACTCGGCGAGGTTCCACACCTTTGTAAGGTTAGTAGGCCCGTATCATCGAACTAGCCTAGAAATGTCAAATTTCACCCTAACTAGAAGACAGCAGCAACGTTGATTTCAGCGGAGGATAAAATGTCCGCGACTCCGGAGAAATGTTGCCAATACCAAATTCTAATTAAGCTGAAATTTAGTAACAGGTATTGAATAACTCTAATTATGTGTTAAAAGAGAGCTGTTCATTAGTTGTTCCTGGAGCAACTTTAGCATAGTTAGATGGGTGAGTTGTCGGATGGATGGAGGTCGGTAGCAGTTACGGTGGTGGTGCAATAGACTTGAGCTTCTGGTTGTGATGGGGTAAGTGAGAGCTTGTGATGCGGACTGCGGGCAGTAGCTAGCGTAGGTAAACATGCTGCAGCAATTGCTACATAGCAGTAAGTACATACATACAATAGTTGCAGGTGGGTAGGTGCAATACATATGGACCCACTCCAGCACTACACTATAAAGAGTGACGACGGGGAGAATTAAGACAATTCATGATTCCTCTCTACATGTTCATTGGAAACTCTGAAGGACGGTTGGGAGTTTCAGACCATTGCTATTATACATTAGGTAATATCCAATTCACTACTTACTTACTAACTAGTTAGTAGGCACTGGAATTTGGTTATAGAAAAGAACGTGAATGAATATGTACATGCACGTACCGTCCCGCAGGTAGACAAGTAGAGGTAGTTGGGGTTAATGTAACTTTATGGAGGGAACGCCAAAGAACGGACAGGACCTTCGTAGCTATTCGGTCACCTGCGGCCCAACAAGAGGGGCAACATTGAAGAGGTAATTTACAAGTGCATATGTAGCTAGTACTAGGCTTGATGAAGCAATCGGAACTTATCTCTCTATCGGGTTCCTATATCCTTAAGTAATACCACCAATACTGTAGTATAAGTAATTAATTGATTTCCATACACTGAAGGAACCCCTAGCTTCTGCCTGTTAATCATATTTCTATATCTGCCAGTAAAGTACTTCTTAATTTTAGATTCACATAGTTGTTTATGAATAACGAAGTGTGTTACATGTTGAGCAAATACCAAACTGAACAACCTCCTTGATAGCCTTTGGAATTCCAGACTTGGGGATTCAGCCAACCTTCTCTTTGAAACAATCATTTTCTAAAGAACTCACTTACGATGATAAAGGAAAGCTTACCTCAGGCCACCCCCTACCACGTATCTACAATAGATTCTTACCTAGCAGTTGACTAGGTATGCTCTGTCAAGTCTAGTTAGGCTCTCCGAGCTCGAAGGTTCAATCACATGTCAAAAAATCACAGCAACATTTTTTGTTTCTCCATTAAAAAGACTCCCACCATCCGCCTCCTCCTCCCCTAGCTTAGTTTAAAAGACATGCATCAACAAGCGTCACCAAAAAACCAGATTCCATGAACACGCCAAGATAACCCCGTTTCCTCCTTCACCTTCACTGCCGGTCCAATGCTTCGATGTTATTTGACCAGCTAGCTGTTTCGTCACACGGAATACCACATATGTAGATACATGGGAGATGGAGCCCTATCACTACATATACATGCAAGCTAAGTAGGTCCCCAACTGAAGATATCACATGTCAGAACTCAGTTCACTGCTCTCAAGTCCAGGTTAGGTAGTTACCTGAAGAGGAATAATCGAGTTCTTCCTTTCTTACCCCTTAACTTTTCTATACTAATGAGAAGTAAATGTGTCTTCTTTTCATTCTTTCTGTACGAATTTCCTTGCCTGTACAACTCTCAAGTTGGATTGGTGAATACTTGCTCGTTCATTCTGTTGGACCTTTGAATGTTGAATACGTCAGCGTCCCTTGCTTCCTTAGTATACTGTAGGCTAGTGTTCAAGTAATAGTTTACAGGAATCCTAATTCGTTTGACTTGATATAAATTTCTCATTCGTTCTGCTTAATATAGAATGCTCGAAGGGAGTCAAAGTTGCTACAGAGCTAGCTCTATTCTTAAAGGTGTCAAGGTGTTCAGCGTGTGTGTATGGGTTCAACACCACTTTGGGGGTATCGGTGAATTTAGATTTTACATCTACGTAAGATTTCAGTGGATCAACGATAGCCGATTCAAGCAATTCCTATCCCCGCAATGTCGATTGTGCTACGTGCCGATCCAAATAGTTACATCAGGTACATACATATTTGTACGTACATGCCAGACATATCGTTGTCGATCTTCAATGCTTGAAAAGCGTACCTAAGGTGACTGTTTTGGATACAGATCTGATCTCCCCCTCTCTGTCGTTTGGTTACACACTATATGGTTAACAGGTCTATTGGAACTCTTCTTTTTTTTGCCGAGGCTTTCAGGCTCTTAGTTATCTCCAGGAACTACTTACCTGTTCCTAAGTTACTCCAAATTTAGAATTGCAAATCACCAACCCTTTTGTAGAACTACCAACCTTACCTCCCAAATTATACCCAGGCATTTGTGCCTACATATCATTTAGCTTAACCTTGAAACACAACAGAACTGCTTCTCTTCAACCCTATGAAAATATTCTGAAGCATTCACAGGTAGATAGGCATATTCCACATATGTTATATACATACATCATTAGAACCCTTTATTAGCAGGACGGGTTAAAATAGTAATACAAGGCTGACTTTATTGTCGCGGCCGAGACGCGAAAGTCGCGACGGACGGACGACACCCCCCTTACACCTACATCTACTTACCCATGACCTCCTCAACACTGCTGCAGCACCGGGTCCACAATAACAATAGTAGACTGAAATGGGATGAGTCTATACCGCCTATCCTAAGGCCTCTGCTCCGGGCCTACGTTCTGGGCTATGCGTCTTCCGTCGGTCCGCGGGTAGTCACGTTGGTGCTGCAGCACGTTGCGAGGGGGAGGAGGCGGCGGAAAAGGGGCAACAGCAGTAGCAGCAATGACCTCCCAAAGGTGCCGAACATCATTCAGCCGCCACGCGAGCCCTTCGTCCAATCGCTGTGTCGCATCTTACGATGCGGCTTCCATGTCCGGAGATTCCCGGCCTTTTGTGCTGCCTTTATAGGTGGCACTACCCTATTAGAGGTGAGCGAATGAGGATTGCATAGTGCGTTAGGTGCTGAAAAGGTTGTTGTTGTTGCTACGGATCTCGCTTCGAATGATGCCTCGTTGTCCTGCTTGCTTCCGGTAAACTATAGATCGATCAATGGCTGACTTGCTTGGCTAGTGTTTACTACTCAAATCTTTGCCTCGGCTGCTTGGTCAGTTATCGGAGGTAACTCTTCAACGGTAAGTTGCTATCCATACCATCTCCATTGGGTCACCTATCGAGTGACAATTTGCCAGCATAGTCATGGTTTATCTATCTCTTATAGTATATAACTAATATTCTTCCAGGCTCTCACGATGGTTTGCCAGTTTCATCGCTGCTTGGTTCAGTCTTCGGCTGTTGCAGTCAAAGCATTATGATAGCTACTCCGAGACAGCCACCATAGACTCAGATCCCCCATCAAATCCGAAAGAGAAGAAAGTCACGCGCTACGCAGGTCGAACTCTCGACTTGACACTCTTTGCAGCATGCAGAGCAGTGGATGTCGTAATCGGAGAACTATGGGCACTGCGACGGAAGCGCCGCGTAGCCTCCAATCAATGGACTCGAGTATGGACCCCCCCTTATCTTCACGAAATAACTACCTCACTACTAACACAGCTCAAAAACAAAAGTTCGAATCAACCATAAGCCGTCTAACAGACCCAGCGATATTCGCCACATCGAGCGCCCTAATAATGTGGGCATGGTTCTACCACCCGTGGCAGCTCCCCCGCGCCTACCACAAATGGATCAGCACGGCGGCATCCGTGGACCCGCGCCTGATCGAAGCGCTGCAGCGCTGCCGGCGCGGCTCGCTCCTGTACGGCGAGGACGCGGGCCACGCGCCGCTCTTGCAGTCTATGTGCGCGGAGTACGGCTGGCCCGCCGACTGGGGCGATCCCGCGAAAGCCATCCCGTTCCCCTGCGAGATGGTCCACATGGGCACCGGTCCCTCCTGCGAATACCACGCCCTGTCGCGCTTCGCCCGCTCCTTCAAGTGGGCCATGGCTACGTACCTGCCCCTGAACCTGCTGATCCTAACCAAGAGGCGCGACATGCGCGCCGTGGCGGTCGCCGTCCGGAACGCGGCTAGGTCGTCGGCCTTCCTGGGCGCTTTCATCGCGCTGTTCTATTATGGCGTCTGTCTGGCGCGGACGAGGGTCGGGCCTCGCGTTCTTCTTGGTGGTGGTGGTGTTGGTGTTGACGTTGATGATGAGGATGGGGATGGGGATGGGGGGGATGCGAAGGAGGCGAGGGAGAAGGAGCAGACGCGCGTTAGACAGTGCCTTGACTCCGGCGCCTGCGTCGGGACGGGCTGCTTCCTCTGCGGCTGGAGTATCCTCCTCGAGAAGCCCGGCCGCGTAGCGAATATGGCGCTTTTCGTGGCCCCGCGCGCCCTGGCTACCCTCCTCCCCCGCCGCTATCCTCGCGATAAGCAGTGGCGCGAGACGCTGGCCTTTGCGCTTAGCTCGGCCGTCGTGCTGACGTGCGTGCGGGAGAACCCGGTGAGGGTGCGGGGCGTGCTTGGGAAGGTCCTGAAGGTGGTCTTGGAGCCATAGGTAGGGTTGGTTCTTTCTACGGTGATACGATTGTAATTATGTATTATTATGTATGTGTGGTGCATTGTGTAACCGTAATCTTGTGTGGTCTTGATCATCATGGGCGGTAGGACTTTATTTCCGGGGATATTGCATCGAGCATAGGGTAAAGGAGGGAGGAATGGATGCATGGATATGTCCTGGAAAAACATACCTAGTCGGCAAGTACCAATCCGGTCCGCTACATAAGTTTAATCAGTATAATATGTACGATAATTGTATGCAATAATAATTACATAAACTCCACGGCGAACCGATAATCAAGAAGTTTTGACTCTATACGAGATCAACATATCTCATTAATCCCTGCCTGCTTACGAATACGTTGAACACGGAGCGAATCGGCGTTTCCATCCCGCTCCGGGCTCAAAGTCTGACCTACAAATCGGTGAGCTATCCGGCCGATCACGTAACTTGACATAACAGAACGAGCCAACACCAAACCGGCGTCAGGCTCCATGGAGTTCCGGGGAAGGACCACGTTATAATCGGATCTCAATATTCCACCGTATGCCACAACAGTAAGAAAAGTAAGGGAACACCGGTATCTAGGTATGCTGGAAACCACGGATGGAAAATGGTTATAAATAGGGGGTTTGTACCCCGAGACTCTCCTCTGCGTATTTCGACATCATCCCCAAGATCGTACCGGTATTATATTCTCCCACGAACAGATTCAAGCCCCAGTACCTCACTTTCCCCATCTTCCTCCTCCCAAAGAAAACCACATACATATAAGTACCTATCTATCTAAGAAAGAAAGTATCCAAAATGTCAGCGAACGCCATGTTCTTCAGCCCGACCCCGCAGGGCACCTACCACCACACGAGCTACAGCTCGATCGACCCCACGCAGCAGCCGCAGCTCTCGACGCGCGGCAAAGCTGCCCTCGTGACGGGGGCGGGGACGCCCGGGATCGGGGCCGCGATCGCGGCGTCGCTGGCGCGGTCCGGGATCTCGTGGCTGGGGCTGCTGGGGCGCCGCGAGACCACGCTCCTGAAGACGCGGGATGCCGTCGTTTCGGAAGCCAACAACAACAACAACAAGCAGACGCAGGTGTGGGTCCGCGAGGTCGACGTCGTCGATGCCGAGGCTGTCGAGCGCGCCGTGGAGGAGTTCAAGGCGTTCGTTGGGGAGAAGGGGGGTAAGGGTCAGGGGCAGGGGCAGGGGATTGATATCCTCGTTGCGAATGCGGGCTATATGCCCGACCTGGCGGGGGTGGTTGACGCTGATCCGGTGGATTGGTGGAGGGGGTTCGAGGTTAATGGTGAGTACGAATGGGAGCGAGCGAGCGAGAATATCGACTTCCTGGTCATCTCACCTTTTTCTTTCCTGCTTCCCAATTGTCTTGGGTTAAGGGCCTGAACTTCCACTTTTTCTGTCCAGACTCATATGCTCTATCTCCCATCTTTTTTATACCTAAAATGTCCTATAACTTACCCCCCTCCCTCCAAAAACAGTCAAAGGCAACTTCAACCTCCTCCGCTCATTCGCTCGACACGCCGCCCCCAAGAACCCAGACAACGACAGCAGCGGCGCGGTCGTCATCCACGTCGGCAGCAACTCCACGCACCTCCCGCACATGCCGGGGTACTCGAGCTATAGGGGCAGCAAGCTGGGCGCCACCAAAGTATTCGAGATCTTCGGACACGAGCAGAAGGACGACAGCGGAAGCGGAATCCGCGTGATGCAGATCCACCCGGGTCTGATTGGCGGCACGGGGATGTCGGCGAAGTTCGAGGCTAGCGCTTCGGGCCTGGAGTGGGATGATGGTGAGTTTTTTTTTTTCCCTTACTTAACAAACCCTTTTACTAGGTAGTTTACACATGTGGAAGAGGAATCATGAAAGTGAGTTTTGATCTTGGTAGCTAATCTTCTGGACTGGGGCGGTTTTGAATTACAGTTTCGCTGCCGGCTGATTTCGTCGTCTGGGCTGCGAGCGATGAGGCGAGGTTCCTGGATGGGAAGTTCGTTTGGGCGAATTGGGATGTGGAGGAGCTGAAGGCGATGAAGGATAAGATTGAGAGTGATGAGAACATCTTTACGTTCAACTTGGTTGGATGGCGATGATTTTTCGTCGGTTACGCTTTCTTAAGTAGATCGGCTGGGTTATGGATTGCTCCTATGAATCTACATAATACCTAAGACCCTAAGAGAACGCAGGTAGCTTGGTCGAAACTTCATTGTATATTTACCTAAGAAAGGCTGCTGTGAGAGAACAAGAACTGCTAGAAGTGTTGCAGAGAATCTTGTGCTTTAGCTGTTTGCAACTTTTGGAATTATAAGTATTCATCCACCCGCCTCAAATGTGGTGCCTGATTGTAATTGGTGGTAAGGGCTACGATGAATATCTACGTGGTTCTTATAGCTTATTCCGAAATGTGTACAATTCCCCCTTTTCATATAATACCAAAAGTTCGCCGATATTTAACAAATATTATTTCTCCTTTATTTCCACTCCATCTAGAAGCAGACGCCACGTAATTACTGGTATATGTCTACATCACAGCATTATACATATTAGAATATATTTGCGCCATTTGCGAGAGTTCCTTAACATCTCTGTTGCTACCTACTCGAAAGACACATTAATATTACCAATTCATAATGGAAAGCCTGATGGTCACAAAGTAACTAGACGAACCTATGAAAAAATACTTGTTCTCATATCATTATATTAACTTGTATACGTACGTAGGTATATTTGTCGACATGCTAGCATCACGTCTCATTATCAACCTCCCAGTAGCCTCGTAACCCCCATTCCCTAGGTACTTAACTCAGCACCTCATGATCATTACCACACACACAACACGACCAACCTCTCACGACCTCAACCAACAGCAAACGCCCAACACGAACACGCAAACCAGCGCGTCGCCGCGCACCGTGCTGAAGATCTGAAAGTACCGCAGCCCGTGCTTCATGTAGGCCTGGAAGGGGCCCGGCAGGAACCCGCTGACGCTCCACAGGATGCCCGTGGGCGGCGGCCGGCTCTGGTCGAGGAAGTAGCGCGTCGTCAGCAGCACGGCCTCGATCGACGTGAACAGGTAGAAGAAGTAGGCGCGGGTGTGCTCGATCGCCGCCACGTCTTCTTCTCCGTTGCTGGTGCTCGCAATAGCCGAGTCCTCGCGTTCCGTCTTCGTCCCCGTGAACGTCGTCGTCAGCGCCACGTACAGCCCCAGCCCCACGGCGAAGATCGCGTGCAGGATCCGCCACAGGTTCGCCGTCTTGTCCGTCGCCGTATGCTGCGCCTGCTGCATCGGAGACATGCCGGGCGGCATCCCGGCTGATCCTCCTCCTAACCCCGCGAATAGGTTTTCCATCCCCGTGCCGGCGAACGGGTTTGCACCGCCGGGACCACCACCAGGACCACCACCCGGCATCGGCATCCCTCCACCGGCCATCATCTGCGATAGCATCTTCATCATGGGGTCTTCTTCCATGCCCTCCATCCCGGGGACTGGTGGTGGTGGTTGCTGTCGTTGCTGTGACCGTGGACCCACACCGATCCCGGCGCCGCCCAAGAATGGGTTTTGGGCCGGGTTGTCGAGACCGAGCATCATCTGTCGGAGCTGGTCTTCGGAGATGTTGGATGATGGGCCGGTGCTGTCGGCGGCGGCGGAGGGTTGGCGGACCGTGGTGCCAGGCTCGTAGTAGTGCTTCGAAATGTCGACTTCCTCGGGGTCTTCGTGGTTCTGCGCTGCTGCTGGTGCTGGAGTTGCTGAGGGTTGCGAGGGCGGTGGTGATTGTGACTGGGATGGTGGTGGGTCTATGTAGTTATGTAAATATATCCGTTAGAGACAGAGAAAAGGCTTCATGGATATAGCATAATAATGGAATATGCGTGCCGATCAACTAACCTCGTTGTACGCCGCCTCCCAAGCCGGTAATCTTATTCAGCCGCGCCGCTCCTCCAGCTCTGATCTTAGCCTCGCGACGTTCCTTGCGCAAACGGGCCTGCTCAGCTGCACGAGCGGCAGCGACATCTTCTGGGGATTGAACCGGCTCGGTCATTTCGTTCCTTCTAGATCGCGCCTTTGTTGATTAAGGACTAGACTCGAATGCCCTAAGTCAGGCATGTATGTATGTATGTACCTGGATCAGATTACTTGTTTGTGTGAGACCTGCGTCGATAATTAAATGAAGTTTTTTGTTGGTCGTGGTGGGGGCGACTGAGTTTGGTGGTGAGTTGTTCCAAGGTGAAGGTGGAACGTGGAACGTGGAACGTGGAACGTGGTGCTGTTCCTGACGCTCGCTGCTGACTGCTGCTGTTGTGGATCTTATCGATAAAGAATTTATAGCTAATCAACGTCATTATCCATTTCATAGGGCTACTTAGCGCATAAATTTTTGGAATTTTTGGGGCTCTTAAGATCAATATCGAGTCGCAAAACTTCGAATGTAAAAGAGGAGGGATATGCATTGTTATTATACCGGAGGATGCTTCACCGGGCCCCAATATCGAGATGGTTAAACACAGCTCTCAGGATCACTGAGAGGCCAACCCAGGTCGAATTACCCATTTTCCTTTGCCCATCACTTCGACCATCTTTGCATCGCCGGAATGTAGCGGAAGCTGCGCCGGCATATCGAGCTCGCAATTTACAATGGAGGTCACAGCAACAGCGACGCTTCCATGCGCAAGCAGATTTGTCTACTACTGCATCGACAGTTCCAGATAACCCTGCGACTGAAAGCTTGCCGATCCATAAGCTTCCCAAGCAATGTACAGGTTGTGGTGCTCTGTCGCAATTCTCCTTTCCTGACCAGCCTGGATACTACGAGCTGAATCGGAAAGCTGTGCGAAGGTATCTTGGGGTAGAGCCCCCACGAGAAAATTCTAGGGATAGGATCGTCGAGGATGCACTCAGAGATTTAGATCCTGAAACTTTAGAGAGAGAAGGCATCGATCTTAAGGCTTACGGGGAGACAAGACGTACGTACCCCTTGATACTATTTTATTATATATACCCTCGTGCTAATATACCACAGCTTCATCAACACCCCAGAAGGCCCCTTTGTGCGAGCGATGCCATTTGTTGTTGCACAATAATTCTGGAAAGTCTATATTCCATCCTACCATTGACTCCATAAAGGATACTCTATTGGAATCGCCATACAAATACAACCACGTTTACCATGTCCTTGATGCCGCTGATTTTCCCATGTCAATACTCCCAGGGATAAATCAACTCTTAGACCTGATGCCACTGCGTTCCAAGAACCGTCGATCAAGAACGGGTCGCTACTACCATGGCCAGAAAACCGAATTGAGCTTTATCGTCACCCGTTCTGACTTACTGGCTCCGACAAAGCCCCAGGTTGATAAACTCCTACCGTATCTCCAAGATGTCTTACGAGATGTGTTGGGCCGAAGTGGTCGTCATGTTCGACTAGGAAATGTTCGATGTGTTAGCGCTAAGAGAAGCTGGTGGACGAAAGAGCTTAAAGAAGATATTTGGAAACGAGGTGGGGCTGGATGGATGGTAGGCAAGGTTAATGTCGGGAAGAGTCAACTATTCGAGGAAGTTTTCCCAAAAGGGAGGATGGAGCAAACTCCATCCAACCGTCAGATTACCGTCGACATGTATGCCAGGAAGGACAATGATAATCCATTGTTAGAGGATTCAGCGTCAACCCTGGCTACTCAGGAAGATGAGGGAGAACACAGCCTTCCTGAGGAAGACGACCTTGATGCCTATTCACTGCTGCCTCCTGCCCCGGAAGAGACAAACTATCCTCAAATGCCCCTGGTCTCTGACCTCCCAGGAACCACCGCATCCCCTATCCGAGTACCATTTGGAAACGGTCGTGGGGAGTTGATCGACCTGCCTGGGGTGGAACGTACAGGGCTCGAACATTACGTGAAGGAAGAGCACCGATCATCTCTCGTCATGAAGTCCCGGATCGTCCCCGAGCAGCTAGTCCTGAAACCGGGCCAGTCCCTGCTAATCGGAGGATTCATCCGCATCACGCCAAGGGATCCGTCCCCCATCATGCTATCCTACGCGTTCACGCCCATCAAGCCGCATCGCACCTCCACCGAGAAAGCCATCGCGATCCAGGAACAGACGAGCGAGGTAAACGTCGACAACATAGCAGCCCCCGGCACCGGCGAGAAGACCAAGCTCGCCGGCTCTTTCGAGCTGAGGTGGGACGTCACGAGGCAGCGCACCGGCCCCCTGACCAGAAGAGACGCTGTGGGCTTGCAGGTCGATCGGCTCCCTTACCGCGTCCTCTCGACCGATATCCTAATCGAGGGCGTGGGGTGGGTCGAGCTCGCCGCACAAGTACGCACGAAAGACCTCTTTGCACCCAAGCCCAACTCTAATACCGATTCTACGGGAGCACCATTGTCTCAAAAGGGGGACCAAGAACAACCACCAGAACAAGAACAACAGCCTCTCCAGTCCGAGAAGGGACTTTCCGCGCTAGAGAGACTAGAAGCAATGGCAGAGGATCCGAATCAGAAGAAGAAGAACAACAATAACAATAATAGCAGCAGCAAAGAGAAGAAGACGCCGCCACCGCTGTCCCCACTAGCCCCGGTGCAAGTGGAGGAAATGGAGGCAAACTGGCCTATCGTCGACGTGTATAGCCCCGAGGGCAAGTTCATCGGCTCCCGTAGACCCATCAACGGCTGGATGATGAACAAGCCGAAGGTGACGGCGGAGCAGAAGCGCAAGAGGCCCAGGAAGAGCATGAAGGGCGCGAAGAAACTCGACAAGCAGCGTCGAAGGGTGAGGGAGGCGGGCGGTAGTGGTAGTGGTGGTGGTAGTAGTAGCTTCTAGTACCTACCTACCTGGGTAGGTGAGAGATAAGATGGTCGAACAACTATACCGTACTAGATATGGTTGTGTAAATTGTTGTATCTGTCAAGTTATATTGTATATATACAACCGCGTGTATATCTAGCATTTGAGCACTGTATAATATCAAAGAACTGAATCTCCTCACCATCATGGTATCAATCAGGGTCCGAGGACCCCTAAAGGGATCTACAGGGTAGTTAAGGCGGGGGACAGAGGCGCTATTTCTCCCACAGCACCCCTCCATTGCTCAGGGCCATGCTGGGCGCCACTATCGATAAAGCTAGAACGCGAGCTACCTAGTTATGTAGGAACTTACCTAGGCTGATTTATGACATCCACCAAGTCAAGCATATCGCGATCCTCACTTTCACATGCAGTAGTTATTTAGCTGTTTGTCTGTTATTCTTCGCAGACTTTTTTTATAGCCAAGACGTATCGCAAATATATCGCCTCTATTACACTGAATCTCTGTGGTGTGATGCCTCTCCCGGCGCCATGAGCCACCAACGCTATCCCTCCATTGACCCGGTCAAGGAGCCGCACTCGGTCTCTCTCAAAGTGCTACGGTAAGTCTCGTCTGTCTTCCCTTTCTTTCATGAACTAAATTGTGCCCAACCTACTCCACGAAATACTTGTATATATTATCGCTCTAAATACCTACATAAAACCGACATACAAAACTAACACTTACTTGCTCTACTCCAGACTCTCCAGACCATCCCTCGTGACCCAGCATCCCCTACAAGCGCCCTTCACCTCCTCTGCCCACAACCATGACACAGCAACAGCTCCAATGCCCGCATCACTTGCGTACGGCAGCAGCAGCACCACCTCCACGGACACCGCCGCGAAGAACACAACCACGAACCCGACCCCCTTCCTCCTAGCGCCGATCCTAAACCTACCGCCATCGTTCGGATCCGCCTACGTCGGGGAGACATTCAGTTGCACTCTATGCGCGAACCACGACATCCCTCCGGATCCGGTCGTTGGTGCTGGAATAACTTCACCTGGTGGCGGTGGCGGTGGCGGTGGGCAACTAACAGCAGCAGCAGCAATTGCCCAGCAACAACAACAGAAAAAGAAATTCATCCGCGACGTGCGGATCGAGGCGGAGATGAAGACTCCCGGCTCGGGGGGTACGGTGCAGAAGCTTGTCTTAGGACCTCACTCCTCTTCTCAAAACCTCGGGGATGTAGATGCAGGTGAAGGGGGAGGAGGAGGATCAAGTGACGGAACAGATCTCGAGCCCAACCAGACGCTCCAGCGCATCGTCAACTTCGACCTCAAAGAAGAAGGGAACCACGTCCTCGCCGTCACCGTCAGCTACTACGAGGCGACGGAGACGTCGGGCCGCACGCGCACCTTCCGGAAGCTGTACCAGTTTATATGCAAGGGATCGCTGATCGTTCGGACGAAGGTCAGTCCGCTGCCTTCGTTCTTCTCGTCGTCGTCGGCGGGGGATGGGGACGTCGTGGTGCCAGCGGGGAAAGGAGGGAAGAAGGGGAAGAAGAAACTACCACCACCACCACTACGGAAAAAAGGCAGATCCTGGGCCATGGAAGCCCAGCTCGAGAACTGCAGCGAGGACGTCATGCAGCTCGAGCGCGTCGGTCTGGACCTGGAGGCCGGCTTCCGCTACGCCGACTGCAACTACTGGGGCAGCAGCAGCGCGGGGGCGGCCACGAAGAAACCCGTACTTCATCCCGGCGAGGTGGAGCAGTGCTGCTTCGTGGTAGAGGAAGAGGCCGAGGACGCGGCCGCCGTGACCGACGTGGACAGAGACGGGGGCCGCATCGTCTTCGGCGTCCTCGGCATCGGCTGGAGGAGCGAGATGGGCAATAAGGGGTTCTTGTCTACGGGCAAGCTCGGCACTAGGGTTGCTACTACTGCTGCTGTGCCGTGATGGGAATGTGATGAGTCTGATGTGTTATGTTATGTTCTGCTTTTGGTTGGTTGGACTGGTTGGGCTCACTTTGAACTTCGACGGGCTACGCTACGCTTGCTATGATAGGTGCAAGTCATGTCACGATGGGAAGATTGCGCTACTGACGGCGCGGGAGAGAGCGCTGGAGTCGGCGAGGCTTACCGGACTACTACGTGCGTACGAGGATCGCTGGTTGGTTGGTTGGCTGGCTGGCTGGCTGGCTGGCTGGCTGGCTGGCTGGCTGGCTGGCTGGCTGGCTGGCTGGCTGGCTGGCTGGCTGGTTGGTTGGTTGATTGATTACACGCGTCTGCCAGCTACTTAACTACCTACCTACGTGTTCTCCGGTTTTCATGTGTAGGTACTCCTGTTCCTGGCAGACATACATACATTCGATTCAGCTATGGAGACATCCAGCCAGCTAGGAAACGGGGCATCGCATGCAGAAACGCCATCTACTACGTGCCCATATTATATTACTCGAACTACCTAAGTGCCTCCTGGTCTAGACCCAGCCAGCGAGCTAACCAACCAACCAACCTTATCATTAGAGGTGTAAATAAGGTTTCAGCGGCGGCACGAAGCGAGAACGAGGCGCAAATCAATCGCAATGAGAGGGGGGTGCGGGATAGAGAGTCCCGAGCCGCTCTTAAAGCTTATGTAGCTCTAGGTCTGCACCGGGATGGATGGATGGATTGAGGTGGGGGAGAGTCTGTCTCAATGGTAGCAGGAACATGAATCAGCTATTTACCTACTTACCTAGGTAAGGTATATGTGTAGCTGTTTATGCGCAGAAGGGTACTGCTTGATGTCTACCTCTGTACGACAAGGTTCAGGGCGAGTCATTGGGTGATGTCACCACTATATAGATAGATACATATGTAGACAGCTATATGCTCACATATACCTAGCGAGCAGGCAAAGTCCTTGTCAAGAATTAAGTTAGTTAGGGATGTAGCTCCTTATATGCTTTGGGGCTTATGATGTGACTATGTACTACACATATAATTCGTTCGTCTGTACATTCTCAATAGATTGTGAGTAGGTAAGTGAATGAGCGATATTGATTGCAGCTAGCCATCTCGAGATTCAATGGCTACCTGTCTGTATCAAGACAAGACACATCTGTGCGTATGCACGTAGCTGCTCATCACCACATGTGCGAGTCCAAATGAACCTTATTAGACCCTCTTGAAGGCCTACACGTGTTTGCTAGGTTAGGTATGTAGTGAGTTCTGCATGACTATATGCAGGTTTGTTTATTTGTTTATATTCTTACATACTTATCCATGGCGGCCTCGAGGTCCAGGCGGCGCCGCCCAACCAATCAACCGACGTTACTGCCGTACTCATGTGTGTGTGTGTGTGTGTGTGTGTGTGTGTGTGTGTGTGTGTGTGTGTGTGTGTGTGTGTGTGTGTGTGTGTGTGTGTGTGTGTGTGTGTGTGTGTGTGTGTGTGTGCGTGTGTGTGAATGGATGTATGGATGGATGGATAGACGTGTCTGTAAATCATATAAAAAATACCCGAGGGTGTGGTTCCCGACGAGGGACTTGAGGGGTAATTAATTATATTCTTCAATGTTAGGCTATTGGGATACTACGTAATTAATTACATGGAGATGGATGCGTAGGTTTCAGCCCAATGATACCTCGGGTATACCCATCCACCATCCATCCATCCATCCATCCCTTCCCTTTCATCATATGATAGTACGTAAATAAAATGGTATGGACCACGGCTGCATGTACGTATGTAGGTATAGGTATGTCGTCAGTCCTATCCACCCTGCCTGCTCGTCGAGATACATACATGAGTTAGCTGCTGAACTAACACTGAATAGAGATGAGGTGGTCCACTACTCGTGGGCTTATCTTAGCAAGTATAGATGGCGATCTATGTTGATCTGCGATCAGCGGGGTGGAACGATTGATTGATGATTGATTGATTGATTGATTGTCAGGGCAGGGACTCGGGATTTATGTTTAACGGGGTGAGAACTTTAATGGGCAGATAGTCACATAGGCAGATAGGGTAGGGTACAATACATGGCGTCAACCCGCGAACACGCACGCACACACATATATACGTACATCGCCATATATACCCGTCAAGGTAGATGTGAGTATATGATTGGAGCGATCAGCTAGAGCTTTTGATATTGATTAAGCGCTCGATGCTATAGTGCGTGCATGTGTGTATGGTGTATGTAATGCAATATAATAGGTATGGTAGCACAATATGGTATGATGAAAGGAAAAGGGGTTAACTAGGTTATTTATATTATGTTTGTACGTTTTAAATGTTTTTTTAAATAAAAAAAAGCCCACTCGATCACCGGTATCAGAAGATCGAGTTGGTTGCCGTTGACAAATCTTTGCTCATGGGGGGGGAGGGGGTGGGGTTCTTTTCCTTTCTGGCTCTGTGCCTGTGCGTCGGGTTACTTATATCTATTTCAAACTCCTGGCGTAACACCCCCCCTTTCCGTGTATGTGTCACGTTGTGAGGACCAAGGGGAGCACGGAATAGGCAACGGGAGCTTCCCCCGTGGATGTCGTGCCAGTCGAGCACGACGTAGGAAGATAGGAATATTACCCCGAATTGCACTTGGCCGGCTTGCACAGCTTGGCAGGGGGCTTTTCCCCTTTGTCTCTCTCTCTTCATCTTTCAATTATAATTTTCTAGATAGTGTAAAGAATTATCCCAACAGGCTGTTCTTTGGCGAACTATTCTCATTTCCTATAATACACACACACATATGCAGGTTGATGTGCGGGAAGAGGAGGATATTTCAAGATGCCCTGGTCAATAAATAACCGATGAACTGTTGCTTGCTGTCCTCGCAGGAGTTCTTCTGCATATGAATATATACATATGTACATGCAGGTAAATCTGAGGCACAGACATACATATATATATATGCATGACTACAAATCCGAGCCTCGACTCTGCACCTGGACGTACGTACGTAATAGGATCTACATTGACGCTGAGCGCTTACTCGCGTTTTTGGAGAGAAGGTGTTCGCTAAGACTCTGTAGATACCTTGGTAGTGACTACCTAGATAGTTAGTAGCAAGTAATTATCGAGTTGATTACATCGTTCCAGCTGATGGTGATGATGATATATGGGCTAATGTTATATGATGTTTGTTTATTGGAATGCGAAATAAATAGAGGTCACGGTCCGGCCGCTTCGGGGGGCTCGTGAGTATTAGCCGTTTTGGACTCGTCGATTGACCCCGTTCTGGGAAGGCAATGGCGGCTGACTGACTTGACCTCCTGTCTTGTCCTGTCTGACAAGCTACTAGTGAAATTCCTACTTGCAGAACGTGGCGTCGTTACGGATCTTACCTTGCCTACCTACCTGCCTACATAGGTAGCCAGCTCTCTTACATATGTACCAATGCAGGTAGGTAGGATTCAGCAGGTAAGCGACCTCAGGCGGCGGCGCGAGGCAACCCTAGGGAGGGAGATTGTGTTCTTGAGCCAAGCCGGCAGACAGACAGACAGACAGACGGACAGACTTTTCTGTGATGAGTTTGGCGCCCTTTTTTCGACGTCGTGAATTTCGAACAAGCCTTCTTTGAAACACAAAGGCCGTGTTTCCCGCGTGGGTGGATGGGTGTCTGCAGTGGCGCCGCCGTCGCCGCCTCCGACGCCGCTGCCATGCGCGGCCTACTGCTGGCTTCCGTGTGACGTATGTAGATAAATATACTACTTACATTAGGTAGGCAGGTAGGTAGTGAAGCACACATGTGTTTATGTATATGTAGGTAAGTAGGTAAGCAGGTAAGCAGGTATGCATGTGCACCTCGCTGCCATCTCCCGAGTGCCGGTGCAATCAGATGGAAATACCTACCTAGATAGATAGTAGACACCCTCGCGTCTTATGTAAGTATTTGATGCCCGATGTGCGAATGCTGCATGCGTGTGTATATAATAAATAAGTAGCTCCTTAGAGTCAGGTAATACATACGCATGTAGGTAGAGTGCCACGATCACATAATATTCGATGGCCCGATGGGGAAGTGAGTGAAGTGTGTACCTACCTAACTAATAGCAGATAGTTTCTGACATGCTTACCTCCAGTATGCAAATAGGAAGCCGTTGTCGAATCACAGCCACTGTCGGACAATTTATAACGCCAGAAACGCCAGATCACATACGGATAGTTGCGATCTCTGACCTAGCCGTTGATCATTGGGAGAAACATGGGACTCACGGGCCTTACCTATGGATGCTGTATGTATGTGGTGTGCTTAATCCCTGCTACCGAGCCCCCTGATATTATGGGGCTGGATGTCGGGTTACCATTGGGAATAGGTACTCTGAGGCGTGCTGCATCATCTCCTAAAAGAGCCATCCTTGGTCGTTATTCTCAGGTCCCCTGTCTCCAGTAGGTGGAGCTTACTGCTCCAAATGGCCAAATAGGGAGTTCCTAAACAGGTATCTACGTAACTGTGTAGTATGCTTTGGTAGTTGTGTGTGTTAAGTATCTATGGAAAGGGAAGAGGAGGATGCACATCCACCAGGAACGCACCTAGCAGCCTCCTGGCGGCTTAAATACGAGGTGTCAGCGGGCATCGACTACTATGTATCGACCATTCCCGGAGCCGACAAAAGATTTCTTGAATTTTTATCCATGCTAAAGCAGCAGAGCAGGGAGCAGAGCAGGAATGCAGAGACACATGGTGTGTTCTCTCTCTCCCTTGCCTTGCTTTGCAGTTGCTGTTGCCCACTGCCCACCAAACTAGCTAACTATCTTGGCCGGAAACCCCCTATGCAGGAACACGTTGTATCGGATACAGTTCCTGTGAGGGGGGGAAACTCCCTTACATCTACATACTTAGGTAGCTACCTACATACATTATGTAGCCAGCCAGTCCCCTCTAGACGCCCACTTGGGGTAAAAAGGGGAAAGGAAATAGTAGGGCAAAGAGAAGACCTGCAGGAACCAAACCCATTTCATTCGTAGGTGTCAGGGTGTGTCATTTAGGGCCTACGGCTATGTAGATGATAGCTCATGTTAGGTGGGTAGGTTATGGGGTCTAGATAGCAGTAGTTCAGGACTTTGTGAGTGGGAGTCGGAGTGGGAGCGGGAATAGGAGCAACACCGGTCGAGAATAAAAATTGGCAATAATAATAGATATATCTACATGTAGGTAGTCAATAACAACCATTTACATATGAACGAAGGTCGGTGAGCAATAAAATGCCATACACACCTCCTCGTGATAAGTTAAGGTATCTGATAATGTCTAACTACCTACCGGTAGGTATGATAAGCCGAAGCTGCATTTGAGGGGGAAAAAAGGGCCTGAAGAAGCTACTTGCAGCAAACGATTACATTTAACTAGCAACTGATCTATTCTGCATAGCGCTATTATAGTTAGTCTCTTTCTTGCCGGGGGGTTTTACGAGTAACGTTAGAAAACTCTGACTTGATGAGAGTGCGGTGAAGGAAAATACCATATGCACCTTTCACCATCGACTGTAGGTAGGTAGGTATACTAAAGAATGTGCGTATGTATGTATGTATTGCACAGTAATCCGTACTCCGTAGTGGGATGTGTGGGGCCTTCCCCGCCATAAGACCACCATTTCTTTTGGTGTTAGCCCACTCTCCACTGCATAGTTGAGATCCTAAACGAACCATCTTGAGTAAGGATAGTTGGTAGCTTCTAGTTATGTACATAAATATCTACACTAGAAATATGTATGTATATATCGTGTAAGTATCGTGCGTACGTACGTATGTATGTAGTGTAGCACATCTGCTATCTATGTATGTACGTAGGTTAGTAGTTCTAGTGTTGCTGTTGTAAAACGCGTAGATTAGGAAGAAAGATACATATGGTAGTAAAAGGTTTGGGGATAGTTTAAGGAGGACAGACAGGGACTCTCTGTTATTAATTGGTTCTCCTGAGTTGTACAATTCAGCAGGTTAAAAATGGATGGGAGTCTTTATTAACACGATTGACCAATCCGAGTTAAGTGAGCATTCGTACCTGACATTAGACTTTTTTCATGTGTGTACAGATATCTGCATCCAGTCCATACACATACAAACATACGTATCCGTACAGCCATCCATTGCTATCGGGAGTGTTGAACTGCCTGGCAGTTATAATAACCCTACAGACATATAACTATAGGTAGATACCTACTGTAGATATTAAGAATATACCTAACTAAATGGGTACTGAAGGATCCTGTCAACTCTTCCTTGTCTATACCTACTGCCTACATACTGTACTTACCTACCTAGCCTGCTTCACCTCATGCATGCAAGTTATGACCCATGATCTGATGTATGTATGTATTATCACCCTGGTCTCCCAGTCTACTCCTCTAACAGGATTGATAGGCGTTGACTATCCACTATTCCCGTTTATCTTTAGACTAATCGTCGCCGCATTGCCTGCACAAGACTTAGTTTTTGACCATGGGTAAATTTACCTACATACATACATACATACATACATCCATCCCATACCATTATCATACGTACCCGACGTAGTTATTGAACAAAAGACGCCCGCACCATCTGTTCTTTAGTCTGGACCCTTCTTTTTGTTCTCTATTTTTCGTTTTGGGGGGTTATGACCATATTTTGAACAATTGTATGTAAACTGCATCAAAATTGCCTTCGTCTAACTCTTCCATCTTTATCTACTTAGGTAATTACTTCTCGTGAATAAAAGAGAAGTACTCCGAACTCGGTTACGTTCGGATCGAGTTAGAACGACCCCCCTCCAACGGTTTTTCGACTAAGAAGATAGCACGAATCCATAGGGATTGACCACCGCATGGCCTTACCCGAGTGTTGAGGAGCATATGGTGTTTTCTCCCCAATTCCCAAGTTAAACCCCTAACTCAAAGCTCTCCGGGTACCAATCTCAATTTTTCAAGTAGGTTACATAATTGATGTTTTAGGAGGTCATAATAGCAGTAGCAGTAGCACATGAGAAGGAGTTAAAAAAAAAAAAAAGTACATTACATTGGACCACAGAGGTATCGAGGCAAAGGAGGAGCAGCTTTTTTGGCAGCCGAACCAAGACAAGACAAGCAAGCAAGACGAGACATCCCGCACGCTATCTCAAGTGTTCCGTCCCATCTGCACACTGCACACTGCACACTGCACACCACCTGCAGCACCACACTACGCTACTTTCCTGCATGATAAACACCCGTGCAGCCCAGGGATAAAACCAGAGAACAAAAGCAAAGAGAAGACGAGAGGGAAAAATAAAATAAAACTGCGATCCACCGCTTTTCGAACGTTGGCTAATTTTCCTATTTTCCAAAAGTTTATAGCCCTCGACCGAGCTCGGGTTCTCTCGATATCTCTCGACTACGCGCCTCGATTAAATCCAATCCGCCCTTGTATCTGATATAGAATTTACGAGACGAGTCGCCAATTCGTTTCCGGAGAAAAGAACACGACCAAGAAGGACTCCTGTTATTGACTGAGTCAGACTCATCAAACACCACAGTTCTCAGAGTTTGAGATTCATGTGTTCCTATGAAGCATGATTAAACCCTTCTACTTCTGAGGTTACTTTTGGGAGGGTTTCAGTGTTTATGACTGGATCTGGATCGTTGTTCCTTGCTGAAAGACGCCGCAGCAAATCAAACATTCTCACTCGGAGTGTCTACATCCACATCACCTATACGTTAAGAAACAACGACAGACACAAAGAGCAAATTGTGACAGATCTCAAAAGTTGGATCTTCACGTCATCCCTGGTACTTTCTCGGTCGAACTCAGCCCGGCAAACCACTACTCAACACCACATCTAGGCTCTTGAGACATCTTGCCGAGATATATCTCTTTTTTGATTGCCCAGTTTCTCCTCTCCTGGAGAACAAACAAGGTCGCCTGCTGCCTTGTCCCTTGAAGCAAAAACAAATAGAAAAATAGTCCGTTGGTTTCCTACCAAATAAAATGGATAGCTCCTCGGCACCGCTGGCTGATTACTTCTGGATCGCTGGCATCCAGTCCATCTCTTACCAAGATCTCCCGCATCTTGCCACGAGTACAAAGGTAGACACGATCATCGCCGAAGATGGCGAGCCCGACGACTGCAGTAGCCCTTCGACACCGATTGCTCCAGCCAAAACGACCGCTAGACACTCTCGCCAGAACTCCAATGGGAGGATTTCGAGGGCCTCTATGTCGACAATTCACACTCTAGAAGAGCTAGATGGAAACACTCGAAGTAACAGAAGTAGTGCCACTATAAGGCCTAACTTGCTACCCGACACACTTGATCAAGATGGAGTATTTCTTCCCGACTTTGACTTCGATAAGGCCCTTGTCAAGTTCGCCGCAGAAAGGGAGAACTTCCTTGAGGATCTTAGCTTTTCAGCTGGGGCCAAGACACAGTCACGGCCCCCGATGGTCAACCCAAGGGCGGAGAGAATAAAAGCGGAAGAGACGCCGAGTGGTCGGCTAAGCCCCCTAAAGAGCATTCGGGGCAGTATTAGGGGCAGCTTGAGACGGAAAATCAGCTTTAGAGATATGAACAGCGCACGCAAACAACCATCCACTCCTAGACCTGGTATGCTCTCCTTTCATGATTTGGGCGTGGAGGATCTGCAAGAAGACTTTCTATCAGCATTCCCTGCAGATTCCTTTGGTCATAAGTGTAAGAGAAACTCTGCCTTTTGTACTGACATATGCAAAACAGCCTCCGTTCGGACGGCCAAGCGACTGAGCAACTATAACTCCGTCATTCCCCCACCCGAACCCCTTAACCTTGATCCTAATATGCACCCTCTGAAACGACGCTTCGAACCCGAATTGTTGGACCGATACCCCCCGCGAAACGCCGACGAAGACTTAGCCAGGAGAGGGAAATTCCCCGATTATGTCCCGATGTTTGCCTTCCCTAACGATATCCAGATTGTCTCTTCGGACGATCGACCGCGCTCGACGTGGCATGGTTTTACGATGACATCTGATAATAATGCGAAGATATACGGTATTACGATAATAATATGGACAGCAGTTCCATCAGATATTGCGGAAGACATTGAGATGAGATGCGAGGAGTGGAGGCAGCGAAATATGACTGAAGAGGAGCGAGAGCTCGCTGGTAGCCTTGGAACGAGGCTTGCTGCGGAACGTGCACATCTCTCTCAACTACTAGCGAAGCTTCCTACCATTGCTTCTGGCTCCGCGGCTCGGGAAAGTCTTGATGATCAGATTAGCTCGGTGGAAGAAAAGATCAGTCTGATGACGGAGATGCTGCGTCCTTTGAGGCATGGTGCTGCCTCTAAAATCGATGGTTTGACTGCTGGCGAGAGCGGACTCTGGACACCACGCGCATATGGCATCCTAGGAAGGGATCACTCACGAATGGCTTTCTGGAAGGACTGGCTTAGAGCAGTTATAGTGCCTATGACGGATGGAGGAGTTCTTCGTATACCACCCAGTTCGCCCAGGGTTGGACGCTGGCAACCCTTAGAACGCTATGTCATCAATCTTTGCGCCGAGGCTTTCAGTCCCCTCGGCTCCAAAACTCAGGTGGAAATAGGTGTGCGCGAACTACGCATGTACGCACGCAAAGAGGCCGAGAATGAGCTTCCGGGGTCTCGCAGTACAGATCTCTATGCTCTATTCCGATCACTGTCTCTGGAAAATGTTGTCACGCTCTTCGAGTATGCCATGACCGAATCGCGCATCATTTTCCTATCTTCTCATACGTCTATGCTTCACCTAGCTTGTCATGCCATAGCCGGTCTCCTGTACCCCTTACAATGGGCGAGTATCTTTATCCCTATTCTACCTGCCAGGTTACTATCTGCCCTCGAAGCTCCATGTCCATATATCGTAGGCATTGAGCGGAGATACGACAACATCCAGCTTCCAGACGATGATTACGTACTTGTTGATCTAGACAAAGACACGATCGATGCTACAGCGCTTCCTGTTCGCCTTCCTAAGCAACACCGGAGAAAGTTGATGTCGCTATTGCAACTCGCCGCTCCACACCACCTACGATACGGAGTTACGACGGGGCCGCCTCCTTATGCCATTGAGTCATTCCCTTATGATGCGTTCTCTGCAGAGCATGGCTCGCTGTTCAACGAGAAACCGCCGGCGAGCACACTTGGGAAATGGGTTGTACAGAATTCATCCTCTTTTGGAGAAGCTGATCCTGTAGAAGCAATGACTACGCCCGTCTTCAATGCGTTTTCGCACGCGAAGCCCGGTACATCTGATCGCCCTACTACCAGTAAATCGAACCGAACCAGCCCTCAGTCATCAGTATCACCAGTTTCTATAAATTTTCCGCCGATGCCGTCAACGCCGATCTCGAGGAGTGACTCCGGGTTTGCATTGTCGGCAACATTACGAGAGAAGAGGTCAGGTCATTTTAAGGACAATAGCCAGAGCGGTCGACGTAGCTCTTCATTCGGTCATGGTCCAGCTCATAAGCCGAGCTTACCATTCCTCAATGGACATCAGGCGAATTTGTCTATTTCTGCCATCTCGATAGATTCCCAGTCATCGTATGGTGGATATGCTCCGTCAACTTATGCTCAGTCTACTATCGCTGCGTCAACAGTTATGCCCAATATGTTGATACAACCAGTGCAGAATACCGACACCATAGTGTGGGTCGAAGGCCACTGCTTCAATTTCAACGCACGGGATACAAGCTCAATATGTGCCATCTGTAACGAGCGAGCAGAAGGCGATGGATGCTACAAGTGCTCCGGATGTGGTATTGTGTCACACGGTCGTTGTCTCGGCTGCGTCTCCCTTGTTTGTCCTACTGCCTTCAGTGCCGATAAGGTTCGAGCAGCCTTCGTCCGATGTATGGCCAGTCTACTTTTCACCTACCGAAAACACTTGGGTAGACCTACCAAAGAGCAGAAGAAGAATAACCAGCTGTACGGATTTGATATGAGTGGATTTATTAAGAGCCTACCCTACGATCAGCAAGATTATGCGACGATGATGAGGGACACCCAAGGTAAGCAATTTCACGCATATATATTGATACTTCCCGACTTAGTTCATACTAACTGTCTGCAGCTTTCAACGAATTCATTCACCTGAGAGAATCAAAGCCGGCGACGGACGCCGAAATCCGTCTGTTTGATGAGATCATCCTCGCTAAAAAGTCACGGGGAAGGACGGCCGGTATTTCGTCCGGGCTGTCCCGCCTCTCGACGATCAGGGCTTCTCACGGTGTCTCGAGTTTTCCCTCCATGCCATCTCGGTCCCGAGGCCCCACGTATCTCGTCAACACGACGGAGCACATCTGGCGAACCGCATCGGTTCCGGTGCCGAACGCTAAGTTCGCCGGCGAATATCGCGCCGTGGTCACGAGAGTTCCGGCCAGGTTAGACCCCGCTCTCATGAAGGAGCCTCGTGCGATTCAGGGCGTACCGCGGCCAGAACAGCGGAAGAGAGGCGTGATGCGGAAGCAGGTCCCGAGCATGGTAGGGTTTCCTAGTCCGCCCTCCCCCGAGGCACCGCGGTAATAGACTGTTCGCCAGTTTAACTTGGTTGGGCTTATGGACGGACGGATGGACGGACAGACAGACAGACAGTTTGCACACACACGTACACACGTACACATACATGGCGCTTTTTCTGCGGATCGGACCGGGTCAACATTGACAGACAGACAAGACAGATGGCCTCGGGAATAGCAAGAGATTGTAAGAATAAGCAAGAAAGATGGTGCATAGGTGCATGGAAGCCTCGAAATGAAAGAAGAAGAAATCAAAGTCAAAAGAAAGAAAGGATTTCTCACATTTTCAACTCGAGATTTTCAGACTAAAAGTAAATAACACTCGTGTGTGTCTCTGTGTGTCTTGTCTGTGTCTATGTCTGTGTACGATATTACATTTATTATTAGCAAGCAGGGAGAAAGGAAGGATATTGATTGATGGGTTGATTGCTTGATTGAATCATTTGGGTCGGGAGCTCCCTTTTTCTTCTTAAAGGAGAGGAGGAAGGGAAGCAGGTCTATGCATCCATCTACATATACATGAGAGAGTTACGGCGTTCGGTCGGTTAGTTTAGTTAGTTACTTAGCTACCAGTGGCTTCGAGGAGATGCATGCATGCAATGTTTCTTTATAGAGAAATTTGAGGATAATTTTTGCTTTTCACTTTTTACTTTTCCGCAGTTTTGTTTTTTCGCCTTCGTTTTGACCTCGATTAATGAATGCTTCTATCTATCTATTATATACAGGTATGTACGTACGTAGTGTTTTTGATTTCGCATCTCGTCTTGTTATGTGAGAGTAAAGGGGGGGAAGAGACATGAGGGGGATGATGGCGAAGAAGGAGAAGAAGGAGAAGAAGAAAAAGAGCGGAAAGAATGAGCGGATGAATGAATCCACTTCTGGTGAGATAGAATAGAACAGAATATAATGCAAAATTGGAAAAGGAGATATTAGGTACCCACCCCCAGACACTCTATGTATATCTGTATAATATAAGAATTGTTTATCTCGTAATCAGAAAGGGTCGGTTCCTTCTTGGAGTTTATATGGATGTACGCGTGCAGCAAAAAACAGCAACAGTAGGTAGTTTGAGTTTGAAGTAAAGGGGTCTGCATATGAAGTGCACATAGGTAGATATACACATGCATACCTAACCCCTATTCAGTCAGGTCGATAGTGACACAATGTCCATCGTTGTAATAGTAGATAGTAGGCTAGGCCCTCTCTCTGTGTGTCCGTTTACACTACCTACTCACTCACTCACCCAATCAACCAGCTAAAACCCATCACGGCCAATGCTAGATGGTAGTGACACACAAGTTTCAGTCTCCCTATGTGGTTCGTATAGGCGTCGTTGATATATGTACACGAAACGACCTCCGCCTAACTACCTAAGTATGTAGGTAACTAGTGAAGTGAAAAACACACTTGAAACCCTCCCTTTCTCCCTCCCCCTTTCTCCCTCCCCCTTTCTTCCCAAGCCTTGAAGAACGCCGTTTTGAATGCAATTTTTTTATCCGCTCCCCCGGATAACTTCCTATCTTCCTTGGATATATAATATTTTGCTTCACACCTCCCTCACCACCCAGTAAGATAAATAAATAAAGAAACTCGCCCCGACTCTCCGTCTACCCACTACCTACGACCTACGACCTACATGTCACGCACCAACAGGGGCAGACCCACCACCGCCGCCCCCGCTTCCGCCCCCGCCATCCTTCCGTCTCGGCTTCGGTTGCTTCTCGTACGCATTCGGACTCGGTCTCCTGCGATGGGTTGATTTGCGCTTTCCATTCGTGTCGCCATTACCACCACCACCACCACTACTGCTATCTCCGTTTCCATGCTCATGATCGTGTCCGTGTCCGTGTCCGTGTCCATGATTATGCTCCCCACGCGCTGCTGCCCTCCGCTGCGCCCTCGCGCGCTCCCGGGGATCGTAATCGGGTGGGGAATCCGAGTCCGGCTCGGAATCGGACGATGAATCATCCGACGAGGACGAGGACTCGTCGGAGGACGACTCGCCGACGGCGCGTGGCGCGTGGTATATGCAACATACTGTGCAAAAAGGGGCGGAGTGTTAGTTGAGTTTCGGTCTTGCTCGCGCATTTCGCATCTCGCGCTATTTTTAGGTAGATGGATGGACAGGATAGGCGAAGACGGAGAATAGGAGGAAAAAATGAGATGGAAAATACCTTTCGAGCTCTTCCGCCCCAGCCCCTCGTTGTCCACCACGCCCTCGGCCCACTGGACGCGGTGGTTCTCCGGGTTCGAGTGCGCGCCGCGCAGCCGCAGTATCGCTGCTGGTCGCGTCTCTGCTGTCTGGGGTTGTTGCGTTGTCGATGATGTCGATGCTGATGCTGATGCTTCTGCGAGCTGGGTTTGCGACCCCTGGGGTTGCTGGACTTGTGTCCGCTGGGAAGAGCTGTTTTGAGGACCTGCCATTTTTGTTTTTTATTTCTTGTGATGGTTCAAATTCTAATGAGGCTTCCGATGGCCGTATCTATCTATGTGTGTCGTGTGTGTGTGTGTGTGTCGGTCTGTAGCCAGCCGATGATGGTGGATTTTGGTGATGGTGTGTGTAGCTGTGTGTGTAGGTTGGTAGGCTGGCAGATAGCTATCTATAGCTACCTAAGGTAGGAAGTAGGTAGGTAGTCAGGTGAAACGAACGATCGAGAAACTCGGCCCGTGATATAGCTAGCTAGGTAGGTAAGTAATTCTTTTTCGGGTGACTCTGGCAAATCGGTGATGCTTGGCTTTACAGATGGCCGGTCGGAACAAAGCGGGGAGTAGTATCGGATCGGATTGGTAATGAGCGTGCAGTGCAGTGTAGTGTGTGAGTGGTGCATATCACAAAGGGATCCCTCGTGCGTTGAAACCTGGAGCTGAGCTCTGAAGGTGGTAAGTCCATCCGTTCCCTCTTACTGGTGTATTCGGTTGGGAATGCCTGAATTGTGAATTTCTTCCTTTTATACCTAAGAGGTATTGGAAGAGGAGGGCACGAATTGAGAGATATTTATTTATTTGCCCCACCTGCCCACCAGCCGTTAATTAATTAGCTGAACTAGGACCCATTACAAGGGGCATACCCCGGATTAGCTGCCTATGGCCTAGCCAATAAGAGAGGTTGTCTTAGAAAGCTTCAGTTCGGTGACGACATAGCCATGGTATGTACCTTTGTAACGATATAAAGAGCTGAACAACATTGATGTCAGCTTGTGTTGAAGAGATTGATGCCAGCTACAATAGGAGGATATGTGAAGTCAATACAATACCCCTTTATTTACTGGACAACACTTATATGATTTAGTGATTCCGATGTAGAGATGTCTAAAGTTATTCCATTGCCCATGATAGCGTTGTAGTAGCGTTCTATACCCCTTTTCCAGTTCAAGATGTAAGCATAGTCAGGTACATTATAGCCATAAAAAGGGGGGGGGAAGTACTCCAAAGATTACATATGCTATGCTATCACCACCAACCGATCCATTAAACCCCGTCTTAACCAACAATTCCCTTTTCCGATCCCTTACCCCCCTCCTCTTCCCTTCCCCCGTCCACCTCCCCTCCTTTCAACCCAAACTCCGTCTCCAGACCATCTCTCAGCTTAATCTCCTTCTCCACAAACACGACGAAGAACGAAACCCCCGCAATGACAGCAGCCACGATCCAGACCAGCCTGAGGCTATCCGTGGAAACCCCAATGACCTGCTCGCGCACCCGGCTCGGAAGCGCCAGCCGCAACTCGCTAGACGCGTGTGCGTAGGCCTGCCCATACGCCACCATCGTCCTGGCAGCCGCATCCTCAATGCGCCCAGCCGCAGCAGTACCAGCAGCAGCAGACGCCCGCGTGTTGAAGATGGCAGAGGGCACGGCGACGCCCCAGACCGTGCCGGAGCGGCGCACGAACGTCCAGGTCACCGTCGACGACGCCGTGTCCCTCTCCGAGAGCGCCGCCTGCGTCGCGGGCAGCAGCGTCGTCAGCGCGAGCCCGGACCCGAGCCCCGCCACGATCTGGACGATCACGTAGACGGCGAGGCTCGCGTTCTTGTCTAGCAGGGTGAAGAGCCCCGCCCCGAGCGTCATGAGCGCGTAGCCCGCCAGGTGCAGCGGCCGGTAGCGCCCCGTCTTGGTCAAGATCAGACCGCTGACCATGCCGCCGGGAACCAGGGAGACGGCGGTCGGGAGGAGCAGGACTCCCGATCGCAGGGGGGTCTCGAGGAGCACGGCTTGAAAGTACACCGAGAGGAAGTAGAGGATCCAAAAGGAAGGAGTAGAGCGAGTGCGTGAATGTGAGGAAGAAGGCCGCCGCCGAGGTCCGGTTCCGGAACGGGTGCGGCGGCGTCACGGGCTCCGCGCACCATCGGGGTGAGGTCTCGTACCACATGAACAGGCCGAGTCCCGCGCCCCCGAGCAGAAGCGGTACGAGGATCCGCCACGACGACCACGGGTAGCGCGTGTCGCCGTACGCGAGCGCGACCAGGACGGCCGTCACGGACGCGAGCAGCAGCCCGTTCCCGACGTGCAGGAACGAAACGTGCAGCACGAGCGCGACGGCCGCGATGGGCAGGTTCATTTATGTAGAAGAAGATCCAGCGCCAGGTGGTGGTGGTGCTCTGGGCGATGGCGCCGCTGTTTTATGAAGGGCCCCAGCGACGTCCCGACGGAGAACAGGGCGAAGATCACGCCCATGAACCGGCTCCGGTCCCGCAGCGCCACCAAGTCGCACACGATCATCTCGATCATCAGGATGATGCCGCTGCTGCCGCCGTCGATCCCCTGCACCGCGCGCCCCCCGATCAGCGTCCCCGTCGAGGTCGCGCCCCCGCTGATGCTGCCCCCGAGTGCGAAGACCGCTACGATGCTGATGGTGAGCCAGCGCCGCCCGAAGACGTCGGCTAGTTGGCCGAAGAGGGGGCCGAATACCGTGCTGTGGGTAGGTAGGTAGGTAGGTCAGTAGGTGTTAGAATTATTGAATTGAAGAAGAAAGCGTTTGTCTATGCGATAGGGATGGAGGTAGGTGGGGAGTATTCTTACCTCGTCAGTGAATATGCTGTCACAAACCATACGTAGATCTGGCCTGATTCTAACGCCCCTGCCACGATCGGTAGAGCGGTCGATGTCACGGTGCTCTCGACGGCTGCTAATAGGGAGGTCACGGCGAGAGCTAGGAAGACAGCCCAGAAGCGCTATCCGTAGGTCGTTTTTGGCTCTGCCTCGTTGCTGGAGGAGGATGGGTTGTTGGATGAGATCTCCGTGGGGTAAACGTGACTAGAAGGGACTGTCCTCCCAAGTACAGGAGCGTTCTTTGGTGAAAAAAGCTTTTGTTGTTTATTTCAATGAATAATTATATCAGAAATAAAAATTCCAGGCATGGGGAAAGAGTAGCTTCACATCCACATATATACATACATATATATATATATAAGAACAGTTTCTGCTGTGATGAGTAGGAGAAAGGGGGTACATTCAAGACGCTACCTTGAGGCTGATTCCTATTTATCCCATGGCATTTGACAGGAAACGTCAGAGCTATGTAGCATTATCATTGGATCCATTTAACGTAATATTGGCTACGCTTGGTAATGCTTAGAAAATTTGGTATCATCGTTCGGACATGTTAATGCTGATATTCGGACACGTTGGGAGCGACGTTTGGATATGTTCTAGCTAATTTTGGTATGCCTTCGGACATGTTTGCGGGACCGGTCTCACTAACTAATGGAAGACTTCATTCAAACAGAATGTTGATCTCAGATGTTTTCGAAGTGAGTGTACCAATTACAGTAGACAAGGATTCGACATTTGCTAACTCTCTACCACCATTTCTTGAGAAGCGTTGGTTGGAGTTTGTCACAAAAAACCATACGGTGATGATAACATCATCGAGTTAGCCATGTTTAACCTACACGATGCACAAACCCTCATCATCCTCCACCACTCGAATCGCCTGCGCACGATGACATGCCCACAAGCTGCGCTGCCCTGGGATATCCGATGGAGAACCAAGCTGCCTACACTGCATCAAAGCGGGCACCGCCTGCGTTTTCGAGCGGTCGGTACGCGGGATGCGCCCAGCTGTCGTGGCTGCGAGGGGGCCTCAGGACAGCCTCGGACATAGACGACGATTTCACGGGCAGCGGTAAGTGCACTTCATCACCATCTATCAGAGTCTCGAACTCCCCTTCTTGTTCCAAAGTCCTATCCCAGCCATCACCTATTGTCGACTGGAACGAGACAACACTGGAGGGCAGTACGCTTGGAGGCGGCAGCACTATGTTTGGCGATTTTGGAACCGAGCCATTCTCTACCGGTGATGGAACACCCCCCTAGTGGACGACACCTTATGAGCGCTCGGCTTGATACCAGGACAGTGGCACACGTACAGGTCGTGGAGACGCTGTCAAAGCTAAACTTAGATCTCCTCCGTCACGCCCTCACTATTCCCCCGCACGCTAGCGCGCCTCCGCATATTTCTCAGGACGATGAACAGTTCAATCTGGACGATACGTTGCGGCTCACTTCGATATTCATCGAGACGGTGAAATCGCTTCATTTTCCGGGTAGTAACAACAGCAGTTTGTGCATACAACACCAACACCACCACCACCAGCCTGACGAAGTAGTAGTCGTGATGGTAGACACGGCCTCCGTATTTCTAGTCATATCCTGCTGGCACCGTCCCGCAGACATCTACGACGAGATCTTCGTCCTCACCAGAGGGTGTTACGGAAGCCCTTGTGGTTGTCGATGTTATGGGTGACGCAAATAGTAAAGATATTCGAAGTCGTGCTCGCGATATGCACCAGCAGGTTGGCGCTATTAGGGATACGTTAATGCAGCTTGGCTTGTTACGAAAGAAAGGACACTTGACCAAGTGCCGTTGTTCCAAACGCCTTACTAGAATCTATATATTGCAATTTCAGAGAACTGTTACGAAATACCTTCCACAATATCGCACCCACGAGCAATTAATCTTATTACTCCCCTGCAGTACTGATTACACAATAGCCACTACCTATCGCCTTCTGCGATCTCTAGGTAGAAGGTGTCAGCCCATCCTCCACTTTCTTAGTTTCGATTGAAGATGAAATGTCTTCGAAGCTCTTGATATCCTCCGAGGATGACTTACGACGATATCGTTGAATTTCTCAGTGCTACTTACCTCTACAAGAGTCTATCTACCGTTTCAATCGGTTAGAAGTTAGTCAGATGTGATGTTCTTCCCCAAACTTGGAGAGAAGCGGATACCTCTTAAGTACATATACTCCCCTCAGAGGTCCCACCGCTTAAATTAATACTTCGTACACTCAGGTTAGTTAATTAGTTACTGCCAAACCCGAAGATTATGCGGGATTCGATACACAATTTCCGGCGTGTAATATTATAAATCAAAATAAGCAAACATTTGCTTAACTGTCCACATGGGCTTGTGGTTTAGGTCAGTAATTACTTCTGCATGTCCAGTTCTTTAGCACCCAAATTACTAACACCGTTTAAAGTGGTATAATACTCCCTTAGCATCAGCTTTAAAAACATGGGAGTGGTCCGGGGTTCGATTCCCCGCGAGTCCATCTCAGGAGGTTCAATTCCTCTAACTTCCCTTTTTTTTTGTCTTTTTCTCACCTGCTCGCTCCACTTGCTCTTATACGGCTTCATTTTCATTTTGACCTCTTATGATTTAACTTTATTTATAATATACTTTGGAGTTTGTGTACATTGTATTTTCTTGCCACCTTACTTTTATTTCGAGATGTGCATCAGTGCTATATTTCACCAAGTCAGTGAGCAAGTATGCTTCCATGCAAACTTCAACTAGTCTCACATATTTAGAACATAATGCATCCCATGCTATGCCCCATGCTATATTACCCAACAGTGCTGTGAAAGGTCTATTCAAGAGGATATTCGTAAGAATTTATATTAATAAACATTCTGGATTCCATTCGCTTAATGCTAGGGGCGAAGGCAAAAAAACTACCACATTCACTACCAGATGCAAGGACGCATCTGTCACTTCTGGAAAACTTTAGATATATATCCACGGCAGAACAATATCATTCCTATTGCCTACTTTACTGGGGGAATGAGGTAGAAGCATCACACCACACTTGGATACTCCTGCAAGAAAAGCGAACAGTTGAATGTCAAGTCATGACTTATGGCCCTTTAAGGAGCCCAGTTGCCCTGACTAGGTAGGGTACCACAACTCATTACAAAGCTGTGGAAACTTCACAGTTATCATGTCGTGTCAAGTCAGAGTAGCCAACAAAGACACAACCCCTCCTTTTAAAATTCCGTTGTCAAATTTTTGTGTGTGAAGATATCATCCTATAGATAGATTCAGAGGTATGCTTGGGCAAATAGCAGCAGCAACATATGACGCCTAGGATCTCAGGGACGTCATTGGTACACATGAACTGATAATCATCGTATATCAAGTAAGACATACTCACCTTGAAGGAAATGTATTTATTCCTTAGTAGCGTCTTGAGTATTACCTAGCCCAAGCTCAATGGTCAACGCTATTAACTGTGTAGAACAAGATGTGGGTTGTCTTGTGCAATCCAGTCTTTTTCGTGTGAATTTTGGTAACTACAATATGATATTTCTAAAAGGAACCAAGTAATGAACAGCATATCGTTTATAAAGCATGCTGAACCGTCCGAGGACACATCGTAGTCAGAACTCCATCCATAGGAATTGTATACGCACTGGACTATACTACGCATATAAGGTATGATAAAGATATAATGGTAGAAAGTCGTAGACTGTATATTCACGGCATGGTTCAAAGTCAAGAGAAGGTTGCAGCGTATTTAGTATCTAAACTCTGAGTACACACGGCTCCTAATTTAGGGGCCGGCGAGGGTAGGCTCTGCCGGACGAATTTGAACCCAACATCGTCAAATATACGCCGTGCTGGCAACGCGAGTAAAGGGGTTTGAGATACGCGTCTAAGCATCTCGCCGGCTATCTCTATCTGCAGAACTTAATATCTCCATGACGATATTACAAGAGTTAATTGAACTGCGTAACCTGTGGTTAGGGCAACCAAATTACAAACCCCGAACACGTCCACACAACTTAAACCTACCACGAAAAGTTTTGACCTGCAGTCACTACCAAGCAGCACTTGTAAACACACCCAGGCAACGACTCCCAAACCACCTTCCCCTTCAGGCTGCCTTTTCCTTCTTTACCCTTTCACAAACTTCTACATAACCAACCTTCTTCCGTCTCGATCTTTGCGACCACAACATCATCCATCATCACTGGTACCCATCACAGGTAATCCATCAACAGGTACAGCACCACTCTTCCCATCAACTACCACCAGTCTAATAGCATCATTTCTACGCACACGCACAACAATCCATCTCCATCAAACTAACCAACACCAACCTTACAGACTACGACAATGTCTACTCCCAAGAAGGATCAGACTCCCACCAAGGGAAAGACGCCCCCCATCACTGGTCGTGATATCGAGGTCGTTGCCAAAGCATTCGCTTGCTTCAAAGAGCAGCCCCAGGTATGTACTTACGCACTCTTTCATTTTGCTGCCTTCCCATGACATCCATTGCACCCATTGAATCACTCTTATGTGTTCTATCATCCGTGATTTCTCTCCTCTAGCATGATATGCTCTTGTCTTCTCATCAAGTCACTTGTTTCTAAACCAACTATGTGTATCATCATCGTTGTTTGATCAAAATACGATCTAGAGAAGTCTTCATGACTCTCGCCTAATACACCCAAAGAAAACATTAATTGTTCTCATCCCGCCTTGATACAACTGAATTCCCTCGTACATACAATGTTCCTTCCTCGCGATGTACCAACCGGGTTGGTCCAACCCTCTTAATATACATACATATACGCACACTCTGCCTCTATCTGACTATCCTGTCCCTCTCCTCTCATTTCTAATCGTAAAGAATCATCAACCAAGCTGCTCCGCTCAATAACACGAACACTAACAATAAAACAGATCGACTTCGCCAAGTTGGCCACCCTAGCCGGCTACAAGAACCAGAGGTAAGTAATTCTACAATGTTTCGGGAGCACCTTTCCTTATTTATTAAGATTTACTTTCTCCTACTCAACCTATTAAGAAAAAAAGAAAAAAAAAAGATGACTTACCTACCTACCCAAGGCCCCCCCAAACCATAGCTATAACTATCTATCTATCTATCTACCACCTACCAACCTATCTAGAATGAGATTAATAACTAACTCCGGGGTTTCCCCTTCGCTTCTCTCTGCAGATCAGCCCAAGTATGCTGGGGTAACACCCGCGCCAAGCTCATGGCCTTCGACCCTGCCGACATCGCCGCTGCCGTCGGCTCACCCGGCAACAGGGTTAACAACAAGCGCAAGACCCCGACTTCCTCCGCCTCTGCCGTCGGTGGTGGCCGTAGCGTTCCCGCCACTCCCGCGCCCGCCACCCGCTACTCCGGCAACTTCCCTGCCTACAATGATGAGGACGACGACGACGATGACTTTCCGGTCCCGACCCCGAGCAAGAAGCAGCGCGGTCCCAAGGGTGCCGCTGTCATCCCCGCCCTCACCCCCGGGTTCGCTCCCGCTTTTGGCCCTTATGCTCGTACTCATGCCAGTGCCGGTGCCGGTGCTGGTCCCGCCGTCGCCCCTACTTTTGGCGCTCGTGGTGGTAGTGCTGCTGCACTCGGTGGCAGTGGCCATGCCGATGTCGATGGCAAGGGCAAGGGCAAGGGCAAGGGCAAGGTCAAGGCTGAGGACGAGACCTATGCCATGCAGGAGAAGAAGAAGGTGAAGAAGTACGAGGAGAATGAGGAATAGGGACCCGGGATCCATCGCAACGACATCGATCGTGACTTTTGGCGTAGCTTGCACGAATTTTTCGACATGGACGCCTTCGCTAAGGATCATTCTTAAACTGATTGGCCTGGATTTCCAGGAAGGAAGGGCATGGATGGACTGACATCCTATCTACCTGCCTGCCTGCCTGCCTTCCAGCCTTGCTTGCTTGCCTGCTATTTGCACGTTCGATTTGGCATTCGACATTCATTTTCATCTGCGCTACTGTTTGCGTCCCCTTTTGACAATTTGCCGGCGTTGATTGATTTACGGACGGACGGATGATGGACGGGTGGTTAGCTCGATAGGTTCATCATTGCCGGTTCTCATATTTCCTTCTATTTGACCATTGCGAAGGGTTGATTTTCCTTTCTTTTGTTTTTCTGGCGCCCTGCTATGCTATGCCTACCTGACTAAGGGGTTTTGCATCTGTGAGTATGGCCATAACCGTCACTCACACACGCAACTCAGGGTTACGAATGCATTTTGATTTCTTCATCCGGCGTTTTCATGCATTGCGTTCGTTTACTTTGATACCCATAGCTACTTTACCTAGGTAGATAGATAGGCAGACACATGCGCCCACTGCTATGCATGAATTCAATGGCTCTTCATTGACAAACCCGGTATTTTGCATCATTTCTTTCGTGACTGCATCGGCGGGCGGCTTCCCGGTGGTGATCTAAAAGGCTTGATTGACATTCGTGATTTCGCGGCGCAGAGACGCAGGACTTCCATGTCTGCAATGTGCATTCGGCACTCTGTAATATACTCATGATATCTGGTTATTGCCAGTACACATGTTTTCCTTTAGGGGAGTTCGTGGTGTTGGATGGCTGGCTGGCTGATGAGAATGATGCGCTCTGTTACAACTGTAAACATGACTCTGGGAAGTTAGATCACCCGACGCTTTCATACATAAGAACGGCTCCAGGCTAATGTAAGTATAAGACTATTTCCCTTGAGGATGGCCTCGCTACTTGAAGCAATGAACATACTATCACACAAGGTGGCTTTTCGTATTCATAGCCTTCTTACGTCTGTTGAACCACAGGTTTCAGCGATGCTTCCCAATCAACAAACGACTGTGACACACGCCGAGCCGAGCCGAGCTGACATCATTGCGAGCGAACACGCGACTACGCAATAAAATGGCAGAACAGCAGACTCACCCGACTCACCGGAGCCAATAGGAAAATAGATAAGTAAATAAATAAAAGCGCCAGCGGGTGAGAATATTCGTGTTCATTAGCATTAACCTAACCGACTAGTCAACACTAGTTATAATCCCGTCCCATCATCATCAATCCTCGAACATCGACTTTGGCTGTTGCTGGAAACCTGCTCCACCTCCACCTCCACCTCCACCTAACCCTCCCCCTCCTCCTCCACCACCACTCCCATTTCGACTTCCAAACCTCTCCTGTTCCTTCTTGAACCCCTTCTGCCCGTCTGACTTGATCTCGTTCGAGGCCGAGATATTACTATTACAATCGCCGAGGGGCGCGACGCGGCTCGCGACGTACTTGTCGCTGTAGTGCTGGTTGTGGTGGTGGTGGTTATGGTGAAGTGTCGGCATCGGCGGTGCCGGGTAGTGGTTATGGTTATGGTTATGGTGATTCCTATCCCTCTCCTTCTCGCGCTGCAGCTTCGTCAGCACGCTGGCCCCGGACTTGGCCCGGAACAGGTTCAGGCTGGACTCGCTGCCGGCGCGGCTGTGCGACGTAGTGCCCGACTCGCTGGCCCGCAGCTCGTAGTGGTCCTCGGCGGCGCACCCCTCGCCCTCGTCCAGGTACCCGCACTGGCGGTGGTCGTGCTCCCCGCCCGACAGGCGTCGGTGCTGGTGCACCACGTGCACCTCCTGCGTCACGAAGATCTTGTTCAGGCTCTGCGACAGGATCGGCCAGAACACCGGGATCGACGCGCAGATGCTGGCCAGGTTCACCTCGATCGTCGCGAGCACGATGCTCTTGGGCCCGTACCACGTCGGGTCCGCCACCGGGTACGTCGTCGCTTTGGTTTGTATTATCGTCTGCAGGCGCCATATGCTCACTAGGTTTACGCTGTGGCCGTGGGGTTTAGTATGGGTTTCTTTGGGATGAATTGGGGGTGCTTTGTCTGCTTGCTTGCTTGCTTGTGCTTGATGATGAGGGGAAGAAGCGGAGAGAGAGAGAGGGAGCAAATGAGAACAGAATATGCGAAGACGAGAAAGAGAAACCAACGTACCCGACACCCAACATCAGCAAACAGCCAATGCCTATCCTGGTCTTCCAGGGGGTCGACTTCTCGAAGTACAGCGGGACGGGGATGGCGAGGACGACGAGGTCGAGCAGGACGTTGGTGGTGTTGTGGGCGGTGTAGGTGCGCTGCAGGGCGGGCGAGTCGATGGACCCGTAGCCGTAGCAGCGGCCGGTCCCGCGGTCCCAGAACGCCGACACGGGCACGCACGGCACCACCGCGATCACGATGAACGCGGCGCCCCAGAGCACCGTCACGACCAGGAACGCCCAGCACGTCCGCCGCAGCGGCCCCCTGCTGTCGAACATCCGGATGTACTGCGCCAGCAGGCACAGCTTCGTGAACGTCGTCGCCACGTTGTACGTCACGAGGCTTATGTAGTATTTCTAGAAATGAGAAAACCAAAAAAATGTGAGTTCAAGTGCTTTTAAGTTAGGCGGGAGGGGGACTTTTGTGCCAAACCCACCCGTTGGAAGCCGACTATGTTCTCGTCGCCTATCTGCGAGAAATGCTCGCCCAGTCCATTCTCGGTAGCTGTTATGCGATGTCAGTGACATGGTCTCGTGATTTGCATGCTCATACAGATATGTATGTGTGTGTGTGTGTGTGTGTGTGTGTATCTACTTACATCGGCATATAAATATTGAGCCAAGAGTGGCGAATATCTAGTAACGCAGGTCAAGTTTATGATTAGTCTTGAGTTGGCAACGGCTTGGTTCACGGGGGCCCAGCTCAACGCTTACCGCGGCGATTAGGACGAAGGCATCGTCATATCCAAGACACCGTAATTTGCTCCGGGACCAAAATCTGAGGGACACACATATCCATTGCACGACCTGATTATTATCGACATTGTTAGGAGGTGCTCTGATGGTTTTCATCATATGTAGTAAGTGATGGTTGTTTGCTTGTGGACTGCTCACCATAAACGGTATTAATATGCCGAGGATGGTGCTCTTCTCGTTGATCAGCGGCTTCGGCTCGCCCGAGTTGTCGATGGTCGTAGCCATGCTCGGGAATCTTTTCTTTTCTATTAGGGTTATGGTGAAAGCGGCGACATTCTCTTCTTTCCCTTTCCGATTCCTGGCGTGCGTGCGTGCGTGCGTGCGTGCTCGATTCCCAGCAACCCCCTAATAAGCCGAAGGTCGAGTATAACTAGTGAAAGTCGTCGTCTCTTAGAAGCCGTTGAGGGCCAAGTTCCAGCTGGCCGTGTTGAAGACGCCCCTGTTCTCTTCGGCGTGTAACGAATGATACGTGAAGTCAAAGTGGCGTCCAGCGGCGTTACTATTACTTGAAAGATGGCTAAAGGAAGAAAAAAAAAAACCAAGCTTTCTTTCTTTTCTTCCAAATGCCGGGGAAAGTGGCACCTTAGTAGTTTATTATATGTATGAATAGAGAGAAAAGAGCCCGGCAGTGAGGATATCAGGTAGTACCAGCAGGCCCCCGGTCAGGTCTTGGGAAAGCATTCCCTGCTTCCCTTTGGACGGTGGTCTTGGGATGCTAGTAATAATACCATATGTAACCATGTTTCAACAACGGCTCACCAGGAACAAGGCGGGACCTGTTCTTCTCTCTCCCTTCCCCCCTGTCGCTCATTTTTTGATATCTTCAGTGGGGGATTGACATGGGCCGTTTGGACCTTAACCGTTTGTGTGATGGTGTCGATCCTGGGGGGGGCTGTTGTGTTGTCTGCTTTAAACGTGGGAATTCAAATATTTAGTTGGTTTTAACCCCCCTTCCACGTGCGCCAGTCCCGATGGAGGATAGGATCAGCGTAGTATCGGAAGCCAGAAGACCTAGTTAGTTATTCATTATCAAGCAACGAGGGCAAGGCAAGCAACACCGAAGTCAAGTCATTACGGGTCCGAAGTTGGGTTGGCACACATCCAACTAACTATGTACATACCTACAGCAACACACGCACCCACTTACATTCCTCAGCTAACTGTAGATAATAGAGCCCAGGTAGTTTATTCTGTCAGACTTACTGTAACGAAAAAAGAACCTGGTTGCATTACGCTGATGCCGATTGGCGAGCCTGCAAACCCCCCTGCCCGTAGCCCTGTCGCCCTGTCCGTTTGCAGATTGAATGTTACGCTACCATACAGAATCAAGAATAATCAAGAAGCTAAGATTCGCCCCGGACCTTCGACGTGATTGCATACATATTGAACTACGATAGCGAGAGTATACTATTAAGGTGATATGATCATCGTCGATCTTGTAGCCCTAACCTTAATCTGTTAATTTTTGGTATGTTATAGGTAGGTAGGTAAGTAAGTAATCATCACATACTTACCTACAGACACACGTAAGAAAGGAAGTTAGCGGTGGGAAGGAATATACGCTAGACATTTAGTATTAGAGTGACATATAACTGGAATGACACGCCGCATACTGATCGTTGCATTCTATCTGCTTAGATTACTAAGGGACAGGCAGAGAAAATCACCACGGCAGCTGCCACGGCTATTACGTTATTCGCCAATGTTCTAACCACCAGGTTTTTGTTTCGGCCAGGTAGAGCCCTGTCTTCGGGATCAACGGGTAATTGACCGAAGGTGTGCAATGCGGTGAAGGGAAGAAAGAGAAGGGAAAGAGAGAGAGAGAGAGAGAAAAGGCTGCTTTCCTTTCCTTGCTTGGTTTCTTCTTTGAAACGACTGGCTACAGTAGACTCGGAGCAGATAAGGTAAGCAATAAAACCAGGTATGTGACCAACTTCAAAATGTTTAATCCCGCGACTTTTAAGAGTCCGACTTTTAGTTATTAACTAGAGGCTAACGTTAGCACTCCGTTACTTTGGGTCTTCGTCTCATTAGCGCTCCCGGCTTCGTGTTTTAAGGCACTGGCACGCATTACATAAGAGAATGATAATTAGAAAAAGTCTAGGAAGACGTCACATAACTAACTACCATCTATGTAGGTATGCAAAAACACGACCCTTTTCGGTTTTTGACGTGTCCCCATGGCTTAAAAATAACATCTTACCTGCCGCATTTGTCGGCGGTCTGTTGGTGCTCACATCAGCACTTCTAATTGGATTGTGTATTACATATGAGTTCAACTACTCCAACGCGATTCTTCCCACTTACATATAGTTATCTACATTCAATTCCTCGGACAGGACGAGACATACATACATATATTGGGAATTGTTCGACCAGTAACCTCTCTCGCTTTCTTTCTCCCTTCTTCCTAATGCCCCCTTATCACGGAAGTACTAAAGGTTAGTGGGGGGTTCCATAGTTTATAGTGTACATAAGTAGTTTGATATAAACGGCGGACTATACCTTTTATTTCGGACGGGGAGATGGAAGGGCTACTCATACACACATTACATTACATACAGTACGTAGATTTGACTGTTCGTACCATTACCGTTGAAGAAAAAATCAGCGAGAGAGTCCGATTGAGCTATGCCAAGTCCTACTTTAGCACTGCAAATCCGATGCCCAAATGGGACGAAAAGCCCCTGCTTCTTATAAACCCGATCTGTTGAATGTTCTGCCTTTTTGCCGTACTTGTACCGATGGAGATTAACCCCTGGGATTAGCGGCAACTCCCACAGTCCGGCTCGTTTTACAACGGGGGGTTATATAATCTGCGAGGTACCGGTTTGTATGTAGTGTATTCGCAAGCTGTTCCAGAAACTCGTATGATGGTGAGTAACAATGTGGGGGAGGCGTGCTAGACTTTGACTAAATAACTGTCGCGCCGCAGAGGAAAAACTTCGAACGACGATCATCGCAACATATCACAGCATATCACAAACGTTAGTATGCGCATTCGTTACTGCCGGCGCAAGGACATTTTTATTGTCCTGTCTCTGTTTCCGAATGGGGGTCTTTTTTTCACTTCTAGATATACCTAGGTATGTAGTTATGTCTCATCTCCAACACTTAATACGATAGATAGCTAGGCTACGGATAACTAGAGAGAATCGTTAGTTACTTAACCTCTAGGCATTAACTATGTAATATCCGAAGCTAGCGCCTGGATGATAAGAAAGCGTATCAAATCCTTCAAGTAACTTAGGTATAGTACGACAGATAATGTTGGACTGGTCTGACTGTAAGACCAGATAGACAGAAAGACAGACATAGACATTCTGCTTAGATCTGCAGATTAGCACTGTTAACCACATCATTTGAGAAACTTCGGTATCCTACATACATATGTAGTAGCAAGGCGCACCCAGCGATGTGTGCATGGTTTCATATGTAGTTAATTATGTGGGTGGTGATGCGTGCATGCACCACGAAGCGGCCACCGAGCCTCTCTTTCCTCCCCTCTGCCCCTCCGCTCCTCCGTCTGTAATCGCAATGAGTCGGGTAACGTCAAGTTCAACAATGTTGCACGACACGACACGACACGGCACACACGCGCGCACTAAACTACCTATACACACTACTGTAGAAACGAAACAAACAAATGTGGGATGGAGATAAAAATCTACCTAATGTATGTATGTATGTATGTAGGCATGCATGTAGGTATGTAACTAAGGTGAAGCCGTTGCATCAAGGCTCGGTCGTGGGATCGGGACGGGATCGTTCAGTTCAAGTTAGTTGAGTTAGTTCGCTCCGGGGGGCTGTTCTGTTAGGCCGGTTACATCGTAAGTATGCACCGACGGCGGGAAACAAGTGGGAGTTTTTTTCTGTTTCATCGACATGGAGAAGCGGGCGGACGGGCGGCAAAGAATCGGCATCTCTGAAGAGGCTCATATCCGGTTGATCAATTGAGCGATGGATTGAATTGATTACCTACCTACCTACCTGTTACCAGGTAGTTAGTTACTCCCGTTTCTTGCTTGCTTGCTTGCTTCCATCCATACTCCCTCTCACCTGCGGTGTGCATACATATGTCGGTAAGTAGGTAGGTAGGTATGTGGCGCAACAGCAGTTCTCGCCTTGGTTTTCTTGGGGGTCACTTAACATTAGTTACGGGATTTAGTCTATTGGTTAAGTATGTAGTCGAACGCCACACATTCCTTGATTTTGAATCTCACGACGACGCGGACGATGTAACCCCATTCGTGCCACTCTTATCAACGACATCGACATACATATGTATGTAGTTAGTTATCATATATGTACGTAGTCATATAGTTACGTGCCATCGAATATTATATATGTATTACTATAATTATACCTGAGCGCTGTTATTAAACTACCTAACTATAGCTAAGAGAATCGTCGCGCTCGATGTCACCCCCAATGTCGTGATGTCTCGGCTGCACCGACGGGGATTGGCGCCGATGTGATGGATATTTTGCTCGGTTTGTCGTCGTTGTCGTCGATAGATTGGATGATGTCTTGACATATACATAGATTTACTACGTAGGTATGTAGGTAGCCAAGCCGGCATTTCAAATCGATAGCCTTGCCTGCATTGGCTATGTATGACCTTGGGGTAAGTAAATACATATGTACCTACATGTAGGCATCATGATGGATGCCCACACACACACACACACACACACACACACACACACACATCCTTATCTAAATTGATCACTAGAAGGGGGGCAAAAAAGAAAAGGATGTGTGAAAGCAATGGGATTCAATTTGCCATCTTCCATGGTTCCTGCGTGACATGATCGTGAACCCCGTCTATACTGGTCTTATTAAGGAGGCGCAAAAAAGAGAACCCCTCCGGAATTTCACAAATTCCCCTCATCAATAACTACCTATCAGTCAAAGCCTTTAACCATGCCCCCCATGCAACTTACTTCTTGGGCTAGCGGTGTTCTTTACCCTGGCTTACTTGGGGTAGGTAGTTATCTATAATATCAATGTGTGATATAATACAGGTTGGGTATGTGATTCCAGCTTTTAGTCATCCATAGTGAGCAAGCAATATACTACGTAGACCTAAGTATCCAGGGGAAAAGGGACAGGGCACTCATAAGTGATAAGATACAGTAACGCCCAACCACACCAACCAACCAACCAATCCAATCCAATGCATCCATCACATGAGGTCCAGGCCAGGGGTCACAAACAATTTGCCACCACTTTCTTCCTCTTATGTATGTAGTTAAACTCGGTGGTTTAAGGTAGGTAGGTAGGTAGGTAGGTTAATTAAACAATCATTATTAACATCGCCAATATTAAAACAAATCGTCATCATCGTCACCAGCACCACCATCAGCATTCAACCGGCGCTCCCCGACCTCGCGGATCTTCTCCCCGAGGATGCCGCGGCCGTAGCGCTCGGCGATCTTGCCGGCGGCCTCGACCATGCGGCCGGACCGGTCGCGCAGGAGCTGGACGAGCTCCAGCGCCCGCATGCCGCGGTCCTCGCCCTCGCGGCACTCCACCGCCAGGTACTGGAGGAGGGTCTTGTCGATCTCGAGCTCGAGGCGGGCGAGGCCCGCGCGCTGCGCCGCCGTGCCGCTGCCCGTCGCCGTCGCGTCCAGCAGGTCCTGGAGCTGCGTGGCCGCGATGCCCTTGAGGAGGTACTGCTGCTCTAGTTTCCGCGTCTCTGATGACGATCCCTCTTCGTCGTCGTCGTCGTCGTCTTCTTCTTCTTCTGGTTCCGGCGTCGCGCCGTCGGCGACCATGGCGTCCGGGTTTCGTCGGGCCTTCTTGGTCTTTGGCGGCTCGGAGGCCAGGGGGATGGAGAAGTCGAATTCGGAGAGCAGGGGCCGCGGGAAGTACGGGTATTGGTCTCCGCCCTTGAGGATGATGCAGTGGAACTTGTTGTCCGCGACTGCGATCGGGTAGTAGGTCTCGTGCTTCCTGCCAGAGGCGAGACGTGGCAGTAGCTTTGTGTCTAGGAGCGGTATCCACGATGCTCTGGATGGTTGACGCCAATGCAGAAGCGTCAGGAGAGTTCCTGTTGAGTCGTATATACATGGGTCCTGACTGTGGATTAGCTTCTTTGGCTGTTTGAAATGTAGATTATTAGGCTACTCACCCCATTGCTGGAAAAGAACACGCTTTTCAGTGTAACACCTTCTGGAAGAGCCACCGTGTCTTCATTCTGACAAATCTCGTCTCTTTTCACGTTCTCAATCGTATAATGCAGCCTTGTGAAGCCGTCTGCTCCGACAGACCCGTTGCCAATCGTCATCACGTAGTCTCTCCAACTAGCACAGGTGACCATGGGGCTGCTCTTTGGTCGGTAGACCTTATATGGTATGCCGAATAATGTATAGACCCTGACATAATTTGCCGTGGTTATAACTGTGACGAAGGAATCGCTCAGTGCCATAGCAAGAACAGCCTCCCCTTTAGGTAGTTGTGTCCTCCAATCAGTTCGATGAGTCCAGGACTCATGCGGTCTGTAGAATATCGTAGCAGGCGTGCCATCCTTGGGTGGACAAGAGAAAAGAGCGCCATTCTCCGTGAGGCACGCTTTGTCGTAGAAGAAGGTATCTGTGAAATGGAAATCTCTGTGGAACTCATGGTCGTAGAATTCTACCGTAACGGTGTTGTGTCCGTCCTGGTCTACCGTCCAGACAAATCCAATGAGGTTCAAACAAAGGTACTTTCTATTTCCACGCCATGGAGTCGAGCCAGGCTGGAATGCCTGATGGTATTCTGGTTCGATGTTGCGGCGCTTGCTCTTATGTTCACCAAATACATCATCATCATCACGCGCTCTCTTCCCGTTGCCATTCACCACATATCCGGCCCCGTCATCATCTTCTACGAAGTCATTGTCTTCTGGAAGAGGCCCATCCAGCAGGGAGTCAAAGCTGTCGAGAGAATCCCTGCGTTGCCTAGGAGCGGCGGGCTTAGCTCCATTGGTCTCGGGGCGCCTGAGATTCGTGGGTATTTCTGTAAGGGGATCATGTATGAAGGGAGCCGGCTGCTTGCTAAGCTTTAAGAGCTGTGCAAATTGGTCCGGGACGAAGTCGGGGTGAATGTAGACTTCTCCGTCCGAATTTGTAAACGAGACTAGGTTGTCTGTAGGATGCCACGATATGTCGATGACATTCGAGTAATCGAGTCTCGCGATAACACTTTGCGTCTTTGTCTCCCAGAGGATAATCTTCTTGTCCTTGCCTGCTGAGGCGAGAATGGCCCCATTGGGAGACCAAGCAAGTGCAGTTACATCGGCGGTGTGGCCACTGGAGAATGTCCGTTGCTTTTCCCAGTCGTTTTTCGATACAACCTGAATATCTCTTGTAGGTGTAGGCACTGCAAAGGCTCGTCCGTCGGGGTGCCATGCAACCTGGGAGCTAATCTCGGATTCGGCATCCAATGCCCCAATGATACCGTCGACTCTCCTGATCAGCTCCGGTTGGTCAGAACTCAAAGAGTAGACGTATACTATTCCATCGGTACAGGAGAGGGCTATGGTGTTTCCCTTGGGATCGAAGGCAAGGTGTTTCGTTGGCTTGTTATGCTCGTTCAGATGACGGATCTCGGTGTTATCGTCGGTCCGCACCAACTTGACGGTAAGTTCGTCGCTGGCAACTGCACACCATTTGGAGTCTGGGGAGAGGGCAACATCTCGAATCGGAAGAGAGCATCGTAACAGGAACTTGTCAAATGTAGCGTTAGGCACCGAATAGAGACTGACGGTTCCATCTTCAGATCCAACAACGAAGAAATCGTCCGAGGCGTCTACGGTAAAGTTTTGCTCTTGGCAGTCATCGATGTTGATAGGCTCGCCGTCGAAGCCAGTCTTGTATAATCGAATTGTGTTGTTAGAGCCGACAGTGACGAGCTTCAACCCGTTCGGTGTATAAGCGCATCGTGTTGTGCCTTGCGTATGGGCAGGACGTGCCCGAGGGCGAGGAGATGCTGTAGATGTCATGTTATTTGTTATTTTTTCTACTTCTTGAATCTCGAGATTATTAAAGCAACTCCCACGGGAGGCAGCTTATCTTCAGATTAAGAAAAGATACCAGACTTGACTTGAATTGGTATTTTTGAGTTCAAGCTTGGTAGAGCAAAGACATCAACTACTAAATGTATAGTGGGGAACGCGTCTAAGTGACCCATTTCGACGCGTTTCCCAATTAACTTTTACCGGGGACGCGTTTTTGGTCGTTAATTAATGATCTAGCTACTTATGGTTAGTGGGTTAACTATCTTCTAGGCGTCGTTCATTGACCCTTCGATCATTGGTCCAAGCGCCATCGTCCACTTTTCGCCTTTGGGTAGTACGTAGATTTAGGTAGAAACCAAAGCAAAGAACAATGCATATTATTATCAATGTGAAGGAAATACAGTTGCCTAGATCGAGAGGCGACTATATAATTCAAGTACAGGTCTGATTTCCTGAAGACTGTCGAGCCGGCTCGTGTATATCTCCCTCCTCCTTTAGTTCTAAAAGTCGGTGCTTATAAAGCTTTGCGAACCACCCCACTATCAAAAATGCAGAAAGGAACATCGTCAGAACATTTCTTTGAGACCGAGTATGTAATTCTAAACAAATATCTTATATAGACGTATGAATACTGACGGTCACTTCTTAGTGCTGTACAGGCTCAAAGAGAGAGGCGTGCTGCTAAGGCTGGCAATAAAAATGGCAACCCCATAACGCTGAAGTCAAAACTCCTAGCCGCAATACTGGACCCAGCTTCACCTTCATCTCTTCTGATCGCAGAGTCTGCGGGCTCGGTGCGTAGGGTCAATGTGGATGTAAGTTCATAACCAGCGCAGTTGCTGACTATGAGGTTGCCTTGACTCACGCTGCTGCTTCAGACAGGGGATACCAGACGGGTATATAGGGGTCCAACCGCACCCGTGACCTGCGTCGCGGTGGGGGGGTCCGGAAATCAAACCATATTTGCAGGTTCCTGGGACAAGGATGTATGGTCCTGGGACGCGTCATCGAAAGCACCTGGGAGGAAGTACAGCGGCCACGCTGATTTCGTCAAGGCCGTTGTCTGTGCCAAGATTGGCGGGAAGGACTGTCTGATCAGCGGAGGCGCGGACAAGAAGATCATAGTATGGGACACAGCGGCGGGAGCGCGATTGCACACGATCCAGGACCAGGCTGTCTCCATGATGGCTGTCCAGCATCTGGCCATCGACCCTGTGCTCTCCGGGCCGGATGAGATCGTCCTCATCAGCGCGAGCAGTGATCCCCACATCCGCAGATGGCGCGTGCGACTTGACGGCGTCGAACAGATTTCGGAGACGGCTCCTGGAGAGCCGGGAGCGGTGCGCCCTACTATACTAGAACATGACACCACCGTCTACAAGCTAGTCTTCGACGCCGAGGGGGAGGATGTCGACCTATGGACGTCGAGCGGCGACGGCACGGCCAAGAACTTGTCGCGTGCCCGCAGCTTCGCACCAGACGATACCATCGAGCATGGAGACCACGTCAGGGCTATTGCGCTAACCGAGCAATGGGTTGTAACGGCCGGGAGAGACGAGGATATCAAGGTCTGGGATCGTACCTCCGGAAAGCTGTACTGCACGCTAGAGGGCCATTATGACGAGGTCACAGACCTGGTCACGCTGGGAGGGTCCAACCGCGTTGCTTCTATCTCCATAGATGGCACTGTACGGACTTGGGCTCTTGGTTTGAAGGAGCTTGATGAGGTAAACAAGGAGAAGGAAGATAAGGCTAATGGGGTCGTAAAGGAAACCCCAGTAGAGCCGGTTGATGGAGGCATGACCGCGGACGAAGAAGCCGAGCTCGCTGCTCTGATGGATGACTAGGCGATCTTAGAGAGTCATTGTCACTACCTGATACTACTGGGGATGGGTGGTCATGTCTATGTTTCTATTCTGTGAAGAGGATGATGGCAAGGATAGCAAGCACATTATAAAATCAAAACAGCCTAAATAATAAAACATAGTCAACACGAGACCTTAGCACGACGTCCAAATAATTATACTTGTCAATACCTCTTAGCTGCACCGCCCCTTATCCAAAAGTAGTGAAGTCCATTCTCCCTTGGCAAAGGAATAAATATCTAATACACAATTTAGCCCCGGCTACGTTCCGCACCATAGCCTAGGTACTTAGTAGTTAGCCCACATAAACATATCCTTTCACTGCGTCTTCTTCTCCGCCTTCCCAGCCCCTTCATCCTCCACAACCGAATCCCGCTCCCACAACAACGTCGACAGGGCCCCGGCAAAGCCGCCTAGCGCAAACCACCACGCGACCTTAGCGGCGACCTGGGCCGCGCTCGCCTTCGCCTCCGCGACCGCGTTGCGGTGGAGGTACAGGGCCCAGAGCAGCATCGCGCCGCACCCGAAATACATGTCGTACTGCAGGAAGTGGACGGCGAGGGGGGCGAGGTCGCCGGAGCCGAGCGCGGCGGGGTCCACGGCCGGCGAGGACAGGGGTCCGTGCGGGACGAACACCGACGCGAAGGTCACGCTGGGGTCGGCGTACGCCGCGAGCGACGGGTACGTGACCGCGAGCGACTTGCGCACGACGGCCGGCGCCAGCACCAGCTGCAGGATCGTCACCTGCGTCACGACGCTCAGCAGCGTCACGAAGCTGTACACGCTCTTGACCTGGACCAGGTAGGCGGCGGGCGAGGCCGATGCGGCGGCGCTGGGGCTCCCCTGGGTGCGGTCCACGAAGCGCGCGATGTGGCTCAGCGTGAATTGCACGATGCTGTGCCATAGGGGGAACGGCTGCCAGAGGGCGGCGGCGGCGTAGTGCGCGAAGGCGCCGAATTGCGCGGGCAGGAGCATGGGTAGGGCTGGCGTGATGTAGGTTAGGGATACGGTGAGGGGGAGCACGGCGAGGTCCCAGAGATCGACTAGGAGGACTGAGGGGGACACTGTAGATGTAAAAGAGGAGATCTTGGCGATGGGCGAGGTGAAGAGATGTAGGATTAACCAGAGGGGAGTCGTGATTGTCCAGGAGCATGTTTGGAAAATGAGACCCATGGTGCCGGTCCTACATTGGTGTCACATGATTAACTCTCCGACCACAGAGCTCTAAATACAGCCTGGCCTCCATCCTATCTCGTAGTCGTAGGCACGATACCGAAACAAACAAACAAACAAACAAACAGACAAGACTTAAGAAGAAGAAAAAACCTACCAACTGATAAGCCTCCCGCGATTCCCCGCGCGCAAGCCCTCCAGCGCGACGAGGGTCCAGCACGCCCCGAACTGGGCCGCGGCCCAGAAGCCGAAGAGGCGGTATGAGGGGGCGACGTTGCCGTCGAGCAGGGCGGAGAAGAAGCCGACAAGGATGGCGAGGACGTCGTCTACGAGCTTGACGCCGGTGAACTCGCGCAGCAGCGGCTTCGGCGCCCCCGGATACCCCTCGTGCGGCGGGTTCACCACGTGCGCGAAGATCGCCTCGCCGAGCCCGTTCGAGTCTATCGCGCCTACGGCCGCGTAGCCCCCGATTAGGGCGCAGCCGAGGAGGCTGGCTGCTAGGATGGGGCGTGGGAGGGCCTGTTTGGTTTTTGTGTGTGTGGTTAGTTGATTTGTTCAGTAAATGTAGGTCTAGAGAAGTGCAATGTTGTTGATCTTACCATTTTGTGCGTAGATGATGGTATGGATTCTGGTCTACGGACGGTTTTGATGACTTTCAATGTTGGTATATCAGGTATCTAGTCAGCTATGTAGTGTCGTTACCTTAAGGTTTAGGTGAAGTTGTGGTGATACGTAGGTGGGCAATACCTACATCATCAGCTCATGAGGCTGAACGGCGCTAGTAAACATAATCTCTAGCTACGTAGCACAGCACTTATTTTGTCATCATCCCCTTGTCGCATACCTACCTACTGATAGGGCCATCTCAAGAATAAGTAAGTTTGATTGGTAACCCAGCTGTCCGACGCCAAGTCTCTTGTTCGTTATCTCGACACACATGCCTCTTTAGGGTAACCTCCACCATAGGTCGGTCATCCTATATTCCCGACAATCCGGGACGGAAGATAAGGGATGCGACCACAGGAAAAGGTTGTTCCGCGTTCCGAAGTTATAGGGGAATTGAAGCTGGACCTCTCTTGGGGGATGGTTTATTTGTGCCTTTTTAGTCAATTGATCATTTTTACGTCATCTGGACGAAAAGGTTGCAAGTTCTCCTTGAACTTTAACTGCTTCCTGGCAAGTTACAGATTGCACTCTCTTTAAGGTTTAACGTTAGCGGCGCGAACTTAACCGCATCACCACAATATGCCAAGAAACACTTTCTGTATACCTAGGTAGATACATATGCTAGGTAGTTAGCTACCAAGGCAAGAATAAATGCTCAATTTGCTCGCCACAATTTGAATCGACATTTCCAAAAAGTAGGGAATCACAATAAGAGGAACTCTGAATATTAATACAATACTTTTGAAATTATACCGACTCTATCCATTCCAGGACCACGCCATAATTAATACGCCGCTTTTCACTTCACGATTCTACTTGGCTCCGCTAAACACATACGCGTATCTATCATTTCGGCACCGACATTCGGGATGCTAGATACCTTATACATGTATGGAAAGCTCAAATAGTTGTAGCCGTTATAGCCGACCAGAATGCCCAGGACCAGTAAAACGTTAAATACCTATGTACCTAGTTAGGGCTCTGATATTACCGCCTGTTAAGCGCAAGCTTATCTTCTCTGATGGATTGGTTATATTCAGCCAAGCTAACCTTTTTCAAGTTTTGCATCCCAAAGAACCGAATCAGAACCAGCAGGATAATCAATGACCTTAACTACGTACGTAGATTATAGCTAGAAAAGCAATTATATAGTAAGCATGATAAACGGATTGATCGATCTACTCCTCAGTATATGGTTTGCTATACGACGAGTACATACCCGTGGTGGGTTAACTACATGCATAGATAGAAGCTTGAACCAGCCTACTACATCTTTATTAACAGTAATAGATGTTGGCAAATAAAAACTTCAAAGGCAACCTACCTACTTCGTACTTCGTACTCTATGCCTAAAGGAACCAACCAACCTTGATAGCAAGGTATGTAGTTGCTCACTAGTTAAAGGCTCCACAATTCTAGAAATGAACGCAAGTCTCGGCAATCTAATAGTCTATTCATCCTCCAAGCAGTTGTTACAGACTATTTGTTACATGAACGCGTCTTCATACTCTAATGAGGGATTCAAACCTTTCAAGAATTAGACAACCCGGCTTTAAATGTTGCTACTCACGCACCGTTAAGTGAGAGAAGAGGGTCCATAGGACCCTCTCATACATAGAGCATATGTAGTACTCAAGTTCAACCCTTTCTAGCGCTACGTATCTCTTACCGGGCACTCCAATATCACCCTGTCCCCGATATCCGGGTATGGGACTGGGAATGCGGCTCGGTAGCTAGCGGCGGGCTATTAAGCTAGTGGGGCTACGCGTGTATAAACGAACCCGTACTACGTACGTAGTAGGTAGGGATTACGTATTTCGCGCCCCCCATTTTGGTAGTTTGATGCCATGGTCTCATTGATAACATAGATCGACAAAGTCGTCGCACCACTTACCTGATACCAGCAAATTACTAGTCCTGAAGATGGCAAGGTACTGAATAGGCTTTCCTGGACGGCGTGGGTGAGGTGGGATACACGTCCATTGATTTCCTGCTACTATAACGTAGGGATAATCAGGTCACGCGAGTCAGTAGGGGAGGGTAGTATCTGCTTGATACCAGCTAACTGGTCCCCTGAGTTTTTAAACGCTCACTCAAACCTGGGGTTCGCTAAGTTAAAACAAGTAACGTCATTACCACTCATGTATCGGTATGTTTCAAGATCGCATGCATACATATGTGTATCTACATACGATAGGACCTACGTAGGCATGTAGGTAGGTATGTAGGTAAAGAACAACAGCATTCATCCATATGGGAAGATAGGCACGCCATGATTGCGATGATCTCCCTCTGCTTTTTTTTTGTTTGCCTCCCACATCCCTCGTGCCGCGCCTCTCCTTCGCACCAGCTACGCTGAATCGTCTCCGTGCTACGCCTCTTGGCAGTTGCTAGACTCCGAGATAATGCGCCGACTGCTAGTAGAAAAAGCTCGGGAAGTGGGTACGGGCCATGTGGGAGATGCATTATTATCATTGTTCTTTTTTTCCCTCTCTCCAAACCCAACCCCTATTGTTTCTTCCCTATTGTTTCTTTAATAGCAAGGATATCTCGCGGCAGGGGGCGGCCGTCTTGCCTTGACTTACGCCTGAGATGTTTGCCCCTAATAACCTGATCACATCCTGTCCTGTCGGAATGCGACTTGTGCCATAACGTAAAAAAAAACGAAAAACACAATGTCGACGTCAGCGCTTCACATCCTGCTCTTGGCGGTTGTGACGACCCTCCTCCCGTTAACACAGGCACAAGATGTCGTCTTTCGCTCGCCGCTACTGTACGACTTGGGGTTCTACGGCTTCTACCCGCGCACGTGGTACAAGTCGTTCAAGCAGTCCTCGCCCTTACTCAACTTCCAGGCTTGGGACGAGCGATGCGATGACGGGTACTACCTGTTCTCTCCCCGCGGTACCATCGTGTCGAACTCGGGCCCCGTGATCGTAGATGGGAAGGGCAACCTCGTCTGGACCTCGGACCGGTTCGGCGAGACGACCGATGTCAAGATCCAGACGTACAAGGGGAAGGAATACATCACTTTCTGGGCGGGTGTCGACGGCGTGAGGTACCGATATGGCTGCGGAACGTATTACATGGTAAACTTAACTAGACGTCATGAGAACCCTTCGTTGCAAGAAAGAAAAAAGAGAACTGATTCGTTTGATGTACCTATATATAGCTGGACGAGAAATACCAGATCTTCAAGACCATCGAACCCGTTGGCGAGAACCTGAGGGGAGACCTCCACGAGTTCGCCATATCGCGCGACGACACCGCCCTCTTCACCGTCTACCAGACCGTGCCGATGGACCTCTCGGCCGCCGGCGGCCCCGAGCAGGGGTGGATCATCGACGGCATCTTCCAGGAGGTGGACATCGAGACGGGGGAGCTCCTCTTCGAGTGGCGGGCCTCGGAGCACGTGCCCCTCGAGGACACGATGCTCGACCTCGACGAGAGCACCGCCCGGACCCCCGGCGAGGCGCTGGATTTCTTCCACATCAACAGCGTCGACAAGGACGTCGCCACGGGAAATTACGTCATCTCGGGCCGCCACACCTTCTCCGTCATGTGCGTCGACCCCGCCGGCAACACCGTCTGGACCCTCGGCGGCGACGACAACTCGTTCCGCGACCTGTCGGGCGGTCGCGCCACCGACTTCACGTGGCAGCACCACGCGCGCCTCGTCGGGAATACCTCCACCACCATACCCACTACCACCACCACCACCACAACCCTACTATCCCTCTTCGACAACGGCAAGAGCGAAGGCGACGACTACATCGGCGCCTACAGCCGCGGCATGCTCGTGGAGCTGGACCTTGCGACGATGACGGCCCGGTTGGCGCAGGAGTACGCGGACCCGCAGCGGTCGCGGCTCGCGCAATCGCAGGGGTCGGCGCAGGCGCTGCCGCACTCGGGCCGGATGCTCGTCAGCTACGGGTTCCTGCCGGTGTTCACGGAGTTCGACGCGGGCGGCGGCGTGGTCTGCGACGTGCACCTGGCGCCGCGGGCCATCTCCACCTTCGGCATGGTGACGTCGTACCGGGCGTACAAGAGCGCGAGCTGGGTGGGGCGCCCCGTGCCGCCCCCTTCCGTCTTCCTGCGGCCCGCCGACCGCCGCGTCTACGCGAGCTGGCATGGCGCCACGGAGGTCGCGAGGTGGGTGCTCGAGGGCGCCGATTGGGAGGGTGCGAGGGAGGGGAGGTACGCGCGCGTCGACGGTAAGAGGAAGGCGGAGTTCGAGGTCTCCTTTGCGATTACAGATGCGATGCCGCCGTATCTCCGCATCGCCGCCCTGGATAAGGATGGGGAGGTCCTGGGCCGCACGGAGGTGCTGCACAAGGACCGCGGTAATGCCCCCTCGACCAAGACACGCGATACCGTTGTCGCCATTGCTACGTTTTCGTGCCTCTTGGCCGTGGCGTTTGTCTTCCGGAAGATGATCCGGCGGGCTCTCAAGTCACGGCTCGCGGGCAAGCTCGTGGGTCCGATTGTCAGGGGTGTTTGGTGGGACCGGCGCGGTGCGAATCCGCATGAGGTGCAGCCATTGTATAAAATCTAGTTAAGTAAGCATGGAAGTATATAACCAGGGACAGACGGCGTTGTAGATACCCCTATATTGGGTTGGGTCAATTATAATGTGAATTTTAGAAGAATTAAGGTTTATAATGTTACACTACAGTGAAGATCTCTAGAGCTTCTTGCTTCAGTGGCTTTGTTTAGGTAGTCGCAGCATAAACGGTCATTGGCATTGCCAAGGAGCTGGTGCTGACACCGGCAGGTAAGATCTATTCGCCGAGATATACTCCATACCTACTGTCTTTAGGCAACAATTATACTAGCAGAGTATCTCATAGAGAACGACTTGTGGATATTATGCTATGTTGAACTGCGTCATCGCGATCTTATAGTACTCTAAACAACCGAGCTATGGCTACGTTATGTTTGGCATAGTTTTGAAATCCATCGAGTGTCGACAAAGGGGTCGAATTGATATTATCCGGGGGGCTTGACCGAGTATGTGCTACTTACTTAACGTTGTTCAGCTGAGGTTAAATCGTAGGAGATAGTTATAATCGCATTGGACTTGTTGCCGTCCATGCTTTCAGAAGCACGATAAGATCTCATTATTATTGAAGGAAAAATAATGAGGGTAATTATAAACAGCACTCACTCCATCAGCTAGTATAACGGTCGGTGTGGCTTTGCACCTGTAAAATTTGTCGAAACTGTAGTTGAGGTATGAAGAGCTACTCGACCAGTCCTCACTTTAAAAACTGCGAGAAGCGGTACTTTGTTCATATATTCTACGCTGGACGGAGACCGCGAGGATCTGATGGATGGAGGGAACCCTTCGATAATTATCAATTATTATAACCTTACAGTGTTTTTATTTTCATGTTAACTACTAGCCCAGAATTTAATAGATAAAACTTGGTAAAAGCTAATATTCGTGTGAAAATAAGGGGTATAGATAACGGAGAGGGAAAGAGAGAAGTTCTTTTCAAATCGATATTTACGATAATGACTGTTCATGGGAGACCAGCTTTCCCCTCCTTGTAATAACATGTATATTTCAATAGTCTTATAATGGTAGATATCTTGTTTATCGAGATATGCCCCTTTAACATTCCTTGGCCGTTTGTTGCGCAGGACTTGAAGGAATTCACCGAAACATTATGTTTTACATATCTTATAGACTACATACGTGGACGTGAAGCTATATAGTAGATATCGATCATGGATCCAACATTTCAACATACCTATATGCTCTGGCCTTTTAGCAGAACAACCGGATCTCCTTAGCACTGACTGAAAAAGGAAGATAGTGACTTTACTTGACAGAAGAGCCTATAGCCTAAACCTTTCTATAGTCCTCGTGAGATGCGGCATCTCATTTCTTTCCCTTTGGGGGGTTTCTTGACCTATTATGTACATTTTATTTCGTGCGGACGCTTGCCCGGTGATTCCATATGTTACATTACTTCTTTATTTTCCTTTTTCTTTTTACATCCAGTCATACCATGATACGTACAACACAGCATGATCCATATAATGCCAATGCCAATGCCAGCCCTTCCGTTTCTTTTCCTTCTATCTTGCCTTCCCCCCTTACTGATTAGCCAACCGAATAGCCTCAGCCTCCTGTCTCGCCTGGGCCAGCATGCGCTCTTCGCGACGCTTATCATCGATGTACTTCTTCATGATAGCGCGATCGAAGACGGCCCTCTCGGTCAGCTCCTCGACCTGGCGCATCTCGACCTCCTCGTCCGGCGTGGGCGCCATGACCGTCGCGCCCGTCTTCTCCATGAACTCCTCCAGGATCGCGTCCGAGTGCCGGTTCTTCATGTCGATGGTGACGACGCGCTCCCCTTCCCCGGGCGCCGGCGCCGGGCACTCCCCCGTGGTGCTCGAGTGCGGCTGCTGCGCCAGCGGCGTCGCCATCATCGCCGCTGTTGTCGTCTTACCGCCCTGTGTCGTGGCGGCCGCTCCTGCTGCTGCTGCTACTGCTGCGCTCTGCCGGAAGTAGATCGACATCGTGGCCGGACCGGCCTGGTTCTCGGATCGGTTCACGAGCATCGGGATCGCGGGGTTCCAGAACTTCAGTCGTGGTAGGCATGTCTTCCAGAATTTCCTGTCACCGTCTCCCCGTCAATTTCGGTTCAAAGCATATTGAACACACACACCTCCGCAAGAACGAAAAGGATGGCGTACCTTGGCCCGAAATGACCGTCGTTCCACTTCAGGGCGAAATCCATGTGTATCCGTGTGATCTCGGGCGGTAGTAGTGCGGCGCCTTGGCCATGCCGTAATGCTAGTAACTACATTATAGGTTCGTTAGGAGGGATGGCTGCTCTTTGAAAAGTTCGTGGTCTCTCGGTTCTGCGGATCGATTTACCTTCTACAGATAGAATATTTTGTTAGCGATACAATTAACAGCATCAACAACCACAGCAACTTGTAAGATGCGAAAGATGAAAAGAGGGAGGAAACGTACAGCTTGTAAGACATGCATGCGCTTCCCTGGGTTCACCATCTTGACACTCCTGCGAGCTTCAATTGCTCGTCTGAATGCTACTACTGGATACCTGCTTGAAGCATTCAACGACTACTATCGACTTATCGCGATTGTCCATATAAATTTCGAGGCCCAGCCAGTGGACCCGACCCTGCCCGTATCGATTTCCCGGACGCCGAAGATCTTCCGCCAGCGTCTCTCTAGGTACGTACCTAGTGGGGTTAAGTTCACTCACAATGCGCTACAGTAGGCGCCTGCGTTTAGCCCTGGATGTGATTGGTCGTTAACCCCCACGATATACCAACACCAACGAACGCCCGTTAAACTGAGGAACGGGGTCGGTCTTACCGCCCAAGATTCGCAAACAAGACTTGCCCTACGATCTGTACACCTTAAGTTCTCTCTTCAGTATTGTTATTTTATTATAGCCATTTCTGTCAACGATTATTGGGTGAATACTCTAGTCTACTTATTTAGTGACTGCCTGGAATGAAAGTAAAACTGGTCTCTCTGTATACCCCATTCCCGATCCCGGGAATATCTAACGAAAATGATTCTATTAGACTAAACCCTCGTCTCTTATAGAATTCAACTGCCTCGAGGGTACTCTCCAGATATGCTGGGGTGTTATATAATCGGCATTGCTCCAGTCCCCATTTGACTAACAGCGAAGCAGCTCCGCGTCCCTCGTACAATGGGTCAGTTCCTATAAAGGTGAGTCCTGTACCAAAAACGTCAGTTTTTGTCACACTAACTATCCTCTAAGGCGTAAAGATGGATAGGAGAAGGTAAGGCGGTTTTGGCCGAAGCCTAAATGCTAGAATACTAAAATAATCAGTGGCTTGGGGGTGAAATTTATACGCGTAGCTTGAGCTTCAGCGTCCTCCGTGCGGTGAACGTATATGCCTGGTTAGTTTATATAGAAATGGCAAACGTACGGTAACATGGTCTCTGGCCAAGGGCTCGCTCCTGGGCTTCCTCCGTTTTCTTTGTCCAGCTCTCTAACACCTCCCAGTTAGTTCCCTCCGGCCACAGCCAAGGCGGCTCAGTATAATCTTCGCCGTCTGCGACTGGGTGCGACCACTTCGCAAAAGCAACGACTGGACCTCTAAGCCGCGCGTTGGCACCATTCAGTTCCCGAATAAGTGATTCATTCTGAGCCTGGTCGGTCTCGTTATCCGGGACGTCTCGAACAACCAACACTGTTGTTTTTGGGTCATCTATATCGGCAAGTGCCTTTAGTTCAATTGTATTTTGCAGTGATTCTATTAAGGCGGGCATCGGGAATTGAGCTCGGAGCATTGCGTTGGAGCTGAATGCTGCCATGTGAATTTCTGCGATTCGGCCTGCATCGGCACAAAGTGCAGGCATTAATAACAGGGGCATGTTGTTGAGCGGGGGTGCTGAGAAGAAGCTGTAGAATTCAAGGTTGGTTGGGTCTTCCTGATACCGAAGTGTGAGTTGCAGAACGTTAGTGTTTACCAATGCTCTTTTTTCCTAAAAGTATATGATACTTGAGGAGATTAATGGCTCTTGTACTAGGTCATAGTAAATGTAACCATTATGTGTTACGCTTTATGCAGTTTAACAAACATGCAGCTAACAATACCGAATGCACCAATCAGTTGCAATTGCGCCCCGACGTGCTGGAAAAATCGGTCCATATACTATCTTGACACCTATGGAGACCATACGCCTCCTTATGACTGAGAATTATGGTTTCCGCCATCTCATTAGACAGAAATCACCAGCAGCGTGCATAAACAGAATACGGTGCCTTAAAGCGCATTGCGCTAGAATCTATATCATATTGAAGTATTCGATTTCTTATGGTTCCCCTATCCGAAATGTGAGGGCCATATAATGGACCCGATCACGCTCATTGGCCTTGTAGCGTCTGTCACCAACCTTGTCCACGCTACTAAGTCTATCGTCAGAGTCATCGGTGACTTCAAAGACGGCAATCAACAAATCATAAATTTGTTACAAGATGCTACTGCTTTTGGAGAAGCACTTGGCGGGTTTGATCGTGTCCTGCGTAGTCGACACACTTCGATTCGCATATCCGGCTCTGTGATAGAAAATATCTTGAACAAAGCGACAAATACACTTAAAGACTTGGAAGATCGGTTGTTTCAGGTAGCCAGTTCTAAGTCTTCTACAGTCCGTCGGGCAAGATGGGTACAGCATTCTTCTGGGATTAACAAACTTCATCTTCAACTTAAGGAGCAAAATACAATGTTGCAGACCTTCCTCTCCATCGCCCATACGTTAGAACCCCTGCCCTATGGAGTGATCACTGGCATCACTGACTGTCACTTAGCGAAGCGTTTATGGCGGTTACTAGCCAATATCCGCAGTTCATGCTGGTTTCTGCCAGTTCCGACAAAATAGCGACAAACGATGGAACTCCGAACGACCCTTCCTTGCTCCAAGTGCCCAACCTTGCTACAGGTCCTCTTGATAGTGAACAGTTTGAAAAGCGTCAGCGACGGCTTTCTACAGCTAGCTCAGATGCACCGACGTTTTCTTCAACGTCACTTTCAACGACACTTTCAACGACTAGTTCGGCCACAAGTTTCAAAAGCTCAACAAGTTTATCGTCACATCATTTTTTAGATCCAGATCAGCAAGATGAGTCCGAAGGTGGATATCAGCTAAAGATTACTCCGCGATCGACCTACAAAGACAGCAGACTGGTTGCGGGATTAGGAAAAGGAGACAACCAACCTACCTTCCTTATACGGAAAGCTTGCCGCTACAACTGCCATTGCAAATGTCATAATCCAGAGCCCACAAGCCCCCGACGGAGGGTGTCTATGTTCAAAACCGGCAAGAGTACATGCACAGATCCAGCCTGCCAGAGAAATAGCTTCAATAGAAGAATCGTATTCCGACAATTCATCACGCTTTCGTCGAGCACTATCTCAGGCCATGACCTCTAGGAGTATCAAATATCGGTACAATCTAAATACGTATCGGATGATTCCAGAAGGATCTGATGTTATGCATTACGTGAAGCACGGGAACTTAGAAAAACTCAAAGGCTGTATTGAATCCGGGGAAGCGACAGTATGGGACACGGCACCAGACGGGTGGTCACTTCTTCATGTTAGTTATTTTCTATTCATTGAAAGGTATCTACTAATATTATAAAGACGGCTTCATATAATCGCCAGTTACCAATTGTCAATTATTTGATGAGTCTTGGGGTTGACACTGAGGTTGGGGACATCGGGTCAAGGTTAGTCAAGCCTCTCTTTTCTCAAATTTGAACAAGACTAACACTATTTAAAAAGAAAACCTGCCGATCTTGCAATCCTTAAATCAATTGGTCAAGATGCAACGCATGTAGAACATGAGATCGTCGATATATTCTCGAAGCAGGATGATTATTTAAGTGACTTTGATTTTACCCCTATTCATATCGCAGTACTTGAATTATATGATACATTAGACCTGGAACGCCCTTCACTTGAAACGTAAGTAAATAAAATTCCACCATACCCTTACGTTTGATTCTCATAATACGGATTCAGCGTACAATCTACTCTTAATGTCTGACTAAAATGCAGGCTGATACAAGTTCTTGATGATGCCAACAATGCTCCACCGGGCACTAACTGGGTTGAGTGGAAAAACAAATTTAAGGGGCGATCGCCTTTATTCAATATTATCATTGAATACTTTCGGGTTTCTGCGTTTGAACAACCAAACGGGAAAATCATACACAACCTCCTTGACCGAGTAGACAAGAAGTTTGCATGGAACCCACTTCACTGGGCCGCGTCTTCTGGTCGTGTCGATAAAATGAAGATCCTCGTGACCCATGGAGCAAACCCCCTGTTACTCTCAAACTTGAACGCCAATATCCTCCACGCGGCGGCCGAGTCGAAGCTAGATCATGGTCTAGCTGAGGCCCTTCAGATCTGGAACCGGTGCTCAGGCAAACTCAATATTAACCAGGTTAACCGATGGCTGGAGACACCTCTCCATGTTGCCTCATGGTGTTCTGCTGCATGCGTAAAGCTGCTCATTGATGCGGGGGCTGATCCAGGTATGCAAGAGGAAAACGGACAAGTTCCTCTTCATTGTGCTGGCCTTTCTGAGCAAGGCCCTGATAGACGAGAAATTGTATCTCTTTTGTGTGTTACGAAGGACAAGTCACATATGAACACCCAAGACTACGATGGCCGACCTCCAATATTCGACTTTTTAGACGACCCTGAATGTGTTGAGTTACTTATCCATCACGGCGCCGCCTGAGTCTCACTGATAAGCTCGGAAAATCAGTCTATCATCATGTTTGTGCTGATGATGAGGTTGACGCCCTCAAAACTCTCTTACGCTCTGGTCACAATAGTTTTGACGTAACTACTAAAGATTATGATGGAAACACACCACTTATGCAGGCCTTCTCCTCTTCGAATGTTAACTGCGCCATGGTGCTACTGGAGATGGATGATGTTGGTGATATTGTTAGTAAAGACGGGTGGTGTCCTATCCACTATGCGGCTAAGATAGGAGACGTTGATCTGTTGAGTTCTGTGGTTAACCACCCAACGTTCGCAAAAGGAACGAAGACAATGGATGGTAGGGGGGCCAATGTGGTAGCGATGGAGGCTGGGACTTGGCATGGGAAAGTGAAAGAAATGATTAGAGAACACGACTTCCTGAATTGGGTGGAGTGAGATGTGGTATTCTAGAGGATATTATACTAATATTGGGAAATATAGATTCCACACTATTTTCAGACAAAGGCAGGATTATATCGTATCCTATATACCTACTGTATGCCATATAAGTCATAAATAAGTCTCATAACCAATTACTCGACTAAGAACTAAGTTTCCTTAAATCCACACTTTTCTTCTCGCCGTGCTTTATTACCCGGCATCATGGACTTAGGTATTCAATTAACAAATGTTAGGCTTGTATCAACTGTTCAAAGTTTTTATATAATATTTCTGGTGGAAAGATTACGGAGACACATGCAAAGAAGGGGGTGATAGATCTCGAGGTAGATGTGGTCTCATATCCAATAATATCTACCTAATAAGGAGAATATCTCAATTTATGGAGATATTAAATAGAAGCCAATCATTTCCATGAAACGCTATGCAGGGTATGCCATAACTCTGCATGTTGTATCGAACAAGCACCAACATCCCCCACACGAGCTACAGGGATTAGAGTGTAACATTTCACTCAAGTACCTGCTACCAACCATGAAGCAGGCTTAAAGCCCGTATTTTAGCACCAACAATAGTGCTCATTGTTAATCCACGTCGGGAGCGGGCCCTCACCGAGTTCATCGTACCACATGCCACTAGCTATGCTCTCATCCTGACGCTCGACGATAGAATGATCCAGATTCAGCTGTGTGACCGCATCCCGCACCCAAGGGGAAGGCTCCCACAATTTGACATGGTCTAGCTGCCATTCTGCAGCTTCAGTTCGAGCAGCTTGCAAAACAGCTTCTAGATAGCCGATCTGTTCGTCGTGTAGATGGCCGCCCATCCGGGGTTCTTCAGCCGACGAGCACTTGTTAGCACTATCATCGCGCTCCGCAACGAGACGTAGAATGTAGAGAACGTTATCAGGAGATTTCGCATCGGGGTGATCGTAGTAGCGGTGCGTCCAGATGGCCCAAACCTGACCCCCTGGACGCCCAGCAATTGCTCCCTTTGCTTGGGGGATACGGCCAAAAAGATGTTCAGTTGCGAAGTCTCCCTTCCGGATATGCCAAAGCATATGCTCGAGATCCGGTAGTATCGTCAGTCGCTTTTGCGTGCCTAATACTGGGGTTGCCATAGCCGCCCGGACCATTCCTTCGTCTCTCTTACAAAGCTCAGGGAGGTCCCTCTCCAAGAGTAGCCGGGCCGAAGAGAACGTAGACACATTTGAGGACGGGAAGTCGATGTGTGTGTTGGTGGGATTAGGAAGCCACCCTAGCCTCGCGTAGTACTCTTTCCCTATATCTGAGTACAGGACGCTACCAATGATTTTCCCCTTGTGCGATTGCCAACCATGGAGATGTTTAGCGAGCTCCTTCATGTGACGAGCAGCATACCCCCTGCGTCGGTAACCTGATTGGCAAAAGACGCTGGCAATCCCATGGATAACCGCCTCTTCGACATTACCGTCCGAGTCGCTTGTCAGCGCCCGCTTGGTAAAGCTCTCACATGAACAGAGAATCGGTCGTTGACCTGGAGGTAGATGCTTATCGGTTAGAATCCATATGGTCATGCCGCCGTCCTCGGCTAGAGGAATAGTCGTCAAGAACTGAGATTCAAGTAAATATTTTTCGAGATCCAAGGAGTCTCCCCATGAAGTCCAGCTGTTTGTCCAGATCTTAATACATTCATCGGGCGTTGGGTGAGTGAGCTGGAGAGTAGGTGAGTGGCTGCTCGGGAGATCGTCCTGTTGGGTGGACAGCTCCATCTTGGATTTCTTATGGGAGTTAAGGTAGTGTAGGGACTAGTATGAGTGTTAATTGATGCAGTTGGGTCACTCGCAATAAATAGGATCCAAGGTTGCAGGCAACCCCACGAAAACACCCCTGCCGCAAAATATTACCTTGTAACCAATCAAACAAGTCCAAATACATATGAAATTAATTGTTACTATCACTACATTCTGAATATGTGTGATGTGATCTTATGAAAAATTTGATGTTAACTCAAAGATCCAAGAAGGTTTCTTCTAAACGTTACGTTAACGTAAAATGGAAAACCCGTTCTGGACGAGAACAAGTGTATCTTATAAGCTATAGACCTAATCTACTAAAGCTCGACATGCTTGGGGAGGGATACAATACTATAGTGTTTTAGCTTTTCGGGGCTTCTACCAGACTCTTTTCAGTTCCTGTGGAAGCCTGTCAAGATACTGTTCAGGACTACATAGGAGTGTGCCAATGACCACCGAGAGCGTTTTAGCTACGCTTCTATTCCCATCTTATCAAGAGTACTGCGACTCGATTTCCCTATTTACTCAAGGAGTGTTGCGATGGAATAGTCGGAAAGAAGGTAACATCTGACTGATATAAACCTTGCGGGCCCTCATAACACGAGATGCGACGATCTAGAGTTTGAGAAGCGAACTATGCAGTTTAGATATAAATCATTCAACCTGGGATATTGATATCTATGGAGGGGGGTCTTCGCGACTGCTATTCTCCTGTGCCTGTAACGTCCACCCGCACTTAACCAGCCAAATCATCGCGAAAGGCGGCGTTACCAACAAGCCCAAGACACCCCCCAGCACCAACTTAAAAATCTGAGGAGCCCATTTCTGCTGGAAATACCAATCGCCGCCTCTCTTTGTGCCTACAGCCGTCAGGATTCCGACGCTCGGACCCCAGAGCAAGCAGAACGACAGCACGGCCACGACGAATCCGCGGAGAGCTTGAGAGAAGATGAAGAAAGCCCCGCTGGCCAACCTGCCTCGCTCCACAGGCTTCGGCGCGTCCGGGTCCGGCGGGCTGTGGTCCGGATCTAAGAACAGGAACCACCGGACTAGCGGGTTGGCGGGCTCGGGGATGAAGCCGATCGGGTGCACGTGCCCGCCCTTCAAGTCGTAGTTCACGAGCATCAGCTCGATCAGCCACGTGATGATGCACTGGACGATGATGGTGACCGCCGCGTCTCCCGCAAGCGTGTTTGGGAGCTCGAAGAGACAGATAGGGTTCTTCTCTATGTCCTGAGTTGTGTACATGGCTGGAGATTCAGTTAGCACGTGATAGAAATAGGCGGTGAATCACATCAGTAAGGAGGTATGTATCTAACTAAACATACCATAGGCGATAGCGAAGTTGATGCCGCCGGACAAGACGAGAGACCCGATGCCATCGAGACCGAAGATATAGAATATCTGGTGCGCGGTGAACTTCGTCGTCGGGATTTGAACGTCGCTGTTGATCACTTGACGAGGGTTTGCGGTCTCCGGGTCCTCCGGCGCTGGGCCCTGAGACCGCGAGAAGGGATTCGAAGGCCAGCGCATTGGGAGGTCTTCTCTTGTTCTTGGTGCTAAGTTGATGGATGAGAGGTAGCTACGTCCAAAAACAAAGAAATGCTGGCTGCCTTGACGGGTTAGGAGTCGAAATAAAGAAAGCTAAGAACGAAAAATTATAACAAAGGAGTAGTTATGTACATTACAAGGTCTTTCGATCTCATGTCAAATCTCAAAATTCAAGGGTCCAACCCATGATGGGAATGGGCTGACTTGACTAATGCGGAAAGGGACCAATATGCGGTGACTCCACATCGCCTCTGGTCCGGCTCCTTCGGGACGGCAAGCATCGTGTCAGATGCGCGGTTAGCGATAACTAGCTTGGGCTGATTAATTATGTAAATCCGAGACCTCGTAGAGTGAGAAATTATCTTCCATTATCTTCTTTTCTCGTTTCCTTCTTTTCTTCTTCTTTCATTGCGATCTTGCTGTTGTCGACTTTATGGCTCCATCGTGGACTAAAGTTGAAAAATTTCCGACCCTGACATGTTCTGCAAGGATTTGGCCCGGCAATTCGAGGCTCTAACTTTAAGTATATTTCGCGCCTAGCGCCTAATATGGAACAGTACTAGCTTAATGAATCATAGAGGCTAATAATAAGTTGATTGGATGCATAACTTACATAACTGTGCTTATGAAGTTATAATAACTACATAGTAAGACTGCTCGACTTCTTGTTTTGATATCTAACTTATCTCTATTGTAGTCGGCGCCTGAACTCACATCAAAAGTTGTCAAGAATTTTATTCTTCAGTCTACTAATAATAGGAATCATAAAATTTTAGAAAAATAGCAGGTTTGAAGTTTATTATTTGCTAGCAGAAACAAAAACATGTCAATACTGGTCGAGCGCCTTTCTAACTTAAGTCTAAGTTAGGTACGTAGTTAGAGACGAGGTTTTCGTAGTATTATTCCGCACCGCTCTCGATAGGTACCCTGAGCATAGCCTCAACCAACAACATCTAGTTGTTTCGCATTGTTAGGCTGGAACTGTCCTAGAGTTACTGAGAAGAGGAACACCACCGCCTAGGTCACTCGTCTGACCTAGACATCCCCCTCAAAACACCGAAACAGCCCCGATACCATAACCCGAAAGATACATTTAAGGAACGACGAGTCTTTTCGTGTTTTAGAAAATGTTCATAAAATGCCGTTGGTCTACTAATATTACAGGAATAGACGTTCCCAACATGCATTGTCCCCGCGAAGGTTCCTTAAAAGGGTTATGAATTAGCCCGAGTGACTCTCAATATAGAATTATTTCAGAGATTATATGAACCTTGACCATTTAAGGGAATGCTTGAGATACATAAAAGCTTCAGTATACTTAAAATATGTTGTAAATTTTCGAGGGAAAGTGCATACATGGAAAAGGCCTACCTAGGTCCGTATTGTCTCTAAAATCCCTGTTCTCCATAGTGTAGAGGTCTATAGCACAAGGATAAAAGGCTAACGCATACATGCGACTTTCACAGTTGACAGTTAAGAGGGGTCACAGATTCTTCGTGGAGACTGTCATGTCCAAACCCTGGACAACCACCCACCAACTGCGAGCTCCTTGACGTAGTGCTGCATTCCATATCTTGAGACGCAACTCGGTGGGGAGGGCGGAGAGGCGTGTGAATTTCATGGTGGGCTGGTAAGCGTAGTTGTGATGGTGGTATCAACTGGTCGGGATGCCCAATATTGCCATGACATGGGAAGGATTGAGTGCCCGTGGATACTGCTCGTGCGAGGTTGTTTGTGACAGAAAATTTAGATGAAGAGCGTGGAGTAACTAGTATTTAAACTATACTTTTAGCCTGAGGGGGATACTTGCGCTCTTAGGTTTAACACAATTTTGTTGAGGTGAAACATCATTACCTCAGGGCTTATGTCGGTTGATAACTTGATAACGCAGTATCTAGTGACAATTCATGTCCAGAAAACGCCCCGAAGCCTGGAATTTCCCCTGAGCTTTGCTAAACCTGCAGTGAATAGGCATGTAATTAACGTAGTAGCCACTAATTACTTGCAGCTACCCGCCACCACCTAGGTACCTAGGTAGTTGCTGCCACCTAGTTGCCACCACCCAGCTTCCATTACTTGAATCTAATTGACTCTATCACTTAACGTGTAGAGAATAGTTCCTAAAGATATGAATCATCCGAGGCCTTAAAAATGGTTAATTTGGCTCCCCTAATCTGACTACATTAGCTAATCCTGTCTTAAAAAAGGAGATATTTTCCCCAGATAATTTAGGTAATAATAAAATCTGCAGTCTTCCCTTTCCAGATATCGGCGCTTAACATAGTAATTCTCCCCCCATCCATTCTCCCATATATATAAGCCTCTCCAACAAAATCAAAGTGGTTATCATTGTGTCCCGCTTTGGAGCGTCTTAGACTGCACGGAATACTGCAGCCGAACAAGATGCAGTTCATGTCACCGGGTTCGGTTTCTGGAGAACCAATGCCAAAGACCGGTTCTGTGTCTTTGCTTCTTCGGCTGTCAGATATCCCCTTGATGAATTTCCTGTTCCACAGTACCCCCTGAACCCGTTTTAAAAACCGGGTCACAATTTGTGAGTGCTTCCTCCTACCTGCTATATCGTCTTTGAGATGCTCCTGAACTGGGAGGTCACCGTTATTGTCAGCAAGTGCCATGGCATGAAGTGCTGCCCTGTGGTACCATGGAGGAGTATTATTCCCGTCCGCGTCCCGATCGGCAACCATAGTACGCCATAGTTTGTCAGGAACTTTATCCTTAGGTTTCCCATCGAAACTCCAGCCACCTTTTCTCAAAGCACTCTCTGTCTGGTGATAACACCCCTAGCTGTCGAGCTAGTCGTCCACGCAATGTTAGCAATGATTACTCCTCTGACATGGAATCTATGTGATGGGGACGCAATCGTGTTGCTAGTTGTGGAAGTGGCGGGAGTTGCTGAAATAGTCACCGATCTGATTGAAGCGGATGCTGCCGGAACTGAGTTCACCCGCAGGATACGGTTTTCAGCCATGCTCACAACCCCCCTTGCTCCAAATCGTACCTCCGGTCTCTTTCCATAGGATGCGTTGTAGCGCCTTCTTCCTGCCTTGCTAAGGAGACTATCTCCGTTGGTGCGACTATTGAGTCCCTGCCCCCGAGTCCCCTAAGTTGACTTCTGAATGGTCTGTATCTAGGTCTGTATCTAGGAAGGTAATATGGTTAGATTGGTAGGACTTTTCCTCCTCCCAGGCTTTATCCTTTCTGGGGTAGCCCATTGCCGGCATATCATGTGAAGAGAGTCGGTTGAGTACACGACGCACTCTAGTAAATCGGTATAGACCTCAAGGAGATCTCTCTCATAATTAGACTTCGGCGGCCCAACTATGTTCACTCCACTTGATGATGGGAGTATCGACTCACGCGCAATGATCTAGTACCCACCCCTTAGCTGCTACTACCTAGTTGTTGCTACTATATAGCTATGCCAACTCATAATGTAACAGGAACGTAGAGCTATAAAGGCTTGCCGTACGCTCAATTATATATAAAACTTAATCGGGTTATATAACAACAATGCTCACTTGTAAGGCCCATAAGTAAAAACGGTGAAGGTAATGGCAGTTATATCGTGGTGGAAGCTGGGTGCTGGCAGGTAAGAGGTGGGTGCTAGATCTTATAGCTCACTTCGTTAGGCGAAGTGAGCTAGATTAGGGGGGCAGACTTAACTAAGTCAGGTGCCTAGTAAGCAGTAGCAGATGGCGGCATATGTAATAGAAGTCACCAGAATATAAGCCGAAAAAAAGCAAGCAATGGCTAGCATCACTGTACTATAAATAGTCAATATCAAGTGCCCTACCATGTAAGCACCATTCATATATTATTGGCTAAAGATGGTATTGATGATTTGTGTCATTAGTCTCCTTGTCTTCTTTTCCGTCTCCGACTTTGCCACAGTTCCTAGCTATATCGACATTTTTTCCCGCAATAGTGCCCACTGTTCCTTAATGCGTTTCTGAATGCGCTGTCTTCTCGACTGTACCTGGATAGTGCCGCTCACTCGATCATTAAGAGGGACTACTTTCGTGACGCCTGAGCTCCCGGTCAAGCCGGCGTTCATCGAAGCATTGCTTGTAGACTCCCCTGTCTCAATTGTCCCTGCTATGCCCTGGGCCAGCAAGCCTGGTTTTGGTCTAGCGGGTGACGTTTGTGGATCAGCTGCCATCGAAGGTAATATATGAGATGGTAAATTCCCATGCAGGCCGAACGATGTTTGCGTCCCCTCAGAATGCACGTTTCGAGGCCTCCTGTTTCGTTTAGGTTCATCGGTGATTGGGGATGTGTCCTTCGCCGCACTTATACTGTCCCATACATCATCGGAGTCGCCGCTTTCAGAGCGTATTGATAGTGGTTTCTGCCGCCGAGTCTCTATTAATAGATTGTCTGAGTTGCCTTCCGCATGGTGAACTAAGGTATCAATCTGCAAGGCATTGAGCTCTACTGGAGGCCGGCCTTCGATAGGAATCTATAAAATAGGTTAATATATATCTTTGAAGATGTACTGTTGGATTAACCACCTCGTGAGTTGCTACTCCTAGAGTCACATCAATAGCTTGCATCAACTCATTTGTAGGCTCAAGTAGCTCCTTGATATGGGATATTTCAGTGCAGACTTGGTCGATCTTCCATCGTTTCTTAGGCTCGATGACGAGCATTCCTTCCTCGATCAATCCTAACATATGGCGTACAAATGGGGTGCATCTACCCGCTTTACGAAGCCTTTCAATATACTATATCCAAATTAAATGTTAGTCTCTTTTAGTGTAAAGTAAGTTAGGAGACAGTGCATGGTGAGGCGTAACAGCGACAAGATTTGATCGTCTTGGAGGCACTAGTGTAGTTGGTAGTAAATGCTCACGTACCCCTATAATGACCGGATTGAGACTTGCTTTTCTCCCTCCCATGTGATCTGTTGTTATGTTAAAAAACTTATCTTCGTATAAGTTAGGTTCCTCTATGGTTCTGGATCTCTTGAGCCCAAAAAGTCGAATTGCGTCACTACCCTCGACATACCATACGCAGAACTCCAGAAAAACACATCCAAGGGACCAGATATCGTACTTTTGCGATATCATGTTTTCGATGTCCATTTCGGGTGGACGATACTCCAGCGTATATCCTTCTATATGACACCAATTCACTGCCGATCTTGTGGCCTGGGAATGATATCGGGTAAGCCCGAGATCTGACACGACGAGGTGGTGGTGTAGAATGCTATGAGGATCATTCCCGTACACCGAAAACCATAAGATATTATTCGGCTTTATATCTCCATGTCGTCCCCAGTCACGCTCGTCCTCGCTTCCCGATCCCAGGGATGATCTTCGTTCCTTTTGCCACGTCGCCAACCCGTGGATACGTTTGATCGCGCTGGAAATACCAAGACACTGTTGGACTGCCCATGTGTCTGAGAGAACAGGTGTTATGTTGGGTTGCTCCCAGAACTCTGCGAGGTTGCCGTCTGCCCACTCAAAGAGGAGGTAACACACATCTCCATGTTGAAAGGTAAGTAAGAGCTTGATGAGATGTTTTTCTCTCTGTGTCTGGACAGCCGCCTTCTCCAGCGCCCAAAGCTCTTGTCGGTATGCATCTCGATCCAATGCGAAAATCTCCTTCAAGGCGAAGTATAGAGGTTTCTCGGGGTCCTTATAAAACTCAGCCAACATGAAATAAGCAGGTCGTAGGATCTGGACGTCTTACACTCGATGTTCTGAAGTTGTGGTGCTTAGGATGTATCTGAACCTTATGCACCCTTCCGTTTCCACCACTTGACCTTTGCTCATAATCTTTCCAAGGAAGTATAATACTGGCGTCAAACAAGTAAGAACATAATTTATTTTCTTGGATGTCGAAAAACGGAATGAAAAGCCTTTTCTGATAAATATAGAAGAGCTCGATATCGTTCCTAGGCCAGCATCTGAAAATCGAACTGTTTTCAGTGCCAGCGCGAGTCTTGAACCTTTTTTGGTCACCGCCGCTTCTCTTGATAGGTAGATCACAGTCTCCGATATCCTCTTCGATGAACCTGTCGATATAATGAACTCGATTCATGAGGACTAGAATCCCTAGAATTCGCCGACAACCCTGATTAAGTTCAGTTCCGACAATACGAAGAACAGTATCTTGCCACGGCCGACCCGATATTTTCGAATGTGTTTCGTTGATGAGTGATTTGATTGTTTCGATGGTGAATATAGCTTCAAAAGCATCAAGCGGTAAGTATTCTTCATCGCCCATTGCACTTTTTTCGAAGCTTTTGTCTATCTTCTCTTCAATTAACTGCCCGATTCTGTCTGTTGGACCCCCCTTGTACCCCAGATGGTCTCGGAGCTCATCAAGACACATAACATGCTCGGCGTTTGGGTTACCTCGGTTTTTCGCCCAACGATTATGGTAATCACTGAACTGATGAAAAGATACTTCTGGTGCGGCGCTGAAGCCTAGGTCGTGCACAGATACTACAGAAGATGGCTCCTCACTTTCTGCTGTATCAGAAGCAGTGAAAGCTTTCTTCTTGTAGTCGCCCTCATTTGCGAGCCTTGTCTTTCCCTCAGGTTCCTGGACAAATATCTCTGGGCCCCCTTCGAAATTATCTTGTTTCCATGAAACAATAGATTGGGTTTCGTCCTGAGTATTTGGGATGTTGTATCGCGTTCCTAATGGTCCTAATCCGGCAATAACTGGGTTCATCGTGACGACACGTGATCTAGATGCGGAAAAGCAAGTCAGGGCGTCTTTGATTAAAGGAGGCAAGGTTGACTGGTAGGACATACAAGGTCTTAGAGGGATCATGGCGGCAAAGACTTGAGCCCTTAAATCCAATTGTTCTTTTGCCAGCCTTAGACTGCTTGGGCTGAATGCCAGCCTCGGGATACCATTACAAAGGCGCCTTCTAGTATAAGCCTAGTGGGATGCAAGTTGGGACCAGAAATACTACTTACTCAGCTCTTATCTTTATTTTAAGCCAATAGCCACTTATTAGGAGCCAACAGCTTTGGGGTCGCCGAATGGCTGAATCCCGAGGACTCTTGTGAAACCGCTGTTGGTCAATCCATTCCTGAGAGGGGGCCGATGTAGTGGCACTACGTATTATCAAGCCCAAATTACACTGCTATACCACTAAATTTAGAAGGGATCATAGTGGTATTACGCCCCAGTGAGTAGACTCTGTTACATTGCAGGTGGTTTGAGGCTATGGTATACGACCATGCATGTGATTGCACTGCCACGCCGTCACGCAGGCCATTTCGGTGTGGAATGAAATCCACTCCCTCATTCCAACGTGACTGCGCAGTCTGACATGACACTGTGCGACCATCGGACCCAATCAGACCCCTTTATTGCCACATGCCAACCGATGAATTTGCGCCGAAATGTTTTAGTTGGCATGCAGCCCCCTGGAATGCCTGATAGCCTGGAACTCATATATTTGATAACCAGCCCTAGGCCACATTGTGATTTTCTAGTAATCCCCTCAACATTTCCATCGAGCTACGAATTCAATACGACTTTACATGCAACGCATACATTAGAAAACCCTTTATCCTCCCCAAACCCACCGAGATTATCTCTCCATGTCGCAATTACGGCTGAAGTTTGTTCGAAAAGACTCGAAATATGTTGTCCTTACCGAGCATCCCGACTTTATACATCATAAGGACCTAGCGGAGAGACTAGCGTGCAGGTTTGGAAAGAACCAGTTCACGATATCGTTGATAAGGAATATATACATTGTATACCTTAACAGAGAAGCGGCGGGTAAAGAATTCGTAAGTGAATCAAGTCACTGCTTAGACCAGTCATCTAAACAGAACGGACAGGATCATGCTCAAAACGCCGACGGTTCTGAGAGTGGTCTTGCAGACGGAGACATAGACGAAGATTTCCACCAACAAATGCTGGACTCAAAGTTGGCAGAGAAGGTGGTAATTGCAGCTCGTCTTTCGGGAACTTAGTAGGGCAGGACTTTCTTGGATAGGCTGTGTGTTTCTCGAGTTCCTACTTGGTATGGTAGTAAATTTGTTAAGTGGTTCTATAACAACAGCAGCCTACTTATAACTTATACATCATCTGCCGCACTACCTTAGTTGATTGCTTGAGATGCAAAAATATCCAATATTCTTCACCCATGATGATGCACCCCGCATACAAACGCAATCTATCAGCGAATTACAATCCACCCCCCTTCATCTCCCATATGTGCCAACACCAATGATGCCACTCCAACCCTCTCGTAAGCTCCCTTCTCTAGTCCATCCAGCGGATGAACAATAAGCACATGCTGCTTTAGGTGACCCACGCCATTGCTAGCCTTATCTCGTCCAACAACTACGCAACGCAAATTTGCAACATCAAATTCTTCCTTAGCGTCGAAAGTGATTCGTGTAAGCATTTCCAATTTTGTAAGTTGCAATTTCCTGGCCCGCCCCCCTAGAGCAGTGAGCTTTCCATTCTCCAATGGATTCGACAGCTTCTTAAAGCTAGCAACGGTCTGGTGTTGAAAGGGGCTTCTAAGCCCCTTAGTCTCCCAATCAATCTTCTCGAATTGCAGGTTCATGTATTTGATGGGGCCCTCCTTTGAGAACCAAGACCAACTTGGCACGCGACGACCACCTGGCCAGACTATGGGCTTCATTGGCTTTACTCCTTGACGTTGCCACAACAGACCTCGTGCAAAGTAGATGGCCAGGAGCCCAAATTCCGCTTGCGTCTGAAAAGCTCGAGCTAGTCGCTTTTGCAGACCAAGGATCGCCACAGACCTATCTGAGGGCATTGTGAAGGCTAGTGCGGAGTACCGTTCGTATAGATCCTGGACAAGTACCTGTCTTCCGTCCCGATAATACTCTAGTGCCGACTCGGGGAAGTTGGCATCTCCTAGAAAGGCAGCCTTGGAGCTAGATTTCGTGTTAATGCTTGGTGAAACCTCGACTGGTGAACAAGTCTGGATGCACTTACTTATGAAGCCGCGCCAAGGTCTCGCAATGTACCCCAGCACCACACTCCCAGTAAATTTGAGTGGAGGTGAAGTAAATCGAGCGCCGAGACAAGACTTTCTCCTGGAGCACCCAGCCGCGACGATTAAGCTCTCCTAATTCGACATCTTTGTGAAAGTTATCAATATTAGGGCACACGTAAAGCTCTTTTACACTCTTCGCAGATATCCGAACACAGGGTCGCGGCTTGCGCGGTGAAAGAAACCCTTCATTTGACGTCTTAGCCGAGCTGGCTGCGATTGTGAAGTATGCACCACTGAACACTTGTTCCATCCTTGCCGCCTCGTTTTCCCAGTCCAGCTTATCATCCTGAATAATACAGAGAGAGTCAATCCAGATATATTTAACTCCAAGTCCTCGAACAACACTGATGGCATCCCTGAATGTAAGAGGGAGACGCTCGAAGTCAATCGATCTTCTGAGCTCACCAATGTTATGCGTAAATGCACAGAATTTTGCATTTTCATGAATTGGTCCCCAACAGTGGCTAAGAGCAACATATGGCGCTGAATCGACCCAAGCCGAGTCTATGAGCTTGATTTGATTGCCAACGTCGATAAGACGAGTTGGCATGGTTGGGAGATCCTCATCCCTACGACGGCACATGTCGTGACTCGAATCGCATACCTTAATCCATTGTTTAAGAAGAGTGAACTGATTACGGCTAGCTTGCCGCAAAAGCTTCGGTAACCCAAGCTGTACACCCTCGGTGAGAGCAGAGCCTATCTGATCAGCTTGCATGATTTCAAAGAGTTGAATATGGAAGTTTACCTGGCTCTACATATATCGAGAGGAGCTTTGGGCCGTCCTTAACACGCACGGTGCCCCCATCCTGGGTTAGCGTGATGAGTCTGGGCGGTCTTATACCGGTACTATCCAGTGCCCTGAAGAGGAGATTGCACAAGTCGCAAATGTGTGACATTCTTCCTAGGTCTGCGACATTGTATTGCTTGTTGAATAGTTTAGTCGGATCTTTGACACTGCAGCTTGTGCACAAAGAAGAAAGAACGGTTGGCTGCTCTGGTTTGACGTTATCCCATCCTACCATTTTGAGAAATCGGACTGCAAATTCGTTATCCGGCGCGGAATCCCATTCATCGTTGAGAATGCTTGCATGCTAAGAAACATTAACTGGAACTGTAACTCGGGATCAGGTTGGGACGAACTTACGCTCTAAACATATTCAGTATAATGCACCATAGTGGTAGCTTCATCCCATTATACACTTACTAACTAAAATTGGTTTAGCCACAAGATGAAGAATGTGGATGATACGAAAAGGGGTGGTGAACTACTAACATTCTATGAGACAGGGCGATGTAGTTAGTTAGTAGCATCATAACCGGGAATATTCTTACTCACGTACTGAACCAAAGTTACATTTCAGCTTTTATCTTCTCACTCTCCTCAGTTATCACGCTAACTCACTTGCTGATGTTCCGTATTTCTTGACGCATTGCTGCTCAGCGAGCTTGAATTGATATCTCCTGTTGGCGCACGAACCATAACCCTAAGGCCATCATTTCCGTCTATACTTGGACCAAGAGTTGGAGTCAAAGCAGGTAAAGACGAAGGGACATCTTGGCGTTGTGGGGCCGCCAGGCTTCCACCATCTTGGTAAACTGCACGGCGTTGTTGGCGGATTCTTTCTTCTGGGTACGTCTCTTCTACAGGAGCAAAGTAACCGGGAGGTTTTGAATTCTCCTCAGCAATATCCGTAATCGCTGTGCGGAGGGACTTGGCCGTGTCGCGACGATCTGGACAGCTCTCATAAATTTCTGACACTTCTACGACAAGGAGTCTAGTCTGCACGAGAGACAGGATATCCTTATACGCTGACCTGCCCTGGAGATCTGTCATCATAGCTCTCATGCATGAATCAGCGTAAGAGTGGACGTAGTACTTCTTTCCGTCTGATCGGTCGTAGGACTCCCAGAAGTGTTGAGTCGAAATTTTAAATTGCTTGAAGCTGTCGTAACCGTAGATGAGCCATACTAATAGCTCTAGCAAGACGCATCCCATGGACCAAATATCGTATTGCCGCGACCGAGGATTGTCTGTGTTTCGGTCTTTGTCCATTTCTGGGGGCTCGTACCTGGATGTTCCGGAGGGGGTAATCGTCTGAATACCTTTTCGAACATTAGTGTGTTTCTCTACCTCGTGAAAGGCGGCCAACCCAAGATCGGCGATTTGTAGCATTCCACGGGAGTTGTTGTCTTTGAACCAGAGGATATTCTCAGGCTTTAAATCCCCATGTCTGGTGTTATTTTCATGGAGTTCCTCGAGGGCCGAGCAGACCCCCTTGAACTGGCCAAGAAGCCAGCGTACGCTGTCTGAACTTAGACGCTGCTGCTCAAAGTCTTCCCAGTAGTTCAGCAGATTACCACCACTCGCCCAAGGGAAAATGAGACACCGATCTTGCCCGATTTGATATGCCGCGATTGGTTTGATCAAATGTGGCGACTTGTACTGCTGGAGTTTGTGAAGGTTGCTAGCCTCCTTATCAAAGAAAGCTGTAAGTGTATCGTCATGTTTGGCCTTTTTAATAGCGATTGGAACTGGTCCCGCATTGGTGCCCTACGAGAAATGAGTAGGGGAATATGGGCATGGATGAGGCCAAGTACAACTTACTGCAAGCCAAGGGGGAACGTGTGCAGGATGGATCTCCGCCCGCGATACTTCGCCAAAGAACCCGCTACTAGTAGGTTTAGGTGCATAAGTTAGGTATGGCAAAATCTGTTTCTTGTCGAAATGGAAGCGAAAAGTATGGCCGTCGAATACTGGTGCTAAGAAATACCACTGGTATCTCAACAGAAGATCGCGGTCCGGACGGGTCCAACTACCATAGACAGCGTGCTTTGTCTCGTCACTGGCCTCTGCTGAGGCCCATTCGAGGGGAACCCCTTCTCCATTTATGAACCTGATCGGTAAAGACTTGTCGGTAATGTTACTTCGCTCTAAGTATGAAAGAAACGACAATTTCTCTGTCTCTATCGACGACATCATCACCAGAATCAAAAAGAGCTTCTTTGCGTCCTTGAAAATAAACTTAGCGAGTCCCTTTGCGTGATGTACGCCTGCGTCTTTGAGAGCATCGGCCACAATTTTTTGGGTAAAAAACGTTGCCAGTTGATCACAAGGAAGGAATTGATCTCCGTCGTTGTTTATTCTGTACGCATTATCGATTTTCTCTGCCAAGTCAGCGATGATTCTGTAGTTACGGGGTTGTGGGTTTGATTGTTGTCCTCGAAAGGCATGGCTAAGCCTATCCGTGATACCCATTCCACACATGATCTTTGAAGTTGCTGGTAGTCTGGCTGTGATGGCCTGTTTCGTGGGAGGTTGCTGCAATAACCAAACAGCTGGAACAATATCATGTGCACTGTATTCGCACGTTGCTAAGGGACGAAGGATGCAACAAGTTGTCGAAGTGTCAGCCTACTTTCGGGGATGCCTAAAATATATGTGCCTGGGGGTGTGAGGGGTCAGATGCGGAATCATTCCTTAATACAGATGGTGGTACTCAGCCCCTAATGTGACCCTCCATATGAGCAACCCCGGTATTAGCCCGAGAAATTTCGGTGTGCAATTTTCTACGCGAAGGGCTTGCATAATACACTCATCATGAGCTAAGGTAAAGAAAGGTCTCTATTGGGCATTTCAAATATTCTTACAGGCTTAATGGCACCTGAATGAGGCTTTGAAATGCTCACATGTCCGCGGGTGGTTGATCATCACTACCTACCAGTTTGTTCTTATTTAGCCTCGCACAGAGCCTTGTAAGTCTTAGGTGATTAAAGTGTTTCCATCAAAGCTCTTAATATATACATGTAACAAGTATAAGGGCTTGGAACCGGGATTTTATTTCACTAAAAACCATCTTTAGTCCTAAGGTCCATGAAGTCTCTTTGTTTGTTTTATACGACCTGTAAGGTCGTCTACTATTTCTGTATAAAATAAAGGTGCATTTTTAATACCTGTTTGCTTTCTTAGCAATTGATAATAGCTGTTGGCTTTTATTAAGTAAGTATTTATGCATTTCTGCGATTGTCGCATGACCTGCAAGTGTGGGTATGTTGGCTATCTTTTGCAGATATCCTGCAGCCAACAACACTTGGCTTCATTCCCCGTGTGACAAGAAGCACAGCAAGCCTTGAATTGTGAAGATGTATAAATACGACAAGGTACATTCTCGTGAGTTCGTGGGCTATGAAGGTACTTGTAATCTATACCCTTCTGCAATGCAGAATAAGCTTGTTACTGGAGGCAACCTCTACTAGACATGCAGGACAAAATTTCATTTAAATAAGCCACTAAGCTTCCATCCACAATACCATCTACCACTCTAACTTTCAGGCTCTGCTCAACACATAAAGAATTACTCTAAGTGATAATTATCCGAGTTGACGTACAGTATGTCTTCAATCAAGTCCCTCTTGAACGGCGCCAACGAAAGAAACGGAAAGGATAATAGTCGGGATAAATTACTCGAGGGACTTAGTTTGTTACCATATCATGAGCGCTTGACACGCTTCATTCGGGGCTCAATAAAACACTGGGTTACAGGGGGTGTGACGGTCATCGATTTCCGTCCCTTCTATACGATTACGATCCATCACCTCCAGCATCAACTCGCTAAGCAAATGCAGATAATAGAGAAGGATAATATAACAGATGCGCAATTAGAAGACGTAAGAAAGACATTGCGCAAATATAGTAAAACCCCATATCTTCTTTGGAAAGCGTAACCTAATTAGATTTACTAGCTGATGCACTACGGGATTTCGAATTTATCCATGCAAACCGATGGAATACACACTTCGTGAAGGATATTGCGGCCTCACGCCTAGACGACGGACCTGGGTCGAGACTTCAAGGGGCATTGATATGGGACCATGGACTTGGGGCTGCTCCTTCGCACCGGAGCCTCTTCCAAGATTCGGATATTCTTGGCTCGTTCGATCCCAATCTTATGCAGCACAGTACGGCCATAGGGCGGAGCTTGGGGAGGGAACGAGAAGAAGCTATGGTAAACAGCGAACGTCTTGTGCGGCTGCGCATGACTTTGAAGCGACTTACCTTTACTATCCTCGGCGGCTTGATCATCATCGTGCCAATGTTCATCTTGACTGTGGAACATACGACGGCGAAGGTACTTGCTGTAATCACAACATCAATTCTCCTGTTTGCTATCGGAGTCGCTGTATTTTCTGAAGCGGAACCTGAGAACCTCATAGCTGCCACCGCAGCATACGCAGCGGTGTTGGTGGCACTGATGGGAGGTGGAGGTAAAGATGGGCTAGGATAAATCGGTTAGGCTTAAGTCAAGTATCTCTGGTCGAAGGCTTTGGGAATTCATCTTGGCCTAGCACGTTTTCTGAATTGTTTCATTAATTAAATTAGCAGCTAATTAAATTATTCAATATGAAAGCTACCATGAAAGCTAACACTAAACTTAACACTACAGGTTTCGTTAAGCTCAATGCCAACTTGCCGATATTGCTCGGCTGGGACAGTATGATCCATCCGAAGTAATTTGATGCAACTCCCGACAGGCCTTGATGAAATCTATGAGCGTATCCTAAATAGAGCCCCAAAAGACGACATCGAGGTACGGCGCAAGGTCTTGTTCTGGTTTCATTTACCATCATGCCCTTAACGATCACAGACCTTCATGATGACATAGCTCTAGATGCAGACACGAAGACACTGGAAGAAATTGAAGAGTCTTGTTTGCAGTCTCATCACTGTTTCTGACAGCGGTTAAATTAGACTAAAACACCGGTCTGTGAAAGGCTATCTCCTTTCTATAGATATTGATTTAGGGGCTAGTAGTAGGTGGTCAGGGCTGTCAGGTATAAAGCCTTGGACTTTCTGACATCTATAAGATGCAGAACTGTCCCATCTGTACATATATTCCCTCCTTCCTTTCTTCTTAATACTCATCCGTACCACACAGATATCTACATTTGGCATATGCGTATCATACATTTCAGCTCACCCAGGCTTACTGCACCGGTTCAATATCACAGGAGACCTTGAAGTATCTATATTCGGCATGGAGCCAAAGAGGCAAATGAAGAAATGGCCAAGTGTTGTCTTGCATACTACCACTGGACAGTCTATCTAAGGGGCAAGCTTTGACACTTGGGAAATGAGAAGACCGTCGAGGACGGCACCCACTGCTGAGACATGTTTCCAAGGCTTAGGCATACTACCTCCGAGCAGCAGGCCCAACACCTGACCTGAACAGCGTAGTATCCGATTTCTTGGGCCCGGGATCGCGGAATGCGTTCATGTCGTAGATTCAGGTTCCGAACTCCAATTGAGTATTCAATTTTGACCAGTACCCTAGACATTCCACATCACTTTATTACGCAGCGTCTTTTTTTGGAGGGTGTGGCCGAGGGCCTTGTTCAAAGTGGAGCTCATATCAACGCTCCTGGAAGCCGTTTTGGAGGCACTGTACTGCATGGTGCTACCCTGCGTGAACACACCGGCATCATGGAAATGCTCCTCAAGGCCGGTGCTAATCCGTCTCAAGCAGACTACAATCTTGTTGCGCCGCTACAAACTGCTGCCAGAGTCGGTAACCCCAAGGTAATGAAGCTGCTTTTGGATTATGGAGCATCAAATAAACGACGGATAGTCTTGGTGAGACGCCGTACGATTGGGCTGTGAAGGCAGGTCAAATCGGGTCTCAGAAGTTGCTCAAGGGGGAAGCACGTGAACTGGCTTATGGTAAATCAGCTGTGGAGAAGCATGTTGTCTGCTAGCAGCCTGTTGCTCATTTTCTATCACTCATGGTTGCACAGGGTCTTTCTGCTTCTGACCTGGCGAACAGCGTCATGTGTCAGCCACAACCTTAATTATGGCACGTATAGAGTGTTCACGAGAACTTATTAGAAGTTTGATGAATTGAATGACAAATTGCAACATGCACTTGTCCATCCGCTTGATGGCACCATAGAAGAGAGTTTACAAGAGGGTTAGAGTGTCGTCATTAGGGTTGGTATATGAGGGAGATGAAGGTGGACGGATTATAATTATTTGATAGAATATGTGTGTGAGTAGGTTGCATTGACGTAGGCAAAGACTTTAATACAACACCGAGTAGAAACAATAAAAACCCTGTAGCCTAAGACGCCACTGTTTTATTTAGACCGCGATAGCCGAGATTCCATCACAACAGCTTCTTGGCTAAATCTATGTCTCGACATAATTGGAAGAATTTATCTGCACCTTCTGCTTCGAGATAACTATTGATATCTTCCGGGTTATGAGAATCCTCCTAACTATCCTGTTAACTGACTGGACTGGTCCAAGCAGTGACTCGGTTCACTTACGAACATGTCCCCCACAACTGCTACATCAAGGTAGATGATGTATATACCCGTCCCTATATATAACGTGTAATAAGTTACCCCAAATTGGGCCGTTAACCTGTCTGCTAGCTCCGAATAACCTAAATCGCGGGGGTATGCAGCTGTGACAACGTGCTTCGAGTCTTTTCGCACGAACGTCAACTTTGGGTGCGGCGGCATGATTGGATGAATGGAGTGAGGCTAGGAAGGATAAAGTGTTCGCTAGCGTCAGTGTTGCGTGTGAAATCACGTTCGATCAAGGCCTCGATGGAACTGTTAAGATAGTTATGGTCAGAGAAGAAAAGAAAAGAAAAGAAAAGAAAAGAAAAGAAAGAAAGGAACCACGAGTCCTTAGGATAGAATCAAACTACGATCTCCAGGAATCCCAACGGCTTTTCATGCCAAGTAAGGTATTCCAGTGATTGTTTGGCATGTAGGCATGTGGCAAATAAAGGGCTCAAGAAGGTCCGATGGGCGCGCACTGTCAGCCAAAGCAATTATACTGTAATAATGAAATAGACCTTCATTCTACACAAATATAACCGGTGTACGGAGGTGGCAATGTAAACCATATGAATAATTGCGGATTTGCTCATAGCTTTAAGTTGCTTGAATTCTAATAGAGCGTCCTTACGGGGGGCGTGATATCACTACATGCCAGCAACAACCTATGTATATATGTGCAACCAGCGCATTGTTCTAATTTTAGTGGTATGATATCATAATCTAGGCTTGCTCATACCCCCATATGTGCTGTGATTACCTTAGTTTCCCGCCTTTGTTAGGAATGTATGGAGTGTTCTACCAACAGCGGTTTCACAAGAATGGTCGGGTTCCGCTGTTCGGCAAGCCCCAAGCCTTTGGGTTCTAACCATTACCTAGCTTGTAGCAAAAATAAGAAAAGAATCGAAAACTTAGTATGTGATAATCCTACTCGAAACCTGCATACCACTTGCATTATACTATGAGTGTTCAATTTTGAAATTGCAGATTAGTCATAGTATACCCCTGTTCCCCCCAGAAATAGTGGGTCCGCTCTTGGTGGCGACAACCCATTCTTTTCATCAACTTCAGGTTATGTAATACCAGGTTGTCTGGATTGGAAACGATACCTGAGGCCTGGTGAGACGGAAATATTTTCGTCTAGTGGGCTAACCGCTTATATTTCCACTAGATAGGTCTATAGATAATATGTAAATCAACGCAAGTTATTCAGGGAGCTCTCCCACAGTCGCCCAGTACACCACGTAGTTATAACCATGGGCATCGTAGAACGGAGTAAGGTTAACGGTCTCTCCATCTGCAGTCCCTGTGAAATCGAGAGCCGAATCGCTCGTGCGCTGTATTGAGCCAAGCTCAAGACTGGGGTTCGCCGATAGAGCGGAATCACCGTAGTTTCCGGATAGGACGACGGGGCCGAAAGCTACTGCTGCAACATTTGGGTCGTCGTTGGCAGCGATGAGCCGAAGGTTCCTTTGAAGCTGTACAGTCACCGTGTCTCCCGATTGCCACGTTCTTGATGTGGTGCTATAGGTGCCTGGAGTGCCGGCCGAAGATTGCTCGTCGTTGATAGCTATCGTGGCGTTGGAGGCCCAGGAAGGAATGCGAATCTTCAGATCCCAAGTGCCGCTGCCAGAAACGGTCAGGGTTATCGTATCTAAGATCTGGTTAGTAGTGTGTCTTAACAAGAATTGAGAATATACTAACCACCGACGGGGAAGTTTGTGACCTGAGTAATCATGGTGTTACGTTGCGACCAGTTCAACTTCGAAGGCGTGAAGAGGTTGACATAGAGAGAAGAGTCGTCATAAGCATAAATGGAATCCATAAACTTGGTATTTGTCTACTCCTGTGTTAGTAGTGGGTTCAGATAAAGGGGAGCTTGGAATATTTACTAACCTCAACACCAGTACCCTGACAGCACCAGAATGAGTCATCTGTTTTCTGAATGTTAGCCATACTTCCTCGAATTTGTATATACCATACCCGTCCTATAAAACCAAGAGCGGTTTCCGCAATGTAAGAATAGAGTTTCCATGACTTACAATCTGTAGACCAAGTCCCCCCACCCCACGCGGGACCGACGCCGCGGCGGCCACCGGCGTTCAGGGGCGTGAAATAGGTAATGTGTCCATGATCCGAATGCGGGTCTTGCTGGCCCAGCAAGTGGTTGAGCAACGCGTGTTCGTAAAAGTCGAAATAGGAAGAATTCGGTGCCATCGTCCAGAGCTCGCGAGTGAGCTTCAGCATATTGTACGTATTGCACGCCTCGCACGTGTCGTTGGTGAGATACGAAGCGATGGCATTCGGATCCTTGAAATGCTCGGCCTGGCTGTTGCCGCCGATGGCGTAGGTGTGCTCGTGAACCGTAATATCCCACGCGTTTTGGGCGATGTCTCTGTACTTGGTGGTCCCCGTCTGCTTGAACTCGCGAGCGGCGCCGATCCATTTGGGGACTTGAGTGTTTGCGTGGAGCCCGCTGAGCCGGTCTTGGTCTGAGGCTAAGGGGTCAAACACCGAAGCATGATCGAAGCGCTGTGCCGCCTCTAGCCATCGTTCATCCCCGTCCCAATAATAGATTTCGGCCATAACGTCATTCATACCTCCAAACTCGGTGGACATCATTTCTAATAGGTCCAAGTTAGATATATATATTCGTACCTTTTCTTGTCGATCTTGTGTTTACTTACCTTGCATTTGATCATAACTCAGCTTGCCAGTGCGGTCGTAAACCCATCCGGCCAAAGCCAAGAGAACTTTCTGAGCATTCTCATCTCCGACATGACGCCATACATCAAGTAGACCCGCCAACGTCTTATGAACAGCATAGTAGGGGACATTCCCATTGCTGAGAGTACGGTCCTCAAGAGCAGCGAATTCCGACTCTGGAAAGCCAGACAGATACCCGGAGTTGAAACCGACATTCTCGTTATTCTCCTGGCACTTTGCCAGTTCTTCGGTGAAATAGACGGCGCGATCGCGACACTCCTCATCCTGTAGTGTTGCCCAGCATTGCGACCAGGCGGTGAGAACATGCCCTTGCATATGCGTACGGAACGGGAAATCCGGGGCGTCCCATCCCCCGTTAGCCTGGGCATTGTTCGTAGACAAGCCGTGCGTGGCCCTGAAGTTGTACAAAAGTCGTTCGACATCGACGGACTTTAGGTAGGTGAGCGTGCGCTCCTGATTGTCCAGCCACCGACTGTCGGTTAGCTGGACTTGACTCAGATCAAATGTGTAAGCAGACACTCCCGTCTCATCTCGGCTAGGTGGAACAGCTTGGGCCGACCCCAGCGGGCAGTTTATGAGACTCGTGAAAAGGAGAAGTGTGGTAGGTAACCGCATTGTGTTGACGGGGCCAGTATGGCAACAGTGGACTTGAACAATCTTGGGATAAGAATGGAGAGACTCTATAAGTGATTGGCTATAAATATCTAGGCATCAAAATAGGTCTTCTCTGCGCACGTGGACACCTGTTGTAGTTATAGGAATGACCATCTTCCTGGGAAGACTTGGATGTTTATGAGTTGGACTAATCGTAACCCGTATTCTATGGATACTTGGTTCGGGACCTTGGCTATTACCCCAGCACGATCTTGAAAAGTTCCACCGGTCAAATAAATCCCACAAGTCATGGCCCTGGAGGTTCTCCAGGGCGATCGGAATCCGTTGCTTTTACTGGACCGGCAATGATCTATCCCCCGCATCTCCACCAATACGGGGAACCATGCCTTGTGGTGGGGGGCTTATAGCGCCCCAATAATAAGATGGACTTTTCGTCATATGATATCTTTGAGGCCTGGTGGACGTGAATTGATTGATCTTGGCTGACTAAGAGGCTTCGTATCTGGTAATTATATCATCCCGCCGTACGTGGACGCGACGGAGCCGGGTCCAGAACAGTGAGTGAATCTTACGAGAGGTCGGAGCTCAGCAAAAGAGTGCAGCCCGCAATGAGTTGTGACACAAATATGTCGCAGTATTAATACCGTTATTGCCACTGGAGCAATAGCGGTTCCGTTTTTGCGGATGCAATGAGATAATTGTTCAGTGTTTTCAACCCATATAAACTTGTGAAGATCTAATAATGTCGAGTCTTCGGCACGGGGAGTCCTTGTCGCCTAAACTGCCGAAGTTCGGGAAAGTGGGCCATCCGTGCAACGAGAACTACGCCGGCGAACCCCGGACAGCCAAGTTATCGGTCTCCGCGTTTCTACCATTGCTTGAAGAAGTGGTGTGCTAGATGGGCAGCTCGTAATTACGAGGTGGTAGGTGATATAAGAAGTGAAGCCGACGAATCGATGTTCGCCGAGGTCGGTTTCTCATGTCTGTAGTGCAACGTGGATTGCGTGATAAGTAGCACTGATTCCGAACATCGCGACATTGCGACTGGCCGAGATAAGTAGGTAGTATATTAAAGCAAAAGGAAACCCAAGTGGTACTACGATGGGGTATACAGCAAGAAACGCAGAACAACACCTGATAGTCGCTGTCTTCTCTTCTTAGAAACCTACATTCAATCGGGCATTGACTCACCATGGCTAATCTGGAGTCCCGTAAACACATCTCCCCCGATTCGGGATTTCCCATCGCAATACATCCGCTCTTTTCTCCGAAGATCAGGAATCACGTACCACCCGAGGAGCCTCGAAAAGAGATAATTCCCGACAAGGATAGAGCTTCGTTCGCCGACCCAGAGAAGAAGGCCTTGCTCTCTGTCGCGAAGAGGGTTGACCTTACCGAATCGATCGGTACCGTGCTTGAGAACGTCCAGCTTTCGCAATTGACCCCGCAGCAACTCGACGAGCTGGCTCTTCTAGTCAACGAGCGCGGTGTCGTATTCTTCCGCGAGCAGGACCTAACGACCGAGAAGCAGGTCGAGCTGTTCCAACATTACGGCACGTTGGACCGCCACCCGGCACAGAAGGACGTGAAACACGTTATCATCCGAGGAAGCGTGGATGACCACCGTGAAGTGTCCAAGTACACGCCATGGCCGCAGGGTGACTTCCACGCCGACACGTCCTTCGAGATCAACCCGCCGTCCTACTCGCTTCTGCGCATGGAAGAGCATCCGGAGGTCGGGGGCGACACGGCTTGGGTCTCGGGATACGGTCTCTACGACACGCTAAGCGACGCGATGCAGAAGTTCGTGGAGGGGCTCCACGCGGTGCACACCTCGAGACTCCAGTACGAGACGATCCTGGATCTCTGGGGAGTCGGGCCCAACAGGCAACCGATTGACTCGCACCATCCGGCGGTTAGGACCCATCCCGTCACTGGACTTAAAGCGCTGAATGTGAACCCAGGCTTCGTGACTGGGTTCGCGGAACTGAAGAAGTACGAGTCAGATAAGCTGCTGGATTTCTTTTCGTTCCACATCCACTCTGCCGACGACCACTATGTCCGTTTCAAGTGGGATGTGGGAAGCGTGGCGATGTGGGATAACCGGTAAGCTTCGATCCGACACCACCACCTGATACCTAGTTCGGGTGTGAAAGCTAAGATTCTCGAAAGCTGCGTCTTGCATCGTGTGATCCCGGGCCGATACGAAGCGCCCCGACGAGGAATCCGAACCACCGTGTTTGGCGAGAAACGTAAGTGTTATCTAGGTTTGCGCTATTCCGCATATACGTGCTGACTTGCGTGTGTTAGCTTATTTCGACCCTGAGAGTGAGAGTCGGGACGAGAGGGAAAGGAGGCAGAAGCAGGAGAAAAGAGAGAAAACAGCTACTAATGAACCGAAGGAGGCGCTTGCCGCTACGCCGGCTTGATGTTTGCACTGGGATGGGCAGCGGAGTCGAGTCGCAGCTATTTCTGCTGTGGTAGATTACGTTCATCATCGTATCTAGTTAACATGAGTAACATGAACCCCATTTACGTAGTTTAGTCACAGTTTATAATGTTAACGCGTCGCAAGGCGCATGCTAAAATATGAAAAACTGTTGAGATATTAAGAATATACATAGTCCATTTCCTTAGCCTATACTTCGTGGCTTTCTATAACAGAAAACACATTTGCCTCGCAACACTGAATTGTTGTGCCACCCACTTGGTCCTCCGATACCACAATTTGTGTCTAAGATAATAGAGTACAACAAATGTATACATAAGTAGTCATTCGACCCTCGGTCGTAAGACGTTACAATTTTGGTCCTACCATACCTGGTAGGTATTGTTGATACGGGCTCCTAATATTTCCGACCTGTCTCCACCACTTTCTGTGTCGTCGATGTTCGAAGAGGTTGTCGTAGTATAAATAGCGTTATTGCCACTAGAGAAATAACGGTTCCGTTTTTGTATGCGATAGAGGTGCACAGGGCCTTTTGGACTGGTACCTTTGTACCTAGTTATTTTGGAGGTACTCCAGGACTTTAGAGGATGGATGCATGGTGGTGGCGGCAGTGCGGATGAGATGGTGGCGAACCAGGTTAGATCGGCATTCCGGTGATTGATCCGGAGTAAAATCCTCATGGCGCATTAGATGGGTATACTTGGGGTGAATCGCTTTGATGAGCCCAAGGCCGTCGTTGATTTCTGCCGCAATTTCAGCAGCATCCCATAGGTCCTCACATGGGATGACATCCTGCCGCATCTGGTGTTCGAAAATCCGAAGTGCGTTCTCATGCTGGCGGTGTTGACAAGCGTAATATAGAGGCCGGTAGCGACGATCTCTCGTGTTAGACAGGCTGGCCCCCGCTTGGACTAGCAGGTCGATGATCTCTCGCTTGCCGTCCCTATGGGGACCAAAAAGGCGGCGAGTATGGTTGCTTGCTGCCTGCAGTGCGTTCTCTAGACCCCTATCACCCAAAACCGATGAAATTCCACCTGGGGCTTGAGCCATCTTACGCAAGAAAGCTGCTAGCACTCGCGGTTGATTTTCCCAGATGCATGCTTCCACCTCATGATGGTCGAACTCAGCTCCCTGGTTAATCAACCACAGGGCTATGCAATCCTGCTTCTTCTCGATGGCATACATCAATAGGTTGTTGCTTTGGATCCATCTCGTAGTTTTGCCGCCTGTTACGGGGAAGCCTTCTCGTACGAGGAGCTGTAGGATTTCCAGGGATCTGTATTTTCTTCTGATGGCTACATGGCCTGGACTTGTCTTCTTTGGGTACTGGACGACTCCAGGTAAAACCGCATCTGGGAATGCCGATTTCCATGTCTTGATGCAGGCCGTGATTTGGTCGATGTCGTTTGACTTCTCCATGAACCAGAGCAAGCTCGGCTTCCTGCAAGCAGGGCCGGCCGAGCGAAACATGGAGAATCGTGTGTCGTGGGTAACTTGAACCGCCTGGAACCTGGCGTCGAACTCGATCAGATTGCCAAGCCTGAGCTTCATTCTGCGGCAAGAAGCAGCGAGTCGTGCCAACGCAGGAATATAGTCGTTCTCTCTGCCATTTCGTAGGGCGGAAACAATAAGCCAGAAAATCTCCGGGGGGGTGTTGATCAAGCTCGGCATCATTATAGCTTGATATTGGTGTTGGTCGTATTACCGCGAGAGAGGGCGTGCGAGAAGGAAGAGGAAAGCGAGGATAGAATTGACGGTGACGAAGTTGCAATTGAGGTAGCTGTTATGATTATGTTGATGTAGAAGTATTGGTGATACTAGAGTTATAGGAAGTAGGTAGGATAATTGGTAGAAAGACACTGTTTCTGAATATGAGGGTGGTATCGTAGAAAAGTGTGTTGTTTACAGGAAGTGTTGATGGAATACTAGATTCCTGAATGTTTCTTAAATACCTAAGGTTTAGGAAATTGTGCTGATCTAGTCAGACAGTAGGATAATAAGACCTATGTGCTATCTGCACTCTACTAGCAATATTTAACGAACTGACTTGATGGCAGTACAATGTGATCTGTGATTGGCGAATATTACCATTGATGTTACTGGCCACAGGAAACAGAACAATATTAAGCTTATACTAATCCAGGTAGCATACAATAGGAAGTGATTAGATTTGTGATGGCCAATGCGTAAGACGTCGTGCCATTATAGTGGGAGAAACAATAGGAAAGGCAGGCACTGTGTATTTCCGCCTAGAGATTAACATCACAGTGCTGTGGGATTGAGGTTTAGAGAAGGCTTAGTGAGTCGTGGTATAGGCAAGGCACTAAAAAAGGGATGGATGAATATAAATACAGATCGTTAATAGTTGTGTAAGTGTGCAAAGGCTTAATCAGTGTTGTTATCACATGCTTTCGTTAGTGCTATGAAGTGGATGAAGTCCTGTTTTACATGCACGCTGTAGCTGGGCCATAACGATCAAATTTCCTTCAGAAGTGATTGTATTCTTCACAGATGAGTCTAAGTATTATCAAAGACTATCTCAAGGACTCAAAGCAGCCCTGGTGGTGCACGCCTGGCCCCTACTATCACCTCCACACCCCTGGCGAGCTCTAGTAGGTGTTGTTCCTGGTACTCCAACCCAACGAACTGTATCCCAACAGGAAGACCATCATCAGTGAACCCGGCTGGGACAGTAACCGCCGGGAGACGCGTCTGGCTTGCGAGGAACGTGTTTGTTGGGAAGCCGTCCTCTTCGAAGCGCCCGTTTGTTGCATCTTCGAACCGGGGTGGCGGGACCTGGACATCGGGCAACGTGAGGGCATCAAGGCCTAAGGATGCGATGAGGCAGTCGATCTTTCGCTTGAACTCGTCTCGTTGCAGTAGTCGATCGACGTACGTGGGATCATCCATCGGATCCAGGGGGCCGTGGGCAATTTCGCAGACTAGGTCTAGGTATGGCTTAGGTGGGTCTTTTGGCATAATGTCCTTAATATCTTGTGGTAGATGCGGCTTCGTCGCTAGGAAAGAGTTGATATCGCTGCGTGAGCGCAGGAGATATGTTTGGGTGTAGCTCAAATAGTGGTCGAGATTCTCAATGTGGACATCTACGAAAGTCGTGCCCGCATTGTGTAGCTTGCTCATGGCTTCGGATACTACTGTATTCACAGCTTTACAATAAGGGTTTGAATCCGGCCCGAAGCGCTGCCTCACAACGCCTATCTTGGCTTTCTTGATTTTCTCCGGTCCCTCCTCGAGATTCGCTGCGTAACTACCACCCTTAGGGAGGCCCATTGCCGCAGCTGTTGCCGCAAAGCCTGTAAATTCATCCCGTGGGTCAAAGCCCACCATACAGTCCAACATCAGCGCACAGTCAGTGACTGTCCTCGCCACTGGCCCGGGTGTGTCCTGGACTTTGATGAGCGGGCAAAAGCCGGTTCGAGAAACAAGGCCAGGTGTTGCGCGTATGCCAACCAGGTTACAGAAAGAGGCCGGGACTCGAATCGATCCGCCCGTGTCTTCAGCTACGGCTAGTATCGCGAAGTTGGCTGCGACCGCAGCAGCTGAACCTCCCGAAGAGGCGCCGACATCATGGCCGAGATTGTAGGGGTTCTTCGTGAACTCGTAATCGGTCGCGCCGTTCGCACTGAACCATACAGCTGCCCATTCTGCCATGGTGGTCTTTCCGAGGATCACGGCCCCAGCCTCCTTTAGCTTCGTGACTACGAATGCGTCCTCATCTGGAACGTTATTTTTCGCTACAGCTGATCCGTAAGTCGTCACTATTCCTTTGGTGTCGGCCTGAAGAATGTTAGACCCCCCAACCTAGAACACATGCGGACAGGGGCTTGGCGGCACCTGGTCTTTCACTAGCACTGGAATGCCATGAAGCTTCCCCTTAAAGGTTCCGGTCTTCTTGAAATACGCGTCTAGTTCGACAGCGTCGTCCATTGCACTAGCTGATATAGCCATCGTGGAGTTGACACGCGGGCCAGCCTTGTCCAACTTTTGGATGCGATCGAGGAACGCCGCTGTTAAATCCTTCGCAGTGTAGTCGCCGCGCTTCAAGCCATCATGGGCTTGGGCGATGGTGATCTCCCTAACATCCAACATCTCTAAAAATGGACCCTTGGCTTCTCGTTAAGAATAGAACTAGGCGATTGAACTATATGAATTCCAGAGGTTGAGACTATTATACAACACCTATCTAACGGTTTAAAGTGAACGAATGATATCACTAAAGGGCATGTCCTCAATCCGTCCTCATTCGGAGCCGAATGCAACCCAGATTAATAAGCCTTCTCTATCCTCGTATATTCATGGTAGATCACTAGCATTATACATTGGGTTAGATATGCCATGGTGTTTCCCCACCTGGTCATTGAATTATTCGGGAGCTTTGCTGTCGGGCCCGTTATAGATGATTATCTATCCAATCAGCCTACGTATATATAGTCAGATAGTGTTGACTTATCAGAAAGGGGAGCGTTATCTTTAAACCTTATCAGACGGAAATCATCTTGGGCTACGGACATGTCCGCTCATGACAAGGATATACACTGGTTTGCAATCTGGGACTTATCGCATTCCTTTTCCCGAGGTAGTAATTGAAGTACACAGAATTTAGATGTCAATGTCTATCTAGTGAATAATTGAATAGCATTATAGCCTTATCTCGCTTCGAAACTATAGTCCCCCGCTATCTAATAGCCAGGACCATGTTCCTACCCACGAGCCAATGAGAAGAACCCCATTTCGGAGATCGACGACTGCAATCGATATTTTATATATGATAGTCGGCGACATCAATACGGATCGCTTTTTGCGCGATGATGTTTCAGCCTTCCATCCGTTTCCTCAATTTTGAGTGACTGCCTATTGAACATCGGAGTCTCCGAGCGAAGTCGTCCTATCATCCATCGAAATGGATTTCCTACGGCAAAGAACATCACGGATCCGAGAAAAGGCGGAGGGGAAAACACGTGTGGCGGGGTGGGTCTTGCCGAAGCAGCAAACATCTTTTGCTCCCGATGGAACGTGGACGAATGTCGACTTGGATGTGACGCCCCCTGACCGGCGAACATGGACGGCCGTGTCGGTCTTGGGTTATTGGGTATCGGATATTGTAAGCCTTCCTAGGACAACGCATATCCAACTATCCTAGTAGCTAATATAGATGAATTCAGCTATCGGTCCAAAGTTGGCAAATCGGTGCCTCTGTTCTGGCCATTGGATTGACCTGGAGGGAGGCGGTATGGTGTGTCATTGTCGGCTCAGTGATTATGGGATTCTGTATAGCCTTCAACGGCGCACCGGGAGCCTACCTCCGAGTCCCCTTCGCTGTTTGGATTAGATCGGCCTTCGGCTTCCACTTTTCTAAATTCCCCGTGGTGTGCCGCATGATCACGGCTCTGTTCTGGCATGCCATTTTGACGTATGCAGGGGGTACTGCACTCACAGTCATGATCTCTGCCATCTGGCCTAGTTACCTCGATATTCCCAATCATCTACCCGCGAGTGCCGGCATCACTAGTCAGGGGCTCCTCAGCCACTTCCTGTTCTGGTTGATTGAATTGCCGTTGCTCACCATCCCTCCTCATAAACTCAAGTGGTTCTTTGTGTTCAAGGCCTTCATCACTATAACGGCTGCTGTGGGCACGACGATCGCGGTCTGTAAGATGGCGGGTACTTCAGGGGATATTTGGGATCAACAGCCGAACGTCTCTGGGTCGACCCGAGCTTGGTTGATAGTGTCGACGTTGACTGCACAAACGGGCAGTTGGTCGACGGTCGGCACTAATATTTCCGATTTCACGCGGTACGTGAAGAAGCCTCGAAACACGTTTTACCAGACCGTGTTCTTCCCCTTTATCTGCTTCTTCATCGCCATCCTGGGTATTATCAGCGCCTCGGCTTCCAAGGTCCTCTACGGAGAATACATATGGGATCCTGTGACGCTCGCCAGCAAATGGACTTCACCGGGGGGCCGTGCTGGTGCGTTCTACTGTGGGTTAGCTTGGATGGTGGCCCAGATGGGAGTCAATATATCAGCGAACATCATATCGGCGAGTAACGACCTGGCTAGTCTGTTTCCCAAATACATCAACATCCGTCGCGGTGCCTTGCTTGCTACCATAGTCGGTGGATGGGTCCTGGTCCCCTGGAAGATCGTGACGAGTGCAGCAAGTCTACTGAACTTCATGTCGAGTCTTGGGATATTCCTCGCCCCTATCATTGCTATCTCAATTGGAGATTACTGGATGGTTAAGCAGAGACGTGTACAGGTGTCCGCCCTCTATACACCCCATGGAAGATATCGCTATCGATATGGTTGCAACTGGAGAGCAGGCTTGGCTATGCTTATTAGTATCGGACCGACAATGCCAAGCCTCGTCCACAATGTTAACTCATCTATTGAAATAGGAGGCGCTGCGTACATCGCGGACTTGGTCTGGTACTACGGGTTCTTCAGTGCACTGCTAGTGTACGTTGCTCTAAGTAAGATCTGGCCGGCCAAGGATAGTCTAGTATCACAAGGGGAACTAGAGACTATTGAGGGTATCGAGGGTGACGTTGAAGCAATTAAGGAAATATCGGACGACATCAAGAAAGATGATAAATGAATAAGGGATATGAATCTTTTAAACTGTATTTAACCGTTATGATAAACCTTTTAATGTTATAAAGTATATGATATTCCATTATAAGTTTTAAAAGTCATTATAATAGTCCGCACCCGATTCAGTATTCTACGAGTTTGGCAGTGTTGAGGACTCTAGATATTCAATAGATCAATGATAAGAAAGCGGTATTTATCTAACGACGTGTAGGTGAGCCTATGGACCTATATAGAAGGCAGAGATCGCTTTTGTTCACCTGTCAACGTAAATACAGGCAGCGCTGAATCGCCAACTCTCGTTCGTCGACGGCCCCAGATATATGCAACTACACATAATTGTGATATATTTAAGCTGCCAGGTTCCATGCCAGCGCTGCTTCTACAAGTGGCCGACAGTCTTTAAAAGGGAACGTTTGTCACTTAGGTCAAAAACCGGTAAGCCCTAGATACGCAACTTAGATCAGAACAATACAATATATAGTGATCCCTTATATTTAACAGAGGGCCGGCCATAAACACCGATGGGTTTTCATCGGTTACCCATGGGTACCATCCCCGATTCTTATCACTCCCCTCGGTAGTTGTGCATGTTCTGTGGCTATAATGACTAAAGCCTAGAAAATGAATAACTAGATAGAATAATCCCGTTCCATTTGCGCCCGATAGAGTATTTGATATGCGCTTAGGGACCCCAATATCTTGTCGACATTGTTGCGTAGGTGGATGAGTCTACTAGTGGATTTGCATACTGGCATAAGTACTGCATCAGGTCTGCGACTAACAGATCCTTAATTAAGATCTCTTCACCTATGATTTTAACACAGAGATGACCAGCCAAAACCTTTCCAGAAGTACCGCAAGACTATGTCCAAGCCCGATGTCATTTGTATATTCTATGACGACCGGCTGCACGCTCCGCCGAAATGCAGATATTAGGCCCGCATAACTGGTGTACCCAACATAAGCTCAACGGCGGATGACCACAACATCTTCGCTTTCCAGCATCATGGGAACCGTCGGTGCTGATGGCCAACGCTTGAAGACAGCGTTACCCTCGCCAAATAAGTGGTCTAGCGTCACGTACGTCCACCAACACCCGGTTTGTCGCAAGCTAACGTGGTACTCCCTGCCGGGAACAAGCCTATGGCCTGGGAGCTCAGCCGTCCGGGTGGCCCGCTCATGCGGCGCGAGCGCAAGGAACTGCTTCCGCGATCAGCCACGCGCGCTTCCGCCGGCGACGGGTGTGGTGAAGAGAGGTGCGTGGCTAATGAGATCCTCTTGGGTCTCCTGGTCGACTATGGAGAAATTCTGCACGTTCGGGCGGTCGGCTGTGATGCGGGCGCGTGGGTTGGTGACTTCACCGGGGGCCTTGAGATGGGGTTGGTCTCCGATCGTTTTCACTATGATGGGCTGGTTGCTGGCATTTGTAATGGTAATGTGTATGACAGGTGATGATGTTTCAGACGTGGCGCCGTCCTCTCCGTCCGAAGCATGGACTTCTTCTCCTAAGGACAAGCTGATCGATAGTTTTGGTGGTATGGGTATTTCTGACACGACAGTGAATGTCTTGGAGCGTAATGGACCACACGAAACGAGTGTTTTACGTTCAGAAGGAGGCAGTTCACTGTGATCCTTCCATGATTCGTGAAGGCCCCCCCACGCCCACCAACGCACGCCGAGATACTTGTCACGCAGTCGTAGGTGGTACTTGTGCTCTGCTTGTACGAAGGTGCGAAGACATGGTGCAGCATGCAACGGCACAGTTTGTGTAGCGCGGTCCCTATGCTGAACGTCGGTAGGAAGTATAATGAATGACTCGGAATCGACGGTTCTGAGAGCAACCTGCTGAGCCTGGGCTTGGTCTGTGTTGTTGTGAGGACGGCGGACGATCTCCCCAGTAGCCTCGTCGACCAGTTGCACAAGGCCTTTGTCTAGCGCTACTGGAAAGTCAAGCACGGAGCCAGTCTTCAGGAGTACGAGATCTCGAGAATCTCGCTCGTATTCAGCGCTTCTGCGTATGTTTAAGTACAGTTCAAAGGGTACAACCCCTGAAAGGTCAAAAATAAGCGGGTGGTTATTGCCTTTGAAGCCAACCCAGATCGGAAGCTCTTGACTGTCAGTGTTAGCTGCAGCCATAGAGACAGGAAATTGGTGATGAAAATAATGGAAAGTCCTCGAGATTGTAAAGACAAACAGGCAAGTTGTGTAGAATATTGCACTTTCATATCCCCCCAAGCCCCCAAAGATTTCTGACTGCTCAGAAAGTGGTATTATATGAAGATAGGTTTGTGACGTCATATCATCGTCCTGAATGATCAGGTAAATGCAATGGTCGTACAAAAGTTCGCAACAACGTATATTGGCAATATAATCCCGATTTTGTTTCTCGTTCACATTAAGCATCGAATCGAATATATGGAAGTCAGATCAGATTTTATTCTATACTTATTATAAGAACTTCCACACTTCCGCAACTACAGTGAACCAGCCACAAGGCAGAAGCACAGCCCTTGTTTCAGACCCCCTATCATAACTCGCAATCGCATAAGTAAGGCCACTAAGAGAGCCTTAGCCCACTCTGCATTCAGGGCTATTGATCGCAATTGAATAGCAATTGAATATGTTAATTTTTCCTCATATGAATGTTTATAACCACCTCTGCCTAGTCCACATTTGCAGAAAATTTGTGGTGACGGCGCTCCCATCGGGTCTCACATATTAAATTCATCTATGCGGAAAAGCACACCCAATGCAGTATCAAACCATCTATGATATTAAGGGAAAACACGTGTTAAGGAAGACTTAGTACCAACTACACGACACAACTCAGAGGAGTAGTACTATAAGACCCAAGCCTGAAATAGTTGCAATCGAGCCCATCAGCGATGTGTTCAGCCCCCACCTCGAGGCGTCAGAACAAGGGTTGCCGGCACTACCACCACTTCCCTCATCGGTAGCATCAGCATCAGCGGCGTCATCATCACCGCCACTGCCATTCTCGCCCCCTCTCGTCGCTCGCTTGCAAACAGCGCCGTCATCCTCATCATCCGCCGCCGCCGCTGTCGTAGTCATAGTCGCCGTCGCTGTCATCGCTGTATCAAGCTCCGTGATAGTCGAAGTGATGACGCCTCCGCTCGTGAAAGTCGTGGTCCTCGTCTTCTTTTCCGGCAGCTTGTCGACGCCCGACGTGATCGTGACCGCCGTGTTCCAAGTATCATCCGTGAAGGTGATGTTGGTAGCATCAATCACCGGAGACCCCTCGGAGTACGAGCAGACGGTCTCAGAAGAAGCTGAGGAAAGAGGATCAGCCGTAGTAGCCGAGATCGCGCAACTCCAATCATGGTCCAGCTCGACGGATACTGTTGCCGGGCCGTAGATGAACGCACGATCTTCGAACACGCCGTTCGCGCACGCCGAGTCCCCGTTGACGCATTGGAGGTTAAGCGTGGTGAGCCCGCCGTCATCTTCGTCGGCGACGGCTACTACTGACGCGTGGATGAAGTCGCCGCTCGCAGTCGAGACGTACGGGATCAGCAGCGTGCTCGTCACGACCTCTGTCGTACTTTTGGCGGCAGCGGAGGCCAGGCCAGCGAGGGATAGCAGTGAGAAGCCTACGGCTGGCATACCGCCTCGGCTTTCGTGATGGAACATCGGGTAGTCTGGGTTTCTAGGCTTATGGTATGCGTGTGTGACTTTTTTCAATATCTCTAATTATACCAATCGAATCTAGACGGACGACTTCTGTGATGAGCTTCGCTGCTTCCTTATTTATATACACATTAAACTAGGTATGTTGTGAGGTTCTGCTGTGTGATACTGCTAGAGATAGGGTAGCCGTGAAGGAACTATATTTATTTATATTTGAGACCGTCCTGATTTGATCGGCAGTATTTGTGAGGACCCCTGGTTGGTATGTTCTCGTCTGTTCTGCGAATTTCATTGGCGTATGGCTCAGCGACCCCTACAGCTGACACGTTTGGGTTGAATGCCGGCATGCCAAGACTAGAGCTGAGGCCTAGTTACATATAAAGCATCTGAAAGGATTGGGCGGGATACGCCGAAATCCCACTTGACAGATCGTAGCTTAGCTACATACCTAGGATAGGTATGCATCTATAGTGTTATAGTAAGCGTATCATCCTTCTCACGGGCCGTGTTAAAATCTCCTGAGACCACCTATCCTTTATAAGCCCTTGGTGCTGATCTTAGCATCAAGCAAGGTTATAATGACGGGAAGTAAAATGGAAAACATTTGTATAGTGTGATTTGGGATAATTTTACTACCAAAGGCATTCATACATTGTTGTGCGATCGATATGCTGCTATGCTATGATATCAGCGATGTCGTGATTTTATCTGTGCGTGACGCTGATAATCAACATCTAACAGGACGTCTAACTAACCAATAATAAATATTAACTATATCCATTTGTGCTTTGGTTAAGCATCCCGAATCTTTACATGCTATTATATATTGCCCGAGTTTTTACGAGGGCTATTATGCCAACCCCCTTTTTTTACAGCAAAGATGAGAAAGAAATTACCGCATAAAGAATTACCATTCATAAACAATTTTTATAACAATCCTTCTTTTATTACGTAACATCTCTGCTTTTAAAGTAATTAATGTACTACCTACTAGCCACCTACAAACCTACAACCTCACCATCTAAGTAGTCAGCGTAAAGAAAGTCACCTGCAGCTTCAAAGCTAGATCGTCGAAGCTAGGTAATCAAAACGTACGCACCTACAGCTTATAAACCTACAACTTACAAACCCAGAACCTACAAACCTACAGACCTAAGTGATCAAAGCGTATAAAAGGTTATCAAGCCCTTCAACAAACCCACAACCTACAACCTACAGGCCTGCAAACCTACAGATCTATAATTTACGGACCTACAAGCTAGGAAAATACGGCGCCGAGCAAAGAATAGTATTAAATGAGACCGAAATATTATGCTACTTTATAAGACGAAATCATACTTATTGTCGAAATATTTTTATGCCTAAATAGTGAGAGAAGTATGGTTACACGGCCACACTTACTTCGCCCTTAATATTGCGTTGTCTACCTTGAAATTAAGCCCATGAAATCGCGTTCACCTTTACGCAAAAAGACACGATTAAAATACAACGAAAGTTGACCTAATATGTTTTCCCCTTCCTTTGCTATCATGTTTTGAAGTTCGTCATAATTACGAGTGTACCTCAGACCAGCGACAGCTGACAATCACCTAATCAAAGGTGCCGCCGCACGCGACGCTCACGTGTCGGGGGAATGGTACTATTAAACCCACAGCCGGCTGTCACGCAAGAGGAGACAGTGTGAATGTATCTAATCTCGCCAGACTCAACCCTAAACATATGGCTATCGGGCATGTTCTGATCGGGAACGGAGCGGTCGAGCCCCGGGAATCCTAGAAAAATGTCGACAACACCCATGACCTCGTCAACAACATAGCGACGATCAGTGACGACGAGGGTGGAGGGTAGTCCGGCGGCAGTGCACGAGTCGCCGGTCATGTTGAGCGGGGCGGTAGAGGCGCCGCCCTCGAGACGCGAGCACGGGGTGCCGAAGGGGACCTTGACGCTCTCGTTCTTAAAGCGCTCGAAATAGGCGTCACCCGCAGCTTGTATGACCTCGCGCGAGTCGCGCAGCTCCTCCGGGATGGGATCCCAGTTCTCCTGCGCGTTCCAATAGAGGTATCCCGTAGCGTTGAAAGCCCAGTCGCCCGCATCGGTGACGATGGACTCGATCTGCTTGATCTGGTGGTCCTCCGTGTACAGGATGCGCGTGCCGATCACGTAGGGATGCGCGTCCGACGCGTCGATGATCTCCGTGAAGCTCGCGCAGTTCTCCGCGTCGTGGATGCTGCGCTTGTGGTCGATCGTGATTGGGATGGTCAGCTGCCCCTTGGTGATGTCGGCCGGCTGCTCGTTCTCGGTGTATGACAGGTTGCCGACCGATATACCCGTCACCAGGCTGCTGTCGCCGCTCGCTTGCGCTGCTACGTATGCGTCTGTGGCCTCCGTGAGGAATTCTAGTGTGCAGTGGGCGGACGCTGTCGCGAGGAGCGACAGTCCGACGGAGAGCGTAGGGCTGACCATGATGCCGTTTTTTTTTGTACTGCCACGAGTTACGCGAATGGATGCTGAAATTTTGGTGCCATGGGATTTGTGTATTCGGGCCACTCACCTTGGTACTTATACGTAGGCTCGGTAGGCCAAAGTGGCGATGCTCGGCATCTAGGCTATATTCCCATTTGAGTGTCTCCTGGCTTAGAGCCATAACGATTGGGGAACTGCTACAGCTAAAACCTGCATTTACCACCGCATTGTGTAGTATCAGTAGTTTTAGCAACTTCGGTAGATGTACCTGCATATATTAAAGAGGTGGGGAGAGGTGTCTCGGCAGTGCTGGTGGTAAGAGAAGATCAGCATAAGTGAGGTGAACGTCTTTAGCCGGTGGAGCTTCTACCTTTGTTAGGCACGGAAAACAAATACTATTATCCACGACGAATCATAATCTGGTGAAATAATTCAAGGCGGTTTTAACGCAACCTGGTTTACCAGGTATATTGAGTATTAATATAATCAATGAGCCCAAAGGCCTACTAATGTACTTTGAACCCCATCCATGGGACTCTTTATTTGGACACTGGATCTCTTGAATTCTAAAACTAATCAACCATTACTCCGGATTCTCTTCACTTGACATATGCAGCTCACCCACCTTTTCCTGTTTTCTGGGCTGTTTTTCGACCACGCCATCACTATGCACCAGGTTGCTAATCTCAACTAGCATGTTAAGATTGAAAATGTTTAATCGATGTATGTTATATGACGTAGAACTCGAAAAATAAACGGTTGAAATTATAGAACTATATTTTAAGAACGTCTGGTAAAGAAGAGAGATGTGTTGGGTGACCTTACAATCCTCTATCGTTGCTACCTTTGTAAAGAACAGCCTGGTAATACCAATAAGCGAACTTATATACATGATAGTATAATCCTGAATATTTCGTTTCAGGATTCTACAAGGTTTGAGACCACCCTTCCTAGTAACAAAGGTACCTTCATTTAATAGAATAACTTGCTACTAGGCTGGCAAGTAACGCAACACAAATCATCGTATAAACATCGATTAATGTCCACCACCTTAAGTAATTCACCAATATCGACTTTTTCGATATTGCAATTATTGCAACGCAACGCATTAATATTAACCTTAATATTTATATATAAACATTAAATATAACTTAATTAATTTATTATTAATAAATATTATATATTTATATAATATTATTAATAAATAATTAATATTATAATTATAAATATAAATTAAAAATAAAAAATTATAAAAACAATTAAATTTTTTTTAATATTTTAAAAATTTAAAATTTAAATAAATTATAACTTATTTATCGATTTATTTACTTATATATATTAATAAATTAATAAATATTAATAAAATCTTTAATTATTTATTTTAATATTTTATTTAAATTATTTTATTTTATAATAACTTTAAACTTTAATATTAATAATGTTATTTTTAATAATTAAAAATTAAATATTACATTTATATTAACTTTTTTTTAACTTTTATTTTAAATAATTTTATTTTTAAAACTTATTTATTTATAAAATTTTTAAATTATTTTTCTTTATAAAAAATTAAATTTAATAAAATTTAAAATTAAAAATTTAAATATAATATATTTAAAATTACATTAAATATTTATTCGAATTTTACGTTATATTTATATTAAAAGGCTTAACGAAATTAATAAAATAAAATAAAAAATTTATATATTATTTTAAAAACCTTTTTAATTATTAAATTTTATTAATTATTTTAAATTAAATTTTAAAAATCTTTATAAGTAAATAATTACGAATATTTTTATTAAAAACTTTAATAAATAAAAATTTAAAAAGTTATTATTTAATTAAATTATTAATTAAAATTATTTCTTTCGAATTATTAAAAAAAAAATTACGTTTAATTTTTAAATTTTTAAATTTTTACGTTTAAAATTAAATTATTTATATATTTTATATTATAATTAATACTTTAATTATTAATTTTTTTAACGTAAATAAAAACATTATTACTTAAGCTTTAAAAATTTACTTTAATTTAATATATTTTATTTTTAATAAATAACGATTAAATAATTATTATTTATTATATAATATTTATTATTTTTTTAAAATTTTAAATAATTCTTTTATTAAAATTATTTTAAAATTATTAAAAGTTATTTTATATTATTTAAATAAAAATATAAATAAAGAAATTATTTACGTTATTAATTCTTTTAATATTTTATATAATAAAGTTAATTATTTCGGTTTTAATAATATAATAATTAACGATATAATTATATAATACATTAATAATACTTTAAAGTTTAATAATAAATTTTAACGTAATTATTACTTTAATTATATTTTTAATTTTATTATAAAAACGTTTTTATTTAATAAAAATATAAAAGCATTTAAAGTTAAAATTAATAATTACGATATTATAAATAAAATAAAATATAAAATATAATTAAAAAAAATTAATTAATAAGCTTTATAATATTTTAATTTATATTTATCGTTTTAATAAATTAATTAATAAATTATATTAAATATAATTTATTTAAAAAGCGCTTTATATATTTTTTTTTTAAATTATTTAATATTATTATTAATAACGAAATATAATAACTTTTTTAATATTATATAATTAAACGTATAATTATCTTTTACTTTATATTTTAATTATTTATTTAAAACTTTCGAAATAAATAAATTAACGAAAATATATTAAAATCGAATTAATTAAAAAAAATATAAAAAAACTTATTATTTTTAAAAACGATTATTAATTAACGAATTACGATTAATATATTTTAAATATTATAATAAAAATATTAATTTTATTTTAATACGTTATTAAAAAATTTAAAAAAAATAATTAATATCGTAAAAAAAAAACGAACTTATTAATTTTTATAATAATATATAAAATATATTTTTTATGTTTAAATAATTATTAATAAACCTTAAAAATTATAAATTAAAAATTAATAAACTTTTTAATTTATTTTATTTTTTTATTAATATTAATATAATTTAAATAAAATTAAATAAATATTATAATTAATTTAATAAAATATTTATTTATTACGTTATAATTACGTTATATTTTATATTTCGATAATATTAATTTAAAAGAATTTAATTAAATTATAATAATTAAATAAATAAAATAAAAAATATAATTAAATAAGTTTAATATAATATATATTATAAAAAAAATATTTACGAAAAAGGTTATATTATTAATTAATAAGTCGAAAAAATATCGTAACGATTTTAATAAATACTTTAATAAATAATAATAAAATTATAAAATTATTAATAATTTTTTCGATTTAAATAAACGTATATTTAATAACGATTTTAATAAATACGTTATTTAATATAATCGTTTAAAACTTATAAATAAGTACGTTATTAATTTAATATAATATTAAAAAAATAAAATATTTAAATATTTACGGCTTATAAAAATAACTTTTAATTTTTTTATAATATAATTAATATTTATTAAATATAAATATTTATTTTTAATAATTAAAAAAATAATTATTAAATTTTAATTTCGTTTAAATATTATAATAATTAAAATATATTAAGTTTTTTAATTTTAATATAAAATTAATTTAATTATTAAATTTAATCGTATATTTATATTATAAATTAAAAAAAATTATTAAAATTATAAAAATAAATAACGATAAATTATATAAATAAATAATAACGTAAATTAACGAATTAATAAATATAAAAAGAGTTATTTTAAAAATAAAAATAAAATTTATAAAAATAAATAATTAAAATAAATTAAAATATTAAAAAATAAATTATAATATTTATTTATAATTTATTTATAATTTATTTATAATTTTATTTTAATATTTATTACGCTTTTTATTTATATAATAAATATAATATATTATATAATATATTTATTTTTATTTATCGTAATTTATTAAATTAAAAGTATTAATATATTATAAATAACGTAATTTATATAATCGATTAATAACGTATATTATATTACTTATTAACTTATTTATTATTTTAATAAAAAAAAACTTTTTTATTAAATATTATTTTAAATAATAATTATATACTTTTTTATATTAAATAATAAATAAAAAAATAAAAAAATAAAAAAAAAATATTTAATATATAAAATTATATAATATATCGTAATATTAATTATATCATTATATAATACTTTACGTATACGTTATAAGTTAACGTAAATTAATAATTAAACTTTATTTAAACGATAATAATCTTTTTTATTAAAATTATTTAAAAATAATTATATATTAATTTTTTAATATAAAAATCGAAATAAAAACTTAATAAAATTAATATTAAATAAATAATAATTAAAAAAAATTAAAAATAAATAAAAAAGTTAAAAGTTATATTAATAAACTTTTACATTAATAATTTAAATAAATATATTAATTTTAATATAATAATAAATAATTATTTTTTTATTTTTATTTAATAAAAAATATTTAAAAATAAAATTAAAATAAAATAAAATAAAATAAAATTTCTTTTACTGCTTTTCGTATGTAATGATTATTGCTTAAGTAATTATCTATTTGTTACAGTGAAATGTAAGGCAATATAATAAGAGGTTTAAGTTAATGCGTGCCCTTTTACGAGTAGTTTAAAGGTAAATACTAAGGTTGTTGCCTCTTGAATAGCTGTTTTGTTTAATACCTAAGCTCTATTTCGTTCCTTACAATCTGCGGCACTACCTCACCCGGCATTCTAACGACTAGGCAGAGCTTAGTAATCTGACTACTCATCCAAGCATACATTTTTATATTGATCTATTTAAATATAGGATATCAATTGCTATTCAATCATTCCCTTAATTTGGACGGGTTTACCTCTGACATTTTATGGTATTTATGGATGGGATAATATGTGGCCATAGCCCCTAAACAGAACCCCCCTTAGTGGGCACACCCTAACACAACGTGGAATATAACGTGGGGGCGGAACTCACTCGAAAGAGGAAAAGTCTTTGGTCCCTGTAGGCTGGAGTTCGTCCAACAAAATTCCCTGGTCCATTTCGGGATAACAGTAGGGAGGTGAGCAGAAATTGACAGGAATGCTATTATTAGACTAGTTCTGAATAATGTCACCCTCTTCATGCATTTTGCACAATAGTAAAGTATGCAACCTTCCCAGACGTGCGGTTTATAGAAACCTACGAGCCTAGAAGCCGAAACTCTATTGAGTGGGGAGGACTCAAGCGAGGGGTTACAGTATATCCATGGATGTGACCTAACTATCTAGGGTCCGAAAAGGACTTACCTCTCTATAGGTAGCTACACAAGTAGCGGCCGCTCCATGTGCATTGGTTCTCACTATTTGCGCAAGGCTATAGGAGGGAAGGAACCGGTAGGCTGAGACTTGGAAGGATTGGCACGCCAGCTCCTTAGCCCTCTTCAGGGGTACCTGCAAGCTTCGAGCATCCAGAGAATAGTTTCATTTGGAAGAACCAATCAAATACAGAGGTCGTGTTACACGGAACTGCTGCGCGTTCGGTATTTCCTAGTATGGGATTGAAGCCGCAGTGGGGCGCAATGACGATGCTACCTGCAAAGGGTTCCAAAAAAGAAAAGAGTCGATCCAGCGGGGGTTTAAGGAGTTCAATGCCGTGAGGTTCCTTCATATTCCTTCTCTCATATATAAACAGCTGCCTGAAAGCTTCTCAAGTACTAATTCATATCTTACAATTTATAGGCTGTTTATATCATAGGTCAGGGACTGCCGTATGGCAAGATGCTATGCATCAACTTAATGACCTAGAAGACAGGCTCAGGTCCCTATCTATTCATTCATTCTTGTTGCTTGATACACTGTTTCCATATCTCCTTCCTGATCATTTCTGCACCAATTTCTTCACACCGGTCAACTAATCTGATTAGGTAGTACTAAGCCTGCTTACTACACACAGCTCATACACCTCTCTCCTCAGTACGTTACAGAGGATCCAGCCTTGGTAATCGTAGGCAATGCGCGTCGCAGACTCTTATTTATGTATCTCTGGAGGATTTCAACTACCAGGCTCGAGTCCGATATGCGAGGTCACTGCCATGTATGTAACCCACTGGTCTGTGGGCTGTCCGTTGCCCATGCCCTTCTACCAACGGCTGCCTATCCTACAAGGCTTAATCTACGTCGTCGAGGTGAGTCGGTAACCCGGTATGCGACTGCGCCTTGTGCGGCTCAGATACCCTGTATAATGCAACCCACTGCTTAAACTCTGCCGCGGCCTTACCTTACGGGCTTCCCCGGCTTTCAGTTCAACTGCCGTCTTTCTATTTCAAAGACCTCCCTCCCTGTCTGCCTTCTCCCGACCATGCCCCATAAAACTAGCAACTAGTTAGCGGCACGAAGAGTTGTTCTACAATATTATCCACGGATATGCCTGGTTCTAAGACATAGATAGCTCTTAGGAGAGAGGCTGACTTGCAAGTCTTGGCGAATCCGTGCAACCCGTTGCCCATCATTAGGCTGTCGAAGAGGCTTGGAAGGCGGCTTACCTTTACGACATGGACGCTCCTCAAGTTCCTACGCCCGGTCAGACGTGCGAGTACTATTCGCGCGAGAAGTATTCTATCGAAGGTCCAAGTTCCAGTCTAAATGGGCCTTCGACGGCTGATGGCAGGCAATGGGGCAGTACCGGGCAGCAATGGGAGAACAGCGGAAACCAGTGGGCCACCGGACAAGCTTATTCGGAGCTCCCAGATACCTCCACTCGGGTGATCGATTATAGCAACACAGATAGACAAACGTGGGGAACCTACCTTGGAGGGAATACCGCACAGGAAAGTTACGTGCCTGACAGCTCAGGGGTAGTTCTCGCTGGTCAGGCCCACAACAACGAGATACAGCCTCCGACTCCACCCGCTCCGGTCTCATATACGCCATTTCCGTACCCGTACAATCAGATTGGGACCATGGGCGGACCGTCGCCGACGCCACTTCTACCACCGGAAGAGACGAAGCAGAAGCGCTCTGGGCCATATTGTGGGCTTCCGCGGCGCGACTTCTGGATTCTCATTGCAATAGTGACGGTGCTCGCAATCGGGGCCATCGTCGGCGGAGTATTAGGAGCAGTGATCATCAAGCAGAACGATAACACTGCTGCTGCTAGCGCTGCTGATAGAAGCGCAGCTACAAGTACACCTACACCCGTCCCGTCGCAAACGTCTCTCGGAACGACGCAGACAGCGAGTAGCCTACCCCGCGAAGATCGGGCAATCGCAGCATCGACGGTGCGGAACAACTCGACGGCCTCCAACTACCAGGTCGTGTACCAGGACTTGACCACCTTCGAGCTCCGATACCGGCTCATCTGGGACGACAAATCAGCCAACGAACAGAACCTGACCCTGAACTTGACGCCCGACAGGGGCACGCCTTTAGCCGTCGTCGCAGCGAACTCGAGTCTTGACACTGAGAACATCATGCTCTTTATCTTCTACACGACGTGCGAGGACGAGTCGAACACACCGCTGCTCGCGGTGGCGAGCCTAGAATGCATCCCGGGAGCGCCGACCTGCGACGAGATTAAGAATAATCCCATTCCTGCTTCGAGCGACCTAGGCGCTAAGTCCGAGTTGGCGGCTGTCTTGATGGAGGACGGCCAGTCGTTGAGGGTATACTACCAGGGGTCGAACGGCTGGATATATGCCTTGGGCGCTAACATAACGAATGTTGATGTCTGGGCGCCGACTCGGCTCGGCGGACCAGCCATAGATGGGTCTGCGATCGCTGCTTCGGTTCAGAGATCCACGAGCCAGCTGCAGGTCCTATATGTATGCAGTGAGACTATGATGCTACGGTGTCTTGAGTATGAAGATGCCTCCGGTGCGGATGAAGGTATGTTGTAACGAATCTACTAAGCAAAGACTATCTTAAAGCTGACGGCGTGTAGGATACATCGTAGACAAAACACCAGGTTCAGCCTGGTCAACAGATGCGCGGTTCACCACCTCGTATTCCCGAGCTACCGATGCTAGTTACATTTATTATGTTTCTCCCGGGGAAGGACGGTTGGTACAGTACTCAAGAACAGGAAACAGTTCCGAGTGGGTGCCGAAAGCGGATCTTAGTCAATGGGGAGCACCCCAAAGTGGTCTCGCCGCTGTCGCGTGGGATGACCAGCTACGGCTGGTCTATGAGAATGATGGGGAGATAGGTGAGTCCACCTTGTCAGGCGACGAATGGAAGGACTTTCGGCAAATAGCCCCGAGTTAATGATAAATAAATGGTATCAAGTGCGTTAATGGTTTTACTTTTTGCTTCGAGGCCTCAAATGCCACTCAATCGAATCTTCCAGATTCCAGTTTTTAGGCATCTCTAAACTTGGTGAATCTCTTTTCGATGCCATTGTGGCCGTGTTGACTGCTTGACAAATAATAATATCCCCCTTTTTCTCAACGCCTCAATCCGGGCAGGTCCTAACCGAGCCCCCCGCCCCCGCAAGCTCGTTAACTTCCTATCCGTTAAGAAATATAACAGATTATTTCATAACATCTAATTATTATAAGGTCTTCGAAACATCACCGGAGGTGTTCCTACGTAGTATTCGAAATAAGTGGAGATAGCGATTAAGGGGGGAGATTCTATCGTATAACCAACCCATTTTGTCAACATACCTGGTAGAAAAACTCGAACGGCGCGAGCTCCACTGGTGATATAGCTATTATAAGATCATGCGCCAATAAAGTGAAAAGTCAAATTTTAAGAATTCAACTGCTAGGACTATAAATTAATTTCAATATACGCTATAACCATTGTATACACATAGGAAGATATACCTGTCAGCTTAGTGCCGTCAATTGTGCAGCACAAATTCTCTATAGTTTACTCTTTTGACTTTCTACAGCCCAATACCGCTATCCTACACCATTATGACTATCACTCAAGAAAAGCAGACCAAGCTCTAACAGGCATCATCTAACACTTACACCGCGTCCTCGAATGTTAACTAGATGGTTAGTGTTAGTGCATTAGCTCACTGAGGAAAAGGGCAAACTTCATCATCTAACGGAGTTATAATTTTTACGGTGGGTGTGTTATGGTGGTGATTCACTATCGCGTAGTTTCCCAATCCAGACCTAGCAGCCTAAAATACACTTGATATTTTCAATCTGTACGTCGAGTTTCTCCGCGCCTATGAGCGACATGAATGTGCTATTGATACTACCACCACGCTGGAAATCAGCGCCACCATAAGAACCAAGGCGGGTAAAGGGGGCTGTGATGAATTGTGGTTAGAAAGTGTTTGGAACAATGTAGTAGAATGAAGGAGTAAAGGTATTGTCGAGATGTTATAATGAGAAAACTACTTTTAGATAATAACAGGCCTTCCTGCAGGTAGTCTCCAGTTGGTAAACTTCTGGTATATTTCCGTCTATCTGCAATATTTTCACGTGAGGGAGGCTTATTATGAATTTCTTGGAAATTGAGAACAGTTTCCGCCAACATCGTATGTATATAAGACATTGGTTCGAATCTCTTGAGGATTTGCGCAATATCGAATAATCGACACAGGTATGTTTTCTAACTCACCCGTACAGTAATCTTTTAGTAGGTTTAATTTAGTATCGTATTATTGTTTTAATTTGTCGCAACCAATATGCCCTTGTATTTGCTCTGTTATAGCTCTAAAGAAGAAAAGAGGAAAGAAAAGCACCTAGGACCTAAGGGGGTACTTTAACCCTTATATAGGGCTCCGGTGGAGCTATTCCACTACCTAGACCAGGGTTTGCTATCGTGACACACCCTTTCTTCTTTGACGGTAAGCACGGAAGATTATACACGAAGAGCAGGCAACTATTTATACTTTTTATATTTGCGTCGACGACCTATCGTCGTCGACGAGACTTAAGGAAAGATCTAGAGAATGGTCGTCGATACAGCCGACGACACCCTTCATTTCGGGCTAAGCGGCGGCACCTTTCACTGTTTGGGCGCCGTCTACACCGCTTGATAATGCTCGTCGATTTGTCGATTTGTGACGACGACGAGCTTTACCCAAGGGTTTTGACCCTTTTAAGTGCGTCGGCTGTATCGATTCGTCGAGCCCCTTCGCTAAAGGGAATAGCGCTTTCTATTATGGATGACGTTATTCTTAATCTTGATCCGGCCGCGTATAAGTTCAAGATCTTTTATCCTTTAAAAGCCTTTATTCTTTATCGTTAAGCGTTTCTTTTTTTAAAGCGTTATTATTATTATAACTGTTAAATAAAATATAACCTTTATTTTTTTATTATATAAATAATTATTCTTAAATCGTTTATTATAACATTAATAAAAACGAATTAATAAATTTATAATATTAAAAACTTTATTAAAGCTTTAATAATTTTTAAATATATATAAAAATAAAAAAGTTTATTAATTTAACGATTAACGATTCGATCGTTAAGCTTAATTAATCCTTTAATTAACTCGTCGATTAACGATTAATTATAAAAAAAGTTAATCGCTTTATTACTTTATTAAAGCATTAATAAAATTAACGCTTTAAAAAAGTAATAAAATAAAGCTTATAATAACGAAAATTAATACGAATATAAAAATATTAAATCCATGCAAATTTAAGCTTATAATTATCGTAATTAATATATTTTTATATTTACTTTATTATAACTTTAAAGAAAAAAAAATATTTAAAACTTAAAAAAATACTTTAATTTTTATATAAAGCTTTAATAAAGTTATTTCATTATTTAAATTAAGGTTTATTATCGTAATATAATTTTAAGTTTAATTATAAGTATTTTATTATGAATAAAAGCTATAAGAAAAAAAATGCGCAGTGTTATACATTAAGATGAAAGAACGATGCTAATATAAGTTATAAATAACCACTAATTCTCTATCCTGAGTTTATAAGCCTCCGCCACGTTATCAACTTGGCCAACACTATAGAAGCTGTCATCCCATCTGCATACCGTTCCGATTGCAGCAACTTTAGATGAATACGGCAAGTATTTTCTTCGGCGCCCATCCAACCAAGTGTTCTCGAGAAATTTGTAGTTTCCGGCTGCCACGACCATAATCGGCGCCTGCTGCTCGTCATTGTCTCCTGGGACCCAGGGGGGCGGGGAACCCGATTTGTTGCCCCTGCCTATACGGTCCGTATACGCTCTTGTGTTTGTTTCGAAGAACTCGTCGTCCTCTTCTCCTTCTATAGCAAAGTGCCTGTGAAACGCAAGGCATAGAACAGCATCGTGCTCCTTGGTTTCTCTGTTGTCTATCACCACTAATGTCCGCCCTCTAATCTTTTCATCCGGGTCGTCATCAGCAACCCTAACGACTCGGTATTGTGAATACCATTGACGATCGTGCTTGTAGTATTTTAATCGTTGGTTTAATATTGTGACTTCTGGATCATCGCATGGCTTCTTGCGTTTGGTAGGGCGCTGTACCTTGTCTTGCGCTAAGTCTTCGTGAGCTGGTGTTGCTACTTTAGACTGAGATTCTGCAGATCTAGGTGTTAGTGAATAAATGACCAATTGCATGATTATAATCCTCACCTTCTATGTGGTGACCATACTGGACCCTAGCATCACCGGTAGCATGATTTCTGGTGAATTGAGTTGCGTTACCATAGAGGATGTTCACATCCCCAATGTGAGTAACGCCGGCGTGAAGAAGTTCTTTTGACAGGGGAGAATAGGGCATGCCAGGCAATACAATATGTGATCAATTTAGGAGTTTCCTTTCGAAAGCCTGTTCTGATGGGGAATCTGCTTAGATATGGCGAGAAGTATGTAGGCGAACACAGTGTCTATGGTGGGTAATGCGATGTGTATGATGAGACGTTGTTTGTTCTTGGGATGCAGGGTCATTTATATAACATACTGGCTGAGGAAGAAGTCCGCCCTGATGGACGACATTAGAGAAATACAGACATGTTTCAGCCTCTAGAAAGCAATTTTACAGATACGACAAGACTATTGTTTGACGTATACTTAGTCATTTGACTGAGGCTTTGGTATTGAGGCTGTGTCGAGATCCCTGAACATTGGATGGGACGATGTCACCTCACATACTGTTACATTTACCCTCCCATCACCCTTTGCAAAGGTTTGGTCAGAATAACTGTGGTCAGTACTACTATATTACTATAGTGTGTCGAAAGTATCTACATCGCACTACTCACCTGTTGCAGAATGAATAAAATCAGTTGAACCAAAGTTACCTAGGTAGTTAATGACATTAGTTCGTTGTTAGATTACTGATGGCTCTGTGATCTGAATAACTCTTATTCCAAGTCTTGCAGTTATAGTTACTATCAGATGCAATGTAAAGTATTGTAGTCTGAACCTGCTACTCATTAGGAATAACTAAGCGAAAGTAGCTATGGTTGAGGTTTTGGATTGGCTGGTTTCATGATAATGCGTTGCACTTCAGCCCGACGCATCACAAGATATAGGTTAACAAGCCTCATGAAAACGTTACAGAGTATTATTTCTCTTTGGTGGCTTAGAAGGCATGGCCTTATGCAACAATCCCTCGAGCCGGTCGAGTATTTTTAGCTGGGGTTGTTCCGATATGAGGTTACTCGCGTAATTAGTTACGGACAGCTGCGTGCCTTAACCCTTGTTGGTCGAAGGCCTCCCATAGCTTTCCCCTCTATAGGGGGTAGCTTCGCACATTGGGTTACATTCAAGCTCTATGGCTTAGAGGCAACGAACCAACTGCATAAAAAGCGCAAGGCCGCATATAACCTAGCCACATCTCGTTTCAGCATAGTTGTTAGTGTCCTAAGGCAGCTGATGCGCATACAACTCGAGCGATTTGCGAAATTGGTCCATTGTATCATAACGCGCGGCATTGAGTGTAACCCATTCAACAAAGTGCTGGGGAGGCGATGCAACCAAATTCAACTTGTGGCTGGGTAGTTATCACACGACCACGTTGATATCTCATGAAACAGAAACTTACTAGGACGGAGGTAACCAGCGCGCCGCTGATCATCAAGGGGGCGTCATGTCGTCAGTCCAAGGACCCGGTCTTCTGGTGTATATAGGGCTTAGGCTGTCACTTTACAGAAGACTTCTATTCATATAAAATGCATCTTAACGTCCCCATAATCATCTCTATTTATTGATTGCTCGCAGTTTGCCCAAAGTCCCCAATTGCCTTTCAGATCTTCAACCTTCCCACTTGTCTTGAGCGATTACCTAGACTAGAATCTACTCTACCCAACATGGAGGTAGCTGGATTGAGTGTAGGCGTTGTTGCTCTTGTTGGACTAGCTGATTCATGCGTGAATTGCTTCCAATACGTCCAACTAGGCAAGAAATTCGGTGAAGACCGCCAACGTGCACGCCTTCGACTCGACGTCCTTCAACTCCGTCTCTCTCGTTGGGTGGAAGCTATTAGCGACTCGGAATCCCCTCCATCTCCCGTCGAAGTCGAACAAACTAAAGTGCTACTAGAAGGCATTATCAATACGTTCGAAGATGCCGAGAGGGTCTCATCGAACCGCAAATTAGGATTCTCTCGCCAAACCGAAGCTGCGGGTTCAAGAGACCACGTAAACCCAGATCTGGAACTGGAGAAATTACAGACGACGATGAGACAGATGGCCCTCAGGGACCAGAAACAGAGCAGCCTGAAAGAAAGGGTATCTTGGGCGATTCATGGGAGAGACCGCCTGGATAAGCTGCTCGAAGATCTCACAGCACTTATTGACGGGCTCGTGGAGCTCTTCCCAGCGGGCAGGAAACGCCAAGAGCAACTAGCCGGGGAACAGACGGAAAGGCTTACGAGAGTTGGGGGCAGAGCGATCAAATTACTAGAGGATGCAGCTGCTAGTCGGGACCCCATGCTCCAGTCTTCAATCCGGAAGTCCCTTGATAATGCGCACACACACAACTACCACAGAAATACTACCACAGACGAGGCTCGTGCCAGATACGGAGACGAAGTGAATGGAAATAGAATTCCTATTATGGCAGTGGGAAATTTGTATGCCCAAAACATGACGTCGGGAAAAGCGATAGCGCATTTTGGCAACTCCTACGGGGGCCGTTCCGTCTTTGACCTGTGATAAGGTGTATCTACGTCAAGGGCAACGTAACGGTTGGGTTCGAGGCTTATAAGGGAAATAGTGTCACTGGGTAGTGTAGGATATATGTGCTGAAAGACAGGATAATGACCTTGATTGACTAAGGTAACAGCTACTATAGAGGTGGGAGGAACGTCTGCTTATATACACAATCGGCCATGTTGGCTTGGACTGATACATCCACCACTCATAGCTTTGGCCCCTTATTCTGATAATATGTGTTGATAATTTGTGTACCGCCTCGGTTAAACAACGCTCAGTTACATTAATGAAAAGAAATACGATAACTACAAGTCTCTGCAAGGTGAATCCAAGAGTATGCCGATAAGGATGAGAGACTAACTTCCTTTAGATGACTACATAATCCCTGGAGTCAACGGTTTCGTGATCTAGCAAAGGGGGGCTTGCGGAAAGCCCTTCATCTATCCGGCCATGAGACACAACTTCCCTTTTCAGTCAGTTTCGAAACAACTAACCATGTTCTTAAAGTCGTAAGATATCATCCTAGATTCCTGGATTGGTTTCTAATGCACCGAAGCGAGGTCCGCCGGGTACAGTAGTTATTTAATGTTGGAGTGAGAGCAGCTTATGAAGCTTATGGAGCAGAATAATCCTATTTCCGAAGCTTCGCAATATATACCTATATGTATATATATGAACTTTCGTAGCTACTTATCCTTAATTCTAAAACTTCTCAGAAAATTATCACTATATTGCTATATGCCCTATATGAAGCTTCACATGCCATACCACGCTCTATCTGCTCAGTCCGTACGTGATATGTGAGACAGGGGTAACTACCGACGGCCTATCCACATGCCCTACAGTTTAACTGTATAAAATTGCAGGAACCTAATGCTGTAGTAATAGTAAAACGGAATTTTAATAGCGAAAGTATAGAAAGCTAAACTACATGATTATGATTACAAACACCCTCTTAGATATCGAAGCGAATGCTTCAACCCACCCAACCTATCCAGCCCTCCAGTCCTAACCCATACTCTTCAGAGAATGCACCATAAATGTGCCCGTGCCTTATTCCATTTGACCTGTGACCAATTTTTCATAGTTGGTAGGTTTCCTAGCGCTCTGTTAATAATGCTATGTCAGCAGAGGTCCATGGCACGAGTAAAGGGGTTAAAACGAGATTGTAGCGACAATATAGAACTCGAAAATTCGTCGGTTATTCGTTAATGTATCTTCCTCTGATAGATCATCCACGAATTATATTATTATCTGGAATAACTTTTCATAAAAAGGCATACCTGAATAACTACTTAAATATAAGCTAGAATTTGGTTTTCTCCATCACTCTCGCTTTCGTGGCCCCATAGTAAAGCCCTCTTAACGAGGGCGTATGCCTCGTCTATCGTCAGATTCTTGACCAAAGATCCCTTGACGAACTGATGTTCCTTCTCTTCTATATCGTACATCTCTTTCCTAAGCTGGTTTAAAGACCGCTCGAGGACTTCAAGGCTCTCTGTTTTAGCATCGGGAGCCGTTGCGCGTAAGAATCCCTCGATGTTAAGGACGTTTATATCTTCCGGCCGGAACATCGTAGCGGATTCTGCGGAAGCCTCAATGTTTCGCACAGACTGAACGAAGCCTATCTTGAACGTTGGCGCAGACGGCTGGGGGGAAGGAATCTGCGGCTGGTCGAGGACAATAATAACCGTCCATGTTCCCTGGTCTAGGTCGCGAATCTTGGAACGGATCTTCCAATTCCATTCTCGGGTCTCGCATTGATTTGCTTGTTTGTATGCCTCACTAGGAAGGCAACTAACTTCAATCTGGGATGGGTCTTCGAGGGAGCTAGGGGCAGAAGCAAAAGCATTCACAGCTGTGAAGTTGTATTCTCTGAACTTTGAGCTCTGGGGAATCCTCAGCCACAGTCGTAATAAGTTAAATAAACCCGAAACTAGGCGAACGGGTGAGAGCATGGCATCTGCTAAGGGAGTCACATCAGCATGCCCTCGATTCTGGTAGATTATCTGTAAGACTGGACAGTCGGTGGCTCGGAACGGGATGCCCTTGTATTCTTTAAGCCATACCCTCCCCCATAGGCTTCTTTTAAACATACTGTCGATGATAATTCTGCCTTTAACCTTAGATGATAGAGAAGGATCCCAGTAAACACTAGAATTGGTCATGTTCTCGTCTTCAGGACCCGAGAATACATATAGCTCCTTGATACCCCTTGCTGGAAGAGCTTTCGCGAGCTTGCAAGCACGGCTGTGTGTAATTTTTGAGGGGATACTGAGAACCTCGACATGAGAGGATACAGGGTCCCATTGTAGGATATGCACGATAGTTCTGACAGAGAGATATGTCCAAGGCACCAAGTTGACGTGCTTTGTTTCGGCGAAGGCGGCTTTCAGCAAATAGCCAGTGACGGGAGAGTCCTCCATATCCGTGACGTTTTCTTCCAGGTATTTACGGAGACAACGCCTGTTATTGATGCTTTTGACAAATGGGTCAAGTAACTCGTCGGCACATTGCTCCCCTCCGAGAATGGAATTAACAAAGGTTTTGACCGATAACTCCATTAGGGTTGGAGGGCCAGTAGGGATTGCCACCTGCTGTACTTTCTGCTCACTCGGTTGTAATCCCTCAAAAGTAACTGGGACATTTGAAAAAGGAGCAATTTTACGTATCATAAGGTGGTCGATAAGCTCAAAGGATTTGCAATACTCCGATGCCACCTGCATAGTCGGGCTGAATGATATCTTGTATTCATCGATGTAATCCGATAGAGGCCATACTCTGAAATGTTGCTGGTACCTACAGTGGTCGAATTGGTAATTGACGAAGCGATATTCGTATATGCAGTAACGCGGTTTCAGCAGGTTTGTAATGTCAAAAGTAATCTGCAGAGTGCCGTAAGACCAAGACCAATCATCGACCCTATTAATAATACCAATGTTCTCGCCGGTTTCTGGATTGGAACGTGCCCCGGCAAGAAGACAAGTCTCGATAAATGGCCAGCAAGGAGGAATGCGGAAACCATCTTGCCCACTCTGATTCCGCGGATCACCGTAGGTCCTGGTATACCTAGTCAGAAGCTCCAACTCTAGCTTCAAAGGGTCGTAATTAGCCGCGCTCGAAAAGAGTCGTAGAATCCTGGAGCACCCCCCGACTGTGTTATATAAGTCAGCTATAACGTAGTAACAAATGTAGCGATATGGCTATATATGTTGAAATTGTACAATATACTAGATTGGTTTTTCTTGTTGCGTGACCTCGACATTTGAGATACTCGACTTACAACATGTCGGTGTATGTATGACGGTTGTTCATTCAAGAGAGGTAGACATCAGAAGAGCACGTACTTGCGGAAACACGGCTTCGAGACGTACTCGCTTCAGTTATAAAGATGTATTTATCGTCGACTCGAGCATAAACACGAAAACGAACGCCGATTGTTGATTCCATTGTGTAGTCTTCTCAATATCAAACACTGGAGCGGGATGTGGTTCTCGAGTGATAAAGATAGATCTCAAGTAGATAGGCCCGGTACAGAACTGGAAAGCGCGATAACAAAGAACTGGAAATATATATGTATATTTATATTCAGTAAATATTTAGTAAGGACCTATGACTTATATGTTCATGCCATCATGACAGGAATGTGAATAACAGCAATCTAGAATATCCTAAGTCCAGAAAAGGTTTTAATAGGCTCGAATAGAAGGCTAGCTAAGCGAACAGGATATCTGAAATGAGTGAATGGGTTTTCTAGGTTTGTAAAGCTAGGAGAATGAGATGAACCGGTGAGTCGAAGCTCGAGAATGAACAAAGAGAGGCCAACGTAGCACATCGTAACACATACATCCGGGACAACTTCTCATGCAAACATGAGCGATTACGCTACATTTACAGAGGGGTTGAATGGAATGATCAACAGTAATGGCATGTTTGATTACCTGTTTATAATATCAGCTCAGATCCACCCCAACGTAGATTCTTAGAACGCTGCAAATCATGTTTCGGGCAATGTTCAAGACGTCCACAAAAGCTTCGACGCGACTGTGGCAAACCAAACTAAAAGACACCGGCTGACCTTCCAATGACACCTGGTTTATATGCATCGATACATAAAAACAACACTACTGGTGAATTTGTACGTGTTCAGTAAATAAGTAGCGAGGTAAATATGTACCTGACTATCAAACATTACCGCCACCCCCTCATGTACTACTTCATCCCATTCATTCTTCACTCCCGAACCGAACAATCAAGCATTCCGTTCGCTCTCAAAAAGATTCTCTCCGCCGCCATCGCCCTCGCCACCGCAACCTAAATTAAAGAGGTCCGATATACACTCAAAGTATGACCACAATCGCGATTCTCAAGTACATAATACGGAACCCACCAGAACACATGAGAACACACCACCCACAGATATAGGGGAACGTACCTCCATATATATACATACACACAAGCACTCTATACCGATCACTGATTATGTTTTACCTAGACACTCGAGATCAAAAAGCAACAAAACACATCAACATCACATCAAATTACCATCTTGATTGAATACGAAGGCTCCATTCCATGCCACTCAACTCCACTCCAAACACCAATACCTCCTTAACTAAGTACCTAACCTAACACCAGACTAATAGGGGGAGGGGTCTCAAAAAAAGAATGGAAAAAATAGAAAAAACAAATAAGGAGAAAGAAGAAGAGAGAAAACGCCAGAACAATGCTGCGATGATGAATCCTAAAGAACAGCACAGCACACCCACTCATCCATCCATCCACTCAAAAATAAACAAATGCTCGCATTGTACCGTCTCTCCCTAAGGGTAAGGTCGGGTCTTCTCTTCTGTGCCTGCCTGGATGCCTGTGTCTGTCTTCCTAACCCCTTATCCATCTCTCTTCTGTCCCCTACTCTCCGCCCCTTTCTCTCTCACCCTCTCCATATCTCCCCCAGCTCTTCCCTCCTACTCCATTTCCCTACCCCTTCCCACATCTCCCCTCCTTCTCCTCCCTCTTCCTTACCCCCCTTCACACCCCCTCCTCACCCCCATCCCCACTTCCCTCCTTATCCCCTTCCATTCTTCAACCACTACTCCCACTACCTAAGCCCAAACCCCTCACTCTCCCTAACAGCCCTCCAAAGCGACGCCTCGAGCCTCTCTCTCGTGCGGCAGCGATACAGCGACAGCTGGTTGAAACACGTCCTGGCCGTCGGGAACCTCCCCTCGTCCTCCCCCAGGCAGTGGATGCGGATGACGAGGGACGCCGCGCCCGTGGCCGGGATGCGGTCGCTGCCCGTGATGAAGGACAGCAGCTTGCGCTGGTCCTGCGGCGTGGCCCGCTCGAACGTCGTCCAGAACCAGCGGAGCGTGGGTTCCTGCTCCTCATCCTCTAACCCTTGCTCCGGTTCCAGATTTGACATGGCAGCACCAACACCACCAGAACCAGCACCACCAGTAGAAGTAGCATTAGCATTAGCATTAGAATTTTTACTAGCAATAGCACCACTAGGTCTCCAATTCGTGTATTCAGTCGACGCCTTGAGGGACAAGATATCGAGCGGCTCGTCGGAACCCCTGACCAGCAGCTCGATCTCCTCGGGGCGGAACAGCGAGAGCGCGTTGCCCCCGCACACGGTGAAGAAACCGCGCTTGAAGGGCTCGAACTGGCGGCTGACCGACGTGTCGAGTAGGTAGCGGACGTATAGGTCGACGTACTCGCGGCGGTTGGCGTTGGTCACCATGCGGCTCTCGCCCCCCGGGAGGAGCGGCGCCCGGAGACGCGCCCCGTACTTCTCCACCTCGACCACGAAGTCCAAGCAGAATGTCGCCTGCACGTCGCCCTCGTACTCCAGGAGCTGCCGCAGCCCGCGCGCGAGGACCGGCCGGTACTCGGCGAGGTCGTCCAATGTGTAGCTCATTGTTGGCCGGGGGTGCGCGGCCGCGCCCGCTCCGGGGACCGGCGCCGACGCGAGCAGCTTTCGGAACGCGAAGGGCGGGAGTGCGACGTCAAGGATGGTGGAATTGTAGATTGCCAAGCCGAGGACTACTCCAACTAGGAAGAATTGGTCCGACGTCTCGAAAGAGTTTGAGTTGAAATAACAGAATTGTGAATCCTCGTCGTAAGCGAACAGGCCTAGGACTGTTAGCCGTGCATGAAATTGGGGAAGAGGAATGAAGTAGACGTAGACTTACCATGATCAGGGTTGAAGACTTCCCTGACCAAAAGGAGGAACCATTCCTTCCGAAGACCTCCAGCATCGACGCCCTCCTCACCCTGGAACTCGATCCGCAAAGCCTTCTTGATATCCTCGCTACCGCTACCAACGACCTCGCTAACTTGCTTGAGACTGTCATCGACAAGGCACTCTCGCCGAATATGGAGAACAAGATGCTGAGCATACATCTTGTGATTCAAGATACTATCGAAGAAGGCGTCTCGGGCTTTGCCCCTCATCTGTCGCTTTGCATCGTGCTCGAGGATCTGGATCTTGGCCCAGATACTGAGGAAGAATGGATACTGGCAAAAGGCGAATTTCGATGTCTTGGACTCCCACATTTCGAAATCGTCTTTGAAATCCAAATAGTCGACTAGGGTGTTATAAAAATCACTTATCGCTAGGAGATGTCCGTGGTTGCGTCCATCAAATCCATCATTACGACGAACATGTGTCAGATTGTTCGCAGCAAATACTAGAGCCATGACCTTGGCGCCGGCTTTGATTTGCCAATCATCGGTGTAAGCCGATCGCTTTGGCTCAGCAATCTGCTTGTCTTTCTTAGATGACTTCGATGCGGCCAAGGCGGCATGCAAACTCGCAGGCGTGTTCGCCGAACGGGCATTAGACATTTGCGGGACTAGGCCACCCGTCACGTCGACTGTGGTTTCAACCGTCTTCTCGCTTACTCGGGTCAACCTATATGTAACGAAATTGCTAACGAGATCCTTCGTATGGAGGAACAGGTGCTCTGGTAACTTTGATAGCCATACAATTAAGTATTGGTGACACTGCTCCGAGGAGTTGGAAAGCAGGCCAAGGATCCTCTTGATAATGCCCGAGTGTCGACCAGGAGGGATTTTCGCTCGACGTTCAGATTCGGGATCCCTGGCAGCAGCCTTCCCTTTGCTGCTAAGATGTTGGAACCGACCTGTGTGGCTCGTGTTTCCCGGGGCGAGAAGTGGGTTAGCTAGCGACAACAATAAAAATCGCACATCCTGAGGCTCTGCTAATAACCTCCCGGGTCGTTTCAGAAGTATTTCTGTGCATTTCAACAAAGCTCGTTGCAAGTGCTCCTGGGCCCCTAGTAATACTGATTCGAACTGGCGGAGCGCAGCATCGGATGCCCTGCTAGAAGAATCAAACTGTACCATTTCCTCATAAACGTCATACCATGATTCCGCCGAATTAATTATTATATGGTACCATTCCATAACTACACCCCAGTCAATCCGTGGAGACCGAGGCGTGACAATGGATGGGTGGTCGTCCCTCCTCCGCGAAGGAACCCTAGTAGGTGTCTTCTCTCGACCCCCAGTCCACCAAGCGCCATTCTCAGCGAAATCGCCTACAAGCAGGAGTTTAGCATCTAGTTCAGTAAACGGCGTATCATCCACCGGCGCCGGTACTGGTACTGGAAGTCGTGGTCTCCTTGTCTCCGGAGTCCGCCTTTTGGCCGCTTCTGGAACCTGCCTCGAGCTGACGCTAAGTCGTCGAGTAACAAAAGAATTGGTAATACATGAATGGGAACTGAAACAGAGTATTAAGTAGTCTTCCACCTGCTTGAAAATCTTCTTGGGGTCTAGCTCTGCTAAAGGAGGGCTCGTGGTCGTGCTTTCTTGATTTAATCTCAACGTAGGGGGGAAGGTTGAGGCTCGCGTTTCGGGAAAGGATGTCGAATAGGATTTCAACTCGGATGGCTCTCCGTTCAATGGGTTGGGTTCGAGAGAAAGGTTTGTAAAGTCGTCGTAGACAGCGTTATATACATAGCCAGACTGAGGCGTGCCTTTAGATGGTGACCTTCCGTGCCTTTGGTGTGGTTGGCCAGGCTCTAGGCAATCATTCGGTTGCCGTGATGACATGTGATCAGGTAATGGGGTTGGTAGAGTTCGATCGTGATTTGTATGTGGTGACATAAAATGCCTTAACGAGGACCTTAGGCACTGCTTAATCAAGGCCCTCGTGTTCTCTAGTGATATGGAGTGTGCTAGATGTGTCAGTCCTTATAGTGATCTAAATCATAAGGGGGTAGAGAAGACATACGAGGTTTCCCGTCTGGTCTTGATGGACTGGAGGCGTTATCGAAAAGGTGGCGAGGTTCCATCGCTGCCTGCCGGCCCCCATTCTGCGGTGGATCAGGAGGTAACGGTTTTAGATCGTTAATTGTTAAACATATGGTGCACCTAAAGACTAGGGTACCCTTTGGCCATCGTACTAAGCTAGAACATGTCATACAATTGCCCGTGGTGAAGTCCATAGGCCCACGAGAGTCTTTCCTGGGCATCACTGGCTGAGCTCGGGAATTTGGATGAGGTTGGCGTCTGTAATCGTCATCGGAGCCGGGGAAATCCTCATCGCGGGAATGGTCCAGTTGACCGACCGCTTTCTTCTTCTTGCTGGAGAACAGGGAAGGGAATGGATGGCTCATTGAACGGGAATGCTGAGAAGGCCTCTTGGGTGGTGGAACTGGAGGAATGACGTCGTCATCTGAGCTAGAGTCGGCGTTGACAGAATAGTGACCTTGGATGCCTCTACCAGGTAACCTTGTGATGTTATTACTTGGCCGACGTGGTGGGGCGCTTGAGGAATGGTCGCGAGTCGTGGAAACACCGCCGTATTGACTAGGATTGGTTGTAGGTGGTGGTGGAGGCGGTCGGGTCGGTCGAGACGCCATTTTGGCAGAAAGTTTAGCTATGTAGGTAGTAGTGGTTGCTCAGGGGACTTCGTCTCAACACGGACAGGGAAAGTTCGAAGGAATTGGTTGGCAGTCGAGGTGTCTACCACTCCGCATTTGGGCAGGATGTTTCGATACAATTCTAGCTCTAACTCTATCTTAGGCGTCACAGCTGCATCTACCCGATCTAAGGGAGGACGTGAGGGAGACTTGAGGGAGAGGGAGAAGGTGCTATCTCCAAAACCAGCGTTGGTGTTCAATCTGTACAACAGCTGCTAGCCGACTTCGGGGGTTGCGTAGGTAACCTTCCTTTCCTTGACCGAAGACAAGAACTCAAATGGTACGGCTCAATAGTTATCCCCTAGAGAATTGAGAGATATTGACTAGGTTAATCGATGTTCTTCACATTTAAAGGCACGTCGAATAAAGCTTGTGGTTGATTGGTTCAAGTAGTAGTTAAACACCTACCTTGAGAGCTATTTAGGTTTGTGTTTCTCGAGGTCTCGTATGGTTGAGATAGCCGATCCCGATCCCTTGATCAATTGGCATCCAAAAGGGCCAGTAATATTTCTTAACCGAACTCGAAAAGTTTATTGGATAGAGAAAAAAAGTACTGCCGCTGCTTCAGTCTTAGACTTGTAAGCCCAGCAGATGCTGTATTGTAATAAATCATCGAGGTTTAAACACCAAAAAATAAAAAAATAAAAAAAAAATTGGCAAAGAGATCTGTAAGGTGTGATCGTGAAGTTGGGTGTTTTAGGTAGCTAGCTAAGCCTAACGTTAATTAATTCCAGTAATTATTTTAACCCCGAAATCATAAAACCCAGGTCTCTTTTCCTCTCAATTAGCCAATCATAAAACGTGCCGCTAGCCGTCGGTGACCCTTTCCCCTGGATGTAGGCTATGTTAGGGCATTTAACTTATGTACCCCGGGGCTGGGCAAAGGTCAGGTCAAGGGTCAATTCCAGCCAGCGAACATGGGCTATCCACGCCTGCCACGCCGCCCGCCATGCAGCCCACGGCCCAGATTCATCACCGTCGTTTAGTTAACGTTAATGTAGTTAAAAACAGGGCGTTGGAAAAAGGGAAAATGCCCAACTACCGACTCCACTAGATATATTCCTTGTAAACCTTGAGTGGATACCAACGGTTCCCCTTGTACTACTTGGGTTACGGTGGGATGAGGATAATTATTTGAAGGCGCCTTGTGGGAATAAACAGTTAAACCTCTCTGAGTTCGACTGACGAGAGGGATGCACTCCAGTTACTTCGTCTTACTCGTAAGCTTGAAACGTTCATTATCTATATCCGTGCTCGGTGTATAAAGTCGCACAACTCAGTTCGTGTCGCACAAGAGGATATTTGTTCGCACGTGAAGGGTTCGATATCGAAAGTATCTGCTAGGCGAACGGGCAACTCTCTCCGCCGACACGCTCTGAACAAACAATCAATATCACACATATGGCATCTTTCAGACCCCCTAAGAAACAGGCGAGCCATAGTGCATAGACGCCGTGATACGTCGTATCGGGTCTGTTCTGTCGGCATAGTGACTGAGTGTCCTAATAATCCAGTCTATTCAGACAATAGGCGCAATCCATCCAGGAATACGAATTACCTTAAATGCCATGTCTTGTCCGGCAACTTATACCGTAGACAAACCCCGAAAGTCAAGCGAGGGGTTTGAAGTCAAACCGAGACATCAAGGTTTCAAAAGTAAGATGACACCTTCAGCGCAGGTTGGCAGCAGCTTTGACAGTTGCTAGCCGGGAAGTTAAAAGGTGTTACGGGTTACCTAGATCAATAACAAATCGCAACATGATTCCGCAATGGTATGTAGAAAGCGAAATCTATCTTCACATCTTCACAACTTCGTCAACGGTGGGGTAGGTATGTATGTATGTCAGGATATATCAGACATATTAAGAATTCATAGCCCATTCCTGCGATTCTTTCACAGATCGATCGGACGAATTGATCAGGGTGCAAGAAATATTTATTTAGTTCGGGATTCCAAATCGGCCTATGTGCCTACTGACTACCTGACTACTTGACTACCTACCTACTTGTCTCACGTCTTGACAATCCAAAAGCCTGACAGTATGGCAAACCGATAACGATGACGCATCCCAGTCAGGGTTTGGTGTCACACAACACTCCATCTCCAACACCTATACAAGTCGCGATTCGATATAGATGGGCGATATTCGTGAAGTTGTCCAGTAAGAGACAAGTTTGCACACCATGAAGAGTTGAAGAGACGTCATATAGTATTATGTCATCGAGATGTATACACATTCAACATGATATAAATAAGCTATAGTTCGTAACTGGGGGATAGATGATTGTAAAGTGTTCAACTTATATCTACGTCCTCGCTTTAAAGACCATTTCAAATGAGTAACTTCTGGATCCTTACTTCTTTATCAAAATTTAAGTGAAGAGAATATTGCGACTACCTATATTCGTACATAAGCGCCAACCCACCAACCCGCACGCAGCCCTAACCCAACTACGTCATCATGGATTCAGCAGGTGCCAAGTCCACTATGTCGCGGGACATCGAGGAGCTTACAACTGGCAAGGAGCAAATCTCGAAGTCTGTCCAGGGCCACAAGGCAAACCTTTCCAATCCTAGTAAGCAGCCAAGTTACTTTATATTCATATATAGTCAACTTTTCATCACCTGAGTGAGACATACATCTAACATCCTGTCACTACAAGACACGAGCGAGAAATCGAAGGAGAACAGTCGCGAAGCTATCGAGGCGATGGGCGGCGAGGCTGCCCACTACGGTAACATCGAGCAACCCCGCAGCAAGGATGCGGCAGACAAACTTGAGGGCAGTCGGGCGATGGCGACCGAGTGATTTACTACGTAACTATGTATGTACGTAGAAGATGACTCAATCAAAGTGGAAGTCAATCGGGTCGTCAGTTATTTATACATGTATCTAGTATATGTAAGAGAATTACATGTGAATACACACACGAGCAAACTTGTTTTATAGGGCGGCCGCTAGGTTTCTGCCTGTCCGTACTTCGTACAGAAGGGGATTTCAATGTTGAATGCATTGATGTCTCTGGCTGTCTAGTTTCATGTGATGCGATCCACTAAAACCGGGCTTAGGTATAGCAACTTCTGACAGCGGTAATATGTCTATTACGTAGTAGTAAACTGGCAGTCTAAAGACATACATATGATCCTCAATCATGACATGCATTGTACTATATGTTCTATCCTCCTCGGTGACATAATTAGATTTATAGCGTAGGCAGTTACTTACCTGCTTACATAGACACGTATGTAAGTCTGTACTATAATATCGACGCCTCGATTTAATGCTCTCAGCCCTCTGTACACGCGGTTAGCACGTCACACAAGTTGACAGACAGGCCCCGATATAGAGTAGAGTGGAAGGCAGACCAGGATTCCCCATTGCATGGATTGAGATCTGATCTGTTTTTAAGGAACTCAATCCTTCAATGCAAACCAGACACTAGGTATCTGACTAACTATCTATTAGGCAAACTTATAAATCCCGTGTCCGTACGTAACGCGCAACGCACATAGAGGCTTGTCCTACATATGTACATACTTGCGAAGGAAGTTTTTTGCCTGGAGAGCCCGCATGACGAAATGCCACCCTCCCTTTTCCCAACAGCCAGCCAGTCAGCAGGATGGCATATGGTTGGATTTCGTCGATCTATCCGCATTGGATTCTATGGAACCCGATCGAGTGGATCGCACTCCAGCATAATGTCTCTCTGCCACTCGTGGGAGGTATCCCGTCAAGAAAGATGTCACTTATGTTACCTTACTGCGTAAGTACCCCCAAAGACACATCTTTCCCCCAGACGGGAACAAGTGAATGCGCTAGGGATACACAGCGCATACCAAAGGACTTGCAATCAGGTACAAACTAGTTAGACTAGGTAAGCTTAGCTGGCGGTACCTGATTTGTTGTGACAGGCCCGATCACATGCTCAGATTTTAAACAAACTTATTCACAACTGACTCCATTGCCCCTCCAAACACAGGATGGGGATGGGATGTGTGCCTTTCCCACCATACGACATTGAAAATACGGACCTGGTTTTATCCAAAACCGGCCGTGTATTGAATTTGTAGTTAGTAGTTAATGCGTTGATTCCTGATTACTTTACTTTTCATTCTCTTAAACCATTTCAGAATCTCTCGTTCTTTTAAATCTTATCCACTACACGTATAATTGACATTTCAATTTCATCGTTCGTCAGACTAGACTTGACCTGACCTACGTGCTTACTTCTTCTACCTACCTACCTACTCTACTCTGTGTATGTCCCACGCACAGAAAGCGCTTGTAACCGTGCGTGACTCTTTGTTGCCTTCGTGACATACGTTCCTTCCCTCTCATAGAGAGTCTCTGTGACCGTCGCTCGGACCAGTTCAGTATAAAAGCTACTGCATACCTAGGCGGCAGCCAGGCAAACCATACATACAATCTCTTCAACCAGAACCACAACAATTCTTCGACGAACAAATGTAAGCCCAAAAAAACCACCCTCACAACAAGGAAGAACGTTTTGTTCATAATGTCTTCAATTCTAGACCTCGTCCAACGAACCCTCGCCGAGATGGATTTCGCCTTCCAGAACGTCGTCAAGTACATCTTGCGACACAGCAAGCTGACCATCTCTCTGATCCGAATCAACAACATCGCCGAAGAGTGAGTATAGAAGTCCCATCCCATTACCGTCCCTAAGTTACTTTAACGTAGGGATTGCCTCGAAACCCTTTCTCTCAAAAGCTAACCCAGGCAAACAAACAAAAACAGCTCCTTCCACGTCTCGATCGAAGCGCGCACGACCAACACGGGCCCGGCCAGCGCCACGCTCTCGGCCTTCACCATCGACCTGTGCGGGCCGGCGGGGAAGTTCGGCCAGGTCCACCTGCCCGTGATCACGACCCACTCGGACGGGGCGCCCATCATCGTGACGGAGCAGCTCGTGCGGATCTCGGACAAGGCCGCGCTGCAGGCCTTCATCACGCCCGTCATCGTCGACGACCGCGCCACCCTGGTCCTCCGCGAGGGCCACACGACCGTCAAGGCGCTCGGCGTGGGCCCCAAGCCCATCTGCTACGAGAAGGACATCCCGATGTCGGGGATGCTGGGGCCGCGCATCAGCGTGCACTCCTCCTCCTCCTCCTCCACCACTACTGCGACTGTTGATACCCCCACTACCGCTAGCACCGCCACCCCGCTCGCCGTCACGGTGCACGTCGCGAACCCGAGCCCCATGGAGCTCAGCTTCGGCCTCTGCGCATTCGAGATCCAGAACGAGAGCGGCGAGACGTTCGCGGAGCTGAAGGGCGACCTAGACATCCGCTGCAACTCCTTCCGGGCCACGTTCGAGGGCACGGCGAACAAGGACGTCAAGATCAGCCGGGGCGGCGCGCGCCTCGTCGGCAAGAAGTGCATGGGTGCCGGCTGGTGCGACGAGACGGTGCGCCAGATCAATGTCCCGCTTATTGGCATGCGCAAGGTGTTCGAGGCTCTTGGTGTTGCGCACGATGAGGAGGAGGTGAAGGAGGAGGACGCCGATGTTATGGCGGAGAAAGAGGTCGTCACCGCTGAGAAACCGGTTGGTGGTGTGCTTGGTGAGCCCATCAAAGCTGCTTCGAGACTCTGGCCTGGCCGGTTCTGGCGGACGCAGGTTTCCTGAGAGAGACGATGAGGTTCTACGAAATGGCTGTGAAGAAAGAAAAGAAAAAAAAAAGGAACGAACGGCGTTACCGGTGCCAGGGCGTGTGCGGATAGGTGGTTTTTATTGCGTACTACATCTGTTATCTGACTTTTTCTTTGCCTCCCGGTCGAGAGGGGGTTTTTTACGTACGATTTTCGACAACGATAAAGCCTACCTTACTTGACCGGGGATACATACCACCATGACGACGATAATGACGACGACAATGACGATAGAGGACATCATACATGACGACTTGAGAAAGAATTATTTCGATACCCACCTACCTACCTGCCTTTCTGGAGTTGCGGTTGAGAGGATGGATGGATGGCCACGGGGAGCATTTTATACATACCCTTGCTCTGCGTGATGGATGGATGGTTTTTCATGCTCTAGATGATTAGTAAGCGAGATCGCTGCATAGATACGACTAAAGGAATAGACTACGCAATATGATTTCTACTTTGATATCCTATTATTCTAACTCTGGACTTGCAACTGTCCTTGACTGAAGAATTATTAACGCGGCTGTTACGGTACTAAGTGACTATATAAAGCTATGTATGCAAGATGGTTAGCTCCCGAGCTATACAATATTCCACTTTTGGCGGTGTGGCGGAATTGTCCTTGCATTCAGCACCGTCGCAGTGGCACTACTAATACATGAGGAAGACACCTGCTTTACCTCGGAGCGAGAGGCTTTTATTCATGTGTCTACTGTTACAAAGATATATTGTCTACTAAAAAGCCTTCTAATCTATTTGCATGAGAAACAACCCAGAAGAAGAGCATGTATGTTCTAAGGTGGTATAACGAGCACTAGGGAATATTATTATCAGAATATACTCGTCACCGTTGGATCACACATAGCCATGAATTTATTCATATAGGTAAGTTTCAACAGTCACAAGGCAGATCTAAGCTAGGCTATAGTATAACTGTAAACGGGTTTTGAAATCATCACAAGTTAGGGACTACAGATTCTAGCTACAAAGTCTAGTCCACGTCTTTAGGTATATGATCTTGCTACATCCCATCACATATTTTCTGTCTTCATATAAAAGCAAATTCAGGGTGCAAATACTACAGAAATTAAGTTGGACTACTCTGGTATTCTCCTTTAATTATGATATAACCATGGTTCCATGCACAACTACTATTGGATATAGAATCTATAATATGAGCATAAACTTTATTATAACTATGTTACAATTAATATAATATATTAAACCCTCTAGAAACCTTACTTATGAAATACTTTATAATCGAAGTTACGTATTTCAGGCTATAAATCCTATAGGCTACGGTTGAGATAAAACCAGAAAGCCTCTTATAAGTGATCTTAATACATACCATATGATCAGGCCAATGTTTCTAGTAGGCCTAAAACGGAAAGTCGGCTTCACTGCATTTTTCAGCTTAAACGTGACAGACAATGAGCTCCAGTATATACTAGCCTCTAGGTAATTAATATATTTGCAAAGGTTGCACCTATGGCCATGGCTCTACATATTAAACTACTTAGTAGACTAGATATTGTGTACTAGTCTCTTGTAAACATGGCCCTTTAAAACATGTTATCATAACTTTATCGAAATATGTGTCCAAGAAAAAGAACCCAACTACTATCAAAGTGGGAGTTCCTCCACTTAGGGTGACCTTTGAGTATGGGTAGTGCCAGACAGACGGATCTGTAGCTTGGCCCGGAGTGGTAGTATAGACATATGGTGACACGGGCGAATCTTCACTGCAGTTATAGCCCCATCGAATGGGATAATAGACCAATAACCCTAGATCACGCCACATAATGTACATCGCCCTCACTACAAATAGATTTCATTTTAGTTTGGTGATGTGTTAGTAAAAGCGGCTGCTAGTTTGTGTATTACAGTATAGCAGTGTACAGACCAATGTAAACTGGTGCACCCTCTTCCCGCCACTCCCAAATGAAGTCACCAAGGATTAATTAAAGATCGGCGAGAATAAAAACTGGAATATGTAGCTAGTTAGCTACCTAGTTAAGCACTCAAAGTGTACTGTTATAAAACAAAATATTATGTACATGAATTCCCAGATGCTATAATGATGACCTCGGTTCGACCAGCTGTGGATTATTTTACTCTCAGAGAGAACTTATCATCGTCCATATCCAAAATTGTCATGTGTTATGTGGGATCAGAGTGACAAGGTGACAACCCCTTATATTGAACAGTCTGAAGCCTGACCTTCTAGGTTTCTTAAGAAGGTAACGACCTTAAAGACCTAAATATATACCCCGTAAACCGGTGATTATATTAAATACCGCTCGTTACTTAATAAAACACCTCTTTTTTTATAATTTTGCCCTTAAAATTATACTTTTTATATCGACGATAAGGTTTACGATAATATATAAAAATTATTTATTTATCGATTTTTCGTTTTAATAATTTTTTAATAATTTATTAACTTTTTTAACGACTTTTATTTATTTTTTTTTAATTAAATAATTTAATAATTTATTTAATAATATTTATTTATTATTTTTTTAATTTAATAATTTATTAATTTATTTAATAATATTTATTTATTATTTTTTTAATTTAATAATTTAATAATTTATTTAATAATAAATTTTTTTAATTTTTTTATTTAATAATTTTTTTAAATATTATTAATAAAATAATAATATATTAATTTTAATAATTTTAATAATATAATAATTTATTAAATTTAATATAATAAATAACATTATAACGTAATAATTTAATAATAATTTAATAATATATAATTTAATAATAATTTAAAAATATAATAATATAATAAAATAATAATTAATAATTTTAATAATTTTAATATTTTATTAATATAATTTAATTATTATTAATTTTATAATAATAATAATTTTATAATTTAATAATATTAATTTTTTATTTTATTATAATAACGATTTAATAATATAATAATTTAATAAAATTAATAAAATTAATAACGTTATAACGTAATTATTTAATAATAATAAAATATAATATTTTATATATATTAAATATATTTATTATAAAAGTATTTATATATTAATAATTTTTTAAAAATAAAATAATATATATAATTTTATAATAATAATAATAAAAATAAATAATAATAATAACGAAAAAAAATAATATTATTATTATTTTATTAATTTAATTTATAAAAAAAAAATTTAATTTATTATATATTATATAAAATTAAAATAATAAAATAATAATTTTTTATATTAAATAATTTAAAAAAATAACGATTTTAAAAACTTAAATATATATTTTATAAATTAATAATTATATTAAATATTATTTATTATTTAATAAAAATAAATTTAAAATTATTAAAAATTAAAAATTTATTATTTTTTTAATTTTAACGAAAAAAATAATTAAAAATATATATCGAAAATATAATATTATTTCTTTTATATAAATAATATTATTTACTTTATTTATTACTTTTTTAACTTTATTAAAAAGCATAAAATAACTATATATATATATAACATTAAAGAAAAAATAACGATAACGGTTATATAATTTTATTAAATAATTATCTTATCGTGTGTGCAAGTATATCTTTGCGTCTAGTGCTTACAGCTTATACAATGCGTATTCCTTTACAGTTGCCTTGCAAACTACACTGCTTTCTTAGCCTTAGCGAAGGGGAGAGAAGTGGCTAGTATAAGAAGAACGATGATAGTCGTCGCTTGATCTCATTAAATTAATAACTGTGTCCTTAATCACTTAACCAGATAGCAAGAATAGTTTAAAACCGGACAGCCTCACCTTTTTCACCCGGGGGGGGGTGTTTGAAAAGAGTTGTCCGTAAAGAGGGAAGTCTTACATTTTTCACTGCTTTTTTAGCCCTAGCGAAGGAAAGGAAAGTGACCACCAAAGGAAGAATCACGGCAACCCCTTGATTTTATTGGATAAATAACTGCGCCACTAATCGCCCGAGGGAATAGCAAAAAGGAACTAAGAGCCCTATGGCACTTGGATTGGCTTCACTGCTTTTTTAGCCCTAGCAAAGGGAAGGAAAATGGCCAGCAAAGGCAGATCACGGCAGCTACCCCCTGATCTCATTGGATAAACAACTACGCCCCCAGGCAACCTGTCGCCCGAAAGGATAGCGAGAAGGAATTAAGAGCCCGATGATAAGCTTTTATGAAACGTTAAGTATAGCAATGTTAAGCAGCTTTCTTTTACGAAAACTAAGCCCTTTACATTGCTTTTTTAGCCTTAACGAAAGAAATAATTAAAATTATTTATATATTTATATAATATAAAATATATATTAATTAAATTTAAAAATTTAAAATTTATATTTTATATTTTAAAAAAACGTAATAATAATATAAATATTAAAAAAAAATTAATAATTTTTTATATTAAAATAAAATATTAAACTTAAAGATTTATATATATTTAAATCTTTTTAACGAAAAAATATATTTTTAAAAAAATTAATAAATTTTTTAAATTTTTAAATTATTAAATTAAAAAAATAAATAAAATTATAAAATATAATTAATTTTAATAAAAATAATATATAAAAAATAAAAATAAAAATAATTAAATTTTAAAAAATATTTTATAAAAAAACTTAAAAGTTAAAAAATTAAAATTAATAATTTAAGTTTTAATTTTTAAAAATATTATAATTTTAAATAAATAATTAATTTTATTAATTATATTTATAAATATAATATTTTAAATATAATAATATTTTAAAATAATAATTTTATAATTATATAATTTTATTTATATAAATTAAAAACGCATTATAATAATAAATAACGTATATTTATTTTAAATAATTATTTTATTTATATATTAATATTATTTATATTTTATTATTTTTTTTATTAAATATAATTTATATATATTTTTTTATATATTTTTTATTTAACGTAATTATTAAATTTAATAACGTTTTTAACGTTAAAATATTATTATTACGAAAAAACTTATTAATTATAATTTTATAATATAATTATATTTATTTTAAAATAAAAATTTATATAAATATATTATAATATATTTTTTAAAAACATTTATAAAGTTTATTATTTAAACGAATTTAAAACGAATAAAAATTTACTTTTTTAACTTTATTATTATATAATAAAATTTACGATTAATTAATATATATCGTTAATTAATTATTTTTAAAAAAAAAACTTTATTAAAAATAATTAATAATAATTTTTATATTTTTTAAAAAAGTTATAATTTTAAAAAATAAATTTAAAAATTATAATAAAATTTAAATTATTAATATAATAAAGTTAAATAATTAATTATTAAAATTAATAAAGTTTTTAATTTTAAAATTATTAAAATTATTAATTTAAAATAAAAACTTTATAAAAAAAACTTTAAAATTAAAATTTTAAAATTTATATTAAAAAAAAATTAAAATATAAAACTTTAATTAATATTATACGTTTTATACGAATATTTTAAAATTTTAAAAAAGTTTATATAAAAAAAATTAATAATATAAAAAGTTAAAATTAATAAAAAAAAAATTTAATAAATTATATTAATAATTATAAAATTTTTAATATAAAAAATATAAAAAAATTAATTTTATATAATTAATTAATAAATTAAAAAATAATTTAAAAAAATTATTTTATTTAATTTATTTTAAAATTAATATAAATAAAAAGTTAATATATTAAATAATCGCTTTTTTTTAAATAACCTTATTGCTTTATATATAACCGATAAGTTAATAAGCTATATAAAAAAAGTGCTACTTAATTGTACTTACCCTTTTAGATTTTTGTAAAACCAACAGTTTATCTTAATTAACCATGCGTGCTAAGCCAATGCCACTGATTTTTCACTGCTTTTTTAACCCTCACGAAGGGGGTTGCTCATATAAGTACGTACTATGTAGATGATTCCCTACCATGCCGGGCCAGAGTATGTAGGTAGGTAGGTAGGTAGGTAGGTAGGCGTGTTCGCTCACTCCTACCCCCTCGCTTTCCTCTATAACTCATTCTATGATATCACATCGGCGAAGTATCAAAATTGTTAAGTTTTAGAACAAAACCAACCAATCGATCAAAGTACCATCGTATAACTCATGCTGTCTGTCTGTCTTCTATGATGTGGTGATATGCTATGATACATCTGACTTCCAACCCGTCAACTGACAGCCCCCCTTCCCCTCCTTGTCTCTTCTCCCCTCTCCTCCTTCATTTCTACACAGAATGAGCTAAGCAGCCACACACACACACACACACACACTGACTGGATATGAACACCTAGGCATGTAGTCTACGGACAGCGACTTTAGACAACCACCAGGTAGGCAGGCAGGTAGGTATGTAGCTATCCTAACATACATAAACAAGCCACGTGATCTCAGCCATCCATCCATCTCATCGGCTTCTCCTTTTTTGTCGTCATCTTAAGCCACCCATTATAGTTGTTATGGTTATGGTTAGGAGTAGCCAACCAGCCATCAGCGTCAGAGCGATCAGTCATTATGTTTAGCATCTTATATAACTAAATGAGTTGAAGGAAACTCAGTTCGTGACCTTGCTCATCTGGACCAGACGCTTGACACCGACCTAAAAAAAAAGAGAATATCATTAGCACATAAATCATAAAATAAAAGACTTTATGGCGTGCGAGGTGAATGTGTGCATGTATGCAGACTTACCATCCAGTTCCCACACTCCTCCGTCTTATCCCTCTGGATCTCGACTTGCAGCCGGTGGGCCTCGGGGTAGTTCTTGGCCTCGAGGGCGCCCGCTAGCTCCGTCAGCTGGACGATGGTGTCAGGCAGGATCAGCTCCTCGTTGTTGAGGTGGTCGAACAGCAGGCCCAGCCGCTTCTGCGTGTCCTTGACCTGCGGCGCGAACGACGCCGGGGCCTTGGCTGCTACCCGCTGCATGTCGCGGTTGAAGACATCCACGAGCTGCTGCGCCGCGGGCGGGATGTGGGACCGGTCACCGGGGGGATGCTTGGCTTTCGGTGGGGGAGCCGCAGCGGCCCGGGGCGGAGGGGGCGCCGGCGAGGAGGTCGTGGCGGGAGGTGGTCCGTTGTTGGCGGGTGGGGGGCCGCCGAGCGGAATTCCCTGTGGTGTCGGCGGGGCCCCGTAGGGCGATGGCGCGTACTGACTCTGGGGCGGTGTTGCCGTGGATGACGGTGCGTAAGGGTTTGGCGGAGGTGGTCGACCAGCGGCGGGAGGTGGAACCATACCTGGCTGCTGAGGGGGTTGACTGCCTGGCGTCGGGACTGGAGCTGGAGCCGGGGTGTATCGGTTGCCAGGTGGAGCTCCCGTCGGAGGAAGGTTGTATGGCGAAGCCGTCCTGGGAACCATGTTGCTCATAGGTGGCGGATGAGGTAGACCGGCGGCGGGCGGCGGCTGAGTGGCTTGGGGTGGTGCGTATGCGTTAGCCACGGACGAAGGTCGAGGAGGCGCCTGCATCTGTCCGGCTTGTGGGGGACCGCCGAGAGGAGACATCACTCTAGGAGGCGCTGGGCCCCTAGGAGGGGGAGGTGGCGTTGCCCGTTGAGAACCATAGGGGCTCTGAGGCGGCGGCATGGAAGGATTGGCCTGGTTTTGGAACGGAGATGTTATAGCAGCTACGCTCGGTGTGTTTCTCCTGGGGGGCGGTCTCGAGGCTACCATGGGCACGTCATTCCAGTTGCCAGCCTCGGCGGCTCTGGGCGGAGGCCTCGATGACGGTGGCGCGTTGCCAGGAGGAGGCGCTCCAATCGACGACGGTGGTCCATATCCAGGATGCGCCGGAGCGAATTGTGATTGCTGGGGCTGCGGAGGCGGCTGGTAACCCTGAGGTGCGTAGGGAGAACCCGTAGTAGGGGGCGCATATGGATTTAGAGCAGGCGCCTGAGCCGCTGATGTAGGGGGCGCGTATGGGTTCATAGTGGGCTGCTGAACTGACGGCTGCGTTGCGGAGGGCCCATAGGGAGCAGGGCTGATACCGGGTGCCGGCTGAGGTGGTTGATAACCAGGTTGAGGCCGGGAGGAACCACGTGGGGTGACACCAGCTCGTCCGGCCGGCTGCTGTCTGGTGGCCGCCTGGGGAGCTGGCTTTTGTGTTGCCAACCTCACGCGTTCCCGTGCAACATTGGCAGTGGAATACTGAGCAGGGAGGAGATCTAGATATTTCTGTGCAATACCCAGCTGGCCATGAGCTGACACGATATCGGCATACTCGATGTACTTGTCGTATAGTGCAGTCAATTTCCAGCCCGAGGGGAGTGTAATCTCGCTGTCTTGGAACTTTGTGACCTGGCGGAACACCTCCACCTTCTCAATGAAGGATAGTAGGGATCTCGCGTGAATTGAGAAAGCAGAGTCGCCTCCCTCCGACAGGCCTGCCTTCTCGGCCTCTTCAAACTCGGAAACCCAAATGTCTACAACCTTCTCAAGCTTCGAGCCGACCAAGTAGCAGAAAGAGGCGTCCTTTCTAGAGTCATCCTCAAGGATGCGGTCGCCAAGAGCTTCACACAGGTCCGGGAACTCAGCCGGGTCTGCGAATGTACACAGAGTTACCATAGTCTCCTTCCAATCAGCCAGATCTGCATTGTAGACAACATCCCATAAATTCTTGACGATGACTGAACCTAGAAGCCGCAGATAATTTGGCATGCCGGTTTTCTGGGACAGGTAAGCAGATTGAACTCTGTCAACCAGCTCCTTTCCACCGGAGTTAGCGATTACGAAGGCGTCAGCCATGAGACCTTCCTTCAGGCAGATCTCCGTGGCCTTTTCGAAATTGCCTAAGATCAATGCCTTTGTAATTTGCTTCTCAGCAGCACTGTCACTTTCACCGAACATATTGAATGGGTTGTCGGTCTTGGCACCCTTGGTGGCGGAAAGGTTGGCTAGGAAATCATCGCCATCACCATCTGGCCCGTCTGCGAAGAAGGTCGACATGCTCTTCTTGTGGCCCTTTTTCTTATCTGATTTCGGCTTTTCCGCCTTGGCTTCAGCCTTCTGAGGGGAGAGAGGCTCCTCGGCTACGCCGTTCGTGGGCTCCTCGTCCTCCTTGAGACCAAGATATTCGACAATCTTCTGTCGGGGGTTCTCTGCCAATAAGGTCTCCAAGACCCGCCACTCCGCCTTCTCTTCATCTGTCTTGGCTTCTTCAACATGAGATTCGCAGATGGCGGCTAGATCTCCCGTCTTCAAGCTATCCTCGAATTTTGCGGTAGCTGAACCGATCTCGGAATCAACAGAGAACTGTGAGATCTCGATCTTAGAGGAACGCTTCTGGCCGGGCTGGGTTGGCAGTTCCTTGAAGAAGACGATTTTCCCACCAAAGCCGAAGGTAGCTCCAATTGGCCTCTCAAACCACTTAGGCGCCTTTGCTAGCGAGAATGCAGCACCCTGGGGTTGCGTCTGGGCCTGCGTGAAGAAATCCTCGCCATCTAGGTTGCTTTGGGTGGTGCTCTGGGCGGCAGATGGGTTTGTGTTTTGGAGGGTCTGGATCGTGATTTTCCCATCAAATGAAGCTGTCGCCGAGAGGTTAGGGTTGTCGGGGTTGAATCTTGTTAGGAAAGTCCAGTTCGTAACCTCGGGGAACTCTCCAAACCGCTCGCCCGTCTGCGGGTTCCAGACTAGGGTTCTGTTGTCCTTGCCGCTCGAAATCAAAAGGTCTGCATCTTGTTGACACCAGGACAAGGATAAGATGCCTTGGTCATGGCCTTGAAGTACTCTTTCAGGCGCGTTTGAGTTCCGCAAGTTCCAGATAAGGATGACAGGGGCGGTATCATCGGGTGTCGCAGTTACCAGCTTGGTAGAGCTGTGAGGATCCCACGCAATGGAACTAACGGCTTTGCGGTTGTTGTTGAGCGTCAAGGAGGCCTTCTTTGTCTTCAAGTCCCAGACAGTGACGAATCCACCTGAGCCACCCGTAGCGAGAATGTGAGCCACTTTCAAGTTCCATGCCACGCATTCCAAGTCGTCGGAGCGAGCTGCGGCGGTACCTAAACGGAAGGCATTGTCGGGGTCGTTAACATCGTATATGAAAAGCTCTCCCTTGGCGCCGGCAGTAGCTAGAATCTGGGGTCTCGACGGGTTGAATTGCAAGGACTTGATAGCTCCGGTATGCTTGGATGTTCGAGAAATCAGGGCATCGGAATCGCCGGCGACAAGCTTCTCGGCGTCCCAAAGATCGAGCGAGCCGTTCTCAAGGGCACCAGCAATGATACCCTGGGGATAGTCTTCTGAGGGTTGACCCCACGCGATATCGAAGAACCTGTCAGCTGTCCGTTAGCAAGCTTTGTATTTATCACAATCCAACCAATTTTGATGTCCTGGTGCTTCCGTACCTAGAGTCGGTGACGATACTGGCGAGGGGCTCCTGAAGTTCGAGTCCCTGATCTTGGTTGTCGAGGCTAAGATCCCACAACTCCAGCTTTGTTTCGTCCGAAAAGTCGGCATCAACAGCCCCAGCCCTAGTTCCGGTGACCAGAAGGGATTTCGAGGATCCGGGCGACCAGGCGAAGGCCGCCGTTCGCGAGATCTCTCGCAACCTTACCATACTGATTGGGTTGGTTGCGGTAGAGGGGTAGACAGGGCAGTTATACAAGCTCGGATCAGGAGGCGGGCGTTTTCAAAGGAGATACGGTAATAAAGAGGGAAGAAACGTTGCGAATTCTATTGAGAACTGATGGTCATTGAGCTGTCTAGACCAGCTAGGAAACAAGTAATTATTTGGGCAATGATAAATAAATAAAAAGTCTGATTTTAATTATCTTTCTGCCTGGCTGTTTCTAATGTTTACGAGGCCGAAACATGCCAGATCTTGTTCATGTTGCCAGATAATGGGAATGTCAAAAGCAGGAGAGAAAGCAGGCTAGACCAAGAAAGTTATGAACGAATTACGTTTAGTACGTACTAACTATTTAGGAGACTTATACCAATAATATTGGCCCTCTGGCCCTCAATTCAATTGCCCTTCACCCAGAACAAACCCCCCAAAATTCAATATGTACATCACAGCTTAGTTGATGCATAACCCGTTACTTCGTACCTTATTCTTTCTGTGAAGATAAGTGGGGAATTGAACAGCAATTGGGCACTGAATTGTGTCAGCACAGACCACTTGTTTCCATCTTCCACGTGATGATGACCTCTTTTTGCAGTGCAGTTACATAGTTGCATAGTTGGATAGGTACTCTTATAGATCCAGTAGAGCTGCATGCAGGCATTGGTTACATCACCTTTTAAGCTTAAACAGTTGTTTTTGTCCCAGAAGGGTTGCATAATACCTTTACACACGGACAATACCCAGCAAGGTCACATAATATAATTTCACACAACAACTTAAAAAAAGATGACAGACGCGGCCCGCTGGAAAGCTACGGTCTACGTGGGGGGTCTAGCATCCATGGTCACGAGGGAAGGTCTGCAAGACGCATTCATCCCCTTCGGCGAGATAGCAGACGTGTCTCTACCCAAGAACGAGAACCCGAACTCCACGGATCCCCACCGGGGCTTCGCCTACGTCGAGTACGAAGACGCGGACGACGCGAAGGAGGCCATCGACAACATGGACCAAGCCGAGTTCTTCGGCCGGGTGCTACGGGTTTCCGCCGCCAAGCCGCCCAAGAGCGCGGAGGAGGGCCTGGGGAGCAAGACGGCTGTATGGGAGCAGGTATGTTTGTTCGGCTTATTGCTAGCTACTGGATTTTTCATCTTCACGTGTTTCTTTCAAGTTACTAATATCATCATCATCACATAGGAGGGCTGGTTGGCGGAGAATGCAGTCAGTGACGAAGACAGGCTGGCGGCAGAGATGGCCAAAGCCGGAGAGCAGGAGAGGCCGGATGACCCTATGCAAGGATTGGAGGGACTGGACGTCGCAGGGCCAAAACCAGAGTGACACTATATCAAATCATGGAGGACAAACTGAATTTCTCTTTCTTGTTTCCGCATAGCGTAGGCGTTTGGTTTAAAGCACCCTTTGGTGGATAAGGGGTTTCAAAAAAGGGCACAGATAATCAGGTTGAGGGGATTCGGTGGCTCTTGCGACCTTTTTAGATCTACACCCGCACATAACGTAACCTTTAGGCTTGAAGGTGATGGATTCTCTTCTGAATTGATTCACGTCTCCTCTCTCGTATTTCCCTCGTCTACCATATACAATGCCGCAATATCCCTAACAGCACAAGCCAACTTCGTCTAGAGTATCATCCTGCCGTCGCCGTTGTCGTTGTTGGTGATGTGGTCCTATGCTCCTTCCAACTTAGTGATGTTCGCCCTCACCCTCACCGGCGGGTTCGTGTCCGTCCTGGCGGTTTTGGCGGGCGAGTCGGAGGTTCTTGTCGACGGTGAACTTGCGGAAGCTCGAGTAACCGGCAGCGAAGAGGGCGAACCCGACAACGACGCCTAGTATGCTCCTCCCATTAGTATGACCGTGTCTATATTCGATCTATGAAATTGAATTGAATTTTTGCCATCTGTGGATTTATGACTGACCGAGGGGAACCAATTCGGCGGGGATCTTTCGAAGCTTGCGGAGTCGTTGCGAGACAGTGTGCGCTGGTAGATAAAAAACCGTCAGTAACGGTCGTTGCCATAACTATAAGATGCCTTCGTCGCAAGGGCCTATGATCCAATTGCTCGCGCTGAGGTCGTAAACATACCGCTCTGGTCCTCCTTCTGTGGTGATGGGCGATGGGTTAGCGACGTCATAGCGAGAATTTATGTGGCGGGCTTCACACATACGGGAAGAGGACGCATCATGCGCGCCGAGGGCATCATCCGGAGGATAGGAGAAGAGTACATCTTGAGAAGATATTTTAATTTTGGGGGGTAGAGGGGAGATGTTTCTGAACTGACGTCCTTTTGAGAGATTGCTGCTTTGCTGCTACGTTAATGACTAGGTTGACAAACTAGTAATACTAACAGGTGAAAGAGCTCAACTCACTCACATACAGTCTGGGTCGAGCAGAGAGCAAAGCCAAGTCCAATCAATTGGCAGGTGTGGCAGTGTGGGTGTGGAATAAAGGGAAACGTTCGATTGGATGCAGACCAGCTCGGACCGGTTAAACCAGTAAGAAAAACAGAAACCGATAGTTTAGTGGATCTTTATGTCAACGATCCAGCACTCTTTTGTCCTTCGATCGACTGATTTTCTAATGACATTGCGGAGTAAAACACAGCTGCTCGGTTTGTATGTAACATTCGAAGTAGGTACCTAAGCCACGGTACCTTCCACCTGGAGCCTGGTAAAGTTCCAGTTAACCTGACCACTGAACTTTACTGAATTGAAGCTTTGCTCAGACCACCCGCCACCAAAATCCCTCGTCTGATTCGACGAACGTTTGGGGGAAGCTTTCAACTCCATTCCCGAAACCTTTCGACATCATCATCATCCTCCTCCATCCACAACCAACAAAGTTGCCATTGAGCACCAACACTACATCCTTTTCCCCAAGAAATTATTTATTCTAATAAAACCGCCAACATGTCCGACGACGAGCGTGTTACCAAACCCTTCAAGTTCGTCACTGGTTAGTCAATACCCTATACTAAAACCCCCGACGCTTATATACTATCGTTACTGTGTTGCATTTTGAACTGACCATTAATTAACTGACTATTTCTCTAGCTGGTATGAATATCCCCTCCTCACTCGCACCTGTTCTTCACTATACATGCGACCTATAATCGAAGCGATGCGATGCGAATTACCATAATCGTTATCTCGAGAAATGCGGAACATCGGGTCTAACCCACATACTATTATATAGGTGTCGATGCTCGATTCCCCAACATGAACCAGACCAAGCACTGCTGGCAGAACTACGTCGACTACCACAAGTGCATCAACGCCAAGGGAGAGGACTTTGCTCCGTGCCGTCAGGTATACCTACCTCGTCGATAAGCCGTCGCTACAATAAAGTCGACCCACTAACGATTTCCAGTTCCTCCTTGCCTACCGATCCCTTTGCCCGAGCGGATGGTATCAGCGTTGGGATGAGCAGCGAGGTTAGCATTGATATCCTCACTTGCTCTTACACATCACTTGGAATGAAGCTGACATTGACATTCGTATTATAGAGGCCGGAAACTTCCCTGCTAAGTTAGATGCGTAAATGCTATACACCCGGATGGGATGGACTAGGATGGTTGAGGTATCCAATGGATAGACTTGGGGTGGAAGGTTGTAGTATAAGTTGTGAGGTCAATCCAATGCATAAAACCTACGGCAGAAATTCCACATGTTGCTTCCTTTTGTTTCCATTATTTAGTCTTCTCGGTAAAATCCATATTGCAGCTGTGATGTCACATGTTCAGGACGACCGGTCGACTTCGACGTGAATGTATGCTTTAGAGTAACGCATTATGTAGCTATCCTCGCCAAGCATCATCAATATGTATATGTTCATATATACGGCTCGTTTCTCTTGAAGCTAATCTCCTGCGTGAAGGCTCCTGATTATGCACACACTTCATTTGAACCGTATCACGTTGAGGCGAATTAGCCTAGAATGGCGACGTAGTCCCAAGAAGACCGTTGAGTCAGAATTAAGCTTAATGTAATATAATGTGACAATAGTAGTACATGAGCTTCAACGGCATCTTCAAGAAGATATACTAATATTTCGTGATGGCCCCATACCGTACATCTGGCTGAAAAGCAATGATAAATAGGAGACTATGTGCGATGATGCAAAAAGTCTCCATATCCGGATATCTGTGAAATCCCAAAAAGCATTGTGCATCTATAAAATAGGCATTCCCGTCCATAAACCAACCCTAACTCCATATTGCTCATATCGCTCATTTGCCATTCCCCTCTTCCTCATCAGAAGAACTCATAAACTCATCATCCTCGTCGAACCCAGCAAAGGCCCTCGTAGGCTGTGGTGCCTTCTTCGTAGACACCATCTCCTTCCGCGGCATGGGCTGCTTCGAGCTACTGGATTCTTCATCATCCTCTTCGTCATCTTCCTCACTACTATCATCCTCACCCTCCTCCTCCATAATCGCATCAACCCCCTCGGAAGACGACGACGTCGACCCATGCGGCGAGGCGCCCCGCACCAGCAGGTTATCCTTATAATTGCCAGCCTTGATGGCGGCCAGGACGGCGTCCCGGGTCCGCTCGCCGGCCTCCTCCTTGTCCTCGACCCACTTGCCGTCGAGCTTGCCCCTGGAGCTGTTCTTGATCTCGTGCTCGCGCTGCTCGGCGGCCTCGACGATCTGCTGCCAGCGCTCGCGGCGGCGCTCCTTCTCGCGCTGCTCCATCTCCGGCTTGATGGCCAGGTACTCGGCGAGCGCCTTGGCCTCCGTCACGGTCCGCAGCCGCCGCCCGTCCAGGTTCCGGCTCGACGCGTTCTCGTCCCCGCGGTTCTTCTTCTTCTTCGACGACATCCGCCCGCCCGCCGCGCGCAGCTGCGAGCCGAAACCACCCTTGCCGCCGCATAAGGGGAGAGATAGCCGCAGTGAGAGGAAATCATCGCTGCTGCTGGTACAGAGGTTGGATAGGGGCGTTGTGGCGCTGGAGAGAAGCTGTTTGTTGGATGTCGTCGTTAGGATGTAGCGTGTGTCTGGTTGTGGTAGTCGGTCCCCGATGCGCGAGTGGAGATCCGATATTGATGTTGTCCGTGGAAGAGGGAATGAGAGTGTGGGAGGGAGGCCTAGGCCGGAGAAAGTCGTCACGAAGACGTTTATGTTTTTAGACTCCATGATGGTCGCTGTTATAGTATCTGATCTGATGGCTTCTCCTTGTCTCCTTCCTTGGCTGGCGATATCCTAGATGCGCAAGTACTATAAGGCAATTGCAGTAGATGGAGATGATGGCCGAAATAGAGTTGTCAATGTTTAGGTTTAGAAGTTGGTGGTGTCGATGATAGTTGGTTGGTTGCGATCTTTGAGAGCGATCAGCCACTGATATATGAAAGCGACGGAGATAGGTAGGTACGTATCTATCTTAGTAGATCCCCGTCACCTAGTTTCTACTAGTTAAATGCATATATCCTTTCTACAGGCATTAAGCCTCACCAGCCACACCTTGACGGCTAGTGTGGCACTAAGACCACAACAAGCCACATCAAGATCGGTAAGCCACCCCACTGATAGGGTTTTTTGCTGCCCACCAAAAAAAACCGAGAAGGGGTCAATTCCACTATCCACTCCATCAATCGTCAATCAAGTTGACCTTGGACAATTTCAAGCCGGAAGTGCAACTTCACTATTCACCCACGCCCAACTTAACCTTCCGGATACCAATTCAACGTCTTGACGCAGCTTTGACTTGATTAAACCGCCAAGATGTTAATTCCCAAGGCCGACCGCAAGGCGATCCACGAGGTTAGCAAAAATCCCCAGAGACAAGGAAAAGAAGGAAACGCCCGTCTGCTTCCCCGCGATATCACAAAAAATATAGCACAGAAGAAGCAATCCATAGCTACCACCATATCATCACACCATGATTCCAGTCAAAAAAAAATTACACACTCAGACATGGGCAGGGAGGCAGACAGTCAGAAAGAGGGACCATAAGGAATAACTGGATATGAATGAACATGAACTAACGTCGTATTTTTCTCATCTCACAGTACCTCTTCCGCGAGGGCGTGCTCGTCGCCAAGAAGGACTACAACCTGCCCAAGCACCCGGATATCGACACGAAGAACCTGTTCGTCGTCAAGGCGCTGCAGTCGCTGACGTCGCGCGGCTACGTCAAGACCCAGTTCTCGTGGCAGTACTACTACTACACCCTCACCCCCGAGGGTCTCGACTACCTGCGCGAGTGGCTGCACCTCCCCGCCGAGATCGTCCCCGCCACCCACATCAAGCAGCAGCGATCCCACGCCCCGCCCCGCGGCATGATGGGCGAGGGTGGTGACCGCGAGAGACGGCCTTTCGGTCGTGGCCGTGGTGGTGACCGCGGTGACCGAGGCGACCGTGGCGACCGTGAGGGCGGATACCGAAGACGGGATGCTGGTGGCGAGGGCAAGGAGGGCGGTGCCCCTGGTGAATTTGCTCCTCAGTTGTGAGTTTTACCCCGTTCTATCGAAGCACAGAAACATCTTGTGTGTGACATTGGAACTCAACTAACCTCAATATAACAGCCGTGGTGGATTCGGTCGTGGCCGTGGCGCTCCCCCTTCGTAAGGGAAGCTTTAGCTTTTAGTCCTCTTCCCTGGTCCTCTACCACCTAGACAGAGAAAGAGAAAACAAATTCCGTTCAACGCAAGACATGATAAGCCGGCATGGATTAATATGTATGTAACTCTAAAGGGGGGAAGAAAAACAGAGACGAAAACTGCATACAAAAAAGTCGCGCTTTTTTCTGCTCGCGTTGGGGAATTGCAACAAAAATTCACACAACAACACTTCGTGGGGGTGAAAACACACTGCGGATTTGCAGCACCGGCCGGTGAGGAGTTTATCAGGAAGGGGCCTTACATCCTTCGGAAACCGTCTACCATGATCTGGGTTCATGATTTTGCCGTCATAAGAAAAACAAGATTCTTCCAGCAAACCAACAAGCAGCAAGCAAGCATGCAGTGTTGTGTGCGTGTATGTATGTGACCGTGATGCGTTTTATTTTCTACTCCTGATGGTGTGTACGATGATGTCCTCGTCCAACGAGTGAGGCTCTTTGATATCGTGACTGTTCATGGAAGGCTGGGTTATTCAAGATCCAGGTAGTATAGTAGAGCTGAAGTAGTTAAGATGGTCTACGAGTCCTCTACTAGTTTGAAAACATACACTTGGACATTCTCCTGACATCACGCCCAGCTTCTGAAGCTTCTCTTCTCCGTTTCCTGTTATGCTCTGAATGGTCTTCCCCTGACAGCGGAATCGTGTTTATGCTAGAATAGGTGCACATAGCGACCTGGGAAGCTACAACATCCAGCATCGGAACTCGGGTCGGCCGGGTCATGTGAACACGGTAGCACCATTCATTGGAGACCAGCCAGCAGCTACCTAGATTGAGGTGACCGAACTCCAGAGTCCAAACTCCGGCATCCCGTCCCGAAGGATCAAAGCGGAGACCAGCCCTCAAAGCTCTCCAAATGATCGGTGAAGAAGGAAGCTTGAAAGCTGTTGATATTGCTTGCTTGCTTACGTAGTTAGTATTAGTACGTTCTTACACATGTATATGTAAGTAGGTTATGTAAGTAGGTTAGCATGTACTATAGACTGTAGAATTATATGCATGCATGCTACTGATAGACCGACGGTATTCACCGCCGCAGCTGGCCGAGGGTCTTATGTACGTGGTGTGAAAATGACATAATAGTATCATATGTATCTTCTAGAGATTCACGTTGAACCGACACATGAATCCGAACCTGCGGTATCTATACCCTAGACAGCCTAGGTAGTGACAAAACAGTCTGTTGCCGATGCCTCGGTATAGTATGATGGCATATATTTCACGAAGCAAATTGGCAAATAAGGTTAGCAGACAAGTTGCTCCTTGATCCTAGGTACATAGGTAGGTATCTCGGGCACCTACCTACTTACCTAACACCCCCCCATGTTGCGAGATAAATCGATCTGGGTGTGTAATCAGGGTCTGTCCAGTCGGGCGGCGCTCTCTCGCGGCTGGCTACCTGTATCTGCTGCTGTATCTAGGTATGTGTGAACGATGCTACCTCACATCCCACGCCATGGCATGCCATGCCACGCCACATCAAGCCAGGTCAGGTCAGGAGTTTTCAATACTACGCTTTTACATATTTTATTTCTTCAATATTTATCGACCTTCACTTCCACGCTGTTCTGAGGGCTACTAACTACTTAGGTACCAGATACCTGCCTATAACAATGCGATGCCGAAAGGTCCGGGTCGGAGATCTATCGGGTAGCTAGAGTTGTTGTATATAGAGACTGATTAGTAAGTGACGTAGTGTTTCGGGGCGAGCCATTAAAAGATCACAGCATGTTAGAGATGAATGAAAAGGGGTTCCGGATCCGTGGTCATGTGGATTGCCCTATTTGAATTATTGACTCAAAATATCCCATATCCGACGTGGGATGAGGGAAATTAACTACCTATCTACTCTATCTATGTATCATTGAAATCTCGTAGCTGGGCCCGGCGGGTTTAAACTCAACAGTTTTTATTTCTTGGTTTTCGGGAAGTAGACCTTTTTTTTTCCTTCTCTCACCAAATCGCGGGGTTGAGGCGGTAATATGCAGGCAAGCTAATAGCTAAGTGATCTCACATGCGTAATTTTACCCCCTCGACCCAATTCATCCAATCTAGGACCTTGCTACCTATGTGCGTGATGTGATATTGTATACCCGCACAGGGTTTTCTAAGCATACCTAGCTCTTGTACATGTTGCTCCTTTTTGTTGATATGGCGATAAGCTGCCTGTGGGATGTATTGGGAGACTTCTGCAGTAGGTAACGTAGGTAATAGTGCAAAACCGTCAGCTCCGATACAGGTCCGACCTGCCAAGTCCCGTACGGAACATCAAAGAACAAAGACATTATCTGTCGGTTCGTTCCAGGATATAAACCAACATTGTAATCTCAGCATGTAGAGGTAGTCAACTGTCAACTCAGGGGAAACGATCTACGGCCACTCACCCACATTAATGACAACTTCCAAGCCATAGCAAACTAACATTTAGCAACCTGGGGGAATAGAACTGGGGTAAATTCTGTGCTGATCTCATATGACATATAGCAATAAGAGGGGACATGATAGAGGGAGGGTGGTGATATTCCCCGTGGAGCCGTTGCAATCGTCATTCATTAACACAGATGCATACAGCTCTTTGGACGCATTCTTAATTGTCCGCCCACTTGTCTACCTATTTGGAAAAGCGTTGACTTGACATACATACGTACATTACATGTGTAGGATATGGTAATGCCTGTGTGAATCTGCAAGGTGAACGCATTCCTGTATGAAAAGTCAACTCTTCAGGCCCAGGCCCTATCCTAATTGCACCGTACCAGCGCAATCTATACCGTAGCGGGCTAAGCTGGGTTTGGCTGGCAGCCCTAGCCCGGCGTGGTCCCACAGCGGGGGAACCGAATCGAGCTTCCCCAATTGCGTATGTCCCTGCGTGCGCTGCTTGTGCCCCTCCACCCTCTTCTGCGGAAAGCTCACGAAAGCTCTTCTTGTTCACTCTCTCCAAAAAGTGGGATGAGAAGGAATGGGATGGGCAACGCATTTTTTTTTTCTGGAGCTCGTGGTATCTTGGACCATCTCCTATTGGAAGATTTGGTGAAACGATGGGGGAAGCTATAAAGCAAATGGATACTTACCCGTCCCTCTTCCACCATACACATAGATACATACTTAGGTACTGTACAACACTACGCATACATATGTACGCATTGATTGATGGTATGGATAGGCTTGGTGTGGAAACGCGGGCGTGCTGGGATGGCTGATGGAGGGACTGACTGGGTAGAATTTTAGCTCTTGCTTCTCTCTCCTCCTCTTCCTCACTCTCACACACATTTGTGTATAAATATCTCAAGCTCCCCAGTCTGCTTGCTTTGTCTTAGATTTCCCGTCTTTTGCTCTTCATACATACCTTATCCCGACCTCCTACCCAACACCTCTATACCAGTAGTCAGTTCTCTTAATAATAGTAAACCTCAATCAAGTCACAATGCCTTTCACTGCCAACCTCCCCAAGACCATGAAGGCTCTCAGGTAAGTCATACATACCTCTGTCCTCTAGAAGCTTCACCCGCCTTGACTTGCTTCGATCCAATCTTAGAAGACCACGGACACTCGTCGGGTTACTTCTGCTGACCACACTGTAAACACATAGATATGAGAAGCCGGAGGTCTGGGGCATCGTCGAGGTTCCCCTGCCCACTCTTCGACCCGGTGACGTCCTTATCAAGGTCAAGGCAAGTTGCCCCGGGAGACTTCCCCACCTATCGCTCGATTATAATAACATTGGGTATTTGAATACAGTCTTGCGGTGTCTGCGGTACCGATTTGCACATCCACGAGGGAGAGTTCATTGCCGAGTTCCCCCTCATTCCCGGCCACGAGACGACTGGTGTCGTTGTTGGTAGGGCCACTCCTTTTTAATATACCATTTCCGACCCTAGACACCATATATAGCTAACATTGACGCCTAGGCTTCGCCGACGATGTCAAGGGCTTCGAGATTGGCGACCGCGTGACTGCTGACAACTCCGAGCTTTGCGGCCACTGGTACGTCATGGCTAGCCCCGCCGCTAAATACGGTGGATATCGTGACTGACTCGCGCTTTGTAACTAGCTTCTACTGCCGAAAAGGCCAGGAGCTTCTCTGCGAGAACTTCAAGGCACACGGTGTTTTGGGTCTTGATGGTGGTTTCGCCGAATACGTAGGCGGACCCTACCCTCTTGGTGTTTGTATGGTGTCTCACTAACAATACTGCTTGCAGTGCTCCTACACCCAGGGCCGTCTCTTCAAGATCAAGAACATCAGCGACATCGATGCTACCCTCATCGAGCCCGCCTCGTGCGCCATGCACGGCCTGGAGAAAATCGCTCCTAAGGCTGGTTCCCACGCCCTCCTGATCGGTGCCGGTCCCACCGGTCTCATGATGGCTCAGTTCCTGTATGGATGATACCCAACACTATTCGTACCTCTTCCGGATGGCTGACCCCTTAAATAGGCGACACAGCGGTGTCTCTCAGCTGACCATTGCTGCGCCGGAAGGTTCGAAGATGGAACTGGCTAAGAGCCTCGACGCTGCCGACTTCTACGTCCCTCTTTCTCGGTCCAACTCCACTCCACAGTGGGAACAGCTCAAGAAGGACAACCCATATGGTTTCGATATCGGTACGTAGTAACAAGTTGCTTCCCCCGAAAGAGTGTGTGCACTAACGTGCTGGCTATAGTTGTTGAGGCTAGCGGTAGCGCCAAGGTGCTTGAGGATGCCATCAACTATGTCCGCCGAGGAGGCAAGCTCGTCTGCTACGGCGTGTACCCCAACTCGGCCCGCGTCACCTGGCCACCGTCTAAGATCTTTGGTGATGGTAAGTGTCCCAGACGGTGATATGACTACAAGAAAGAAAAGAAGAGGTAAATGGATTTGCTGACTGATGACTTTACCAGAAATTACCATCATCGGCTCCTTCTCCGAGACGTACATGTTCCCGGCCACGGTCGACTACCTCGACAGCGGAAAGATCAAGACCAAGGGCATCGTCAACAAGACCTTCAAGCTGGAGCAGTGGGGCGAGGCCCTCGAGAGCATCCGAAACAAGAGCGCCATCAAGGCTGCTATTATCTTCGACTAGATAGAGGTCTTATGTTATATCCAACCATCGCCCCAGGACAGACATCGATCATATAGACATACAGAAAGGGAAAAAAAAGAAAAATACCATGAATAAGCCGGATATGCATATTCATACTACTGATCTAGATGGGTCTCTAGAATATATAATATATAGATAGAAGACGAGAATGGGATGGGGTGGGATAGGATAGGATCGCTCATTGTAAGCATGAAACAAAGAAATGAAAGAAATGACCACCCACGTCCAGTTCACTCGGACTCGTTATATACCTATGACATGCTGTCACTTGAGTGACACCAACTAAGTGACCAATAAGCAAGCCTCGACATCCAATATAAGGGACGAGGGAGTTTTACCCGGCCAACTTGCCAGTAGAAGAGAATGTCGCAGACTGAGTTGAAATTGTAGCCAGCATGAAATGTACGTAGAAAGTCTACTAATTGAAACAAGTATAGGGTGCTCCTTGATAGAAAGGTATGGATTGAAAGCATTTTAGTGTTCGGGAGCGCCTTAAGTATGTATGTTCACAAGCACGACCTTGATGGCCATCTGGGTCACTTAGATCCCTCGCTCCCGTCCTGTGACGGCACGGACATAAGGGCTACCGCTACACCACCAAAAGTGGAAACGTTGTTAGCTCGAAGACTGACCGCCTTATATCACCTCATATAGTACACCTATGAGATGCCACTTGGTACCGTGACACGTCCCGTGGCTCTTAATTGCATAAAGCATCTTATAAAAGTAAATAAAAAAGTTTAAATTAATTTTCTTTTTTGCTTTTTTATTTCGTTTATTAAAATTAAAAATACTTTTTTATATATTATATATTATTATATATTTATTATTTTAAATAAATTATTAATTTATTAAATTTAAAAAAATTATAAAATTTAAAATAAAATAAAAATAAATATTAAATATTAATAAATATATTTTTTATAATTAATTAATTTTAAATTAATAAAAATTTAATATTTATTTAATTTTAAATTATTTAATATTAATTTTTTTTTAAAAATATTAAATATTAAAAATATAAAAATTATAAAATTAAATAAAATTAAAATAATAATAATTATTATTTTTTTTTAATATTATTTTAAATAAATATATAATATTATTTAATAATATAAATTAATTATACGTTATATATATTTTATATAATTTTTAATAATAATTTAATAAATAATTTTTTTTAACTTTTTAATTATTATTATTTTATATATTTTTATATTAATTATATTATTTTATATTTATTTTTTAATTTATTACTAAAAATTAATATAATATATATTATATTATAAATAATATATAATTATATAATATAAAAAGTTATATTTAATATATAATTTAAAATAATATTATATTATTTTTAATTATAATTTTATTAAGTATTAAAAGTATATAAATAAAAGGTTTATGCATTAAATGATTGCCTTTCTTTAGTATTTACATAATCAAGTTAATTTCCTTTCATTTTCCAAGAATATAACGGTCCTTGATCAACCCAATCCAACAACATGAAGTGGCCCTGTGCGGTTCAGTCATGTGCTCAGCCGGCTTTGAGGCCTCTTGGGAGACTGTGCGAGCTTTGTCAGCGGCATTTCTGCACAAAACATGTGGAGTCAGCACTGCATACTTGTCCTACAAACGAGGTTCGAACGCATGAAACAATACTCGAACGACGCCACAATGTCTAACATAATAACAGGATATCATCGCGATATATGAGTCTGGGGACCAAGCTAAGCTTCAAGACCTAAATTCAGTCCGACGAAAGGCGGGCAAAGAGGTGATCTCCAGATTGCTAGCAACTATCAATTGCGATGCCCTTCGCGCGCGTGCAGAGACTTTATGCAATGGGGTCAAATGCACTGTTCATCTTCCACCACCTGATCAAGCATACTTCAACCCCGAGGTCCACGGTGGGTGTAACTACCATGGCTCGATCGTGTTCGACGATGGAAAGACTTGGTTGGCAAGGTTCCGCCTACCGAATCACAATAGACCTCCATTGCAGGAAAGAAACTTCGATAGACGCAGCGAGTTTGCGACATATCGTTTCCTTGCTGAAACTGCTATTCCAGTCCCTGAGGTGTACGACTGTGCTGATGACGAGGATCCTATGAATCTTGTTGGCGCTGGGTATATTTTGCTAGAAAAGCTAGTGGGGAAGCCATTGGAATGGCATCAAGCAAGTGAGGTGCAGAAAGCAAAGTTTTCTCGTCAATTAGCAGACATCTATGCCAACCTGGAACAACATCCTCTCAATAGGCTAGGACGTCTACAACTTTCGTCCACGGGTCTACCAGAAGTCGGACCAGCCTTTTTCGACTACGATTCGGATGGAAACTTGACCCCATTCGGCCCATTCAGTCATTCCAACGAATACTATAAAGCCTTAATTCAACAGAAAATCCAGCTCACCAAAACTGGGCAAGTCGCAACTTCCGCCCCTCTAGATCAATATCTCGTCTGTATGAGTCTCCTTGACTCTCTCCCACCAAATGAGTGGGGTCCCTTTTTCCTCCGTCATGTGGATTCAAGAGACGCGAATTTCTTAGTTGATGATGACTACAACATCACCGGCATTATCGACTGGGAACTGGCCATTTCTACTTCGAAGGGCTCGGCATTCCAATCGCCTCTCTTGCTATACAATCTCGGCGAGCTCTACGGTGAAGGTCTCTCAACGCCAAGCGAAGAGGAAAAGCGTCTTTCTAAGATCCTGCGAGAGAAGAAAGGAGCGGTTGAACTTTCTGCGTTAGCTGAGATAAAACTGCATTTTAGAGTTGAGCAACTCATTGAGGCCGATCCTTGGGGACGGGAACAGTTCGAGAGTCTCTTTAGTGGGTGGTGGAAAGTCACTAATGGGGTGGAAAAATTTGAGTGGGATACGTGGTACAAGAAGGCACTTGACATGTATGGCGATGGAGGCTTCAAAAATCCGACATGAAGGGCCACTGCTGGACATTGGTCCCAACACGGCTTTCGGGGATACGGCTGTATCGACTATGGCGAAGGTAGCCTTCACCGACAAATGGACACCCTTCGTCTCTTTTAAGATTGAGTTTGTCTGGGGCTATGACGATGGTGTAGCTAAAGGTATGGCTAAGGATGTAATTAGTTCTTAAAGATAATAAAGATATAAATATTTATTTTTATTATATTTTATTAATTACTTTATAAAATTTTAATTTTAATAATAAATTTTTTTTAAATATATTTTTTAAAAATAATTAAAATAATAATTATAATATATAAATTTATAAATTATTTTATAAATTTAAAAGTTTTTTTAATTATATATTATAATTATTATTTTAATTAAAAAAATATAATAATTAAAATAATTATATTAAAATATATAAATAAATTACGAAAATTTTTTATTATATAATAAAAATTAATATAATTAATTTAATTTTTAAAAAATCTTTAATTTATTAAAATTTAAATTTAAAAGTTATTATATATATAAAATAATTAAATTATTAAAATTAATTAAAAGTTATTTTATAATTAAATTTTATATTATTATTATAATTTATTTTTAAATTATAATGTTTTTTTTATATATATAAGTTTTATAAATTATTTAATTTTATATTTTATTAAACGAAATTTAAATTTAAAAGTTTTAAATTATAATTATTATATTTATAAATTTAATTATTATATTATAAATTTATTATATTAAAAACTTATATTTTATTTATTTATATATAATTAATTTTAAAAATAAATAATTAATAATTAAATTAAATAAATAATTAATATAATATTATTTAAATTATTTAAATTTATAAGTTTATAAATTTATAAATTATAAAATTATAAATTATAAATTATAAAGTTATAAATTTATAAATAATTTATAAATTTAAAAAATAATTAATAAATTTATAAGTTTATAAGTTTATAAATTTATAAATTTATAAAGTTAAATTTAAAAAAATTAAATATATAAATTTAAAAAAAATAACTTTTAATTAAAATTATTTAAAATTATTTATATTAATTTAATAATAAATTTAAATTATATATTAATTTATTTATTTTAAAAGTTATATATAATATTTCGAAATATTTTTAATATTTTATTTATTAATAAATAATAATATATTAAATTATATTTATAAAGTAATTTTTATAACGTAATTTATTAATTTTAATTTATATAAATTCGTTTTAAATTTTAAAAAATAATAAATTTAAAATTTATTTATTTATTTATTTATTAATTAATTAATTTAATATAAATAAATTTAAAATTTATTATTAATTATATTATATTAAAATATAATTTTTTATAATATATAAAAAAAGAAATAATTATTAAATTAATTTAAATTATAAAAAATCTTTTAAATTTAATTATTATTTTATATTAATTTTATATAAAAATTAAAAATAAAATTAATAAAATTATTTATTACGAAAATATTAAATATAAAAAAAAATTCGAATTTTATTAATTATATATAATTTTAAATTAAAAAATAATAATAAATAAAAACGCGTAATAAATATAATTATAAAAGTAATTATTTAATAAAATTATATATTAATTAACTTTTATTATATTTATCGTAATAATTACGTTTTATTATAACTTTTATTAATAAATCTTTTATTAAATATATACGTATTATAATATTATTTAATTAACTTTTTTTTTAAAAAAATTAATTATTAATTTAAAATATAATATTATATAAAAAGTTTATTATAAATTTAATAAAGCTTTTTAAAAGAACTTATAATTAATGTTATTTTTACAATAATATATCATTATAAAACGTAAGTTAATAATACGCAAGTTCATTTATACGAAATAATATGTGGCTTAAATCGAACATGCTTCACTAAGACAAAAAATGAGACTTACGAGACTTTTATAATGTTACAATACGCCAACCCTTCTTATGAGATCGAATGACATCCTATAATGTTCAAGCTTATTATCGGATTTTCCAATCACTGGCCACATCCTTCCTCCTATCATTACTCAGCCAGATTTCTTCTATTTTCTTCATAAATCCATCCAGTGGTTGTTAATATTGTTGTCTTTAAAACCCCCAGGCGAATGCTGTCCAGACACGTCTTGGCTAAAATCCAGTTTTTGGTTCACCCTTATGGCTTCGATTCGTGTCAAGACATTTCCGTTCTCGTCGACTGCCTCTAAGCTGATATCCTTATACTGACCACCCTCCGGCAGCGTCGCCATGGTTTCAAACCCACCACGGGGAACCTTCAGACTACCAACGGCATCAAGTGAGTGCCCAGACACTGGTAATCGATTCCACTTGAACCGCCAATATGTCGTCCGGGTATCACCATTCCAACTTACCCAAACATTCGTGGAGCCATCCCTATCTTGCTCAGCAACCACTGCCGGAGTCTCTGAGGAATACCCAGTCCAATTACCACGGAAAGCACGGTAGTTCTGTGTACCTAGCTGCCGAGTCCCACTATCCAAGAACGTGTGGAATATGAGAGTACCGTTGGCGCTGTACTCGCTAATCTGGCCGGCAGAACCCCAGTTCACCAAAACATTACCGTTGGGCAAAATCTGGACCGACCCCTGAGACACGGCAAAAATATGATGCGGAGGCTCGAAGACCTGCCTGAGACTAGCGCTTCCGTTGTGCAGGTCAAGTTGGATGATCTTACCGGTCGAGCCTGTGCCTGCCGAATTGTCGAAGAGGGAAATGGCGCTGGTGTCCCCTGGGATGTACCGTGCGTGGTGCTGCCACGCAAAGGCTGCTTCTTCAGTATCTAAGGTGAAGTTCGACTTCAGCCCACCAAGTCGCCATAGAATGGATCCGTCCTTGCCGTCAACTTTGTAGAGGGTCGACGCATGACGACCGGATAGGAGATAATGGCCATCTTCTCCCTTCTGTACGGAGTTGACATGGACGTAGTCCCATGCCGAAGAGCTGTTGTGTCCAGACCCAGCGATGGAACCGAGAGGGAATACGGACTCTGGACCGTAAATCAATAAAATTCATGTTTACCACGGTATTGTATCTCATCTTCACTTACCCGACGGGGAGATGTGCTCCAGACTATGCCATTCAAACAGCACGTCACCTGTCTCGATATCGATCTCTTCCAACTGTCAGTATTTCCTTGAGCAGTATTTCACGCCCGGGGAAACGAAACTTCAATCCATACCTTGAAAAATATACTCCAAAATCCACGTCTGTTCTCCGTCGCCACCGAAAGGGCGCAAATCAATCTCACGAGGTGAATAGCACCCCACAAGAGCCGTCTTCCCATCCACGATCTCAAACTCATGCACATCGGACAGCAGATGTCCCCCGGACCGGACTTCCCGGAGGTTTCCGTAGCTGCGATCGAGGATCTTATGGTGTCCGTGCCCGTGGCCCCGCAGGGGATTCATCGCGCCTTCGTACGCCACGAGGACATCCTGCCCGTCCAGCGTACCCGCTTGGAAGTTCGCAGTCCACGGCGCGAAGTACCCGAATCCCGACCAGACGAGGTCCCCGTCGTTTGTGAGGATGTAGGGACCCGGCTGGGCCGGTGTGCGGTCACCGAAGGGTAGACCGTAGGGCGCTACGAAGAGGTATCCTTTCTCTATCTCCGACGAAGCCGGGACGGTGACGTTCAGTCTCGGCGGCGCTAGGTCCGGTCGCGATTTGTATGTCCTGTCGGCCCGTCCCGCACCTAGTAATGACAGAAAGGTCGCAACGAATACTCCTAGCTGGAATCTCCCCATCATGATCACTTGCTGACCGACGGACTATCTTGGTCTTCGCACACCTGTTTCTTCACGGATATCAAATCCCTCAAACAGACGAAATCCAGAGTTCCGTCTTTCCTTTAATCGCGCGCAGGATATGACTACGTCGATAGATCGACCGCGGCTGAAAAATCCTAATCGATGATCTGCACGAATCGGTAGGGCTGATGCAACGAGTCCGCATCAGCACGCCATAGCTCTCGCCATTAAATTCGGACAATTGAACCAATCAACAGACTCCGCCCGAACTCCTGATTAGGAGGAACACCAAAATCGGGGGAGATGCATTGAATGCTTTTTAAGCCAAGAGCCAAAATTTTATATCATCGCTTTTGCATTAAGAGAGTACAGAGAAAGCTGTATACTTATATATGTAGTATTCTGTGGCGTTAGTCTAGATCGCAGGATCTTGTGTGGGCCCCTAACCTTACTACCACCGCCGTATAGATTATGCAAGATCAATGTCATGGTTTCGTTAGAGTTCACCTGGAAAATAGTTAGGCCTCTGTTACCTCCGGGTAGCATTAAACGGGCTAAACGGGTGTGTAGGCCAAGCTCTGAACGGATGGCTCGGGATTTGGCCGTTGCCTGATAAGGTCAGCAAGATCCTGAGGTCTAGAACCCCCCCTTTCATGTCAGATAACTGCATGATGCGCAATAAATACGAGGGTGCTGCTGCATATGCGCGTACGTAGGATCTTTGACAGGATCAATCATAGAGATTTCATCTCTACAGAAGATAGTTTGGTATTTCATAATTCAGGTACATTTAATTTCCTGTCAATTTCTTCGATAGACCCTTTTGGATGGTAATCAATGTCGTGATTCGGCTGACAATTGCGCCTTCGTTAGTCCCCGGATTTTTAAGGTTTCCAAGGATCCGTACGCCATCCGCAGCAGTCACACGCAATCACAGTTCCGTCGAAAGACATTGATTGCCACACTCATCAATATTTCGTTGTTGATCCAGCCTTTCAAGAAAAAGAACATGAGGTAAAGGCAGTTCAATCACCGTAGGAGTTGACGTTCCAAGCAACAACGGATAACTATCAAACAAACGCGCATTGTGGATAAATCCAATACACACAACAATGGCAGGCCCCAGCGCTGCTGAGACGACGAGGCTCTTGGCACACGGGAGTTCTAGCGATGCTTCGAGCGAAACTTCGAGCCTCGTTTCTACTAGTACTAGAACCCTTAGCTTGGAAAACGACTCTTCACATCAGCAACAAAGAAGAGAGTATGGAACATGTTCCTCACAAGCAGTGATACCCGACGAAGAGGCGAACAAGCCCAGCGATCAAGCTGCGATTAAGCCTCCCGAGCAGCAGAAGTACAGCAATGCCTTTATCGCGAGAGTCGTGATCTCGCTCCTCATAGGTCAGTCAAAAAGCGCAAAAGTAGTCATGAGTTTTTAAGAGATATGAGCCGCTTAACTAACTTACTATCTACTTTTATATGCATTATAGGACAATTCACATCCAATGCCGATGCCTCGCTAGTAATGGCGACGCACTCGGTGATCGCGTCTGAATTCTACGACTTCGAGGATTCTAGTTGGCTCTTCATCTCGTTCATGCTAGCCGCCGTTGCCACCCAGTCGATTGTAAGTACCTGTGCTGCTTGCTTACCTCGGTAGCGGAGTGCAGGAGTCGTTGTGGGTGAGAAGTGCGCGTTCGCTAACGCAGTGATGGATCTATCTAGTACGGAAAGCTGAGCGACATATACGGCCGCAAAATCATCTTGTTGATATGCTTTGGACTCTTCGCCGGTGGATGGTACGTCACACTCATTTTTATCTTCTGATTTTAGTGTTGTTCGCTGACTTTTAGAAAACTAGTGCCCTGATGTACGTCATTTTCTATCTATCGGAACACGTGCCGTGTTACTGACAGAGTTGTGAAGAGGTGTTGGCCAGTCCCTGTCGCAAGTTATCCTAGGTCGGGTGATATCAGGATCCGGGGCTAGCGGCTTTGGTGTTCTATGCGCCTTGATTATTACCGGTAAGTGTGGCAATATCGATTTCTCGAAGTCGCAAGCCTGTTCGATACTGACTGGGGTTTTCTTGTACAGACTTGGCGCCGCTCAGGGATGTGGCTTCGTGGAATAGCTATATGAATGTGATATCCACTCTCGGCAGGAGCCTAGGGGGTCCCATCGGCGGCTGGCTTGCGGACACGGTTGGATGGAGATGGTATGCCATTACTTAAATATAGGGGTGGCCACAACTAACGACATTTAGGTCGTTCCTTGGACAGACACCAATCTTCGCTGTGGCTATGCTCCTCTGTTACATCGTTCTACCGCCGTTGACGAGCACCCCCACCACGGCGAACCACGAAGAAGACACTGAGATTAAGGACAGTCGACTAGCTAGAGTCGACTTCCTCGGTGCGTTCCTTCTTGGCGCCGGAGTCCTAGCCTTACTCCTACCAATAGAGATAGGAGGCCAGAAGGTCGCGTGGACGCACCCCCTGATCTATGTATCATTCGCCATTGGCGCCGTCCTGCTCATCCTATTCGTCCTGGCCGAGAGCTACGTAGCGAGAGAGCCGATCTTCCCGTTGCGACTATTAAGAAATCGAGATCTGGTCCTCTGTTACCTCATCAACTGTTTTCAGGGGGCCGCTCAGCTTTCAGTGGGTCCTAGTCCAGAGCAATAGTTGCCTGCATACCTAGGTTGATCCGAGATGCTGACTTCAATGTAGATGATGTTCTCCGTTCCGCTGTATTTTCAAGTGGCGGGTAGATCGTCAAACACAGTCGCTGGCGCACATCTATTTCCAGCAGTTGTCGGCAACGCCGTGGGCGGGATCTTGTCAGGCATCTGGATTCATAGGTTCGTCAGCACCCATAGGCTGATATCACAAAAGTGCTTCCGAGGCTAGAAAAGCTAACATGTGAACCTCACATAGAACTGGCCGTTACAAAGCCCTACTGATATTCGCCGGCGCCAGCGCAATTCTGAGCTACGCCCTCCTGATTCTTAGATGGAACGGGGATACGAACTGGGCGGAGTCGTTGTACATCGTGCCTGGGTGAGTCCTTAATTATGTACCTAATATTCACGCCATGACATACATGGGCTAGGCCCTCGCTAATACCTTCAAAGTGGTTTCGGAACAGGAATATCCATGAGCGCCGTGTTCGTCGCACTCCAGGCTTCCATCGACCCGTCCGACAGAGCAGTTGCTGCTTCCGGGTTGTTCCTCGTTATGCCAGTCGGAGCAATCATCGGAATGGCCTTGTCGAGTGCAGCTATGTTGAGCGTATTGCGACGCACCCTCATCCCAAGACTTGTGGAACTAGGCTTTGATGGTCTTCAGGTCGCAGAGGTAAGCAGAGCCTCAATAATTGACTGATGTTTATTGGAGTTTGCTGATAATTGTTGTGATTGAAAGGTGGTCAAGCAGGCAGTCGCACGTGTCGACTATCTGGACGAGGCGCCCCCACGAGTTGCAAAGGCGGTGGTTGAGTCGTATATTGATGGACTTGAGTACAGTCATGGTATGTAGCCTATATTCCAGCCCCTGCACACTTCTCCTTTGCCCCTCTTCACTACCGTCAGAGCCTTTCCCTTACTAACTATTGTGTTCCAGGTGTTTCTTTAATATGTGCCTTTGTGGCCTTCGGCGCCGCGATGCTGTTGAGAGAACATAAGATGTAAATTTGGTAGACCTTCTTTTGTACATTAAGTCAATTTTAGTGTACAATTATTCGCTTGTTACCTATAGAGGGGAGGGGAGGCAGGCACCGCCGAGGGAGTCGGTAACCAGGTTTAAATTCATTGCGACTGTAGACTTTTTACGTTGTAATAGGGTTAATGAAGCTGAAGTTTAATTCGCCCGCAGTGTTTAGTTCTTTGCCGACCTGTGTCGGCTAACGATAAGCGTGTTATTATTGAAAGTAAGTTGGGTTCTTCTAACGACAGTCCTTTGGTTTGGACCTCCAACTGAAGTTCAAAACCCAGAGGTATAGCTCGCATAGCCATCTCTTAAATGCCTCGGAGTCTCGCTTTTTCCCTCCTTTTGTGACGTGGTGCGAGGTGGACATGCATGAAGAGAAAAGGAAATCACTCCGACGGATCTTACTCCCGAGGGTATGAATATTGTAGGGAATCCAATGGCTAATTTGACTCTATTCCTAATTTGAATTCAAAGTTGTCTCAAATATGTGTAGGTGTCACATTTAAATACTGTGCGTACCTTACATACTATCTACTACCTACACTACATGTATGTAGGAAGTAGTCAGTATGAAGAGTACCACGGAATCTCTCCTCCCAGCGCCTTCCGATGAACCAGTAAACTCTAGCTGACACATATAGATGATAGGAAGGTACGAAACATCGCAGGTGCGACACACTATAGTTTATATTCAAGTATGTAGACTTTAGAGTTTAGCTGTAATATGCCGACCTACCTACTTACTTACTCTGGAGCAACATCAAGTTTGTCACCAACTAATACAATCTGTTATTTTGAATATTCAATCTTGCTTATCACAGAAACGCAGCAACCAGGAAATATCAAGGTCCCCTTAATACTACACCAAAAGGAAAAGAAGAAGGAAATATCTCCTTACCCCAAAACGCATCATGGCCCTGATTCTACCCGATATTAAATTGGCCGTTGGCATCGATCTGGGGACTGCCAACATCAAGGCAGGTATCTTCCGAAATGGTAAGCTGGAGATTATCCCCAGCTCAGATGGAAACTTGTTCATGCTCGCATACCTTGCTTTCGCCGACAATTGCCGCTTATTCGGCGCCCCAGCGAAATATCATGCTTTTCGACATCCCACGTCCTCGGTGTACAATGTCAAAAGCTTCATAGGACGTAAAACTACCGATCCAGAGCTCCTGACCGAGCTTGAGACATTTACTACAAAGGTCATAGACAAGAATGGACAGGCCACCTTCCAGGCCACTCATCCACGGGCCGAGATCGAAGTAAACACAGTCGAAGTCCTGGCTATGCTCCTCGGGCAAATCAGACGCAACGTAGAGAAGTACCTGAAGGTTTTCATTCCCGACGCAGTAATCACAGTTCCTGCCAAATACAGCATGCGCCAGAGACAGGTTGTGAAAGATGCAGCTCTCATTGCCGGATTCAATATCTTGAGGGTACTCTCTGCACCTAGCGCTATCCTATTGGGCCGAGGCTTTGAAGCCACCTCTGGTATGTGAAGAAAGACATACGCTATTTCCGCATGACGTTGGCATGCTAACTATGTCCAGAGACGGATATGGAGAATATATTGACAATCGACATCGGTGTCAGTGGCCTCAACGTGGGATGCGCCCGGATAAAGAAAGGTTTTTGCAAAATGCTGGCGACCGCACGGGAGAATAATGTGGGAGGAGCCTCTTACATCCTCGTATTATTCAACCATTGCTGCGAACTACTCCAGAACAGGGGTCTTGATATCCGCAGAGATATCGGCGCAGCTTATCGACTACGGCTGGCATGTGAGGACGCAATACGATGGTTATCGTGTGTTACGGAGTACGACATTGACATGGCAGCAGAAGGCATCTTGGGTGCTGGGGCCTACAAGATATGCCTGACACGTGAATTTATTGAAGACCTCCTTCACGAATCATTCAAACCTATTCTCCCTCTTATCGAACGTGTCTTGGACGATTCCAATATGCTCAAGGGCAATATTCACGAAATCTTGATCACGGGTCACAGTTCCCATACACCTGGACATCGAAAGGCGTGGGAAAGCTACTTTGATGGAGAACCCAAGCCCACATTGCGGGTTGCCAGTGACTTTGAACTCATGGGGGCCAGCATAGAAGCCGCTAACCGGTCTGGAGATGCCTCATTCCCGCATACTTGCCTTCTGTATGATACTACTTTCTTACCCCTTGGTGTTGAAACGGATTTTTTCAACATGGACGTCATCACTCCTGGCAATGCAGCGGCGCCGTGTACGAAATCTAGTGAATTCAGATGGGACCACCGGTGTAACTTCCTCACCACCGACACCATCGTCGGCGACCCGGCTCAACAGCGTGGTCCTGCTTGTATAATCATCTACGAAGGGGAGCAGCCACATACGAAGGGCAACTCCTCGGTGATGCGAATGAACATTACGCGCTTACTGCCCAAACGGCCAAATTTTAACACTCTTCTCGCGGTGAGATTCGATGTCGACAAGAACCTTGACCTCGCTGTCACCGTGAAAGAGGTACTCTCCGGACACTCCATCACGAAAAAGGTAGAATCGGCAAACCTTGGCATGCTAAAATTTGAACTCGAGGCTATGTCGATGTCGATGAATCATTACGATGGTGTTGACCAAACCGGGTTTTGAAGCACGTTGAACACAAGGAGTGATGCACCTCATGATAGTCCCTTGGAATTATTGGCGGGGATGACCGGTGTTCTATTAATATCAAGCCTATATTGGTATGACTAGACGAAAACGAGTCCGCCCCTCGAGATAGTTATGATCCGTTGAAGGCGACATGCGAATGCACCATGGACCGGAGTCGACCGATCGACAATAAACATCAATTTCGCAGAGTTTTACGGAAATGTTATCAGAGATAGCGACAACCTTGCTCCTTTTATGAAGTTTATTTAGCTGTCTGGCCAGCTCTATTCGGTATTTTCACGGCGCACAGGCTTCACACCGGGACATCAAGCCCCGAAATTTCATCGCCAAGGACAATCAAGTTTCCCTGGCCTGACTCGGCACTTTCAATACGTGGGAAAACCTGACAGAAGCAACTACCTCTGCAGAACCTGAGAATACTATAATATACGCAGCGCGAGAAGTTGTTAGGGTGGAGACCTGTGGTACCGGAGCTGATAGGCTCCCTTTCTTGTATTGGTTTTTTTTCTTACTTCCTTCTTTCTTTTTCGTTTTGTTTTCTGGGGATAGCATTCATACCGGTAGTTATTTTAGGCCCCTTTACTCAATGCTATGATTGGACTATTGGCTTATAATTACCTACTGTAATTAAAGGGGGTGGAGTTAGTACATGAAAGGGTTGCGGTATACCTCTAACCCCTTAAACAGCTTAACCTCTTTTTTTTCTGGTCGTATATTGGATGCAACTGTGTGTGTGATAGACCGATCCTATTAACAGAGGTGAGCAACAATGGTCTGGCCAAGAGAAGGGTGAGATAGAAACTCCTACTCTTTAACGCTATTCATATCATGCCCCTACCAAGGTAAATTAAGGGACACCCTTCAAAACACCTCCAACTTGCTTTGTTACCTCAGAGAACAGGACCTTTCACCGTCGTGAAAAAGGTGGGTGATCCTGCGTATGAGTTAAACTTTCCTCGACAATGGCGCGTCCACCGGGTTGTCTCAGTTGCCCATCTTTACCCAGCTCCTCCTAATACAGACCCTTGGAAAAGACGAAGACCGGAACCAGGTCGCATCTCTGTGGAAGAATTGGTGGGAAAATACGATACAAAGAATAAACTCTCCGAAGACGAACTTGCTCTGAAGAAGGCGGCCATTGCAGAAGAGGTGCCTGCAAAGATACAAGAAGTTGACTGAGACATCTTAGTCCGTCACCACAAGACGCAGCACGAAATGAAGCAGAAGAACCCTTATCCAAATCTCGTTCTTGTGGGAAAGGTCGCCTCAGCTTATACAATTTACGCCTTTAATATAAGGGACGCCACCTCCAACCACCAAGACGTCTATTCCGCTACCAATGACTCCTCCTGCTAAGAGGCAGGCAGCGCACTTCCTGAGGCCATAACCAGCGTACTTGGTGTATTAGACCGCATCACTGCAGAGGACGATGCCACTATCATTTCTGGAGTTCAGGACATTCTTGATTTCTGGCGGAGAATCTTGGAGCAATCGTTACTCTCCTAATCTCTCAAACTATCACAAGCAAAACTACTCTAACATATATATTCTCTAACTCGGGACTGAATTGCCTTCAATCACACCCTACTTAACCATGAATGCCTATTAGCCCCCCCCCCCCCCGCCCTCCTCCTCCTCCTTCTGCACAACATATTGCACCTAACTCATGACCACGGCGATTATCCCGACAAACCATAGTAGCCCGTCGAGGTTGGCACAAGTCCACAAGCCGAGGCAAGGTCGTTGCCAAAATAATTGATGCACTTTCGCTTCAAGTAAATTCATATAAAACGGCTTATATATATAAACAGTTAAGCTTTATTTTTTTTAATTAAAAAAGACCTTAATTTTATGATGCGGAATCGCAATATCGAACCTTTTTTGGCAGGACGGCAGTATCGAAATAGAAGTCTACTGAGTTAGGGAGCCGCCTCTTTGGTTCTTCCCGTGAGATAAGATCTTGAACACACGGTATTCTTCTAGATGTGGGTCTTCGGGCTTGATGAAGAGAAGAGAGTTTCAAGCGCGTCCACCTTTGGCCTTCCAATAGGCGTGTAGAGCCAGTCTCCTCTGGCCCCTTATGGACCTCGTGCTCTGGTTCCCAAGTCGCATCTGATTCCGGTTTCCGATTCCAAACCCAGTGGACTGGTTATTCTTCCACGCTTGCTGATGCGACGATGGAACCTGAGTCGAAACTGGTGCTGGGGGACGGGATAAAATCTTGGCGAAGCAAGCAAAGAAGGCAAGGAGTAGCTAAAAGATTATACCGCTTAGATGAACGTACAGGTAAGAAAAGGGAGAGAGAGACGAACTCACAGAGTTATTCGACACATGAGCCCTCCTTATATACGTAGATAGATGTCAACCATTCCCTGTTCTGCTCTGCTCTGCTCTGACCTGACCCCTCTTGAATCTTGTGCCGAAAGTCTGGTGTTACAAGTAGCTATATCGAGTTCATAATTGAGACTGGCTATCCTCCTATTAATACGCCATTTGCCGAGAAAGTAAGACATAATATATTACCCGTTTTGATTGAAGTAGGCGTAGCTGTGGGTGATTTGCCATCTTAGAAAGTGATGCTACATGCCGCATAGGAGATATGTAGAGCGCAAGCCTCTCACCATGAGTGTAGAGTAATCACATACAATAGTTCCTCCGATGTAAGCAAAGTGCAATTTTATGCATATACAGCCTGGAAAGCAATGCTCGTGGACTGTAAAGAGGGTGAGGGGGACAAATGAGGTTGACAGGCGTTCCCATACCCACTTGACAAAGAATAGTCATTTCGTATTTACTAGGCTAAAGGGGAACAGTTTGAACTTAGAGTAGTTATCATTTATGAACGAGCGGCAAGTAAAGTGACGGCAATGCTGGTACACAGGTCATAACTACATGTTGTCGAATAGGGTAGTTCAGAGCGACAGGCTCGTAGTATGGGCGGTACCTAGATAGCAAGACCATTAACGCTCTCCCTTTCTAAATAACAACTTACATAAAGGGCAAAGCCCCCTATATATATATATATATATTTGTGTCGTAGCTGGCTTAGTGTGTCCCTGCGATCCACTAGATACATCCTAGGTAGTATCAATGTAGTCCCCTGAAGTTATAGTCATGTTTTACCTGTAATATATACTACAAGCCGCTGGTTCACTTGAGACTCTGGTATACCGAGACCGTACATACATCGATGAAATACTTAATCACAAGGAGGTGACGGGAATACCCCTCCTTGAATTTACCACACAGCTAATACCTACTATGTCTTACATACTAATGAATCTTTGCTACTATATTTACAGTGCTGCTTTCACTATACTTCCAGGGATATGCTCATCGGATATAAGTGATGAGAGGACGAAACTATTATATGCTAGGTAGATGTAGTAATATATACAACACCGAGGAAACAATAAAACTGTACCATCATACTGCTAACTAACTGTCCAAGGAGCGCCAAAAGGGCCAGTTAGCCAGTTCCAACCAACCAACAGGAAGATAGAATACACACACCCTTATAAACTAGATTAGTAACTTTACATATCACAACACCACAATATAACACGAACAATATCACGAGAACACCGAATACAGAATGAATATAAAATAATAATTTCATTTTTTTCATCTGCTCGGCCAAGCCGTGGGGATATCAATGAAGTCATGAATCAAGCCAGCCAGCAACCCAGTCAGTCAGATACCGACGCAACCCGGCAGCCAGCAAACGAACGCCTCGCAGCAGCAACCAGATCAACTAATCATCCATTCACCCACTTGCGCCTATCCACCGCACCGTGGTTTTCCTCTTCCACTCGTGCCCGCCTGCCTGCGTGCCTGCATGCCTGCGTGACTGTCTAGCTCTGCTCTTCTCTCTATTACCATGCATCTTCTCTTGTCTCGTCTGGTCATGGTATCTAGGATATGACTCCTCCCCCTACCCCCTGACTTCCTGACTTCCTGACTTCCTGCCTCACGCCCTTCTTATCTCCCTTCCCCAAGGTTGAAAACAATTCAATATTATTAACGCGTTGATCAATATATATTGATCAATACCTTATTTCAATCAATCAATATTGACTTTCCGAATATTAATATTAATTAATTAATGAAGCTATATTAATATTAATATTATTAATGTATTAATATTATATAAGCGATTTAATTAAAACTTAAATTATAATTAATTAAAATGTTAATATATAAAGTATATATTTATATATTTTAACTTTATATTAATAAATTTAATAATAAAAATTTTATTTTTATATAATATTTTAATTATTATACGTAATTTATTATTATAAATCTTATAATATTTTTTATTAATAATAATAATATCGTTAAAATTAACTCGTTATTTTTTTTTTATTAATTCGCTTATTATTATATTAATATTTATCGTTATAATAAATATAACTTTTTTTAAATTTAAAAATAATTTTATTTTATTTATTTATTTTTTTAAAAAATTAAACTTATATTATTATAAATATAAAGTTTTAAATATAATTTAAAAAAAGTTAATAAACGTTAATTTATTTATAAAATATATATTTAAAAAAAAATTTAATATTTATTATATATAATATTTATTATTTAATAAATATAATTAATTACTTTTATTTAAAATATTATATATTTATTTTAAATAATAAAACGAAATCGTTATAATAATTAAAAATTAAAATAAAAGTTAAGTTAATAACTTTAATATTTAAATTTATAACGAATATAATTTTTTAAATATTTAATTTTAATATTAATAATTTTTACGAATAAATAATTATAAATATTATTATATAAAACTTTAATAAATAACATTTTCGTCGATTATTAATTACGTAAATCGTTATTAAAAATCACGCGTTTAATATTATAAAAAATAAAAAATATTAAAATATTTTTAAATATTTAAACTTTTATATTATAATTTAATAAATTTATATTTTTTATATAATTATATATATAATAATTATAAATATATATCGTTAATATAAAACGATTATTATAAAAATATTAAAGTAATTTTTTAATTAAATTTATTTTACTTTTAATAATTAACGTTTTAATAATAAATATATATTATTTAACATTTATTATTTTTTTCGAAATTAAAAACACAAATTATATAAAATAATATTAAAACTTTTTAAAGTAATTAAACGTTATATTAATAAAAATATTATAACGAAAATTATTTAAATTATTAATATTTTTAAAATTAAATTTAAAATAAATTATTTTATATTTAATAACGTAAAAAATAACGATATTATAATAATAATTATTAATTATTAATTTAAATTCGATAATATTATATAATAATATCGTTATATTAATTATATTTTTAACTTTTTTATTAAAGTATTTTTATTTAAATATAACGTTAAAGTTTTTAAAGTTTAAATTTATAATAAAAATATTATTATTTAAATTTAAAATAATTTTTAATATAAAAAAAAATTTATTAAAAAACTTTATAATTTTATTATTTATATTAATTAATTAAATAATTTAATTTATATATTATAAAACGTTTAATTTAAAAATTAAAAACTTATTAATAATATTTATATTAAAACGAAAAAAGCGTTTAATATTATATTTAATAATATAACTTAATAACTTTTATAAAATTATATAATTAAATATAAATTAATTTTTCGTTTTTTTATTAATTTATTAATAATTAAATTTTAAAATAAATAAAATAATATAAAACGTATTAAATAAAAAATAAAAAAATCGTAAATTTTTTTTTAAAAAAGTTAAAATAATAAATTATAAATAATTAATTTTAAAATTAATAATTAAAATTTTTATTTTTTATAAAAAAACGTTTAAAATATTAAAAAATAATAATATTTAACGTTGTTATAAAAAAAATAAATAAAGTTATATAATAATATATAAAATATACTTTTTATTTTTAAATAACTTTTTAAATAATTTAAAAATTTAAAATAAAAATTATAAATTTATTTAATTTAAAATTTATAATAATTAATTTAAACGTTATTTAAAATAAATTAAATAAATATTATAATAAACTTAATAAAACTTTTATATATTACGTTATTATTATATTATATTTTAATTTAAAATAAAATTATTTTAAAAATAAATAAAAAAATTATTTTAATTAAATTATAAAAATAAAATTAATAATTTAAAATTTATAAAATAAAAAATATTAATTTTTTAAAAAATTTTAAAGTTTAATTTATAACTTTTTAAATATTTAAAGTTATAAAAAAACTTATTAATTATTTATTTATATTAAAAGTATAATAAAAAATATATTATAAATATAAATAATTTTTTAAAACGTAAAAATAATAATGCTTTTAATAAATATAAAGCTTAATATATTAATTAATTTAAAAATAATATTAAAGATTTTATTTAATATTAAATTAATTTTAAAACGTAATATTTACGTTTATTATAAATAACTTTTAATATTTTAATTATATAAATAATATTAATAAAATATAAAAAGTTATTTTTAATAATTAATTAAATAATTATAACTTTACGTAATAAGTTAAATATAAAAATAATTAAGTTTTATTAAATATTATATTTATAATATAAAATAAAGTTATTACGTTAATTAAACGAATTATTTATTTCGTTAAATAAAATTTAAAAATTAATAAAGTTTAATATTATAATAAATAAAAAAATAAATAAATAAGCATTAATTTAACTTTATAAAATAAATAAAAAACATAAAAAATTAATAATAAAATAATTAAATTTAAATATAAAATTTATAAAAAAATTTTTTTTAAATAAATAAATTATAAATTATATTATTATAAAATTAAATTAAAAGAAATATTAAAAGAAAAATTTTATAATAATTATTTAAAACTTTAAAATATATATTTCGTAAACTTATATATATAATTTATATATATAATATTTTTTTTAATATATAATTTATTAATAAATATATATATTAATTATATTAATAATATTAATATATTAATTAATAATATTAATTAATATGTTTTTTTAATTAATTAATATAAGATAAAAGCATATTAATATTAATTTAATTAATATAAGGTAAGTGATTAATATTATTAAATTGTTTTTAACCCTGCTCTTCCCCTGGCTCGTCCAGACTCGTTCACAAGGTATCGATGAATGGATGGATAGATAGACTGATATATAGACAGACAGACAGACAGACAGATAGGTTCGTTTGTGTGTCTGTTCCTCGGCGGTAGTTGATCGTTTCAAATAAATAATAATTAATTTTCTTTTCGTCATCGGGCCGTTTCATTTCGCAGGCCGGGAACTATCTAGGCAGGAAGACGGACGGACTGACGGACGGACCTCGTTGCCTGCGAGTTAACAGTCGACCAGCCAGCCAACCAGCCAGACAGTCCACGAACACCCATCCCGTCTATACTCATCGCAGAAAAAAAAAAACGCATGTGTAGTTGGATGTAAACGTCGATGGCAATTGGAAGTACATATGTAGTCCTATTAAACAGTAGAAGCAGCCCGGACGGACGTTCATTCCATGTACCTATTCATCCACCCACCTGTCCATCCATACACTCCTTTTTGGTACTCGGTACCTAGTTGATGAACTTTGGCCCTCCCTCCCCCCTTCAGAAACAACAATCCCTTCGCCCCTTGATCTTGATAATCCGACACAGAAACGCCGCATGCTTGCTTGCTTCTTTTTCGTCTTCGCGGGTTGACGCATACATACATACATGCTAGGAATAAAAAAAGCAGCAGAAAGCAGCAAAAGGCCAAAACATAAAGGAATTTGAGAACATTGGTATCATTTCGTTAAAAATCATCGTTTCGTACGTAATATACAGTGGAATTTCTTTTTGCTAGAAGGGGCGCCGCCGCTACAATTAAAAAAGAAAAAGAAAAGGCATCCCGTTGCATTGCTGCAAAAGTGTGTGAGGGTGTGTGTGTGGACTGTGACTGTGACTGTCGTGTCGTTTTTTAAAGTAATACATGGATGGAGGTTCGTCTGTTCCGTTCCGCATTTGAGGAGTTTGGCGGAGTCGATGAACAATGATTAGGTATTTGAGTGATTTTAATTGGGAGGGACGCCGTTCGTCAAGGAGTGGCTCCATCTGGCTAGCTCGTCCGCCGGCTTCCACTGGCCATTGAACCGTATCGTCTTCCGGAGGATCTCGATGACTATTGGGATGGCATCCTCGGGGCTGGACCACGGGCCGAGCCGGTCCACCAACTTGCCCACGGGGCCTCCATCATTCGAGCTGTTGCTTCCATCATACGTACCGAGACCTCTTCTTGCTTTCTCGGCTTGTCGCCAGGTTTCCTGCTGGTCTTTCGAGTTCTGCAAAAGTTCCCGGGCCGCCTCGGGTTGGTTGGGGTAGCACCATAACGCTCGAGCTAGGTAGACTAGACAGATGCCCTCGATACGCATCAGCAAAGCAGACAGTTGATTGTGAGTCTGACAATCGGTTTTGATGGCTCGTATCAACCGTATCATGTCTTTCCAGGGGTTGGGAAAGCGGGCCTTCTGTTCAAGATCACGAGAATCGGCCTCCAACTTGAAACTGAGCATGTAAGCAAGAAGAGCCTGTGTGCCAGCACCCATCGCGGCATGGAGTTCTGGATCTGGAGGTCTCGCGTTTCGCATAAGTGCATCACGTTCATGCTTGAGTCTAGTACCAAGTTCTCGGAAGGTCTTAGCCTTCGATTGTAGTTTCTTGACCTGCTCGAAATCGACTGGGATGCGTTTTGCTTCAGGCAGTTGAGTAGAAGGGGTGAGTTCATTCGCTGTACCAGGGGTACCAGCCAAGGAGCTGCTGGAGGTGACCCTTGTCATAACTGACGCTTGTTTTGGTAACGGTGTCGATGGTTGTGGGTTTTCTGAGGTTCGTGGCCGTTTAGCTGCTTCTGGGGGATGGACTTCCGTCCCTGTTCGAGGACGTTTGCGCGCAACACCTGGTTCTAGACTGTCGGAGCGTTCCCTTGCTGCGCGTTCCTCTCTCTTCAATCCATCGGCTTTCCTTTTTCCTCCAGGAGGGAGAGCGAGTAGTCGTTCTACTGTCTTTGCTATACGCTTCTTGTATTTCAAGGTCACAACGAAACTCTCCGGTTCTTTCTTCTTCTCAACTTCTTTCTTGCTCTCGACGTGTATAGTCTCTTCTCTCTTTGTTGACTTGACCGTTTTCTGCGCACTAGGTGGTTGCGATGAATCTGATACTTGAGAACCCTTCTGGCTTGAGGGCTTTGATGAAGAAGTTTTCGCTACTTTGGCTAACTCCTCCATCACGATAGGTGGAAGTGTGGGTGACAAGAGTGGGGGGATCTTGATAACCCCCCTACGTTTCTTAGGGTCCGGTGATGGTTCTCGATCGTTGCGTGCTTTCTTTATCGGAGGTTTCGTACTGTTGTTATCCTCGATCTTCTTCTTCGGACTGGCACGGATAGTTTCTGGATCTTCCGACCTCGCATCTAATCCAGCAATTCGCAAAGGAGAAAGTAATGGGGGGACGCTGGAAGTCTGGGAGTGGGAATTCCCTTCAGTCTTCTTAGGAGTGCTGTTGCTCGTCGTAGACTTCTGCGAACCATTCACACGGGTAATAGATTTTGGCGAAGCGCTCCGGTTGCCCAAGTTGCCCAATGCGGATCGTCCATTCGTTGTCGCACCTGGTATTGGTCTCAAATCTTTAGACGGCTTCTTCTCGTGTGATATCTTGCGTTCTAGTTTATTAGGGGGGTCTGCCTTGAGTAGGCGCACACTCGGCGCGTTTGGTGTAGCATCTTCCCCTTTTATACGCTTCACTGGTCTAGTGTCTTCATCGCGTGTCAAAGCACGCTTCTTCGTCTCTGGCAAAGGACTATGCCGTCGGTTCGCTTCTATCTTGGAGTTTGACGTGCCCTTTTTGGCATCGCCTAGGCTCTCCATGTCTTTCGCGACAGCCTCTGGCGCATGCTTAGAGGGAAGCGGTAGTGGTTTCGGTTTGAGCGCGATGGGATTATTAGGTGGGGCTCGCGACTTAGGGGTAGACTCGCCGTCTGGCGCCTTGGCTCTGTTCTTGTAATCTTTTAAAGAGAGCTTTGTGATGGGTTTCGTGGGGTCGGATCGTGGGGTGGGAGCATTTGATGTCGCATTGTGGGGGTTCACGGGTTCTTCGCGTACATCGAAGTAAGCGCGCGTCAGTGTGACGCCGCGATCGGCATGGCTAATGAAGGTCTTATATTGTAGAGGTCTGAAATCTTGTTCTTCCAATCGCCTCTCGTCTGGATGAGGTCGATACCGTATCGTAGGATCTATGGATAGACAGTGAGGTTTTACGGGTAAGATATGTTTGGCTAGACTCTCAATCGACTTGGCTGCCTCCTCCATGGTCTTCGTCTTCTTTGTCTTGTGCAACTTCGGAATGTTGCGCGCGTATATTGTTCTTTGTCATGAAAAGAGCGGTGGGAGCTTGCTTTGACTGAACGAGCATTCGCGCGTATCCGTCGTGGCTGTGGGTATCGTGTTGGGTGTATGTCTGTCTATGCGAAAGGAGGGTGAAGAAATCGTGGTGGTAAAGTAGTGAACGTAGCGTACGCGTAGTTGAATAATAGAGTTTATATGATACCAGGCGAGGATGTTGCGTTGCGTGATGTGGGTATGCGCGTGTACGCTGTACGTTGGTAATATGAGGTGCAACTAGAATGCTGCTCCTATAAGGCCAAAATAGGAAAAACGGCCTAGTATAGGGAATGATCCGTTAGTATTTTGAACTGTGGCTCGCTATAACTTGGTATGAAGGATCCGTAGCATGTAGGTAGCAAGCATTGAATGCCAATAAAAAATTGAGTGAGTAATCAAAGCGAGAGAGAAAGTGTAAACTTAGCAGCTTAGGTAGAAGCTACATAAAAGACTACATGTTTTTTGTTTTGGTAGGAAGATAAAATGGGAATAGTGATTACTTGTTGCTTGGATGTGGTGAGAATGTTAGGAATGAGACGATAGATCAAAAAGATGACGATGGTGATAATGATAATGATAATGCAGCATTGCGGGATTGCATACATACATGCATACATACAATATAATAATACATACAGGAAATTGTGTTGTCCAACTTGCCTGATAATGAGTGAGTGGTACGGTACATACGTACCTAGGTATGTAGTATGTAGAGTAGTACAGCACTGTAATTAAGTTTTGATGGGGCGTTTCTCTACTATGGTTATTGTTGATGTTGCTCCGCTCTCCAATCAAGTAGAGGTGTGCGTTTGTCTTTGTCTCGTCTCGATTTGTTCCTCTTTTGGGTCTTACCTAGCACTACTCTACTAGATAGGATCCTATTCAAGCCTCCAGTCGGTCTAGTTAATCCAGTGGTGGATGTGGATAATGGTGGTAGTGGATCCTTGTGAAGATCGACTGGCTCAGCGCATAGTAAACCCAGCAGATGCCAGACACTACGTTAGCAGCCGGGCAGGTTAGCTGGTAACCACCTAGTTGGGCGGGTTAACTGGTTAGGTAGCTGTCGTAAGTAGGTATCCTCGCCATTGGACTGGGCCCGCGCTGACAGCTGAATTGACGTCTTTCGCGTTTGTTATCCCACTCTCCCACTTCCGAAGAAAAGAGAGGCGGGAACGAACACACAGGTTTAGAAATGGGCTTTTGATGGTATGTATTGCTGAATAGAGAAGTAGATTGACTGGGATTGAGGGTCAAGTATAGACTGTAGGTAGACTGTAGACTGTACCCGGAAGTTGATTCAATTCGCTAGCCTCTAGTTGATAGGGAAAAGAGGCTTCTCAAGTTCGGATGTCGAAATGCTTGTTTGGGTTGCTTTCGGTTCGGGACTTGTTGGTATTCAGGTCTGTCTGTCTGGGTATGGAAATGGCAAGGATCTTGATTGATCGATAAGTTATAAAGCAACTACTGTATGTAGGTATGTATGACCTTACCTGAGGTTGCCTTTGTATCACCGCATGGAGGTGGTTCGTACTTGCAATTCTTGTCCTATCAAACCGTTGGAAAGTCACTTGAGGACATAGCCATCATTTATGGGGTTGAAGGTTCAATTCAGGACATATCATCCCTAATACATGTACAAGTAGGTATGTAAATTACGACAAAAAGAAAAAAGAAAAAGCAGAGAGCGATAATTCTACCAACCTGCGTAACCAACTTCCAATCGGCCTATATGAAAACCTTTTGTGATTGTGTTTCGCATGTACACAGTTATGCCATGCCATGCCATGCCTATCAATGCCATGCCTATCAATGATCACCTGCGATACTCTTCTTTGAATTCAAGGTGACCCTACTTCGCATGCCGTATGCCTTACATAAATAGGGACACCAACCCCGGATGATGATACAGCGAAGTCTCACCCTCCCGATCATCCAAGCCACATCTCGGTCGACATCTCCGCCTTCTCTCAATGTATGTGTAACTAACGCTCGGGGCAAGATGTAACTTAACTAACTTAGGTGGGTGTGTTGAGGCTAAAATGAGGCGCATCCATACATTAATTATCTACTCTAACTATCATAAAGATCTGAGGCGTTGATGGGTGTGTCCGCAGTTGAGCTGGGCAGCTGGGGTGCTACATAATTACCCCATTATCTACCCTACCTTACCTTACCTAGGGGGGTGGGTGTTATTATGTAGTTAATCATCAAGGCATATCCCGAACATCCATGAGAGCTACCCGTCCCTGTGTGCTTATCTCTAACTACAAGGCTGATGATCTCGGCCGGATAACCTGCTATAGCCCATAAGTACGTTTACGTATGACGTGGGGTCGGTTAACGTTAGTTAGTAAAAGTAAAAGAAGAAGCTTGGTCCCTTGCTCTGTGGATGCCTTGTCTCAAAATTCAGGAACCACTTTTTATTTTTCCAACTTCGTAATCAGTAATGTCGTACATGTACAAATAGTCAACGGTTGCCTTATATTCCACGATACTACACACATCTATATCTTCAACACCACCACATCGCACCACATCTTGCCACTCAACCTCCTTTCTTGATCCAATCTCGAGTAAAACCAGTACCAATCCCAACTTCTCAACTTCTCAACCACAATCCTGCTTCCTACCTACCTACCTACCTGACCTACCTCCTCTACCGCCCGGCCATACCCCAAAAAGGCCAAGCTACCAAACCCGCAAGAAAATGGAGTTAACAACAGGCGACGGGACACTGGTCCTCATAACATCAATCGTCTCCCTGATAACGGGTCTGATGCTAGGCATGTACTCGGTGCGAGGGTACTTGTTCGTGTCGCCGGAGCTGGCCGACGAGCGCCGCCACAACCTGTACGACCCGGTGGAGAGCGACGAGAGCGACGTCGACGAGGGGGACACGGTTCTGGACCACGCGCCGAACTGGGCGAACGGAGTCGAGGCCGACGCCCGCGATGGGCTGCGACAGCGTGGTATTGCTGGTGGAGAGAAGAAGAATAAGAAGAAGGGTAAGAAGGGTGCGGTTAAAGAGGAGGAGGGTAGGTCGAATGCGCCGCTGGTTGATGTTGGGACTGGGGGAAATGCAAACGCGAATGAGGAGTGCAAGCTCGTGTTGGTCGTGCGGACAGATCTAGGCATGACGAAAGGTACTGTTACCTCTCTCCTCTTTTCTCCATCCCCCTTAACCCCCCCCCCCCCCTTCTTTCATTTCTATCCATAAACTAACACGCACCTCCCTACCCCTCCCCCAAAACAGGCAAAATAGCAGCACAATGCTCCCACGCAACCCTAGCCTGCTACAAGACGATCTCCTCCTCATCCACCACATCTACCACCTCGCGCGCCCTCCTCCAGCGCTGGGAGCGCCACGGCCAAGCCAAGATCGCAGTGCAGACGAAATCGGAAGAAGAGCTGCTGGAGCTGATGGGGAAGGCGCGCAGCCTGGGCATCACGGCCGAGGTGATCCAGGACGCGGGACGCACGCAGATCGACCCGGGGAGCCTTACCGTGCTCGGGGTCGGGCCCGCGCCCAAGAGCCTCGTGGATGCGGTTACGGGGGGTTTGAAGTTGCTGTGAGGGGTGAGTGGGTCGGTGGGTGGGTGAGTGAGTGAATACCGAAATAAAAGTTGAAAAATCCAGTCTGCCTACATAGGTATTGTGGGAAGCTGGTCTAGTTCGGGTCTGGCGGAGGGGGGACGGGACGGGACGGGACGGGACGGGAGGGACAAGGCGCACTTGAGTGATAAGTTACTTACCTATTGACTTGGCTTCGAGAATGAATCTCCGGGAGGGATATTCGAGTGTTGATCATTGTGCATATAAATAAAAGGAAGGCGGCATATACACTAGGACGGACATAAGGAGGCGCAGGCAGGGCTTATACATACGCACACACACCACACACACCACATACATACCTAAAACATGGAGACAGGACACCATGTACTGCGGCGCTAATTAGGTAGGTTAGGTTAGGTTAGGTTACGAGAACATCAAAAGTACAATCAATTCGGCACCTACACAGTTAAGTCAAGGTCATGCATTTTGAACCAGGCATCGGCAAATATTCTCCATTGACTGATTGATAGCATCAGACAGACAGGACACATGAAGAACAAATGCGATTCGATCAAGTCTTGAGAAACTGCGAAATGCAATATTTCATTGATTTGCTTATTAATGCTCTCTACGGGCAGACATGCAATAGCCCACCCAGATAGATGGATGTCCGTCCGTCCGTCTGACCGATCGAACGACTGACTGACTGACTAGCTGAGCGAGTAATTAGGCTTTCTTCCCCTTTCCGAATCACCTCTACCGTTATAGCAGATAGGCAAATCCAAGTAGGTAGTTAGAAGTCCAGAGCTGCCAACCGACTGAGAGCATATCTAGGTATAGCCATCCAGCCCTTTATGTCCATCCACGGCCTGATCCCCTTCCTTCCTTCCTTGCTTCCGTCCTTCCTTTCCACCCATATGTTCTCTCTAATACCAGTGAATCAATCCCGCGAGAAAAGAGTCGGCGACGAAGCTCTCGACCTGAACTAAGGGGGGTATAATAGTAACGCAAACAGAAAGAACCGGTGTTTAAAAAGACAGAAAAAAAAAACACAAACGCGATAATGATGAACATGTAGTAAACAAAGCTCGCCGCCCGTCACGCCATGCGAGCTATCCCGTTTTGTAGTTTTATGCACACACACAAACGCCATGTCGTCCCCTTTCCATTCCTTGATGACGACGCAATAGGCTCTCTTCTCCATGATGCACTTCTAGAAGCGCTGCATCATGAACCGAACGCCAACCAAAAATGAAAGAAAAACACCCCCGTATCTACCCGGAGTAGCAGACAGCCGTCTACCGAGAACCTATCGGAGTTGGAAATTCTCCTGTCCAACACTGCTGTGGCGTGAGGATGGGGATGGTCTCTGTTGTTGTTGTTGTTGCTGCGGCTGTTGCTGCGGCTGCTGCTGTTGTTGTTGTTGACCGTTTAGTTCGACTCTAGGCCGCTTCATCGGGTTGGCCATGGCCCCGTTGGCAGGCGAGGCCGTTCTCTTCTTTGGCGGGTTCAACATACTGCTCACCAGAGAGATGAGCTCTTTGACTTCGGCGTTTAGCTGTCGATAGTCCTGCACGAGTTGCCTGATCATGGCATCGTGTTGCTTGATCATAACGTCGTGCTTTTGAACATATGGATCTAGATCGGCCAAAATGAGCTGAGCCATCCCCTTAGTTTGCATATTGGACCACTGACTGTCTAGGTTCTTGCTACACAGCTCAATGGCCTCAATCTTCTCCTTGATCTCGCCGATGTTCGCCTTAACATCGTCCTGGCCGTATGAACCGGCCTGGTCAATGCCGGCTTTTCGTAAGTCTTCCTGCAGACCTGTTCCCAGATTTAATAATTCCGTGTATTTTTCATGGAACTTCTGATCCTCAACAAGCTTGATTCTACCCTCTAGTTCGTTTTCGGTGCCTTCAAGCTTCGAGATCCGATCAGTAAGATCGTCTATAAGGTCGCCGACCTCACCTTCTTGTTGTCCAAAGAGGTTTCTGATGAGTTCCATAAGTGAAGCCTTTAGCTCGGCTGATGTTTCTGGGGCTGGTGCTGGCGTTGGCGTTGGCACCGAGGCTGGTGCTGGAGTTGAAGCCGATACCGGCGTTGAAGCTGGCGCTGGAATTGAAGTTGGCGCTGGCGTACGCCTCAGCTCTGCGATGGATTCCCGAATGTTTGAGATAGACTCGTGAAGATTCTTTAGCTCCTGTTGCGTATCTTCCATGATTTTCTCAGGGAACTTGAAGCTATTCTCGATATCATTATTGGCCCAATAAATCATGACCTTCTCTAGCTGATTAGGATCAGGAAGACTGTCTACCGTCTCCTGGATCTTTTCCACTTCCTCCTTAACATCCTTCGCATCTTCTTCCAGGGCTGTTACCTTGCTAGTAAGGGTTCCGAGCTGCCCTTTCAGGTCCGAATCTTCTTGCTTGACACCATTGACAGTATTTGTCACAGTTCGCTGAGAAGCAAGGCGATCCATATCGGCCTTTAATTTTTTGTGCGCAGCCTCATTGCTCCCAAGGCGATTTGTCAATAGGCTCAACGACTTGGAGATCGTTGCGTCGAGCTTGGTTAAGTCAGAAGAAGCGGCTTTAGTAGCTATCAAACTTGCTTGACTCGACTCCAATTTCAGACGCTTTTTGTCTTGGGTTTTTACGTCCTCGCCAACTCTAGTAACATCTGTTTCTATATCTCCTACTCGCGATTGCAGGGAGTTATACTGAGTGTTGAGAGCATCCAGCTGACTTCTCAATGCATCGATAGTTTTGCTCGCAGACGCTTTTTCATCCTGAAGTGTCTGAATCAGTTGTGCTTGCTTAGAACCTTGATTTTGTTGTGTCGAAAGCTGCTTCTTCTCCTCTAACAGGGATTGAATTTGTTCTGCTAGTTTCGTAGCTCGCTCTTGTTGCGCAGAGATGGATTTATTCTTCTCCTCGTCTAAAGTTGAGATCCTCTGTGCTTGTTCATCGATTTGTTTTTGTTGTTCGTCGATTCGTTTTTGCTGCGACGAGAATTGCTTCTTGAATTCGGCGAACTCATTTTCCAGGGTGCTGCTTGGCGAGTCCTTACTTATAACAGGTGGTGCCTGCTGCGGTGAACCCGAGGTGGTAGAGTCCTTGCAGAGCAATGCAGCAAGACGTTCAAGCTCATGACAGTACTGCTTATCACTTTCGCTAACCCGCTTATTCAGTTCTTCCAAATCCCTATTCAGACTACCGTTAAATATCTTTTGGTAATCTGGAAGGCCTGAGAAATCTTCCTCCTTCTCCGATTGCTTTTCCATGCGGCGCTGTTGAAGTGCGAGTTCTCTTTTGAGTTTCTCTCTTCGAAAGCGATAGTGGGAACGTTTCTGAGAGATTTCGCCCAGGCTCCATACTGTCTCAAAGGTTGGTTGAAGTTTTGGATCTTTGGTTCGATATTGAGGCACAGGTAGGGTGAATCGTGTCCCTGTTCCCGAGATGCTTGGAGAAGCTGGGGTCGTTATCGGACTCGGGTTCGACATGGTCGTGGCACTCCTTCTTTCCGAGGCTATTGGAAAAGGTTAGAAAGGCAACTTATAATAATAAGACACAGATACCAAGGTGTATATAGCATACAGGGTTCTTGCATAGACGGCTTAGCTGGTAGACCGCGGGCACTGATTGGGGAGTCCTTAGATGGAATAGAAGCTCGAGGGCGGGGGGGAAGTCGCGTGTCTAAGCGGAGCTTGTCTGATTCTCGTCTATCTGGGGTTGGACGTCTCGGTTCTTTCTCGAACAAATCTCGGGTATTTCTCTCTCGATAGTCTCTTGAATCACGTCGTGGTGGTTCCCTATCATAATCTCGATCACGGTCTCTGTTAGAGTCACTATGATCAGGATGATATGATTCCCTGCGGTTGAAACCCGACGGCCTGTAATTTTGGTTGTATGACATGGTCAGATGTCGTTAAAAGCGGAATCAAATTAACCTTCAGCTCTTAGTCCAAGACAACGGCAGGTGTCTCGCGCCTGCATGTTCAAGATGAGGGCAATTCACTAGAGTAGAAGGAAGGTACCTTCCACGATTCCACAACTCCACAGCCAATTAGAGACTCAGTGCTGACACTGAAACTGCCTTAATTAGGTACCTACACGTAAGGTAGGATAAGAATGAAAGAACCCGAAATTGAGCCTGCAATTAAAGCACTTTGACGAGCTGGGCTCCTTCCAGATTTGTATCTATACAGCAGGAATGATAGCAGCTCAATGTGTGAATACGTCTATACGTGCGAGCAACGTACGTGACGTGACGTGTATGGATTATGTACGTGGGGATATTACCAAGTGGTGGTAGTTGTGGTGGTAGTAGGAATAATAGTAGCGGTAGTGGTAGTGGTAGTGGTAGCAACGGCAGGTAAGTCAATACGTGAATTCAACAAGTTCCGACTCGAGCCAAACTCCAAATTCAATGTATGTACCGAGGCAAGGACCTCAAATATATGTGAATAGAAAAGAAGGGGAAACGAAGGGAAACGTGAGAGCTGCTGTTTGTGTCGTGTAGGTAGTAGGGTAGTTATCGAACGTGTTCGTGCAATGCCTAGGTAGCTGATAGTCGATAACGACGACTCTAATTAACTTATTTAAAGCGACTGATTATTTTTGGTAGTACCTGATAACTAACCAGAGCTCAGATCAGTACCAGTTCTTAAGGTCAAAACCTCACAAGTTTCCTCTCTTTCCAGACCCTAATCCAATCGAATGTCGATGCGACGTTGGCCAACATGAACACTAAAAGGTACACGCTAGCTTGTTGTGGTATAGGCGTAGACTGGGCAACAGTCGCGTGGAAAGAAATATATCGATAACCTTATGTGTGTGTGTATGTAGGCACATGCAAGCCTTAATAATAGTTGCAAGATCCCTGTAACCTGACAGCTGCTATCAAGACGACAACTTGTCACAAGAATACACTTTGTACCATCATCATATTGCAATTTAGTGGGAGCGGTAGGTAGTATGATTTCTTACAAGTAAAAAGAGAGATGTCATGTCCAGATTTAAATATGTGCTATTTATATGTGGCAAAGGGTAACAACTAATCACATACCATTTTATATTAATTATCAGCGCTTAGACATATATCACCACCCTAGGTAATGCTACGATAACATATGATAAGTCAACGGTCAAAAATAGCAAGTGCGGGCAGCAATCCAACTGGCTGCTGAATCAAGGGATGAAATTTATCCAAAAAGTTACATTTCATACAACAACATGTTGCTATGTAGAATCACCTTGATACCTAATGCATGGAGATCACATTCGACATCCCGGTTCCTGGATGCGAGATTGCCGCCAGTCCTTGGAAGGGTAACCTCATGATAATGTGCGTAGATGCCTTAGGTCGCATATCGTGCAACGTAGAGGAGTTAAGGAGAATATACAAGGTATGGTATAGGATGCCACGAACGAACAGACGAGCGAGCGAACGAACGATGACCTTAAGCGGTGAATATAAGAGAGAAGTTGAAAATGCAGCGGTGAAGCGATGAAGTGTACAAGTAGCTAACCTAAAGCAAGGAAGGCATATGCACCTAGGGAAGTACTACAAGCAATATCAAAGCTAATCCATCTGATGATTCGTCATGATTGCATAGTTAGGTATGTAGGTATGATTGAAAATCCGGTCGACTTGATAAATCATATAAATTATGCTAGTTAGGTGGATATGTTGAAAAAGTTAAAGACACAAGCAATTGAGAATGGGATAAGGAAGGGAGGGAGGAAACACTTTAAGAAGCCAATTGCGTAGCCACATCTTCAGCCACAGTTCCAGCAAGAAGTTCTTGGCATTCTTTAGTTAATTTCTCAGACGCGCCACTGGACTTTTTTTTTTTTGGCTGGTCGCGGGTGGTTGCTGCTTTTTGAGCTTCAACGTTAGCGCGTGCTGGAGCTCCATCATAATCGACTAGACAGACAAATCAGAACACCAAGCAGTCCTATCACCTACATATGCTAGGTAGGCAAAGACTTCTTCCAACTTACCTTGATTCTATATAACCAGTAATATCGTATTCTAATCGATCTCTGGAATTGCGATCCGATAAAAAAGAATAAACGCCAACCGATTCAAGCTTGTCACTAGGGAAGAAGGAAAAAGGGAGGAAGTCGATAATCGCAGACCAACCTCACGAGCCTTGCCAGACTCCGTCACCATGGCTGCTGTAAGTGCGCTTCTCACAGATACGTTAAAGAATATGCAAAGAAAAGAATAAAAGGGTTAACTAACACGCACAATCTGTTCACCCATCTAGCCCGTGATGACCGTCTCCGAAAGCAAGGAGCTGCGAGGCCTGAACCTCATCGCAGCCCACTCCCACATCCGAGGTCTCGGCGTAGACCCCGACACGTTAGAACCGCGCGCAGCCTCGCAGGGGCTAGTCGGCCAGGAGAAGGCGAGGAAGGCGGCCGCTGTCATATTGGAGATGATCAAGGTGGGCAAGATCGCCGGTAGGGCAGTTCTGATTGCCGGACCTCCAAGGTAAGTGAACCTATGCTATGTTACATACACTGCGGTCTTAAGTTAAGGTGCGCGGCATTGCTAACTATGTGCTCTCCACCCGCCACACAGTACCGGAAAGACAGCCATAGCAATGGGGATGGCGCAATCGCTCGGGCCCGACGTCCCCTTCACGTCGCTCGCGTCGTCGGAGATCTTCTCGCTCGAGATGTCCAAGACGGAGGCGCTGACGCAGGCGTTCCGGAAGTCGATCGGGGTGCGGATCAAGGAGGAGTCGGAGGTGATGGAGGGCGAGGTGGTGGAGATCCAGATCGACCGGAGCGTGACGGGGGGCGCCAAGCAGGGCAAGCTCACGATCAAGACGACGGACATGGAGGCGGTCTACGACATGGGCGCCAAGATGATCGACGCCATGACGCGGGAGCGCGTCGTCGCCGGCGACATCGTCTCCATCGATAAGAGCAGCGGCAAGATCGCCAAGCTGGGCCGCTCCTACGCCCGCTCCCGCGACTACGACGCCATGGGCGCCGACACCAAGTTCCTGCAGTGCCCCGACGGCGAGCTCCAGAAGCGCCGCGAGGTCGTCCACACCGTCACCCTGCACGAGATCGACGTCATCAACTCGCGGACCCAGGGCTTCCTGGCCCTCTTCAGCGGCGACACGGGCGAGATCCGCAGCGAGATCCGGGACCAGATCGACACCAAGGTCGGGGAGTGGAAGGAGGAAGGGAAAGCGGAGATCGTCCCCGGCGTCCTCTTCATCGACGAGGTCCACATGCTCGACATCGAGTGCTTCAGCTACATCAACCGGGCGCTCGAGGTCGACCTGGCGCCCGTGGTCATCATGGCGTCGAACCGGGGCCACTCCAAGATCCGCGGCACGGACTACCGGAGCCCGCACGGCCTGCCCCTCGACTTCCTCGACCGCGTCGTCATCATCCAGACCCAGTCCTACGGCGCCGACCACATCCGCGACATCCTGGCCATCCGCGCCCAGGAGGAGGAGGTCGACTGCTCCGCCGACGCCCTCGCCCTCCTCACCAAGATCGGCCAGGAGGCCGGCCTCCGCTACGCCGGCAACCTGCTCACCACGTCCCAGCTCGTCTCCGCCAAGCGAAAGGCCCGCCAGGTCAGCGTCGACGACGTCCAGCGCAGTTTCCGCCTGTTCTACGACCCCGCGCGCAGCGTGCGCTTCGTTGCCGAGTCCGAGAGCAGACTTATCGGGAATGATGGCGCCGTGGACTTCGTGTTAGGTGGTGCTGCTACGAATGGGACGGCGGCAACACAGCAGCAACAGAGTAGTTCCACCGGCGGTGGAGATGCGATGGAAATTAGTTAATGAAAATTTAAAAATAAGGGAGAGCATGAGATTTGATTCTAAGGGAGAAAGAAAGAGGTCTATTTGTGTAGGGACAAAAACTTGGGCGTTCATGGATGGTTTGCACAGACATACACACAAAACACACTTTATAAGGCGGTAGTAATGGTAGTCTAAGCCTGTCTAACCAACGGCGATGTCTACTTACCTACCTCCTACCTGCTCGTTTGCTACTGATGGTCAGGGGAATAGGCTATCCGATTTCACAGATAGAGGGCAATGCGGTATGTAATACTACTTACTAGGTAGATTGGCGTAGATGGACTACAATACCAGCACCGATACCAATACCAATGCGTTTGTTTACTTTCAGAGTTGACCAAGTATCCTTCTCTATGCTCTGTCTATTACGGAAGAGCCGTTGAGCAGAGGGTTGATAGATGGAAAACAGGGAAGAAGTTGTAACATCCTCTGGGTAAGTCACAAAGCCAATATTATGCGGCAGCATAACACAAGCGCCATTCATCAATGGGTAGGGCGGGCATTCATCATCCTATTTCATGGTCACTGAGCAGCGTCATCTGAATATCTACCAGTCACTTCATTAAGCATTGATTTCATTCATACTGCTATCGTCGTCCTGCCCGTTTCTTCTTGAATTTATTGAAATTTTTATTACACACGAACGTTTGCCTATCATTTCCCTTTCCCTTTCCTTCCCTTCCACTTTGCCCAGTCCCTTCCTTTCTGAACCATAATCATTGTCATCATCATCCATCGAAAGAACCGAAGAACATAAAAAAATGGGGGGAGGGCAGTAGGAAGTCAAGCCAGTCGTGTCAATTCTTTCTTCGCGTGTAGCTAAGAGTAGGTAACCCCCACTCTATTCCGCGCGTGGAATGGTTTAAGACACGCACGCGCTTCTTCTCTCATTACAATTTAGACAGTCACTTGCCGGCGTCAACCTTGGCAATGTAGGCCAGGAGGTCCAGGACACGTCGGCTGTAGCCCCACTCGTTGTCGTACCAGCTGACGAGCTTGACGAAGTTCTTGTTGAGGGAGATACCGGCCTTGGCATCGAAGATGGAGGAGTGGGTGTCGCCGTTCAGATCCGTGGAGACGACATCGTCCTCGGTGTATCCCAAGATGCCTGTGTAAGAACAGCGTGTTAGCAAAAATCCTTGGTGGAAGCATGATAATAAAAGAGAGTAGACAGCAAACAGTCATAAACTTACCCTTGAGGGGACCGTTAGCAGCCTCCTTGATAGCGGCCTTGATCTCGTCGTAAGAAGCCTCCTTCTCGAGACGGACCGTCAGGTCGACAACGGAGACGTTGGAAGTGGGGACACGCAGAGACATGCCCGTCAGCTTGCCGTTGAGCTCGGGGATGACCTTGCCGACGGCCTTGGCGGCGCCCGTGGAACTGGGGATGATGTTCTGGGCGGCGGTACGGCCACCGCGCCAGTCCTTGGCGGAGGGACCGTCGACGGTCTTCTGGGTGGCGGTGTAGGAGTGGACGGTGGTCATCAGGCCCTCGATGATGGTGAACTTGTCGTGGATGACCTTGGCGAGGGGAGCCAGGCAGTTGGTGGTGCACGAGGCGTTGGAGATGACGTCGGCCTTGCCGTCGTAGGTCTTCTCGTTGACGCCCATCACGTACATGGGGGCGTCGGCCGAGGGGGCCGAGATGACGACCTTCTTGGCGCCACCAGCCAAGTGAGCCTTGGCCTTCTCGGTGGTGGTGAAGACACCGGTGGACTCGACGACGTACTCGGCGCCGGTCTCCTTCCAGGGGATGTTGGCGGGGTCACGCTCGCTGTAGAAGGTCACGGTCTTGCCGTTGACGACCAGGTTCTTGCCCTCGACGGCGATGGTACCCTTGAACTGACCGTGGGTCGAGTCGTACTTGAGCATGTACTCGGCGTACTTGACCTCAATGAAGGGGTCGTTCACGGCGACGATGTCAATGTCGCTGTGCTCGATGGCATTGCGGAAGACGATACGACCGATACGGCCGAATCCGTTGATGCCAACTTTGATAGCCATGTTGTGTGGTTATGTGTGTGAGAGAGAAATCTGTGATACTGGGAAGATATTGGAATTAGTGATCAGACGTTGACTAAGAGCGAAATATATAAAGAATATTTGGGTAAAACAAGCTAGCTTAGAAGGGGAACCGTGGAGATGGTAAAAGGCTGGGAAGGCGATGATGTTTGGGTAGTTTCTTAAGGGAAAAGGCCGAGATTAGGATTATTCGGGCCTTCTTCGTTACAATCAAGGTGTGGGAAATGGGACAACGTGATCCACAGCTGAAGTCAGAACACCTTGATGAACTAAGGTGTAATGTGAATGATATTTTTTCTTTAATGAAGAAAAAAACTGTGTAAATGATTCGAAAAGAGAAGACGAAAATCTAGAATTTGTAATGTCTGCTGTTGGCGGAGAGGCCGACAAATATCGTATGTTGTTTGTCACGGTCGTGTCGTATCAATTCAATATGGTGTAGCGGGGTAAAAATGAGCGTGTTTGGAAGTATCAGGGTCTGATGTAACGGCGGGGCAATAATGACAGAATAAACAACAAACAATGAGCTACCTATGGAGGAAAATGACCTACTTACCTGGAATGAAGATGTTCTTGTTGGTTCTAGGAGAGTAATATAGAAGAATGGAATGTTGATGCAAAGTTGGTGAGTAAAGTTGAGAAAGAGAGAATGGCAGGAGTGCAACCTTATGTAGGTAGGACTGTGTGGTTGAGAGAGATTGGCAGATTGGACAATCAAATCAGTTTTACTGCTGCTATTCGCCGGCAACGGCTGGACTTGCTTGGAGGGGTCATGAGAATTGATGATGGCATCTGAGCTACTACGCTACGTAAATGGTTGAGAGCCAAGCAAAATCGAGCTCTACTTAGTGCTAGTACAGTGAAAAAAAAGCTACGAGTGGGGTGTTGACTTTACTCCCCGTGCTCTCACTTTTTTCTCTTGGAGGGGTTGAAGGAAGCTTAGGAGCTTTTACGACTACTTTGGACAGCTCTCACTGTACATCCTGTTAGCGTCTACTTTGAAGGTACTTTCAACAATTTGTAATTCAGCCTTACATGACATCTGGATCTTGTTGCCCCACGTTGAATTTGGTCGGGCTCTGGTCAGGTTTGCGGAGACCGGCCACGGACAATCCTGACTTGACCTTGTATCTCTTAACGTCTCTTCAAACTCAGCTACGACCAAATACAGTGCGATATCAAGCTCATTGAACTTCGGTCCAGGCCAATGACTTATTTTCTCCTGCCCCATCATTTTATCTCTTGAGAAAAAATAACTCACTCCGATATCCAACTCCTTTTTTGAGGGGTTTTAAATATCTCAATTATCGGTTTTAGAAAACACCATCTCCAAAACCTCCCATGAAAACGATTATAGAGATCCCCTCCCCTAATATGCATTAGTATCTCCAAAGTACCATGACGACACCCGAACACAAGCCTTGTTAACCACGGCTACGAAAATGCCCGGAAGGCCTAACGGATCGATGGGACATGGTACGGGTAGTCTCTGCGATTCTACCCGAATACTTAATCAAGACACAAACGGCTAGTTCAGGAACAATTGGGTCCAGTCTTCCGGGTCTTAGTATCTGATCTTTCATGATTCGTTAAATCAGCTGCGAGCCTTTCCGAGTCTGCTTTTCTTGATCTTGGTTAAATGTTATAGACCGGCAGGTTACCTAGGTAGACACCGAGCTTTCGGTTGGTATACGGCAATTCCGGCTACTCGTACTATCCATGTAGGCTATACAAGGACGGTGCTATTGTCGTCTTGTAATGAGATACGGCATTGGCCGGACCCGTGTAGATCTACCATCTTCGTGAATAACGCGGTTTATATGACAGGTGGCAGGGGTGTGAGATAGGCTTGCTCCGACCCCACTAAACAGACTATAATACATATGATCAAGTCAGATCCTTCCTTCGCTTACAACTCTTCAACGTGAATAATCAAGTTGGCAAGAGTCATTTATTGCGCGAATTTGCCGCTACATATGCATAGCGAAGGGCGTGGCGTGCCCGGTCCTTCTTGTCCAATCTGACAGAGCGAAAAGGATATCTCTTGAGTCACGACGCCATGTAAGGCTGAGGCTGACACTGAATTCAGCACCTCCTGAACCTCCCCAGGCAGCTGATCACCACTACTCAATGTAATAAGTCTATAATCCATTACTCATGTTTTAACCCTTCCTTCCACATGACGCTGAAATTGCTGCACCTAGCTTCGTCTGGAGAAGATTACGCTCGATTGTTAGTGTTGCTAGTATCCAAAACATTTATAAGCCAACACATGCATATTCATCCCACTGATGCTATATACTTAGTCTTATTGTGCCATAATATTATTATCAAAACAATTGCGAAGGTCGGATGGGATGGTTTGAAGCAGCGGTGAATGAGTCAAGTCACTCACCGTCGACCACGGCCGGCTGCGGCAGTGATTGACAGATTCTATATATTTGCTAATGCTATAACATCGCGTAACTAGCCATGAATATCGCCGACCAAAAGAATTACAATGCATGCTCCTTTAAAACGTATTGTCCCGTAGTGGATTCCGGGTCACCGCACGGTGGATCGGTTCGCTTGCTAATCTGTTTCGTCAGTGGGTGTCTATAGCTGGGATACCTTCATTCTTTCAAGGTCATACCTTAGGCTCTTGCTAATGTTTCTAAAAAGTCCCATGTTACGCGTTAGACTACAGCAGCATGTTATCCAAAATTTGAGATATTCAGGACTCGGAGGTTCTAATTATAGCTTCACGTCCCTCTTTCCTATTATTAGGTATATAACTGTTATCTGAAACATCAATTAGCGGTCAAGGTTGGTGATCAACATTGGTCTATTCACAATGGAAATGTGAAACAGTTCCCAATATTAGATGATCGTTGGTGTTGAGGGCCCTAGTGGCAGTTACTGCCTTGAACACAACACTCTTCTGTGATTAGGGAGTGAAAAGAAAGATAAATGCTATTGCTACCATTGGCACCAAGAACAAGAAGAAGCAAGAAATAATTGACGCTCATAATGTAGAAGCTTCAGACAGCTTATCATCATTTTCGTGTCATCCTCTTCGCTCACATAAGTAGAATAAGTAAATTGGGAACCGGGCACTTATGGTTTGCGGGCTCTAAGAAAAAGCGATGGTGTAGAGCTCCAGTAGCGTCTGGTCACCCTTCTGTCTTCTGGGTTCTTCAGCTTGATTTCTAGCAGTAGAAACGCCTAACGGCAGATTTGGTAGCATCAATTATCTAGGACTATGTATAAATCCAGTACTACGGTGTTGCAATTTGCTCATTATTATTTGATAGTCATTATTACGCTAATCATGGCAATAGTACCAAAGTTTCTTTATATACGTATATATTCAAGTTGGTCACAGGCGAAATACATATCGTATGAAAGTATCTGATAACACGTGCTTATCCCAGTCGAAACTCCTCCGGACCACCTACGTAGTCAACCAGACGTAGAGGATTTTTCTCCGTATTTCTGAATTTCGCTACACCAACTCTTTCCCACCAGTCTTTGACTTTATGTACCACAAGAACAGATACTTCGCCGCCCACAGAGGAATAGTCCTTAGTTTTTCGTAGTATAAGACCTTTCCATACCAAAGAGTCGAGTTCCTTGTGAAGCCTTAATTCGGTATGAATAAGTTCCTCGTTCATGAAATATGGATACCAGCATTTCAGGTGATGCCGAGGCTGCGTTACACAGTTCTTAGCATCCGGATGTAATAGAGCTGCTGTCCAGCCCTTATACTGGTCGTGTGGAGCGATTTCAATGTCAACTGTATCCGCCTTGATGACCAAAAATTGACTAATGCTTCGCGAGATCTCCCTATACTGCACTAGATGTCTAAAATCATGTGTAGAGGGGATGAAGCTGCCATCGTCCAGTTCAATTCGTACCTCAACTCTCTTGGAACAATCTTGATACCTCTTGTTAAACATAATACTGCCTTTCCATCCGGTCCAAGACCAACTTGGAAATCCCTCTCGCCGTTTGCACGAAGAATAACTGTTCCAAAATAATGAAAAAGTCAAACCCTTGGCAATACTACCAGTATCCGCGTCCAGAAAAAATGGCAAACCCCAGAGATGGCGAAACGTCTGCGGGTGTTGGTCTTCAAAATAGGCCAAAACACCTCTCGCTGCGTCAAGAATATCGTGGTCATGTGACAGCTGGCGTCTCGTATAGTCGCAAAGGATCGGATATATGTGATCCCATTTGCGCTCGCTTGAACGGTAGGGACTTAGGTCAGGCTCCTTATCTCGTATGCCAGGAACCCCAAGGATTTCTTTGTGCCTATCCAGCGTCAGTAAGTTGAGACTTTCGCAACAGTGGAATTTATCACATTCGAAAAAGATTTGTTCATCAGTAAAAAGCAGTCTCCGACGAGACAAAAGGCCTTCTTGAAGTGTCCATCCTCTCCCCGCCCATCTCGACTTCTCTAATAAGAATTTTAAACCTCGTCCTGTAGAAATTAGATTATGACCCTTGAAAGAGACCTGTATTTGAGGTATGCGCGGCCGATTTGGATGAACACCAGGAAGACCGTGATAGGGATCGGTGCCAGCAACAGCAATGATCGTGATCTCAGCTCCCCTATAGATATTATGCATGTTTCGAATCTGTTCGGCCTTGTGCTCGCCAGAATCTCGTATACAATATTTATCCACCCATAGATATGGTATATCAAGCTGTGCGCTTACCGTCATCGCGTCTTGGATCGTGTTCGGTAAGTTACGAGGTAATTTATCTCCGTATCGGCCAACGGACTTTTTTCTAGAAGTTCCCCAGACGTAAGATAGGGCCGAATAGCGAAATCCCGGCTTCCAGTCAACTATCAACCGAGTATGACAGTCGATGAGATTAAGATGGTGCATGAACTTAGGTGATTTCGTACAAAGTCCACAGTGTTGTTTCATGCACGTATCTATCCAGTCCCTGATCTTTCCATATGGCACGTCGCTATGATTAATAAGATTGACACGAGGTCCCGGGATATGAGCATCTTCCCTGGTAAGCTCAGCCAAGAATCCGTCTGAATGAAGATATGCTGTGTGGTGTAAGAATTTTGGGTGAGAGTCGACTGCTAACCACCTCGTGGAGATCAGGTGTTGCGGCAGTACCAACTTCTTTCCATTTCCTATTGGTTGCACATCGAATTGAGTCATGATATTTGGCACATGACAGACATACCACGATCCATCTTCAGATGGACAAATGGATTTCAAAGCGTGGCACATTACGCAGTCATTCTTGAACATAGCGTCTTTACCACTTTCCTTCAATCTGGTTACTGGGTGATAAAAGTCGTCTGTGGAAGAGACAAGCCCAGGATCGAACTCGAGTTTCTTGCAACGCTGGCAGATATCAGGGCAGATATCAGGGCAGATATTAGGGCAGATATTAGGTTTCTTCCTGAGTATCCGCCTCTTAAAGATCTGCATTCTGTCTTGCAGCATTGAAAATGCTTCATGAGGCATGCTTGCTTAGGTGAATGACCCTGCAGAAAGCTTCGAGTACTAGAGGTAGTTCGTGCTAACGAGCACTAGTTAAATATTGCGATATTTTGGGGGTTGAAAGATAATGGTTCGTTGTGCTCGTAGGGGGCTAATAGACTTGGGGAATATTGGCTCGAAGGATTGGGGACCTTGAATATACACACTTTTAGCTGCCATCATATGTTAAGTATTGCTAGCAAGGTGGTGTAGATCTAAAACACGTCGCATCGATTCATTGGTGCGCTCTTATTTGCGATTTGTGGTAGTAAATGCCACTGGGTAGTATTTCGGAATCAAACTTAGCCGCGCCCTATTGCATTATTACTTCGCCTCTCTTACGTGAGGCTGCGCTGCGCTGGAGCCGCCCTTAAGGTGAGCTTAAGCAGATTAGTACTTTCACTTTCCCCCTTATTTTCCCTCCCTTCTTGACCAAAGTTGTATGCAAGACAGCCTTGCCTGGTTAACTGGGTTAGAAAACAACAAGAGGGTGTCACTGGGCTCTACGAGACGAAAGTGGCCTGCCAGATTTGTTTAATCCTTTGGATGCCTATCGTTGAAAGATTAACATTGTTTGCTTTAAGACAGCTGATTATACCTCCTCGACTTTGACACATTTACCCAGTCACTATAACTAGGCACCTATATTTGTTTATAACTGGAGTACTGATACCTACTTAGGTAGGTATAATATCGAGTACCTGGGTTCTACGAAGACTACATGAGTAGAAATGATAAACCTAACGATTAAACTGACCTAACATTGCTATGACGCAAGATTGGGCGCAGAAGGTTACTGGCAACAAGGAGTGCGCTATTGCCGATGTCGTGCGACGTTGTCTCAATTGCTGTTTCGACCTAGACCGTGATAGTTCTACCCGTATTTCGTCAAGTAGCCAACAACATATTTCGTAGATGGGAGTTGGTAGCTATGTAGGGTTACATAGCCTTCCGTTCAATTGTATGAACTATGCAAAGATCAGAAGGTGCATACCAGGCGTACACCGAATTTTATGCTCATAATTCGTATTCACTCACAGTAATGATTTGAAGCCGGCCTGTTATAGACACTGCCTCGCTCTTGATCTCCCCCAAGCCGATGGCAGGCAGACAAGTAGGGCAGACCTGCAGGCAGACCCATAAGGCAGAATAACATCCCAAATTCTGAACGACCAAAAACTTTAATGCCCGTGGGGCCTAAGAAGTTCGGGCGCAATGATAGCCAGCAAAGAAAAAGAAAGAAAAAAAAAAAAAGAAATCTTGAAGGCTTCGCAGCGTCTAAAACTGGATGACTAGGAATGGTGAAAAACGGAGATACCCTGGTTCGACTCGTGGGACGGGCGCACTCTATGTTTATTTTACCCCGTGTATTTGGAAATTGTCACGATCCTCCCGCTGACCTCTTCACTTATGTTCCCTTCTTTATAACATAATAAAACTGTGGGAACCCACTCTTTACGCATCATTCAGTCAACCAGTAATCGTACGAATTCAAGCGAATTCTCATATTCCAGAGCTCAGGTTACCGCTGGCTAGCTCAGCATTAGACGTGGTATCATAGCCATTAATTTTTACAACCGCTCCCCTCTCCTCCACAGCAACCAATCCTATCAGACCGTATCATACACACCAGCTCACACAAAAGCAGCAGCGCGACTCCAAATCCCATCGCCATCGACCTCCCTAAACTCGACCCCCTCCCCAAAATACCCCGCGTCCTGCCACGCCTTCATAGTAGCGCCATCAAACGGGCCCTGCTTGGCGGCGCTGTCCCGGCCGTCCGTCCAGCGGTACTCCCACATCTTGGGTATTGCCGCCACCGCTGCCGCCACTGCTGCCGGGTTCTCGCCGTCGTCATCATCAGGTTTCTCTGACCGTCTCCCGGTCACGGCTGGAGGCTCCACCCAAGGCTCGTCCGCTTCTCGCGCGTACTCCCGGATCAGCCGCTCCCGCTCCCGGTCGTAGATATCGGGGCGATCGCGCTCGAGGAGCTTGCTCGCCGCGTCGGTGATGGCGTCGATCGCGTTTCGAACGCGGACTTGCTCTGGATCTTCCGCCGGATCGACATCCATAGAATTTGCATCTGCCGCCACTTTCTGTTGTTGCTGTTGTTGTTTCTTCTGTTTCCACTTGGGGACCTTCTTCGTCTTGCTCTGCCGCTTCCCCAACCTCCGCAGGGCATCCTCGGCCGTCTCGCCGCGCTCCAGGAGCAGGATCAGAGACCGCAGCAGATCGGACGTCAGCACGCTGTCGTCTTCTATGCGCTTCTGTCGCAGCTCCGCCTGCCGCTTCTCGTGCGCCGCGGCCGCTTTCTTCATGTCCTTCTTGCTGACGCCCTCGAGCCAGCGGTCGTGCACGGCGTCGGGGTCGTTGGCTTTGCGCACGTAGTTCCCGCTCTCGTCGAACCGGCCTTCTTCTTGCTCCGCTTTCAGGTTGAAGGCTTCGACTTTGGGTGCGTGCTTCTTCAGCCCGCCTAGGCCGACTTCTTCGTCGATGTCTTCTTCCTGTATTGCGAGCGCGACGGTCTCTTCATCGTCGTCTTCGGATGATTCCTCGTCGAGGCGTATCCGCCCACCTGAGCGTGATTTGCCCTCTTGACCCTCGATCTCATTGACATCTAGAAACCGCACCTCCTTGCTCTTCTTCTCCGTAGTGTTGTCCACCGTATCATCCATCTCATCGCCATCTTCCTCCTCAGCGAACATATCATCCATGTCGTCCTCATTCTTCGTCGCCTTCGCCTTCTCCTTCGCGCTGCGCAGCGTGCCCAGCTCCTCATGGTCTGAGTCCGAATCATAGCCATCGATGTTCACGGCCCCGCGCTTCGTAGCAGCCGTACCGCGTATGACATCCGCGTCGGCTTCGAGGAACACGTCCGGCGCGTCCTCTTCGTCATCGGCGTCGGGGGCTAGCGCGGACGGATTCCGTACGTCGAACTTCACTTTCTTGCTGTCTGGTTCGTTGTTGCCGCCCGCGCCGTGATGTATTCGGGCATAGCTCTCGCCGGCGCGCTTTGGACGCGCCGCTTTGAATCTGGAGGACATCTTTTGTCTTGGAGGGGTGCAATTACTCTAATGATGAATGTGTGTAGAGATGTGCTAAGTACATAATATGTGAAGGTCTAAGTTGGGTGGATTGGAGCTTTCGCCAATTGAAGAGTTGATATGACGTTGAAATTTCCAGGACCAAGAGCTGTAGCTCCAGTGGGGTGTCTGTGGATAAACCCACTACTGATCCCTGTAAATGGCCTAAAGATTTGGTTTAGCGTTGAGTAACTAGTGAAGAACCTCAGCCTCAAATGGGTCCGGCTGTGGCTTAACTTACAGTAGGTAGTTACCCCCCGGGTGGATTAATTCACCAGCCGTGGAAACAACGTCATCTGGTTACCTGTTGTACTTTGTACCTAATTCCTCAAACATCCAGTCAACGTTGATTACTTACATAGTGAAGCTCCGACTAAGCTCCGGAGAGGTCCAACTAGAACTTTCATTTTCATTTCACATCGCATAAGTTCTTCTCTCTTGGAACGATAGTATTTTAGGTTTTACCTACGAGAACCGACGAAAGAAGCAACGAGCACCAGCAATTTGAAACTTTGTCTCAGACAGGAACCCCGCCTTATTAAAGAGAACCAGAGACGCACTTGGCACCAAAATGGTTCGTAGCTACATACGTGAAGCATTCATTCCAAACGCCGCATAAATAACCTACCCTAAACATCGTGCTAACCACCTCTCCCTAACGTCCAGTTTCGACCAGGTCACGACGTTTTCGACGCAGACGATCCCGCCGCCATGTACAACATGGCACGTTCCGGTGGTCGAGGAGGACTTCGCCGCTTCGATGAATACTTCCGCTGCTTTCCTCTCGTTATGGCTCCCGGCGCCGAGAGACCGGAGTTGAACTACGGCTCTAAGATTCTCCTCCCGCCCTCCACCCTCCAGAAGATCTCCCAGCTACATGTCCAGTGGCCGCTCATGATGGAGCTGGTCAATGGCGAGAAAGACAAGTACACCCATGCTGGTGTATTGGAGTTCGTGGCGGAGGAGGGGCGCGCCTACATACCTCATTGGGTGAGTTGAGCTTCTACATCTACACTATACTTGATGCATGGAGGAAAAACAATATGACTGACTGGGTATACACACACAAACAGATGATGCAAACCCTCCAACTAGAAGTAGGCGACATGATCCAAATCAAGTCGACATCCCTCGAGCTCGCGAAGCTGGTCAAGCTGCAGCCACAGGACGTCAACTTCCTCAACATCAGCGACCCGAAGGCGGTGCTGGAGAAGGTGTTCCGGAACTTCGCCACGCTGACCAAGGGGGACGTGTTCAACTTCGAGTACAACGACGACGTCTTCGAGGTGGCCGTGCTCGAGGTCAAGCCCGAGACCGACAAGATGGGCGTCTGCATGATCGAGACGGACGTCTCCGTCGACTTCGCCCCGCCCGTCGGCTACGTCGAGCCTACTTCTTCCGCTTCTAAGGGGAGCGGCACTAGTACGCCGCGGAGCACGCGCGGTGGCCTACCAGCAGGCGGTCTCGTGCACAGCCAGGGCACCATGGCGCAAGCTATCAACTACGACGCCATCGCGCCGAACGCGACGGCGGCCGCGGCGGGGGCGCGGGCCGTGTCCTCGCACTTCCTGAACGAGGGCCACCGACTCACCACGAAGAAGGGCGGCAAGGCGCCGACGCCGAAGGCCTCCACGCCCGTGGCGGGAGCCTCGACGAACAACGCGCCGCAGCCGCAGCTGCAGCCCCCGAGACGCACGACCAACGGCCCCATGCCCCTGCGCCTCCCGCCCAACAAGCTCTTCTTCGGCTATGAGGTCAAGCCCGTCAAGACCGATGCGGATCGCGAGGCCGAGAAGGAGAACGCGAATCGCCCGCATTTCGCGGGGCAGGGACAGACGCTGCGTGGTGGTGCTGGGGTTAAGAAGAAGGGTGGGGAGGAGGCGGGGGAGGAGAAGAAGACGACGAAGACGACGGATGAGGCGGGGAGACGGTTGGATGGACGGAAGGCGTGAATGTGATGTGAAGTGAGACTGAGACAGTAATCACGTCGTTTTTCCCCCGCTTGGTACGGAGAAGAGAGAAAGATAATCATGGTATGGCGTTTCGGAGTTGTTTTTCTCCTTCACGATGGGATAGGGCTAGCAAATGCGACCTGGTATTGCATGGAGGCATGCAAGCCTTAGTTAGAGAGACTAATCATGACGATTGATCTTATGATCATGAAGTTTGCTTGGAAACAACTAGCTATCTGAGATGTCTTTATTTATGCTGATTTACTTGATCGTTTGTGTTTGCTTGTGTATTTGATTTTGAATGTAACATGTCTGGATATGGAGTATGAGACGAGAAACATGACTTATGAGTGTATGATTGGGAGAGCTGTTCGCGGATGGACAGCCGGTTTTCAATACACCAGCATGTAGGAGGGTCCTACGTATTCAGAATGAAAGAGAGAGAGGATGTAGTGCGTTATCGTCATGACGTTGTATAGAAGGGGGTTTGCTGCAGCAACTTGTGTTGCGTGATAGCCTGGCTAGAATTTACACGATGCTCTCAACCAGGCTGTCAAGCAACGCAACCACTGCAACCTCGTGTGACTGCAACCTCATGTATACGAATAGGTATACATCAGGCTTTGTCATCCATACACTTAGGATTTTTTAATATCGCGCAGCTTGCAACGCAATCCACTGCGTTTTTCTTCGTTGAGCAACTCGTTGCATATTATAATGGTTCGTGGCCTTATTGGTAATAATTACTATATATTTAAATTATATCGTAAACATATGGCTCATATATACCGTTATATTAGGGGTCCTAGGTACTGGTTAGGAATTATAAGGGGGGTCAAAGTTAGGCATGGGCTAGGTAGGTATAGGTTAAGTAAATAAGAGATACGCATCGAATAGGTGATGTATGCGTCGGATAAGTGGCGTACGCATTTTGTAACACCAAAAATCTATCTCACGATCTTACATACAGCTTGACTTTTACCCTTTTTAGGTATATGCAACCAATGCCACGCCATTGCAATTCAGTGGCAGTTGCGCAACGGCAACCCACCGAATCTAAGGTGCTCGTTATAGCTACTGCAATCCATCTACGGAGGGTGCTCGTTGCAGTGAATTGCGTTGCTTGATAGCCTGCTCTCAACCTCCACATCTTAAGGAACCTCTAATATAGACAAGAGAAACTTCTAGGAAGAAGACAGAACGTGTGTGCGACCCCCTATATCTATATTTTTTGGTATGTGTGTAGCTGGTCTTTGGCTATTTATGCAATAACCTACTGAACTACCTGTCACCTTCACGTAGTATGTTGGTCGGAAGCGATCATTATGGTTTTTGTTATATTACTGGCTACTGTACAAATAGCAAAAGTCCATTGCCTTATATCTGCTGCCATACCAGTATAACGCCGATTCCCAACACACACACTGCCTCTTTACTTCATTCCCGTTCCACCATGCGTATCGGCGCATTCTCCAGCACCCTCTTGACGGGCTTCCTTCGCGCGCTTCACCGTCTTTTCCGCACCATCTCGATCTGACCTTGTAAAGCCAGCTGACGAAGCACCCCCACATACCCGTCGGATGCTACATAAACCTTGGTGGGCGGCACAGGTCCTCCCACTGTCGATATACAAGCCGCAGTAGCGCCCGGCAGGCTTCGGGAGGAAGTCCACAGCAAGGGCGGCTTGACGAGTTCCGCGAAGACCTGCCGGAGATCCTCCGTGTGTGCAAGGTCTACCGGATCTTGCAGATACTGAGCCCCCTCGATCACGCAAAGGTAAGACGGCGCGAGCTCGAAGCGCACATGGAGGAACATCTGCAGGGCCGTCTGGATGTTCGCGTCTCGTCCTATGAGCACCGTGAGGCTCGGGGCGGATAGGTCGACTTCCGTTCTGATATGTCGACCGCGCTTGAGCATCAGGACCTGCAGGATCAAGCACCTGATCATGTCGAGCAGCATTTGTTGAGGGCTCAACACTCCTGCAGCCTCGCACATTCTCGCATGACAGGAATAGGAGAGCAAAGAGAGACCCGTCTCGCGGGCTTTAACCATGCAATGCAGGCTACTTATGCTAGTTTGGCTAGGTTGCGGCACACCGCCGGGACCTACGATCCACATCGCGCCGGAAACGGTACTATTCGCAAAAGCATCCCAGCGTGTCATGACGTTATTGTCTGCTTCTTCTACTGGACCGTATGAGCCGATCCTTAGGATGGTAGATTGGTGATTAGAGTCCATCGTGTAGATGGGGAGGAGAAGATGTAGAACAGCCTGGCGGTCATAGACCCTACCAGATAGCTGGTGGTCCTCTTGAACACCAGGTGGATTTCCATCGTTAGTGGATGTCGTGGCTTCGGCTGAGTCCTCGGGTACCCCGAGAGAAGGTTTTATATTCATTTTAGGAAGTTGGCTAGATGACCTTCAATTCGGTAGATGATGCAAATGTCCATTCTGTTCGAGTATTGTTTATTGTTGGGTAAATCGATCCTGCGTGATTAGTTTCGGGGTTCATGCCATTTTATACTGCTTTCAGTTTGCTTAGTAACCTTTGTGAATTCCCAGGAGTTCCTACTGGAAATGAATCATACTCCTTTTCGATTACTACCAATGAGATATTTACGCAATGCCATACGTCCCGCTGACACACTGAATGGAATGGTGACCGATTGATGATCGCTAGATCCTTATATTTGATATATACATCGGCTATTAGTGTATCGTTGGATTCCTAATAACAGATGGGCGTGGGCAAGTATGCAATGTGACACGCAGCTGTGATTCTTTGTTCTGTCACAACGTACCGTTGTGTAACTTTCAGATGTAATACGTAACACCTTATGCTATGATCCAGTAAACGCAATGCTACAACTCTTACATTGTGATGTTATAACATCCACTGCCGATTATAGGAATTTACAATGACGTCAAAACCCATGGCTGGTCTATTGTAGACGAAGGCCTAACATTAGAACGAATGGACTGCCATGGATACATCGTAGCTCCAAGTTTAGAAACTATTGCGATAGGAATGAACGAGGTGCTCATTAATTGAAAAGGTTTAAAAAACATTAAGTAATAACTGAAGCCTCGTTACTCATCACTATGTCACTTTAAATTGGTGATGAAACGCTTAAGAATACAATTCCGTAACCCATTGCACCATACGTACATGACATACCTCGACCTGCCCGCTAATAACAATACATGTTAATCAACGAGGCGGCTACATATGCTGAATAAGAGAAAATTCATCTCGACTCCTTTATAGACCAAACTGTACCATTCCTAGATATCTACGAACTCTCTCATGTCCCCATTCTTTATCCATCCATGAGGTCACTACTTTCCTCAGCACCAACTTGACCTGCTTCCTCTGCATATTCAACCTTCTCGACCTCATCTCGTGAAGCTAGCTCGGCAAGCGCATCCACGTAACCGTCAGACGTAAAGCAAACCTTCATGACCCTCTCCAACTCCGACCCCCTTGTTCTTTGCGGTTCCGGTGCGTCCATTTCCTTCACTTCACGTCCTGGGTCTCCTGAGTTCCGAGAGGACCACAAAGCAGGTGGCTTGACTATTTCTCGGAGAGCCCGTTGGAGCTGTCGTGTGTGCTGGGCGTCTCCTCGGTCTTCCAGCTCTTGGACGGCCTCGATGACGCAGTGCATGTAGCGCGGTGCGAGTGTGCGCACATCGAAAAACAGTTCCAGTGCCATCCCAATATCCACATCGGGTTCCATAAGCATAGATAAGCGTGAAGATGATAGGTCCAGCTCTGTGGTAATGTGCTCAGGGCAACGAAGTAGGAGCTGTACAATGAACGATTTGATCATATCTAGCAATATCTCTTTATGGGTAAGTTGTGATCCCGGAGAAGAGAGAGTCCTCAAGGAACAAAAATATGAAAGAGAGGGGACATCGTGCCGACTAGACAGCGCGATGAGGCATACGGCTGTCAGAGTATTTTGGCTAGGATGTGATACATCATGAGGACCCAAGATCCAAAGTGCCTCGCAACAAGGATTAGTGATCCAAGTATCAATTCGCCGTTTCACTTGATCGTCAATGGAGACGTGCAAGGCGCTTGAAGTGATATTGACAACAGCCTGCGTGTCATCCCTGAATCTTTTAACAACGGGCTCAAGAAGATTCAGGATGAGCTGGCGATCATAGTTGCCTTCAGGATTCTGTTGGCTCTTTTGCATGACTGTAAGGCCAGTTTCACCGTCGGTTGATTTGACTGATTCAAGACGTGGATCGTGGGTGGTGATCATCTCTCTTCCTATCCGGGTGGTATCGGTCGAGTCTTCAGATGTTGTAAGGTCAGGTTCCAGTGACAGATTTCTGGACTTGATAGAGAGCAGATTTCTTTGTTTGTTGTCAAGGAGGCTGTAGAGATCTTCACCCAGTTTGAGTATCATTTGTTGGTGGTTGTGCTGGTTTTGTATGATCATCTCAAGGTCTTGCTTCATCTGTCCTTGTTTCTGTCTGTTACCTTGTTGGAACTTTAGATTGGTAATGCGCTGCATTCCTTTGTTCGATAGCCCGAATCCGGGCGCCCCGCTCTTGAAATAGGGATTGGAATGCATTTTCATCGAAACTCTTGAGAAATCTACACAATATGATCAGTCAATTATGGCCCTTTTGACGTCAATGTATGATCACTCCCATGTAACGCTGATGTAAATTCCATAACTTGCTACGAAATGGTGGGTGAGGCTACCTTTTCAAGGATGACCTAGACCATTGTGAGAATATCTCGGGTAGGAACTCGAAAACGGTCACATAGAGCTCCACAATATAGCGTTGCATCAAATCGATGCTTCCATATTCTGTGATCAAACTGTTCCAGTAACCCATGTCTTGGCTTAGTTTTTCTAAGGTACAATGCTCCTCATTCATCCTCACGAGGGAGTCAAGGAGCTCACGAGTCTTCCGGTATGCCCAGTCGTGGTGCGGGACAAGCACAGAAATGGGAAACGACGTGATATGATCGTGGAACGCAGCAAAGTTCTTTTCAAGTCGTTGCGGGAAGGATATATGCTAGCACGCTATGATGGGCCTATTCTTGGCACTACACGATACGCATGTCTGGTCATATGAACCTATGCAACGATGATTTCGAAACGCGGGAACTTCGGTTCCATGTTCACATTCTTAAGACAAAGTGAACATGCGTTCTGGGGTAGTACGATCGTCTTCTTTCCCATCTGCAGACTTACTGCCGCTGCGGCCAACCTCGCTTGCCAGTTCCCTGTTGACCTAACAATCCCCTTGGAATGTACTGGTGGGTCGAGTAACTCTTCCCAGCAATCTATGCTTGTCAAGTGATGATAGTCGGGGTTTAGTAAACCACCAGCTATTACGGCTGGGCATGCGATGTTTTCCCTTGCCTTGTGCTTACAAACCCCTTTTTTGCAGTCCACATTGGGGTTGCTAAAGATGGACAGAATGTCCAAGTCCCCTCGGTGTCCACCGCTGTCGTGTAAGGATATCAGAGATTCTTTAAGGACAACCCTTGCGTCTCGCAAACCACGAACTCCAATGTCAAGCGGAAGTTCGAAATCTGTGAATGTGAGGTGTAGTGATGTACTGGAAAACGAATTCTCGAATTGACCATCAAACTCCTCATGGTTTATCACGTTCCAAGCACCGGCGTCGTTACCACGTAGCACGGGTGTCTTAGGAGGCACCAGCAATATCATCTCGGATCGGCCTAAATTACCGAACACCCTTTGTATGGGCGCTTCGATCGTATTCTCAGTCGGGTCCGAGAGGAGCGAGGATGCTGCAAAGATTGAATCGCCGCTCGACAGTGCCATCACCGCTTGGAGTGATAAAGGATCGATATCAAATTCGCCAGACTCGAACATGGCTATACAAGCAAATGTTTTCTCAAGTAAGTCGTCTATCCCCAACTTACACCATGCCGTTTGATCGAGTCGCAAGCCTAGCACGTTGAGGTTGATCTTTGCTCCATCAAGCTGATGATATAGATCTTTCGCAAAATCTATACCGTCCAGCGCTAGTCCGAGACCGCTGTCCATATACCAGTCCTGGAGCTGGAGACACAATCTCTTCTTATCAAGAGCTTTATGATGTAAAAGGAACTCGATCTCTTCCAAACGAGCTTTATCGCCTTCTTCGTCGCCTCTATATCGAGATACCTTCGCATCGTATAACTTAAATATCCCACAATTGTATTTGTCGCCGAGAACGAAGTCATACATCTCCATGTCACTGGAGCTGGGCTTCTTCAATCGGAATCGCCATTCGTCGACGACCTCGTGGCGTTCTGGTGGAATAAGGATACACTCGTCTCCATTTTCCTCAATTCTGCACTTCTGTAGGTGATTGAAACACCCCGCACAGTGTCCTACACACCCTACTGTTTGCGTTTCTGCCATAGGGAAAGGGTCGGACTGACTTTGGCAAGGACTGTCCCTATCGTGGCAACTATCGCCACAAGATTGGTTTGTACGCATACAAATGCAATACGAGTCTGCGCCAGTGACGCAACGACAATTGGTGCCTTTGCAACTCATTAAGCTATCCCGGGGACAACCAATGACCCATTGGCAGTGGGATACGATACCCTCTGGGTCCAGGTCGATTTTCCTTTTTTTCCCTGTCCGTCTAAACGGTAAAGCTGAGGCATTGTCAAATTCGGTGTCAAGTCGTAAAAGATCGTAGTTTTCCGGCACCGAATGGGAATTATGCTCGAGGTTGGCATAGAACATCAAAACACTTGGATGCCTTGATCGAATGACGACTGTTTCCGGGGTAGTGTGTAGTGTAGCTGCAATGCTGCGAAGGAATGAAATCTTGGTAGCATAATCGTCAGGGAAAAGCGCAAATAGACTGGAAAAGTTATCGAGACCGAACATGAAACGGGGTGGGATCGAAGAAGTGAGGAAACTGGGCCCAGATCGGATTTCTTGACGTAAAAGTTTGTTATACTGTTGATGCATAACTCCTGTGGAATCCCTCAGTGTCCGGATAGCCCCGGTGATTAGCCTTAACCAGTGAAGGCTATCTTCCCCTCCTACCAGGTGGTGTATGTGAAGAACAAGGTCGGAAAGCTTCTCTGTGTCATTGCAGATCTTCGTCCAGGGAGAAATAAACACACCTAAGACAACCACGCAGAATTCTTCCATGGAAACACGTGATGTGTCGGAGGCAAGGCGACGTTCGATCAAGACCGAGGGTGAATAATACCGCATGCGAGAAAGTGGCAACGACCAATGCACCCCGTCCTGCACTTCTCCGTCTTGGAGGGAGATTGTCAAAAGCCCACCGTTCAACAGCACATCTTCTTGGTCAATGGACTTTGTGGTATTAGCCAGGACCACCATATCCGGATAGAGGTGCCACGCCGATATCGACAGCAATGTAGCACCATTACGTATGTGCTGAGGTATCCCTTGGATTAGTTTCTCCATGGCGCTCATACCAGAAGTCCACGCGGTGATTACGCTTTCGTAAGGATCCCGACTAGAGTTCACCGGGAGGCGCACATTGTTTATAATGAGCATCAACTGCGTCTGTTGCAGTCGCTTAGCAGAATCGGCAGTTTGTAGCCACGCACGGGCGCTACTATCCCAGTGTGCGAGTTGTTCTCGCGTGATGTGTTGTTGCGCCGCCATAACATCTGCGGCTATGCCCATATTGGTCTCCTGGACTCCTCTCATGATCTCGTGCTTCCTGCGTTCTACCAGTTCCACCCATAGCGAGATAGCTTCGGGCTCATTCCATATCCTCGCAAGCATGCAAGCCAGCAGATGCACGGCCAGGGCACCGATGCCTGAAGTAGCTGCCGCCCATATACTTGTAGCGTCCAAACCTGCATGAGGGGTGAACATCCCGAAATCTCGATAATTCGACGTATCAACCTTCGTCGTCGCCGAAATTTCAGATACCCTCTCACCATAAGCCTGGAGGAGATGGGGGACTGGTGGGATGAGGGACTCGAACAATGCACCTAATTTGCGTGCAGTGACATGAGGCTGTCCCGTCTCGGCTTCCGTCCTTCGGGTAGCAGATAGCGCATCTCTGACCCCATGATATTGTTTAGGCGCTTCGACTTTCACTAACGAGAAGTCGAAATTGAGATTAGCCGCAGCGACGGTCAGCTCGGCTGGCATAGACACGAAGGCGTTGTTGAACTTCCCTATGGAGGCCATGTTGGAAAGTGCTCGAAGGGATTAAGTGCAATTAAAAGACAAATATTTGGAAGATGCTGAACTTGTATAAGTTTGAATTGCTTATAGGATATACACACAAGTTCCAAGGATAGCTTGATGATAAATTTGGGGATATCACTACATAGACTTGTATGGAAAGACTGTCAAATACCACACTTTTCCAAGCCTCGGGCGGGGCATTGCCCCCTTTATATAAACGTAGTAATTTGGTGGCGCATCATCGCCCGAAGGCTAGCATATATGTATTTCTGACCTAGCTTCTTGTTGCAAGTACTAGAGTACATAGTATCGAAGGTCACACAGCAGTCATAGCCAAGATGTGATAGAGGCCAATTTTGTGCCGATTGCGGCACGGAATTTCAATCAAAGTGCAGGCTACTTCCATTATTAGATGATCTAGCACAGCTATGCCATGTTGTAGAACATTGGGATTGTGGCGAGGAAACGAAGAGCAACCTGATGAGGCTCTGCTTCCTGATCCTATTTGGTGGCTGTAACAAAGTGGGTTGCGTTGAGGCCCTTCTCGACCGCAGCAATCTGCAGTGCGAGGGCCGCGGAAAATTGCCGACACCACATGAAACTCCCCGTCATATACCAAAAGCCCGGAACGCCAGTCGGGCGCCACCACTAAACGAATATGTGTGAGCAAGGCTCCGCCCTAACATGGCTTTTCTGGGATGCAATGAAAGATCTACTTACCCCGTCTCGTTCGTTTTCCGCATCCAACAACCCGAAATTCGGCATCTTCTCCGCGGCATCACGCCCCAGGAACTGCTCGACCGTGGAGATATTCCGGTGGTAACCGGTAGCCAGCACGACGACATCAGCCTCGATCTTCTTCCCGTCGGCGAGGGTGAGGCCGTCTTCGTGAAACTCCTTCACTCCCCCTTCGCATCTGTGTATCTTGATCCGCCCGTCGATGATCATCTGGTTGGCCCCCTGGTCGATGTAGAAGTGACCTCCTTTAATGAGCTGGTGGTCCGCGAGACCGTACCCATCTTCGCCCGTTCGTAGCGCGAGGCCCGCCGCCTTCAGACCGTCTAGCATGTCCTTGTCGAATGCAGCCATTGCTTGCGTGAGGCCGATGCTCATGGTTCGAATGACCGCCAAGGGGATGGAGTTCCCGACTAGATCTGCGTCTTCGGTGCTTAGCTCCGGGAGATTCCATAGGGTGAGCTGGAGGGCTTCCATTGCTTCGACGGAAAGTGAGAAGATCGGATGTCGCTGCACCATGGATACTTCCTTTGCCCCTGAGGACACGAAGTCTTGGGCGATATCGTGGGCGCTGGTGCCGGCACCGATGACAACCACTCTCTTATTGCCAAGGTCGGGTATGAGACCCGCACTCTTGTGCTCAATGGAATGATAAAGTTTCCCCTTGAAGGATTCTTGGCCAGCGAACTCGGGGATGATTGGCTTGTCACCGAACGTCCCTGTAGCAAGGACTATATGGCGAGGGGTGAATGTCTTCGTGCCGTCTAGACTCTCTACTTCGACGCGATATATTTGTTTCGACTCGTCATAGTCAACCTTGGTCAGTTGGGTGCTCAAGAGCACCTCAAGGCCCATGAGTTGCCCGTAATGTTCCATGAAGTCGGCGACCTGATCTTTGGAAAGCCATCTCGGCCAGTTTTCGGGGAGCTTCACGAAAGGGTAATGGTCTGTGTAGGTCGGTGTGTTTAGGGTGAGAGTCTCGTATCGCGTTCTCCAAGAGTCGCCTAACCGAGGGTGTCTGTCGACTAGCAATGTTCGAATTCCCAAGTTCTCTAAACGTGCGCCTAGAGCAAGCCCGGCTTGTCCTGTGACATGTATTAGTACGGAGAGTTTGGTCGGTGATAAACTTACCTGCGCCGACAACCAACACTTGTAGATCCCCCTTATTTGAATTGGTTAGTCCATTGGTAGAAGGAGGAGGGCTTAGCCGGGCAGCAGCAGCTGGGTTTCGGTTCTTCTGAGCCTGTAGGTCTTTCTGAAAGTCAAGGTTATCCAGCTGGGTAAAGACGATCCAAGCCTTCCAGGTGAGTTCGTCCACATTCGCAAGCCGCACGACGCCTCGGCCTTCCCCATGTTGAGTCTTGAACGTGAACCCTGATTGGATCCATATCATCCCTGCAATATCCAAAAAGATCGGTTTCAGACCACCCAACTTGATAGCTTGTATGTTTTCGAGGGGACTAGCGGCATTGTGGAGGTATTTGCTGATATTAGCTTGTCCTTGTCTAGATCTGAAGTCCCACGTAAGGCCCAGGATATCCCGCCACCAGCAGTCTTCGATGAAAAGATCAGATAGGTCGTCGAAGGAGCGCCGAGTGAAAACATCTTGCAATTTAGATAGCCAGGCATCCACTATCTGCTCGACATTGATCTTTTCGCGGTCAAGGCCACTATGAAGCGACAGCTTTGGAATTGAAGGGAGAGAAGTGCCATCCATCTCTGAGGAAATTAAAGAACGAGCAGCTAAGATGTATCTATGATGTAATACGGTACTCCTATCACGTGCATGGAAAGGCTATATTGTTAAGATGAGCGATATTGACGTGCCTTGCCTGCAGGGTTCTGTGATTTATATAACGATGTCTACAGGCTTGAATGCCCATTGAGAACGAGCGATAACGGGCACCGTTCTATGCAATTCCAGGAACCCTACCACTCGATTTCCTATACCTGATTGTCCTATTTCATATGATCAACGCCGACAGCACCCCCCTTTAGTCAAGCCTAGGGCTAAGCGATGTGATCAAACGATGCCAAGGAGGTCCTCCGGAGAAAGGAGGTTTTGTACTTTTAGTACTCTGGTTCTGAAGGATCAGCATCCTCGTATAGAATTTCCACATTCACATGATCCACTTCTACCCGCGATGAATCGTCCTGGACAGGGGTAGTTTGGGGGGGGGGACAACATATGATTGATCTGATTGATTAGATTAGATTGATTAGATCATTCGAGGAGCTTGATGGGTAATATAATCTACGTTTGGCAGGTAGTCTGCAGATCATCCCAATCCTTTGTGACAACTAAAGTTTAGCACCCGTTACGCGAGAGACTAGGACTTAAATAGAAGGTGTATCTTTGGTGTGGCCATAAGGCAAAGTGACTTAAACCCACTTTTCTTAACAACTTTAATAATTACATTTAATAAAAGTTTTAATACATTCTTTTATTATTATTTATTATTATAAAATAAATATTAATACTTATTGATATTATAAAGTATAATATTATAATTAATATAATATTATATAAAAAATTTTATTTTTTTATAATTTAAATTATTATTATTTAAAATTTTTAATTTTAATTTTTAAAAACTTTTTTAATTAATATTTAAATAAATTTAACATTATAAATTTAACTTTTCTTTAATTTTATAATATTAATAAAATAATCTTTTAATGTTTTTTATTTTTAAAATATTAATTTTTTTTTTAATTATTTATAATTAATTTAAAATAATAAAAGCTTTTTTTAATTAAATTTTTACGAAATTAAATAATATTTATATAAATATTTTATAAAAAAGTTTTTTATTTTTATAAAAAAAAATAATTTAAAATAATAACTTATAATAAAAAATTATATATAAAAACTTATATTACGTTTTATTATAAATAATAATTTTATTTAAATTAAAACTTTTATTAATTATTAAAATTAATATTATTTATATTATAATTATATTATTAAATTAAAATAAATATTTTCGTTAATTTTTTAAATTAATTATTAAAAAAAATATATATTAAATTTTTATATTTATTATAAAGTTTTAATTTCGTTTATATAATTTATTTATATTTATTTATTAATTATTTAATAAAAAATATTAATATAATTTAATTTATTAAATTATTAAATATTACGAATTTAACGATTATATTATATATTAAAGTTATATTTAATTAATTTTATAATTTAATTAATTTTTTTATAATATTATAATTTTTTTAATAAATATTTATTATAATTTTTTTTTATATAATTATTTAAATAAATATAATAAAATTAATTAATAAAAATAATAATTAAACGTTAAATATTATTTAATAAATTATTATTTATATAAAAAGTTTTTTTTTAAATTATAATTTAAAAATATTAATTAAATTTTCATTTTTATTTAAATAATAACTTATTTAAATAAAAAAAATAATTTTAATATATTAATATTTAAATTTTAAAATTAATTTTATTAATTTTATTAAAAATAAAAATATTATATTTAAATTTATTATAATATTAATAAATATATTTATTAATAATAATATAATTATTAAATATAAATATTTTTAATAATTTTTTTTATATTTATTTAAATTATTTATTATATTATTAAAAAAATAAAATTAATTAACGAATTTTTATATTTTAAATTTAAAACTTTTTATATAAAGTTTATTATTAATTTTAAAAAATAATAATAATAAAATAAAAAAAAATTATTTTAAAAGTTATTTAATATATATTTATTAAAAACTTTTTATAATTATATATATAAATAATAATAAAAAAAAATTTAACTTTTTAATAATTATATTATATTATTAATAAATTTAAAAGAATTTATTTTATATATTAAGTTTTTTTTAATTAATTATATTTTACGTATTTATTAAATTTAATATAAAAAAATACTTATAAATTTTAAATATTAATTAAAAAAAGCTTAATATAATTTAATAAATTTCGGCTTTTTATATATTAAAAACGACGGTTTTTTTATATAAATTAATTTTTATTTTTATAACGTTTTTATTAATAATTAATTAATAAAAATATATATTAAAAAAATTATTAAATTATTAAATTTAAAATAAAATAATAATTATAAATATATATATATTTTTATTATAACTTTAATTAAAAATAATAATTATAAAATTAAAGTTTAAAAAGCTTTATATATTAAAATTATTTTATTTAAATGTTTTTATAATTAATATATTATTAATATAATTTTAATTATTTTAAAAAAAACCGTTTAAAAATAATATTATATAATAAAAGCTTAAAGCGTTATAATTTTAATAATGTAATAAATAATTATAATATATTAAAAAAAAACGTTTAAATAAATTTATATAAATTATTTTTTTAAATAATTATTTAATTTATATATTATTATTATTATTTTAATTATTTTAAAAAAAGTCGTTTAAAAATAATATTATATAAAAAAAACTTAAAACATTATAATTTTTTTAATTAAAGTAATAATAATAATATACGAATTAAATAATTATTTAAATAAATAACTTACGTAATTTAATTTAAATTTATAAATTTATAAATTACTTTATAAAGTTATAAATTTATAAATTTATAAATTACTTTATAAATTTATAAAATTATAAGTTTATAAATTATTTTATAAATTTATAAGTTTATAAATTACTTTATAAATTTAAAAGTTTTTTTTAATTATATATTATTATTATTATTTTAATTAAAAAAATTATAATATTTAAAACTTTTATTATATTAAATTATATATATATAATTCTTTTATAAATAATTAAAATAATAATAATAATATATATATAAAAAGCGTATTAAAACGCGTTTATAAAGTAATTTATTAATTTTAATTTATATAATTTCGTTTTAAATTAAAAAAAAATAAAATTTTTTTTTATTTATATATTAATTTATAAATTTAACGTATATAAAACTTTAAATTTATTAAATTTATTTTAAATTTATTACGAATTATTTTATTTTAAAATATAATATTTATAATATATAAAAAACGAAAAATTATTAAAAAAATTTAAATTATTATAATTTTATATTAATTTTAAAAATATAATTAATTAAAAAATAATATATTAACGTAATATAAAATATATATATAATAATTTAAAATTTAAAATAAAAAAAAACTTTTTATTTTATTTTAAATTAATTTAAAATTATTTATAAATATTATTTACTTTTTAATAAATTAAATAATAACGATTATATTATAAGTTTATAATTTTTAATAATTAAAAACTTAAAATAATTATTAATTAATAAATTAAAAAATATATTTAATTAAAAAATAAATAAATTTATAAGATTTTTTTATAATTATTTAATTTTAATTAAATAAACGCAAAAAGCGTATTTAAATTTACGTTTCGTTTAATTCGCTTTTAAATTATTTTAACTTTAATTTATATATTAAAATAATTTAAAATAAAATTATAATAAATTAATAAAAATAAAATAATAATGTTATTTATAATTATATTTCGAAAACGATTACGTTTTTATAATATAACGCTTTAAAATTAAATTAATTTAAAAGAATTAATAAACCTTTAATAAATAAGTTATCCACCTTCTCAGGCTTTAGCCAATAAGATTTATAGGAATTCTTTGATTTCAATACGTATCTAGTACGTACTTAAGTCACTCTGCCTTATGGCCACACCAAAGATATACTAAACCCCTCCTGTGAAAATTCTGTGCTCCCTATTTCGAGCCTCGTCTCAGAAGATGCTGGTTCCTTACTGGCTGAACTCGCCGAAGCCGCTAGAGCCAAGGCTTAACAACCCTTGTTGCTATTACTGAATGTTATTGTTCTTGGCTTACTTGTCTGTAACGTCATTGCCACCTTACCATGAATAGCGTGTCGTAGTTGGCATACGCCATTATAGCAAGCCGTCAATTAGGGTACAAAATCACGCTTGTCCTTATGAAGGTCATGTCCTAATTGAAGGTTAGAAATTCTGCTCGCTAACTGTCCGGGTAAGGTTAGCCCTCCTGCTTTCGATAATTATGTCAAATAAAACATGTCTCCCCAACTTCACGGAATAGTCAAGATTCTGCCTGCTGTCTCCTGAACACGAGAATACCCCTCGACTTGAATTGTTACTTACAATGGGCAGTTATACGTAGCCTACTTACTATGATCGCGATTGCCTCTTCCAGATCTTCCCATTCTATCTTGATGCCAATCCCTGGATTTGACACGACAAATGGACTTTAGGCTTTATGAGGCTTCCTAATTTATAGCAAAGTATGAGAAGGTAGATAGAGCTTGATGACAACACTCTTTCTTGGCGACTTCATAAAGTGCTATGGCGCAAGTTCGCTCTTATTCTTCAATGTCACTATTCTTCTTTCGAGCCATGGATGTTATATAAGTAGCACCCGCAAGCGCTGGTTAGGGGTTCAATCTACAGTAGGCATGTGGGCAAATGTCAATATACCGTACAAAGTAATCAATCCCAAGCGATTCGCCGCATGTCCGGCTTTTGGCTGTTGAATAGGTTCTAGGTTTTGTTTCGCGGTGGCGTCTTGGCCCCTTAGCCTCTTCGGTGCCTTAAAACGAATGTTAACCATGAAACAATCTTATATGCCTCTATCGACACCAAGTGTATTCTTAAAGACATTAATATCGTGCTTAGATAGAATGTTCCGGCTGCCGATGTCAGAAAACTCAAGCATGTTAAGCAACGGAACGACACCAGCAGCAACGACAGCCTGTTCGCAAAAAGTAGCACTCTAGAACAATTGGATAACCCCACTTAAAAAGCTATCAGCCAATAGCCAATCATTGGCCTCACCAGTGGGAAAGAAAATCAATCACAAGCGCTTAGTGCAATCAGTCCGGTCATCCTCTTAATTGAAGAGCTTCGTAACCTGGTCGACTATGATGATCAGTCTTAAAGGAAGCAGTCCACAGTCTTGACAGTTGGTTCATTTCATCCAAAGTACTAGACTCACGGTGCCTGTATCTATCTTCACATCCAACATCATCTAGTCTCGAGACGCACCAGCGCGCGCACCGAGGCTCAGTATACCTAATCGAATACTATCGACCGTTTCTTGTCCTCCAAATAATTCCCTCACACTCCCAAATTATATCATGTCTTCGACCGAGTCATCTGTATCGTCACCAACTTCAGAGGATATAGACGGGGACAACCTGGAAACCTTCCCCGACAATGGCCTTAGACTGGAAATGGCGCCTTTTGGTCTGGAGAAGCTCCATGATTACGAACATGGCGGCCACCATCCTGTTCATCTCGGTGATGTCATCAATGAACGCTATCGAATCATGCACAAGCTAGGGAATGGCGGTTTTGCCAACGTCTGGCTTTGCCGAGATATACAAGACAGTGGGTTCCAATATGTGGCCCTGAAATTACTCATGGCCGAAACATCGACCTTGGACTATGGCGAGCTCCATCTCGGCGAACTGAGAAACGCGTTGGGTCCCAGTGATTGTGATTGTGATGGGGCGGCCTATATCTCTCTACCTCTCGACCAATTCAATATCCAGGGCCCCAATGGAAGTCACCTCTGTCTTGTATTTCCCGTGCTCGGACCTAGTGTCGCGCTCGGCCTCTTTGATTCAGGGGACCCTGATAGTGTGCTAAAAGGCATTTGCCTTAAGGTTGTAAAGGCATTAGGATTTCTCCATCAGCACGAGATATGTCACGGAGGTGAGAATTCCTATTAGACCATCTCCAAGCGCCACAACATACTCAATACTGACAGATTTCACGCCTGCCAATATTCTACACAAAGTCTCAGGCCTCCAAGGCTGCTCAGAAGAGGAAGTTATTCGAGCTCTGGGGGAGCCTGTGCAGAACAGAGTCATACAGCAGTCGGGAGAAACCCACGACGAGACAACTGCACCTCAATATCTAGTCTATCCCGTTCGGTGGTGCGACGTGGATAGCCGCCATATTAGCCCAGAACCCTGCATTATCGACTTCGGAGAGTCCTTCAGAACATCTGACCCTCCAGAAGATCTTGGTATCCCCAGGCCATATCGCAGCCCAGAAGTCATCTTGGAGAAGGCCGCCGGCGTTGGCTCGGATCTCTGGGCACTGGGCTGTACACTTTTCGAGATCCGTACGGGTCGGAAGATTTTCAATCTATTTGATGACGACGACGACGAGTACCTCCACGCCATGGTCCAGGTTTTGGGACCGCTTCCGGAGCCGTGGTGGTCTACCACCTGGCAGAAACGGAAGGCCATATACCGGGACACGCCAGACGGGCAGGGCCGTGCAGTTACCATCATAGACGAAGCTACTCGGAAAGCCAACCCGAATTCGACTGTTCATCCCTCCGTAGCCGAAGGTGCGCGATCGCTTCAGGAGGAGGTAGCGTCGGGCTTATGGTATATGTCCCTGGAGAGCGGGGATTTCGTCCATCGAGACATATCTCCCACCGAGATTAATGTGTTTGGTGCCCTCTTGAGTCGATTGTTACAATACCGACCAGAAGATCGTATGTCAGCCCAAGAGGCCTCATGTAGCGACTATTTTAGAGGAGCCAATCCGTAAGCCGAGTGACGTTCAAGTTAGTCTTATTAATAAACGTTTAGATTTAACTGGGGTTTGCAATTGTGACGGGCTTTGTTATTCTTACTATAGCCATGATGTATTATCCTGAAATAAAGGTAATTACGTAAGAAAGTTATATAAAGCAATAAACCTAGTAAGAATGATGACCATAAAGCCGCCTTTTTTGTATTAAATTTCGCAAATACATTGGGCTTTTATTACATTTTCTTATAATAACTTCAAAAAATATGAATATAACTTATGATTATATATATTTATAATATGTATCATAATCCTAGCTTAAAAGGCACCTGAAAAGATCATACTACACATCATAGGCAAATATAATCTCATCATGAAACCAAACAGAAAGAAAAAAAGAAAGAAAAGAAAAAGCCAAAAGCTTGTCTCTGAGGTTTACACTCGTATAGCACACACCTAATAATCCCCTATTTCAAACGAAACCTTGTCAAGTCTCAATCTAATCAACGACCCTAACCAAACGACAATCCCTTTAAACAACGATTGCCTGCCTACCAACAGGTTCATAGTCCCTCCACACCATACCCTCAGGAATAGCCTTCCACTGGTCCTCCCCATCAAGCAGCTCCCTCATCTTCCCCCACTCCGCCCGCACGCGCTCTGCTTTCTCCGCACTCCTAGGGACGATGTTCGCTTGGAACGGCTTCGGCTGCACGAAATTCCCCTCCGTCAAGTCCCGCATATCAGGCACGACCTCCTGGCCGGTGGTCTCGTCAACGACCCGGCGGAAGTCGAACGCCCAGAGCAGCCGCGAGATCGCCAGGAAGAGCGATCGGTCCGCGATGTGCATCCCCTGACAGAGGCGCCGTCCCGCGCCGAAGAGGAAGTGGTCGCGCTGCGTGGCGTCCGAGTTGTTCGCCGCTTCCGCTGATGTCTGGCTGTCGTGGGCCCAGCGGCTGGGATCGAAACGGTCTGGATCGGGGTGGCGCTTCGGATCGCGAGTCACGGCCCTATGTGTGTGTGGAGAGTCAATCATATAGAACTGCCCATTCAAATCGACCACTTCTTCACTTACCAGACGTTATACACGACCTCGGCACCTTTCGGGATCTTGTACCCCATGTACTCATCATCGCGTATGACAGCATGAGGCACGCCGAGGTTGGCGGTTGGCATCCAGCGGAAGCTCTCCTTCATGCAGCCGCGGATGTAGGGGAGGTCGGAAAGGTCATTTAAATCAGGTAGCCGGTCTCCACAGACGCTGTCGAGCTCTGCTTGTGCTTTCTTGACCACCTCGGGGAAACATAGCAGTGCCTGGACGAATCCTACTAGTGTTGCTGCGGTGGTGTCCGAGCCAGCCTCGAGCAGGGACCCGCTTGTATATCCGGCGAGGCCGTCGGAGAATCCCTCTTGTTCTTGAGCGCGTATGAGGTCGATGCAAAAGCAGGGCTGTTTGTGTGTAAGCTATTTCAGGATCTAATATGCGGAATTATTAGAATCAATGTTATCGTTTACCTTCGCCGCCCCTGCTCTTAACCTCTCTCTTGTATCTCTGTAGTGTCCAACGAAAAGGTTCAGTTCTCTCTGATGTAGCTCTTTCGCATGTCGTCTCAGAGGCAACATGAAGTCAGGGAGATATCGAAGTAGAGGGAATACGTCTACTAGAGCAGCAGTTTTATGACTAATCACTTGCGAGAAACCTTCAAAGTTCTGATGGTATCAGACATCATTAGCACGGTAGGTATATATATATATATATATATATCTTCATGTTAACTCGCTTCATAAAACATACCGTATATAATTGTTTTAGCTTCGGGTCGTCCGGATTGGTGGTGCGAAAACCAAATATCATCTGAGTGGTCAGGGAATTCGTGTATCTTCGGATATGATCGACGAATCGGTCAGGCTCATCAAGGAACCCCACTAGCATTGCCTTGTTCTCGAGGTCCTGATACGGGACATAGGTCCTTGCGGCCTTGATGTTCAAGCTGTTGTGGACAATCCTGCGCATCATTCGCCACGTCTCGCCATATTTCTAGCGACAGGCGTTGGCAGATGTTCTCTCCCACTTTTCAAGGTCAAGACTCACTTACCATCAGTAGCATGCGAAACCCCCCGCTGACGACTTGCCCGAGATACAGTTCTGGGCGTGAAGAGTATATCCCGCTACGCTTGTCTAGCAGGTCTTTGATGGCTTGGTCCGAGTTGAGGACAATGACGACCCTCGACCCCAAGATGAGCGAATAAATTGGACCGTATTCTTTGGCCCACTGCTGGAATTGTAGATACACTTTCTCTTTGTGCAGTAGGTGGAGGTTTCCTATCAAGGGGAGAGTAGGAGGACCAGGAGGACAGCCGCTTGGCCGTTGCCCAATCTTACTTAGACGCTGGAGAATGAAAACAAGGGGAACAAGAAGTAGAGTCCAAATCATTGATGATTCCATTTTAGCGGAATTAGAATGTCCTAGAAAGGAGAAAGAGTTCACACGTATTAGATATATTGAACTTGTTTATTCAAGTCGAGTATCTTTGAGTGTGTGTAGCATTGATAGATAAAGGCGACACCCCCCCTTTATATCAAGAGTTCGTCTGGCGCTAGCCCATCATAAATCTCCTCAGTAATAATACTCAGTCAACATGACATAATATGTGGCCTATATACCTGATCATGAAATTTGCAGCCGGAACATTCATTGGGAGAGTATGCACCACGTAGATAGTCCTCCTACCAATCACTGGTGATTAATTCTTGCCTGTCACAGCTACATCGTTTGAGGGGCAACATGGCATGCGGAGAAAGGTGGCATGGTGTTAAAATTGCCCAAACAGATCCAGTCTTGACTCCCCCATACACTACGCCTGTCAGACGTTCATGCAATGTGAAGAAATATGGTGTAACGCCAAATACTCCGAAGATTGGCGAAGACGACCAATTAGCACAATATATGGTCTGCTTCGAACTTCACAGTGCCAAGGTGCTAAACTGTCATCCAAGCCCCTCATACAATGCATGTCAGATTTGGGTACCGCTACAGAATCACAGCAGCCTTTTATACTATCCGGCATACGACTTTAGCAGCAGTCGAGACTGGTGAGGGGTTAAAAATACCTGGAAATATTGTGCGAGAACCAAATGTATAACCTAATATCTTACACCAATGAGATGTTTTAGATTCTAGTATGATATAAGTACTGTGCATATTAGCAAATGATTGCCGTTGCATGTAATTAAAAATATATCATCCACCTTGACATGATAATGAGAACTATTCAGATGAGTAAGATAGAAGCATTATTATGTTCATAGACTGGTAAAAGAATCGGAGTCATTAGTATTTGGGAGGTGCAAAACATGGGCATCACGTTTGTCGGTGCGATTATATTCACATAAAGCTTGATCCCGCGACTCTTGCCTCCTAGATTTTTGCTTGTCATATTTACTTTCAAAATTCGCGTTCGTATCATCCCTAATCATTTCGACACTATTACAAAAATCATTCCCCTATTTTCCTAACACCTAACCTTCCGAAGCAGAATTTCCTTCGTAACATCAGTCGCATTGACAACCCCTATGGAGAGGTTCTTATACGGCGTCTCGACACCCTCAGGCATTTTGATATCGTAGTCCAGAAGCATCCTAGCCAGGATCAACTTGATCTCGTTGGCCGCGAAGAAACGGCCGGGGCAGGCATGTCGACCGAACCCGAAACTCATGTTCTCCTTCGTGACGCTGACGAACTGGTACTGCTCCCGATTTCTGTAGCCAATGGGATCCGGCGCATCCGTTGTGCGCAGCTTGTAGAAGCGGTACGGATCGAATGTCTGTATGTAAGCCGTGGGAGTTAACTCATGTAGTCAGAGTAAAAGTAACGCTAAAGAAACAAAGGGGTGTGGTGTGGTGTGCGATACTAACCTCGGGGTTGGGATAGTGATTCGGGTCTTGCAGTGCTGGGGTGTTCGCAGCTTCGATATAAGAATGTGCTGGGATGAAAGTCCCGTCCTTTAGTGTTATCGGCTTGAGCGTATATCTTCGGAAACCATCTGTATTCGCGTAAGCACGGTGTTTTCTTTTCCTTGTCAGCTAGACTGTGTTGCAAGAATGACTAACCGGAAAATGGCGGGTTAAGTCGTTGAGATTCTCGCATGACACTATCAGTCAGCTTCATATCGAAGAGTGCCTTGGTTGTCATCACACCGCCGTTGTCATTAAGGACTCGTCTCGTTTCATCTCGTATAGCTTCCACGGCTTCCGGATGAGTTGCTAGGTCGTATAAACTACGAACAAATCAGCTTGAAATTCCAAAATTCAGGGGTTTTTCTAACTCACATCCTGGTAGCAGTGAGTGTCGTCGTGTGTATCGCCGCCATAGTGAGGAGCAGTTGCATGTGCGTGATATCAGCGACGTCAGTGATTCCCGCAGCTTCGGCTCTGTTCAACAACCACTGAAGCGTATCATCCGGGAGGGGCTCTCCCGCGACCTTCAGCTGTCTCCTCTCCGCGATTACGGGCTCCAAGAACACCTGCATCTCCTGCCGGTAGCCTCGGAGTCTCACGACCTCCGGAATGATCCGACTCATGATCGGTCTCATCCACCAGGGCCATTCCTTCAGCCGACCGACAGCTGCGGTGATATCAATCGTGTAGTCGACAGCCGCGCGGATGTACTCGGGTTTCCGAGACAAGTCTGGACCTAGGAATATGAGGCCGGAGACGATGGTGACAATGTTGAGGAGGGGCTCCGTGATCTTGACTGGTGTCCATTCGTCGCATGGGGGAAACTCTGATTTCACCGTACGGTCTACCTCTTCGGTGAGCCGGTCCGTTAGTCGTGCTAGAGTCGCGTGTCAGCCTGTGTGAATGTTATGCGGAAATATGGTTGTAAACTGACGAAGCGCCCGAATCAAATCTGCCTTCACCGTGTGATTGACCACCACCGTCATGGGCTTCCCTGGAAATACAGCCGTGTAGTCATTTTCGAGGGTCTACAACATTAGCTGCTGACACTAAGTTGGGTAGGCGAACGGATATCGTACATCTTTGAAGGTATGAAGCACATCAATTGTGTCATCCGGTAGCTGTCTCAATTCATCCAAGTAACGACCTGGAATGATGATGTGGTCCCCTATTCTCCAGTCAATGACAGAACTAATTCGTGTTTGGAAGGAATATCAAACCAGAAAGTGTAGTTAATCGATGTATCCTTTCTTTAAACTTCTGATACCCCTCCTGGTATACTGTCGCAGCCGAGAAGAAGTAGTTCTTCTCTCGTTTGGCTCGCTTGTCCCTTTCTCCAACGAGAGGAAAGTGTCGAATCCTGGCTTCCTTGAGTAAGCGGGGCCAGAGCAGTGCTCCAACAAGCACAACAGACGCCACAATCAGCGACATTGGAGCATCGGAGAATAAAACACTGTAGGACCCCATGGTTGCATATACTTTGAAATATCTAGAAGTGTGTTTGTTCGTAAGCTACATCATAAGAATTCGTTTATTTAAAGTCAAATGCAATCAATGGCGACTTGACAGACCTATATCATATATATTTACGACCGAGATGGGAATGTGATCACTTAGGACCGCGGGGGCATTCTATTGCCGATATGCACATCCATGCTTCTCCAAAACCCCATGCAGGCTGTTTACAGCGGCGTAGTGGCACGTTGTCGCAATCCAATCAGGCACTTCCTAATGTTTCTTTTTCAGGCTATTCGCAATTTCTTCTTCTGCTAGGTTTTGCGTATGTGCTTAGCCAATCTGTACTTTCTCAACCATCAGCGAACCACTTGGTATGTTGTTGAAGTCATCACAGAAAGAGAATAGCTTCATAGGTGCTTTACTTCGACGACTGGTAATTGACTTTTCTCGAGATCGCCCTCCCCCGATCAATTGATTCCATACATCATCGAGTCTTAATGGTTGTTAATGTTTACCGAATTTGAATTGAACCCTAGCAGCCCTAGCAGCCTAGTAACATAGAAATCATTGCCGATTCCGATCCCCGGCTCACATAGCAACTTGAACATATTCTCCTTATGCTTATAATATGATCTCTCGCCTATTGGTGATTCCTATGTTAACATGCCGAGCATGTCGTAGTTAGTGTCCTTAGCGTGACCTTCACCTAAAAGCGCATATTGATATACAGCCGACAGACAGGCAGAGAGAGAGAGTCAGTCACCCTACCTTCTTCACTCTTGACTCTCTTACATGGACTTTTGAATTCCCGATGCTCTGGACGTTTTACCCCACACCGTATACTGTAATCAGCGCCGGGGAACCCAAGGATCCCTTATCGCAACCCCGGACGTGCCATGCGAGGCGAGGAAGGGTTCCCCTCATTCTCCAACGGGGGGGCCACCACCACCCCCCGCATTGCATTACATTGATAGACGATTATGACGCCCACAGTTGATATAACGAGTATAGCTCTAGGTACCTACCTACCTATATTATATAATCCCCCCTCCGGGAAAATTCTTGGGCTCTCCCGTTCGTGGTATGAGTAGGTATTGTGCAAAACAGCGCACAGCGGCAGCACTTGGCATGCGACTGTAGCCTCTTGGCCGGCTCCCTAGCACCGAGCATCTCCACGCCGAATGACACCATGGGCGATGCAGAAAGCAGGATCGGGAGCTCTCTTTCACTCTCTCGATAGCTGGAACCCCGCTCGCGACCTGGGGCCGGACGCAGCAATACTTAAATGGCTGCCTTATGCGGCTGGCGTCGATGGCGTACCGCTTCGATGCGATGGACGATGATCCTCGACTATCTGTCTGTCTGTCGGAAATCGCCCCGACGATGAATGAGCTGGCCGCTGGTTTGACCGACCGACCGGCCTTGTCCGGTGAAGTGAGGAAGCAGGGTCTTAATAAATAGTTCGGTGCCCCCTCTTCTCGCTCGTGATTATGTTTCCACGAGTTGTTCATGTAAATAATTACTGCCGTCTACGGCTCGCCTAGAAGTAATAATCATAATAAATTCATAATGACTCGCTCCCTTATATCCCTCTTATCGCTCGTAGCCGGCGCCTCGGCCTGTGTTCGCGACTGGGACAGTCTTCACCGCCGCATCGATAGGCACGCGGGACACGCAGCGCACGCCAAGAGACAAGATGTGGTCGAGTTCCCGCCCGTGCTGACGGAGAACGAGGCCACGCTCCTAAACTCGTTCGATAACAACACCATCAGCGAGTGGTCGTACTACTACACGCATGGAGACCACCTGGGCGGTCATAACAAAACCATGGCAGAGTGGACGGCCGACCGCTTCATCGATGCCGGCTTGAATGCCTCGTTGGCTGAGTTCCCTATCTGGGCTACGTATCCGATCGAGAGTAGTTTGGCTTTGATCCGTCCCGATGGGAGCATGCATAATGTCTCGTTGATAGAGGATGTCTTGGAGGAGGACGATACGACGAGTTATCCGAATCGGATCCCGGCTTTTCATGCTATGTCGGGTAATGGGAGTGTGAAGGCTGAATATATCTATGTTGGGTGGGCATACGATTTCCAACTAGTTAAGAAGAAGCGTTAGCTAATCGGTTCCCAATTTAGCCGTGCGACACAGGAAGACTTCGCTGCGCTGAAAGAAGCCGGCGTCGAGCTGGAGGGGAAGATCGCTTTGACGTCTTACGGAGGGGGCTATCGTGGTATCAAAGTCAAGAATGCGCAGGTAAGTTAATACTTCGAGATTCCATTGCTGCCAAGTTATCCTAGTTGAGCTAACGAGGGAAAACCAGGAAAACGGCATGGCCGGCTGCATAATCTTCACAGATCCAGGAGACGACGGCGAAGTGACAGTGAAGAACGGCTATCTCGCATATCCAGGTATATCCCTTCAGTTTTCATTCAAACTATCATGATGGCCATACTAACAACAGGGGGGGGGAAAAAGACGGGCCAGCAAGAAACCCCTCCTCCATCCAACGCGGCAGCGTCCGCTTCAGCTCGCTATACTCCGGCGACCCAACAACAGTGGGCTACGCGTCAGCAGAAGGCGTGCCACGCAACGGGCTAGAGAAGTACACGCCGTCGATCCCATCGATCCCGATCAGCATGGCGGACGCGCTCCCGCTCCTCCAAGCGCTCGAGGGCCACGGGCTATCGGCCGAGCAGGTGAACCGGTCGGGATGGGTGGGCGGCTTCGACGACGATGGGATCTCGTACAGCAGCGGCCCGGCGCCGGGTGCGGTTCTGGATCTGAACCATTACATGTCGGGGTTCATCACGCCCGTCTGGGACGTCATCGGCGTGATCAACGGCACGAGCTCCGACGATGTCGTCGTCATCGGCAACCATCGCGATGCGTGGGTCATTGGCGGGGCCGCCGATCCGAATTCCGGCACCGCCGTCTTGGTGGAGCTCGCCAAGGCGTTTGGGAAGTTGTTGGAGACGGGGTGGAAGCCTAAGAGGACTATGTCAGTGTTGCCGCGGATGTCATATTCTTTCTAGTGTTCCATAACTGATGCCATAAACATAGAATCCTGGGTTCGTGGGACGCCGAGGAGTTCGGACTCCAGGGGTCGACGGAGTGGGTCGAGACGCACCTGCCCTGGCTCGTCTCGTCTGCCATTGCGTATTTGAACATCGATGTCGCTGTGTCTGGTCCGCGAACGGCCCTCTCTGGGTCCGGGGAGATCCAGACCATCGCTATCGAAACGATGAAGAAGATCCTGTACCCTGATACCTGGGGCATTGGACCGACGCTGTACGATATGTGGTACAACACCACCGAGGGTGAGATACCGCCCCTAGGAAGTGGGAGTGATTATGCTGCCTTCTATCATGCTGGCATCTCTGCTGTGAGTACTGTCCATATCTTCAACATCTTCTCAGTATTTGAGGTGGTTTGGAGCTGACTCTCTTGCGTAGATTGATATCGGATCGGACGGTGGAAGCACGGATCCCATCTACCATTACCACAGGTCAGTACTCTTTCTTTCAAAATGAACAGGAGAAAGGAGGGGAAGAGTTGAACTAAAACATGAATAAACAGCAACTACGACTCTTACCACTGGATGTCCACGTACGCAGACCCAGACTTCGAGATCCACACAGCGATGGGCCAATGGCTAACACTAATCGCGTACCACATCGCCGACGACACCGTCATCCCCTGGGACCTGCCGAACGCGGCCAAGGTCTTGAGGGAGTACTTCGAGGAGCTCAACGAGACCATCGCAGACGCGGGACTCGAGGTCGACACCGCGGAGCTCGAGGACGCGCTCGACGAGTTCGCCGCCCAGGCCGATAATATTAAGGGTGTTGCGACGCTCGCTGAGGCCTCGGGTAATCAGGTCTTGCTTGCTGTGGTCAATAGCAAGTATCGCGACTTCGCGAGGGGCTATGTGAGTCAGGGTGGCTTACCTGGGAGGCCGACGTTCCGTAATGTGCTTAGTGCGCCGGGCATCGATAATGGTGAGTGGTGTTCTTATTCCTGCTTCTGGTCATATCTCTCTCTCTCTGTATGTTTGTGTGTGTGTGTTGGGGTTTGGATGCTAACCAAGGCCATGTTGAATAGGCTACAGCGCTTCCGTGTTCCCACCGGTGACGGAGAGCGTTGGATCGGGAGACTTGGAGACCGCCGCAGAGTGGGTTACTAAGAGCGCGAATGCGATTTTGAGGGCCGCTGAGATATTGAAGATCTAAGGATTGTATGTAGCATTTGTGTTGGTTGCCGTGGAGCTAATTTGCGTGTCTCTCTGTCTGTCTCTTGATAATGAAGGCTGCAACAATAAATGGAACATTATAATGTCTCAGTCTAGTCATAAATGTTAAGATAATGCAAGAATCACATGGAAATTTGTAGTGGTCTCAAGACAAAGCTCCAGACTAAGAGGCTATTCACCTACGAATGATTGTACAAAGAGCTAAGCATCAATGCTAGCTCAGGGTTCAATGACATAGAAAATGAGGTCACAGAGAAACAACAAGAAGATAGTAGAAGTGGGTGGTGGACCTTGATTACTAGAGACGAGCTACGGAAGACTACCGGCTAGAATAAAAGTGCCGGTATGAAACTCCCAACGTAGCTATTGGGGGGACTGGGGATGGGGTATCAATCAAACCGACTGAAAAATGAGAAACCTAGTATACAAAGACCGATGCAGCATATAAACCATGACTTGCAGAGCGGTATCCCTTCATGGATCATTCCTTCCTAGAAAATCTGTCGACGATGCACTATTAATATAGCAAAATGCCCATGCCTATACGCCGCGAGGAGACCTGAAGATATCCAGAGCCGTTACCGTTGGACTGGTTGTTGTGGTAGTACCGTACCAGTAGAAGGACTTGTCGTGGTAGTTGACCAAGAGGATGAGAATAAGGAAATTTTAGACGAGAAATGCAGAAAACAAACGAGGATCCCCAAAGCAAAAGTTGTTGTGTCCACCACCACTCCGATGAAAGTGAAAGTACCGAGGCAGGTATTAGTCCGTGATTGTCACCGTTGAGTATTAGCTTGTGGACAATCTCTGACGTTGAAGGGCTAGAGATCGTTCCATTCTCAACCAAACACCGCTAGAATCGTCGAGGTTCCATGACGAAAGCTGGCTTGGGATTGGTGGGTGACGGCAAGATGGACTTCTAGGCCTCGTCATGGTACGTGAAATGATGGAGATACTCGTGGGCGGGCTGCTCCCTGTAGCAGTAGACGGATTAGAATAGGGTCTTGGTGGTATCTACCAGATGGAAATGTGGTATGTGAATGGAAACTTACACCTTGATCTCCGACTTGGCCGCCTCAGGCTTAGCCTCCTCGGGCTTGACCTCGGGCTTGACCTCGGGTTTGACCTCGGTCTTTACGGGGGTCTTGCGCTCCTTCTTGGCGGAAGTGCCACCAGCCCTGTGTGCTAGCAGTCAGCCCTCTATCCTCTCGCAATGAAAGAAGCTTGCAAAATGGGTAAAAGGAAAACAGAGTGAAAAGATAGGCACAGTGGACTTACTGGGCCTTAGCCTTGCGCTTGCCGCCGGTGGGGGTGGCCTTCTCCTCGTAGTCGGTATCGTCCTCGGGGGGACCGTCAATGTCGACAGGGGAGCCCTTCGTACCCTTGGGCTTGCCGGCGCCGCCTCTGGCTCGCTTGGCCGGGGTGGAAGGGGCGCTGCCGGCGTTGGAGCCGTCTCCCTGGCTGCGCTTGAGCTTCTGCAGATGCTGTCTGGAAGAGGGAGAGAGAAGTTAGTATCACGTATCTCGAAAGTGGAAAATAATGAAATTGAAACATAATGAAATAGAAAATGTGTGGCCCATCTCGTGGGCCATCGTTAGTCATGAAGTAATTGACATTCCAGATGCGTAAACATGTAGGCAGACAGGTATCATTGTTGTAATACACAGTAAAGAGATGTCAAAACAAAGGTGCGGAAAGAAGTTGGTAGAGGGGAGGTCATTTACAGGGCAGCAGTGGGGGTGTAGTGATAACCCTGCTGGGCAAGGCGATCTTGGATCTTCTCCCAGGCCTCTGCAGAAGGGGTCACCTCGGCCAACACGGCCTGCAAGAGGTCGGACCGAGTCTTGTCGGTCCAGATAGTTCTACCGGCAGCGTTGGAAGACATGATCGTAAGTAGAGGGGGTGTGTGGTGTTAGAGAAGGATAAGGATAGGATCAAATTTGGTTTCCAATTGGGAAAACGAGATGAAACCAGATGATGTTGTTGGTAGAGGAAGAAGTGATAAAGAAATTGTTGTCGAGCTTTAAGATTGCGGGGTGGGTGGGTGAAGAAAAACAAAAGTGGTGGTAAGTGTAAGAGTTTGGGGAAGTTGGTTGTCGACTGGGAAGGTGGTTGTCGAGGGGAAGTTGGGGTTAAAGTAAGGAAGGAGGTGTGAAAAAAAAGCAGCAGGTACCTCAAGGCATGGGCCGAAAACGGGTAACCCATGTTTCGGGTTGCCTCGATGATCTTATCCCACTGGGCAGTGGATGGCTTCATGACATCCGCCATAGCAACGAGAATGTCGCTGCGGGCCTTGTCATCCCACGTCATATAGACCTTGGAAGACATCGTGAGTGGATGGAGGTGTTGAGGTACGTAATTGATGTTATGATGGTCCCAAATCTGGTGAATAAAGAGGGAGAAAGTAGTTCCAAGTGGTCTGGAAATCAAAGTGAAGTGGGATTACGAAATGGGGAAATTTGAGTTGTAGAAGGTTGTGGAAGATTGCTGGAGAAATTGCTGCTGGAAATTGCAACACCAAGGTAGGCAGGCAGGTTCAAAAGAAATAAAATCGGAAAAAAAACCAAAAGGTCAAAGCACGTGCAAGAATGACACTAACGTACGCAAGTGAACCTCTGGTAACGTTGTGACCCTTAGCCAGGAGTGCGGACACAATCAAGTGCCATTGGGCTGGAGTTGGCTTCACTATCTCATTGTAGGCCATGAGGATGTCTCGATCCACCTCGGGGGTCCAATTCATACTGTTTGCTGATCTAGGCATCTTAAACGAGTGAATGGAGATGACGATGCGAGTAAGAATGGGTTGTAATAAAATGGTAGGTACGATAGACCGTGTTCAGAGTGCCGTGTTGTGCGGATGTGACGATGTGATATTGTAGATGAAAGAATGAGAGATGTTGTAATCAAAGTAACAATGGACGTAGATAATTTGATGAGACAGGTAGGTTGGCAGTTGCAGTTAAGTCCAGTCAAATGATGGGAAAGGTTTGTAGAAGGAGCTGTCGGCGAATAGGGGTCGACGATGAGGGGTTGGCGATATACGGTTTTGCCACGGACACTTGGGCCACTCCACAAACAACGATAATGGCTGGGGGCAAATGTGTAAGGGTTGAATAAATAGAGTAATTACCAGAAAGTTCTGATAGAGTGGTATATCTCCTCATTTGGCCAATTCGGACGAATGCAACTAGGTAATGGTTGTGCGTTATGAAGGGTCACAGCGAGGGACAGATCTATGGTCTCCTGCGCTCCTACTTCCTTTGACTACGCGTTCATGATTGCACCTGGCGACGAAAGGAAGATAGTGGTGCTGTTGGGGAGACAAAATGAGTGTAGTCATGCTAGAAATCCCGGTGATGCAAAAGGAGAGTGTAATTTAGCGTTGAAGGTGTCGTGAGAAAGATTTCAGCAGGCAAATAGGCACACATGTACCCCTATCAAAGTCACAGGCACGAAAGCAAAACATCAAGAACAAAAAGTGAATTAAAGCTTACCGAATAGCCTCCCAACCGATGTTATGGCCACGCTCCTGGAGGTAGGTGACAACGGTCTCCTGTTTGTCCGTGGGAATAGGTCCTAGGACCGTGAAGAGGACGGCCGATAGATCCTTGAGGAGCTTTGGGTCTTGCCACTTGCCAGTAGTAGACATGGTGACAATGTTGTGCCTGGGCGTTGCTTTGTAGAGTAGAAGGGGTGTAAGGCAGGTCCGACTCGAACCTTTGTACTGGAGAGTAGTAGTTGATAATGGTAATAATAAGTGTGCTTGACAGGATGAGAGAGGCTCGTAGAAAGTAATGTTCTACTAACTGGATGATAGATGAAGAGATTCCTGAATATCTGATTGTGTATGATTTAAGAAGATGTTCGTGATGGACTTCACCCTTGGTGGTGGATTTAAGTAACAAACCAAGGCTGAAGTCTTGGTCTGGGAAAATTATGTAGGCTTGGGTTGCTGCGCAAGGGAAGGGTCGATGCGACAACGTGATAATTGCTACTCACGATATTGTTGGATGGATGCCTAGTGTCACTTTGACGAGACAAAGCCTGCTGCTTGGGTATTGTACATACAGACACCAATAGTCAAATATAGTTAGTTATCAATAATCATATTGGAATGTTGGTGTGTATAGGGACCAATTGCAGCCATGTGGGGGTCAGCCATGCTATATAATAATCATCAATGACTTCAATAAAAGCTCTGTATCTACTCTATAATCGCTGACATTTCTATAATTACACAACCATTTAAACTAGACTTGGCTATTGGACCTAGCAACTGCACCTCATCTAGCTTACTCTCTACCTGACTATAGATGGCATTTATCGTGTAATTATCAAGCTCCAAGTACTCATTCTATCTAGCCGTGGCAATTATGACAACTCAGATTTCTTACCTCCTTATTTCTTTTCCTAGGCCTAGGGTCCTATATGCAGACATTCACCCCGCGTAAGGTTGCCGGATTCGCCGCTACATTTCAATCGCGAAGTTCTACTTTGGCCAGCGACTCGTACTGGGGGCCGCTATACATCGGATTGTGCGAAGTCAAGCAGGGCAATGATGTAGTGGAAGAATAGAATGATGTATAGCATGGGAGAGAGGCATGTATTGGTCAGTGCAACCCCTGCCATATACATCGTCTACCTGCGATTTGTAGAGACGCATCATGTATAGCGCTAGTGAGAATCTCTGGCCGATGTAGAACTTGGCTATCGGCATAAAAGAACGAATCGGCCGGCATCTTACAGCATGAATATGTATATTATTAACACGCATCGGAGGCAATAGTATAGTTTAGGAAAAAAGATACGATATGATGACGTTCCGAAGGTTATGTGTTTTAGATACTTCATTTCTACATATCACCTCGCATGGATGCACATTGGGCGATAGATTTATACTGTATACTGTAGATTTGCCACGAGCATGTAATGAGAGGGCGCGAACTATACGTAGTTGGAGAAGCATGGCAGTGGATCGGCATTGAGTTGTGCTGTCGGCAGGAAGGGTGGAGGAGATAGAATTCCCTTCAGCCTTGATTGTTGAATGCCGACTGACGGGTATGATGATTTAGTACGGTTGCAGAAAACACACAAGTCTAGTAGCTGTCAAGAGGTTCGGTCCACTTCATTTGAGGACAAAGACATACACCACAAAGTGAGTACTGGATGTTTTACTAGATTAGAAGAGATAGTACAACTACGAGATGAGTGAGATGAAAGAATTTGGAGGAAGTTGAGCTCCCATGTTCTAGTAGTGTCCCTGCTTTAGTTCACCTACGCCATACGCTTCCCTTTGATCCAACCACTCAGAACTCCCAAGGACTAAATAGACATGACGATGAAAGTGTTGTACATGTGTCGCGTAACTCAGATTATTTAGCTTGCCCCTCTAACCCAGTCTCCGATGCGGTAATGATGTGCACCAAACCAAGCCAAGGCTCTAGAAACAACGACACCAAAGGCAATAGCACCCCCGAGAATGAGAGCGCAGTGCAAGGGGCCGGAGTCAACTCAAATATTCCCCTGGCGAGTCTCGAGACAAAATGCTTGCTAGATATGACTAGCTAGATACTGCAGCTACTTAGATTCAGGTGATGTTATGAGAGTCGTCGAACAGTGTGAAGTCATGTCTCATGCCTCTCCGTAGAACCTATCAAGAGTGAGTATAAAATGAATGGATACAGAAAGAATGGGTATACACTTACTCTGGTGCCCCATAGTGTTCATCGGAATCTGGCAATCCGTCAGCTGCCAGGGCCAGAACCGCTTCTTCATCATTTGGAGCTTCGTCGTTGTCATTCGGAGCATCATCACCAGGGGCTTCATCATTCGGGGACTGGTCATTAGGGGCGTCGTCATTGCTCTGTGACTTATCCGAGTCATCTAGTCGTTGGCGCTTGGCAGGATGCTCATCGAGCTCTTCTTCCTCCTGCGTTAGGTCAAGAGAATTTGTCTCCTGCACTTCAGCCGCGGCGGAAGTTGTGGTTGGTATGGGTACTGGCATCGGCATGCCTACAGCAAGCCCGGCGATACTTGGCTGAACATCTTGGGGTGGAGCAGTTGTCCCTGTTACTCCGCTGACGGCTGTGGCAGTGGTGACGGGGGCAGCAGAAGTGGCAGGGACAGTTGGAACGATAGGGGACTGATTAGAACCAAAGATGGGGGCGATGGGTTGCTTTCTCGGCCGACCACGCCCTGGGCCCGGCCTACGCGTGATAGGATTTGCCGTCGGATCGGACTTGCGGGGACTTTCCGATGCGGATCCATTCGGCTCAGTCTTGTGTTGGGCCCTCCGAAGGCCCTGGAAGTGTTGTCTGACATGAGTCAGCTTATTATGTCAAATAACGTGGTGAGCCTTATAGCTCCGAGAACTCATGGTATAGGGGATGCGAAAAGACATGATGAAAGTCCATATGAGTGAGATAGAAGTCCGAGTAATGGACGACAGAATAGGGTTTAATGACTATGAAGATGAGGGAACATATATGTAATGCTGAGAGGGAGAGGGGGGTTGTCCCAGTGCTATGCATTGGGATTTGGTAAAATGGGAAGATAGAATAGGAAAGGGGGACATGCGACAGAGTCGCAACAACAGAAGTTAAACCCTCAACAAACAATTCAAGTTTAGAAGAGGGGACACAATTCACCATCACAACAGAGCTAGAAAGAAAAACGAGGGAGGGATTGATTGATTGATTGAAGATGAATGAACAAAGATCATCTCATCTTAATATACCGAGTATATCAGATTAAAAGCTAAATAGACACAATTGACTTACCGACATCCCTCATTGGTGAAGTTGTAACCCATGGATCGCATGTGGTTGCCAATGGTTGTCCATTCTGCGCCGCTTATTACTCCGATGTTTTTAACGGAGAGAATTGTGAAGAACAGATCCTTGTCGGCTCTGTCATTCCAGTTCTTGTTCATCTTGGACTTGGACTTGGACTTGGACTTGGATCGTCTGTTACTCTCTTAACTAGACTTCAAGATTTAATTCAATTATTACTCCTTAAAGGGATGATAGTATCGTATCTTCTTAGCTTGGAAATAGGATCTGGAACTAATGTTAAGAGAAAGTGGAACTCGAAGGGAGCTCCAGGGCGCAAATCAAATAAATTGGTAGTGTAGTTAAGTAGAGATGCAGGCTTTTGAGAGGTTGAGAGAAAAAGATGGACTGGGACCTGGACTCGACCGATTGATTTAACGAGCGCCTGCCCCCCGATCTTTGACTGTATGTAGGTTCCTTGGCCCCTAAAAAAGCTAGGGCTGCTTAGGTAGGGTACTAACGAGGCAAGTGAAACAGGTACGTGTAGGATATGTAGGTACTTGCGTAGTATGATTGTGGCTGTGGCTTGACCTTGGGGAACTGGAAGATAGTAGAACGTTTATCACGTGATTTAACAATTTCTCCCTAACATCCAAACTGGCACGACTGGAGATCGAGAGCCGAAGGTACCAGAGCTTCCATGCATTTAACGTCGCCCTGTCCTGCACCTGCATCCATTTGGAGACGACCTAGCGGAGCTTTAGCCGGGTAACCATCCCTAACCAATCACATTATTTTCTATTCGGCTCGAAGATGAAAACCGTCCGACTTTCAAGGGGCAGCTGCATCCACTGTACGAAGTACCTACGTACCTTATCCTGAGACACTTTAAATGATTCACGTGATAGGGCGTTTTAATCGTGAGGGAATTTAGTAACACAGTGCTTCGATCTCCACTGCAACGCGTCTTCTCCCAACCACCTAATTTTCTTGTCCCTGTCGCCCCTCCATGGCCATGTTACTCACACCAGCACGCTCATCATTTAAATGATCTATTAGTTATTGTGACATAACTTTTTTGATATAGAAAACATTTTCAAATTGCGACTACGTATGGTCTCGATGAACTAGAGGTTAGCTTGATTTGCCTTGCAACATAGTATCGAAGTACTCTAGATGTAAACCGACGCGGTAATCTGCAGATATTTCAAATGTTTTCGTTTGCTTTGGGGTTGCGATGCACCAATCAGCGATCTTCCCTGGATTTAATTCACACGACAGGGTTCATGTCTCTATCTCTATCTAGCAATCCATTCGAATGCTTCTTCATTGGCTTGCCTATCCAATTGAATATACCTACCTATGTAGCTAGAGAGTACATAGGCAGCCAGTGCAAATCTGGATATGTTTGACAATCTAGCAAAAGCTGTGAAGCCAGACCTCACTGCTGGAAGCGAAAATGTTTAGATGCTACGCCAATCAACGAGCTCAATTCTCGAGATACCCCAACCTCCTTTAATTCGAGTATGACTCACATGTTTCACTACCAGATCCCCAATGCAACGAGTCCACACCCTTTCGTAATCTGTATGCTAAGTTAGGTAGTAATGTGGCTGCCACCATCGGGAAGTCAGTCTGGTTCCTGAATTAGGCAAGGGGGGCAGCTGGGGGTTTGCTCCGCATAGGCATGCATCTTCTATCATAAATCTGCAATGTCTGTCACCATCTCTGCTACCCCCATCTTGTACAACCAACGATGCATGCAGCAAAGTATGTACCAACCTATGAAGTAAGTATGCATGGCAAAACGACAATGATATATCCTTTTACACGGTTTTCTTTTGTCTAGTGATGAACATCCGAAAGGAGGCATAAGTATTCTGTTGTTCCTTGCATTGCCGCGATAGGCCTCTTACATACACACACATACACACACACACACACACATACATGGGTAACATGTGGGATGGTTCCATTGTCGTCTGTCCTTCACAGACCAGATAGATTGGCTGGCTGGCGCTGGGCTAGAAGAAGTTTGAACTATCATTTCTAGCAATCCATGCCAATGCCCATTAGAACGGATATGGCAGGGCAGCAGGGATGAACCCCTGTTGGCTACCGCAAAAAACCACTTTACACGGTGTCGCGTTCCCCATCCCACTTTCGCGCTCTCCGTTCTTTCCCCCCCACCTAAAATCTCAATTTCATCATTCAAACCGTATCGAGCGTCTCAAGTTGCTAGGCAACCAAGGCAACCATCGCTATATCGAGTGAATGATAGGCGTGTTCTTCCCTGCCGGTCTTGGTATAGAAAGGCGGCCCGAGTTAGCTTCATGCAAGCACTTAAAAGATGGGCCGTCTCCGTTTGTCGTGAGGCTTCTTTTTTTGTTTTGTGTATGTTGCTTTTTCCTTCATGTACTGACTATGTAGAGGCCACAACTCCTCAACAAACAGTATCGATATCTATATGCAAACCCCCTCTTTAGTTCGCATTTCTTCTTTTGATAGAGATATCCATTGGCTCTCTTTGGTTCATTCTCTTGTCGCTATCAAGCCCATTCATCCTTAGCCTGCCACTGTTCAGCACGGTTGTCCCCTCCCTCTGCCTAAGTTCCCCGCCTCGCTAAGTATCCTTGATTGACAGCCTGATGTGATCTCCCATACTATATACCACGTTCCTGGAGCTTTATTCAGGAGGGCTGACATATAATTCCCTTACCTCTTCTCACCGACTTTCACGAGAAGCCTGTTCATGACTCACTAGCCCTATTACATCTCCAAGCGCTCGCTTCACTCTCCTACCTTTAAGCCAGCACAAATTGAAGTGTTTCCTCCGTGCAGTGCTGCTTGATAATTCTCAGCCGGTCTAATTCTCGCTCCCGTTGTGTTCATCAGCTTGCCTCACTAGGCAGAATCACCATGTCCTCGAATACGGATAATGCCATGACAAGGTTCCTGTTTGCTATTCTGCGGCAGAAGAACCTGAAAGATGTAAGCAAATGATAAACCCCTCAGCCATCGAGTATAGAAGAATATGGAAATCTAATTGGTTGCAGATTGATTGGAATAAGGTTGCTCATGACCCAATACTGTCCCAGGAGATCACCAATGGGCATGCCGCTCGAATGCGGTACTCACGGTTCCGCTCGGCCATGCTAGGTCTTGAGCCCACCCGGCGCAATAGAACAGGACCACCCAAGTCTCGAGTCACGAAATCCAAGAAAGACCCGAAGGCGAAGAGGGATGGAAGCATGAAACCTGAATCGCCTGTGGCCACTCCCGCTCCGCAAGAACCAACTGAAACATCTGCCCCGAAGATCAAGCAAGAGAGTTTGCAACGCAGCTTGGGAAGCCATCAGGAACCCCGACTAGAAACCCGACTGGATAACCGACTAGAGAATCGACTAGAAAACCGACTGGAGAATCGCCTGGAGAATCGTCTAGAGAATCGGCTCACCCCGGGCTTCACTCCAGGCCTTACTCCAGGTCCCATGCCCGCGCCTTCACCAAGCGTAGCGTCCTCTCATACGATGCAAGCGCGCCTGCTCACTCCATGTAGCGACACAGATGTTTTCGGTTCCGCTATGAGAACCAGTCCTGCCAGCGACCTAATCAGCTCTCAACCTCCTTCCTTCGACTTCTCCCAGCCACCCTGTCCCTCCCACGACGAATGCGGCTGGCACCCGGCCATGGCCTACGCCCCTTTCTCCAACCCCTACGTATTTGATGATTTTACATCCGCCCATCAGCATCTGCACCACCAGCATGACCACTTTGGGGTTCAGCTTCCTTCTATCGAGACCGACGGGGATATGAACGTAGATGTGAAGCATGAGAGTTGGGATAATGGCATATAACCATGGGCGGCGGATGACACAGGGCAAATTGGATTCCATTCATCTTTGTTATGCATGGCAGGGCTGAGATGGGTATTTTGGCAGCACTCGGGATTTTTGCTGCTTGCACCCATACCTGGAGAATTATGAGATTGGCGTTCTAGGCAATTGGGGGCTAGCATGAGGGCGGTAGTCGAACCAAGGGTTCGTCTCAAAACGGGACATGTCTGTTACAATATCACTATACCCATCACATAATACTAAACTTTTCTCACGCTTATTATTGGCCGGTTGCATTGGAAGTGAGAACGTTTCTGTATTACCATTATGTTCGCTGCTTTCATAATATCGCTGTGTACCAATCAGCCTTATGAAAAGTGAGGGGGACGACTTAGAACTCGACCCCTGTCAAAAAAAAACCCCAGTTCATGAACTTCCTCTGGCTTTTAGAGAATCGGTGCTTGCAGCTTATTGTGTGGCCACTCACTTAGTTTGGTCAGCCTTTGAGATGTGAATAGAGCCCACCAAGTAAGTAAATGAGAACCCCGCTACCCAAGACGTCATCGACCAAATCATCAATTCAATGTGTCTTAGAATGGGCATTTCAAGGCTGGAGTTATGGTGGGAATCCACTTGGTTGCCCTGCCCTTCGGCAGCAATCCAATGCTCTGCAGCGGATGACTTAGTGATGAACTGCAGCCCTAGCATTCCGCCCACACTAGATATATTCACCATGCAACCAACGCTCCAGATCAAGGCGGTGGTGCACTCGCACTCAACGGAGGTGTACTGTAGAATTAGTGATGGTGGTAGCTTATACCTGGATGCTACATGCAGCCTCCATACGCACAGTAGAAACTCAATAACGGCCACACTGCGTCACGTTCCAATGGCCTAGAGAGAGCATCCTGCGTGAAACTATTAACTATCTACCCACCTACCTACCTAAGCAGTTCTCATGGTTCCAAGGAACCCTGTGATAGATAAGGGAGAGGGGCTGAACTTCACGAGGGGTAACTGGAATTTCGATCTATCATTATATTGCTTCTTCCATTCAAAACGATCCTTGCTACCCCAACTGCCCACAGGCATCTCATTCTTGGCATGGGTTTGCCCACAAGACGGTTTTCTTTTACTTTTCAATTCTTGTTGCCCTTTTTTTTTTCTTTTTATAAATCCATGTGTGATTGTGGCTTACCCACGGATGCCGACTCCCTACTTACGCTGACGCCAAGACTGCCGGGGGGTTCAACGGCCTAGACAGTCCAAAACCAATTCTGGCCCCCAACCGGACTTTTTCAGCGGATCCTTTTTCGGTGAATATCACTGTTAATGTGATGTTATCGTCATGGCACTATCACTAATACCAGTCTGTCCTGTGTTCCGACGGTGATGATCATGATGCATGCACTGATTGCCACGGGGAATGTCATGCTCGTTCCGAAGAGCGCGCACGTTTCCAGCGGTGATGCTGGCTTCGATATTGTGACGTGATCTAGCCGAAGTCGGGCGGCTGGACTCTCCGGTTGAAGCCAGCCCCGGATTCCAGCAACGCCCATATTCCCTGCTAAAGAACAATAGAGAATGGGCCGATGTAAGCCGTAGGAAATGGGGGTGCTGGTATTGGAGGCCTACCAATTACAGCTAGCTAGCTTTAGATTTAACTCCTTTGTTCACCAGGACGGTATATCAGATATCAATCAATGTTATAGTCCTACGACCGCGTAAGTCCCGGGACCAACCACGGTCCAATCATGGCCCACAAGCCGCTGGCAGCAGACATGATGGCCAGGCATCCTGCAGTGATTCCCTCCATCATAACGACATCAGTCAAGTTTATGATTACGAACCGGTCACTTTGCGTGTTGTAGGCTATTCGTAAACCGGTCAACCGATCAACCGAAATGGCAATGAAAAACATGATGTGATGATGCTTATAAGTGGCCTAACGAGATCCCGTTCGTAAGTGGGGACCGGGGAAACCCATCTCGGGAAGGGCTACGCCGCTGTTCATGGAAATTAACTTGGACGGTGAAAGAAGGTGCATGTGAACTCTGCTGAGAAGTGCATCTCCCTACCCGAGAACTGCTTCCGAGATCTGGAATGCCAACCAAATAGCAGGAGCAAGTCCTTGAGGCCCACAATAGTGACGTTTCCCATACCCCTTTTCAAGTAGCATGTCAGTTATCATAACTTTATACACTGGCTGCTCCAGGGATTCGATATGTTCATGCCATTGAAGACCGGACGGGGGCGGTATCTGCACGTTACCGCATGTGCTGCTCTGGTGACAGGGCTTGTAGGATGCTCTCCGGCCTCTCCCGTATCAACCTACCTGGACTTTTGATAGTCGGTCTACTGGAATCGGTAGTAGACCCGTTGTTACATCACGTTGGCCGATGGTGGTGGTGATGATCCAAGGCAACAGTGGGCTTGGTACTACGTGTGCCACCGTCACCTCTCCTGTGTTCTCCCATAATAGAAACTAAGTACTCCGTGAGTTGGGACAGCGACATTAACAACAGAGACCTTAGGGGCGATCCACCAGGGAGATAACGTGGGGGTCTCGGAATAGAATATAGAGCATAATACTTGGAATAGTAGTGGATATCTAGTTTTTATATATCTTGCATTTATTACTCTGCTGGTTAGAGCTAGTGATTAATTTAGGTTGGATGATTTTACTTTTGCCTATAGGACTCTAGTATATGCTTCTTTGATGAAGATATGTTGGGGGACACTAAAATATCATGGACAATAAAGGTCGATAAATATTATCTATATATTTGTATAACGCGACTCAAAGGGAAGATTGAGGATTTAAAATGCTAGATTGGTCACCATCACTCGGTTGCCATGATATCTTTCTTCATAACACTACTGTTATGTCTGGGAGCAAAATTGAACAACTACTATCAAAGTGAGACGGATTGATAGCTTGTATAAGACTTTTTACCTTAATATTCAGCTAGGCTGAGGTATCTATTACTATAGACCAAGCCTTTGTCGGTAGTCATGGCCGAGGTGTGAATATCTTGGAATTAGGACTTTCTACACAATTCAAAACCAGGCAGAAGCACTCAGGTGTAGATCATAATTATGAACACAAGGCAGACATAATTCTTGTAATCAAGGCAAGTATCCTTTTCGGTTCTGGGTCACCTTTAGTCCTAGAGGGCTAAGAACAATGTAGTTGACGTTAGTAGTCGAACCTCGTTTAGATACCCGAGAGCACCTACTAGAACTGGTGTTCAAAAAATATATTGTTATATTTTATGTGTTATTAATGGTGGCAGACATGGATCTCTTGAGCAATGATGTCAACGTTGCAAACACTGTGGGAATATTACCCAAGTACATACTGAGTCGAAGAAGCTGTCTGCCTAGCCACGTGATTAATGCAACGTTGACCTCCGTGTGGCGTTTTTAAACCGTTGACTAGGCCCTTGAACGTATAGCAATTGCCTTGGGTAGGTACCAGTAAAGGATCGCTCTTAGGCCCCAGCCTACACTGGATCCAAACTTAGAATCTGGAACTTCCCACCTCCCACTCCCACCCACACCAACTCGTACCCCCAACCTTCCAGGGAAAACCATCACCACTTTCTTACCATACCATACCTACATCCGCACTTCTACACAAATCACACAAAATTTCATCAGATTCTAGGCTTCAGTAGCTACTAACTGACCAGCTCTATCAATCAATACTCCCGCCTACGCACACTCAGTTACGCACACCGAACCAGTAAGTTCATTCCCTGGTCCATTATATCAAGACACTGGCGAAATACTAATGGACACCAGCCAAGCAATCACCATGTCGCCCAAGAAAACTGGCAACGGCAACCTGGGTGATGCTCCTGCCTTCACTGATCGCGACGCCAAGATGGCTATACTAGCCCTCAAGCAGCTCCCCCCCACTGCTAAGACTAGTCTGAATTTCCAGGTCTTCGTGTCCGAGTTCGGTCAGAAGGACACGAAGTCAGCCAAGGAGTGCTTCCGTCAGCTGTGCAAGAAGCATGGATGGTTCGAGGGAGGAGCTGTATGTCTTCCAAATTACTCCAAGTTTTATCACATGTACTAATTATGAGTGTAGAACGGTGCTGGCGCTGGCGACTCTGTCACGCCTGCCACACCTACTCCGAAGAAGACGCCTGCGAAGCGTTCTACTGCCAAGAAAGCTCAGTCTTCTACTGATGGAGACGAGGACGACATCGAGGAGACTCCCACTAAGAGACGCAAGGTCAGCCCTAAGAAGACTCCTGCTCCCAAGGAGGAGATCGAGGCTGTGTTCAAGGATGAAGAAGAGACGGCCGATCTTCTGAACGGGATCGCTTAGGTCTAAATCTTACACTTAGACATCATATTGGTTGTCTACGAGATGAAACAACGGGATGACAGTTGTCGTTGGCTTCAGGTTTCATAGGACATAGAAACAGTCCACATTAGCTATCAGAGAGATACACATTAGGGACAAAGAATCCAGCGCAAGGCCTCTAAGCCACTTGCCTCAGTCTTTGATATTTTGCACCTGCCTACATTGGTTGTCTGTGAATGGTCCCCCTTTGGTTCTTATTATCAAGTTTCTAACGTGCTTAGTCTGTAAAAGAGAGAATCTCACCAAAGAGAAAAGACACCTTTGAACGGAGCTGAGATTTGATGGCGACAGTTTATGTCCTAGAAATAAATAGTCATGTCTATCATGTAGCAACCTTCCATAATCTGACAATATAACTGTGGAATATCACCGTCAAACTTCAATTCCTAAAAGCACCCCCAATGTGTAATTGCCCCCAAGCCTTGCAAACTCTCTAGCAACTATCTATTCACTACAGTATCTAAAGCTCCGGCCACTGTCACGTAACTTCCAAGAGTTGCGTGTCGCGTATTACGAGCTTGACCACTAGTCCGGATAGCACTTCCTACCTCGGCCTGCCTCGGTGATGGTGTGGTAGGAAAGGACGATCTCAACACCGCATACGGGCAACTACCTACTTGCATAACGCGTGCGCCCAACCTATTAGGACAACTTCCTTAATCTACTTAAGTAGTCACTCAGTACTTAAAGGATTTCTTCTCCCACACCAAACCCGACAACTCTCTGTCTCTTCCACACTCAACACTCTTCCTTCATCACCATTCTACCAGACCAAGCAAGTACGGTATCATCACCAACATCATTCTACTTCACTATCATCATCAATAATCACTTCTATCAATCCATCTTCAAGATGCCTTCCATCGATACCGAATCTCAATTCAAGTTCTTGATCGCTTGCATCAAGCATTCCCAAGCCGGCAAGGTACGTGTAGCCAATCTATCAATCCCAATTAATGACTCCATACTGACAGCTCTTCTCAATAGGTTGACTTCACCGAGGTTGCCAAGGAGTGCAGCATCGTCACCAAAGGCGCCGCGTAAGTATCCCCAGATCTACATTCACTTCTATACATACACCCCCCACCCTTCCACCAAGACACTAGGCAACCAATCACTAACCCAAGAACAGCGCCAAGCGATACGAGCGCCTCATGAAGCAGCACGGCATCGCGCCCACGGGCAACACGGGCGGCGGCTCGGGCGTCAAGAAGGAGGCCAAGGACCCGAGCAAGGAGGCGACCAAGAGCCGCAAGAAGCGCAAGCTCGACAAGGTCGAGGACGACGTCGGCGACGTCGACGAGCCCATCAAAGGTGAAGTGAAAAACGAAGATGCAACCACCACTGCCGTGAAATCCGAACTCGACAAGAGCGAGGCGGCGGCGGGCGTGAAACGTGAATCCGTGAAAGTAGAGCAGCAGAGCAGCAGCAGCAGCGGCCTTGGTCTTGGTGTGGTCCCCGTTTCCACTGCCGTACCTGCTGCGGCCCCACCTGGCACGTCGTCGTCAGTGTCGTCTTCGTCGTTGGCAGGTGCGACTAATTCGCAGAACAACGATGATGACGATGATGACGAGGTCCTCATTGTGAGCGCTACTGATAGACCTGATAACAATGCCAATGTTCCAGGTTTTGGCAGCGGCAGTACTAACCATCAGAATCAACATCTCCACCACCACCATAGCCATGCTCATGCTCACGCCCACCCGCACTCGCCTATGCCTATGCCTAACGGGATTCCCGGCATCCACTCATTTGATTACGGTACTAACATGGGCTTTCCACCACAGACACCTCCTCCGATGATGTCCAGGGCGACGAGTAACTCCTTCCCGTACGGCTTCAACACTAGTCCCTGGTTTCACCCCCATGACAACACGGCTGCTTATGGTCACTTCTGGCAAGGAATGAGTACCCCAGAACCCCAACATCAACATCAACACCAACAACAACAGCACAATGGAAGTGATCATGGCACAGGAATGGATGGATGAAACATGTTGCTAGTGCTATCTGGTGCGACCAGTAAGTTCAATTATTCGGAGAAATCGCTTGGTGCTCCATGCTAACCTGTCTTCTGCACTCTAGGGTTTCCTGAATATTCTAGGTGGATTTAGTCTTGAAGCTACACGAAGGAGAGACGGAGGGTTTATTGCTTGCTATCACTAAGATTCACATTTCCTACATCTCGAGGGGTATTTCACATTGGCCATCGCCAAATTACGTTTATACCATCAATACCAACATTTATATCCCCACTTGCAGCTCTTATCTACGTGATATGGTGCAGAAAACTAAGCCCTTGACTCGAGTAGTTCGGTTGCCTAAATGAAGCCCTCGTAGATATTATGTTCGCATGTCTGCCACCACCGTACAACATGGTTCGTATGTATGATATCGTGGTATTGCAAGAGAGAGAGGTGTTACGTGCCTGGCCTCCACATACAGCCTAATGTGGTTTCGATACCGGACGATCTACGTTATGTCGCCCTGTCGACCTTTGTACGTAGATTCCTAGTCATTAAGACGTCGCCACACAACACTTTCCATTCATTCTCCTCTCCTGATCACGGCTTTGTGGTGACTAGATGTATCTAGCCTTGATACCCTACTTCATTGCAGTACTCGGACTTGCGACGGTCAGATTGAGCAAGGATGCGCAACCAATACAGGATTAAAGCGACATTTATGTTAGATTAAGGCGTTGAAATATAGGAAAATGGGCTTGATTGACCAAAAGTTAGCAACTCCTACCGGGGGATGCCACCTGCCTGTATGTATATAAAGTAAACTACGATAGTTTCCACAGAGCGCCCTCAACGTGATGTTTGGCCGTTCAGCATTAGAAAAGAAGCCATCTCCATCTCGTACGTTCATGGTATGTAATCCCCGTGTATCCTATAGTTGACCTACAGCCTCGTCGCCTTTCAGCCGTCCAACTTAGAACACTGAATGGCCGTGTTCTCCGCGGCAGAGAAGTACTACACTCTACAATGATGAATTTCCTATACGTGAGAAAGCTCCCATGTAGCAAAACATATGTTGAATGACTGTATATCGCAAGAGTTACGTAGTTATTCCTCGCGTGCTGTCCAACCCAGCAGATTGCCGTGATGAGAACCCTCTCGAAGACGGCGCAAATGATTCTACATCTAGACATCGCGAAATAAATACCAGCGTAATCTAAGCATCGTGCCACACCCCTCAATTAATTGTTCACCCAGGAGCATCGTGATCCCACGCAAGAAACAATTACCAGTACTGGGGCCAATGAGGGCGTGTTCGCCTGCATGTACTCGTAGTCTACGGTGCTTTCTTGCCTCCAAATCAATGTCATCTACGCAGCATATCGTGATTTCACAAGAGGTAGCAGCTTTGACTTCCAGATAATACATTAGAAATTCATTTGAGGTTACGTACAGTGATACATGACCAAATGCAATAGGCATTCTCGCAATAATGCATCGCCGTTTACACTCAGCCGCGAGGTCGTGCTAATTACAGATTGCTTCATCAACTAAAAGTATCTCCCGAATACCACCAACATATCTACGGTCAAGGGCGCAAGAAACACAGGTTCAACGGAGCCCTCCCAACTACGGTCTTGGTTCGAGACCTTGGAATACCGTTACCTTGGGTGGCAAGCGAGCAAGCATTACGAACGATACATTGATACTGGCCTCGAGGCGCCCTTGGGAGATATACAGTTAACGGTTAGAACCACCAAATTGAAGGTGACATGTCATAGGAACGAGATATATTGGATATATATCTACGTAAATTAAAGTACAGTTCCTATCCTAGCATTCCTCATACTGCCTATGACAAAGTCTGTGATAATCGCTTGGAGGAGGTCCCCTAGGATCAAATACTACTCCTACAGCCAGTGCATCTAGTGTTACTTAATTAGCCTACATAAAGAGACCCATTTGCATTTCAGCCAGCGTCCAAAATTCGGCATGCAGTGCACGCATGCCCACGGACTTGGGTTCTCTCGCCAGAGTCCAAAGGTTACGTCATCCGCTCCTTCCTTCTACGCATCTCAAGGTAGGGAGCAAAGGTTCCGCGGGAGAATCAGTGTGCCTCACCACATGGCCCGATTAGGTAAAGGCTGATTAAGGTGTTACTGATTGTAGGTAATTGCAAGATCAGTAAAATCGAATCACAGACCCACTCTACTTTCTGGCTGCAAGTGATGCAGAATCTAAGATCACGACACGGAATGACTAATGACAGAGAACAAAGAAAAGTACCGTGTGACCTCGCTAAGGGACCTGCAGTTGAAGAACTAGTGTAGAATTTGACTACATACAGGGGGGGCAGTATGATGTACTTAAATTAGGTAATTAGGTAATGCGTGACTTTTTCGCGTTGGTGGGCAGGTGGGCCGGCTGCTGCTGCTGCTGCCTAATTTGCAAGGCACCCAGAGGTTGATGATTGATGTGTGGTGCATCCCCGGAAACCATATCTCGAATCCGGTTGCTTGTCCCTGGCTCCCGCTCCAGGGGCGCCGTTGGCACTAAAAAATCCCAATTGCGCGGGGCGTTCGAGACAACAGCCGGGTGGTCCCGCGATCTGATCGCCAAGGATCTGACAGGTGGAACATCGAGTGGGGAGATCGCAACTGCCGCAACGCCAAAAATCGCGTCGCACTGGAGATTTAGTGGGTCCAGGCAGCACTCGATGTGGAGTTACGCGCTAATTTTGACTGCATGCCATTTGAGCCGCATCGATACGCGATGATGGCGAGTTGGTACTTGTGTTAATTGACGTGGAATACCACCGGCATATGGCCAACTAATATGATATGACCATATTTATCCTCCTCAATGCTCATTATCTGAAGGCATATTGGCAATTGTAATTGCTGCAATCCTCTATCTGTATTCTTATCTTAACTACGTAGTGATGCAAGGTCTTGTGCATCTAAGCATGTAAGTGATGCAGGCTAGCTAAATATTAAAAACTTTTCGGTGCATATTGGGAATTGTGATAATACTGGCTGGTGGGCAGATAAGGAGGGCAGATATATTCTATGCTTTAGTCACTCATTGGCCACATATCTAGGAGTTCACTTATATGCTTGATGCTTGACATCCTAGTAACTACGATTTAATGTGGTGACACTACAACTATCTGCCATCTCGAAATGTATGGTGGTCAATTTTTACTGGAAGTGTAGCATGCATTGAGAAGTCATAGATATAATTTTACGAATGCCATTGAGTGGTGTAAAGGCTGCAGCATGGTGCAATATTTACATATCTATCTACATATCTAGGAATTAGGTTGGGGAATAATATCAATTGGCACGATAATCCTAACATAGTCGTGCACAGAAATCCATAGGTAGAGTAGAAGTGCATGGAAAGCAATTGATGTACCATCAGGCGTACCTGTAAGTACCAAGGTCACTTATTCCCGGCTGGTGACCAAATTGCCCAACCCCCAGAATCGTGCACCTGCCCGTTGCAGGTGCCCTCAAGGTTCGCTGCCTGCAATTCAAGTACCAATGTATCATCAGATCAGGGCGGCAGAATCAGTAATATCCTCCACCGCTCTGGATATATAAACAGTCCCTCCCTCCCCACAATCTGCACCATCCACCACCTTTTCTTCAACATCACCCGCAATCCAACTGCACTGCACGTCTTCAAGATACTCTTTTCAGACCTTCAATCCAACCCAACGGTGATAGTTATCCATCTACTCTCTCTCTCACGAACGTAAGTAATTGATCTTTTTGTCTCTATCTTTCGATTCACTCGAAGTTTTTTTTCTTCCTTCTACTTGACTGTTTCCTACGCCATCACTGTCACTGGTACTCTCGTCCTCCCCCATCCCAATTGCCCAAGTCAGAATTCTGCCACTTCAACCAGTTACACCGCTTTAGTGGTAGACAGTAATTGATTTCCATCCCCCATCTTACTTCCTGGGCTCCCACTTCTTTTCCACTTCAACCTTTTCCCACACACTCACACTTTTCAATTCTTCACCTTCTATCCATCCATCAACCTTTTCAATTCTATCAAGTCATAGAACCAACTGGTAAGATATAACCCTACAAGCATGCTGCACACTTCACTTCAATTTTTCAATTGTATCTCGCCAAAAAAATTCTCTGCCTGCAAAAAATCTTCCATCTCCCACTTTCAACTTCAACACAACCCCACTTTTCCACAGTCACATTACTACTGGAATAACCACACTGTCACTCTTCAATTTTTCATGCACACAATTCAATCAAGAGATTTCCTACATACCACACAACTTGGAAAAGTTTTCTCTACACCCGCACACTCTTCAATTGATTTCCCACCACACTTCAACACCTTCAACCTTCATCATCCACCACACCCAACCTTACACTCTTACTTATCATCACTTCCATCCAACGTAACCTTTTATTTCAATTGAACCCATCATCCATCTTCAATCAACTTGATTTAATTGATTATATCAATTACTAACTTCATCGCCAACAGACTGATACTTCTCAGTCCCGCACACCTCAACTTTCAAGACTTTGTACCTTTGTACCACTTCAATACCAACCAGTAAGTACATACACCCTCCTCCACCATCATCAATCTATTATCTACCTGTCTACCTTGCATCCATCCATGCATCCTCTTCCATCTATCTATCATCCATCTTTGCATGCACCCATCTATCATCCCATCAATCATCAATCATTCCATCATCCATCAATATTTCCATCCATTCATCACTCTTCCATCCATCATCGACTCATCCATCTCAATCAATCCCAACCTTTACTAACTCCATCCTCCTAGACATCAACAACCAATCCGAAGCAATGGCTCCTACTCAGTCCAAGCTTTCTATCAACACCAAGGCCTCCACCAAGGACAAGCCGGCCAAGTCCCCTGCCTTCTCTATTGACTCGGGCATTGACGTCCAGACCCCTGTCACTGATCGCACCATGACTCTCGGTTCTGCCACTTCCCCCACCCAGGGTAATGGTACTGGTTACATGACTCCTCCCGAGTCTCCCGTTTCCACCATCATCAACGGTCATGTTGTCAATGCCTCTGTGGTCGAAGGCATGGCTCGTGAGCTTGCTCAGGCCCGCGCCAACGGAGAGTTCCCCCCCACCACTACTCCCGGCTACGACATGCAGGCCACCTTCGATGACCACGCTCGCCTCCTTCGTCTTCGCGAGGCTCGTGGTGATGCCCCCCGCTCTGAGTGGAACCGCATGCGCCAGGCCACCGTTCTCCTTGTCGAGTTCACCCGCGCCATCCGACAGCGTGATGGTCTCCGTGGTGAGCGCACCGAGACTACTAACGTCCGCACCCGCGTTCAGAACATGATCGAGGGTCTTCATGGAGAGGCCAACCTCTACAGCCTTGTCCAGCATGCTGTCCACCATGCCATTCAGAACCAGGCTGTTCAGCAGGACCTCGTCACTGGTGGTATCAACATGTCTGCCATTCTTCAGGATGTCCATGCCCGCGTTGCTGATCTGGCTAGCCGATCTGACCATGGTGTCACTGAGTCTAACATGGAGGGTGTCTTGGAGGACATCTTCGGTATCATCGAGCATTCTCTCCTCGATGCTACTGGCCCTCTTCGCATGAATGTCGGCAACCTGAGTAACATTACCAGCGCTCAACAGTCTCTCACTACTGCCCAGGAGTCTCTTGCCACTGCCCAGGAGGGTCACGTCAACGCCATTGGCCAACATGTCAATGCTATCAGTGGCCAAGTTGGTGCAATGGGCGGCAACATTACCTCAATGGGCAACCTTCTGAACTCTACCAACGGCAATATTACCGCCATGACTTCTCAACTTGGTCTCCTTCAGACTATTGTCAACATGCTCCCCGACATGGTCGCTCAAGCTGTCAGTGAGACTCTCCAGGACATTCTTCCCCGCGCTGCCCAGGATGCCATGGTCCCCATCATCGTCGCCAGCCTCCAGGCTAGCCTTGGTTCCGGCATGGGTGGTGTCTCCGCCAAGGGCGCCAAGTTCGACGAGAAGGCCTCTGCCACCGACGCCAAGAAGTCCACCGGCAAGAAGCAGCAGAAGAAGGACGGCTTCTTCAAGCGCTTCTTCGGCTTCTCCAAGCGTGACCACCACGGCGAGGGCGGAGCCTCTGGAGGCATCAGCTTCTAGAAAGCCTGTAACGACTTGATCATCAACCAGTGCGAGGGTAACGCCAATGTGTCCACTTCAACAGACATAAAACGCGAATGCCAACAACACCGCATCTGAGTTCGAGCCTTAACCAGAGCAGAGAAACAACAGCATCTACGAGAATTGATTGGGGGGGACGGGACTACTTTTACTTGTTTGCATTTGCACCTGAAACTACTTTTTTTCCTATTCTTTCTTACTCATTAGTTTGTCTTTGGCTGTACCCTAGCATTCACACCAATACTGTCAGTGAATTGCGACAGGGACTGTAAGTAACCATCCTCCCCCATCATCATCATCATCATCATCATCACCATCCTCCTTCCTCCTCTACTCTCACATGTCGCCTCAATTGAATTGACACGATGCTAACTTCTCTCTCTCTCTCTACCCAGTGCATGAAGATATTGAGAACCACAATCCGAACCTGTATGTAATGGTATCGATGAGCACGGCCGTCTTCGGTTCCAACAAACCTTTACTGAATACCACACATAATGTCATGTTTGGTCTAACGATATTTCCTCTAGGAGGGTATTGGACCGGAACGAGTTGGTAGTTGGAACTGATTTTGCTAGGGAATTTTGCGTTTTGATTTGGTGCTTTTATTTGTTTTTTCATGTTACGCTAGGTAGTTTAGTCCCCCCATCACTCTAGATAGCAAACCAATATGCAATAAACCCCAAACCAACATGTGTTCTGACTACGTGACGTCTAATGTTTGCATCGTGAGATCTGCCTTGTGGTGTTTTGGTCGCAGAATTGCGCCCGCACTTGCGCTCGCACCCAACTTGCACCCGTCACCACCACCTCTGCTGCCTTCTACTGTGATGCGACACTGGCCTAATATGTTGGTTACTTGATGGACTTGAGTTCATGTCACGGTGCCCTTGCGATAGATACTACACCCTCTACTGTATGCCTACACTCTAGATCTCTCCGTCACTTAGATATGAAGATAGCGAGGACCCTCTTCTTCCATGCCTTAACCGAGCGCTATCGCTACCACCCAGCTGCCCCAATGAAGAACAGAGCACGCTATTCAGTGCTGGACTAGACATATTCCACATACATGTATGTATACTCCAAGCATGAGGGCTGCCAGAGACGCCTGCATCGTGACCTTGATAACGATGTTGATGGTAGTTGCTCTCTCGCGCGCGATGCGACATATGCAGACAGCTATTGACGTCTCACTGTGACATAACATCTGCTGTTGCCTCTGCTAGATAGTAGCCTAGTGGTTGGCATAATCTCGTTTGATGCTTCGAGGAGAAGAACCAATGGTCATGTCCCCGACATACTTGGTTGAGTCTGCAACCATGCGATGGAGGGAGCGCGTTTGCTCTGTCAATGCGGCTAGGTCGGTAACGAAATATAACTGCGCTTGGTTAGGGGTATATCGAGGAGTCTAGTATCTGGGAGGAGATCCTTGATTCAGCATGACTACGAGCATGGAGGGACACGATTGAGCACTGATGGCACCAAGAGAGCAAGCTGCTAGCGATGACCATTCGAACCGGTCAACGCCACTAGATTCCAGTCTTCCTACGCTGCTGCTATGATAGATTGAACATTTATCAGACTGACGAACACACTCTCACCTGATGCTCTACGTACCGATGCACTTAGATTGACAGAACATTGAGGACATCTATGGATTCTCCCACATAAGTCGCGAAGTTGAATGGCAGCGGTGGCTCGCTGCAACTACCGAACAAGTCTCGTTAATGTCACAGAGACTACAATTGGCATCGTTGCATGGTATCGGGTCTGACAAGTGAACCACATCTCAATTTCCCATGTATTCTATCTAGATATTGCTCGCGAAGTATGGTAAACGGCGCTATCTGCGGCATCTCATCTGCCAGCCAATCACTGGATATCGAGTGAAGACGGGGGATGGTGATATGATTCTACGAGGTATACATCGTCAATAAAGGCGATGCCAAAGTAGCGGAAGAAAGCTAGGAATGGTTAGACATAGGGTCTGCCCTCCAAGTAACGTACGAGTCGACCGAAAAGACAGCATGAACTCTTCTAGATGCCTCCATGTCGCTGAAAATACACGATGCTAGAGGGCCTGGTTTCTATACATACAGGCAGGCCCCCAGTGGACGACACAGGCCTAGCGAAGACTGCAAGAACCTGAGTCACTTCTATCATTCAAAGGTCGTTGCTACAATCAGGGCTTCTACTTTGGCGAAACTTCTCCTACGTAGTTCAATGGTGATCAGAGCTGCCGGCACATACTCTACATACATGTGCGACTCGTGGAGGCTAAAATGCGCTGGCAACATCTCTGGGGCGAAACCACAAGTCCCTAACAACACGACCGCCCTCAGCCTATGTCATGGCTTGGGTATGTTTACAAATCGTGGCATTCAATTAGATCTATGGGGGACTAATCAAGCAGACAGCGAAGCCATAGGTGGGATAAGCTGTCTGGCTGGCCCTACCTGAATTGACACGGTGAACACCACCAGCAAATTCCGAGTTCAAACTTGCTACCTTCCAACCTACGACGCCAGCATCTAAGTTGCGTGCTCGCACAGAACTGAAACCATGCGATAACCGACACCTTGAGAAAAAATATGAATCATGCTCGACTGATCCCGTTCTTTGATTGTATCCTATTCCGATGCGAAGTAGAGCCAGAGGGCTAAGATGGCGACGGCAGTTGATGATAGATACATCAAGAGCGAATGCAAGATTCGGGGACGCGAATATGTTAGGAAAGGTACAAGGCAAGTTATATGTAGTAACGGCTGTGTTTGGATTCGAGCTCACATGCATTGTTTCAAATAGAATATATACATATTTTGGTAGGACTATTTTGATACATCCTCTTTTCGGTTCTTCTACAGGTGACGACCGCTAAACATAGCTTTTAGGCGTCAATACCGTCTGCAAGACAATACTCGATGACAAACCCGAATCTTCCATACATCGCTATCCCTCAAGGATCATACGGGCCAACCGCTCTCCGACCAGTCAGAAGCTCCGCCTCGCCATCTTCCTTGACCAAATAAACGTCCTCGTGGCGCACCCCGAACTTGCCCTCGAGATAGATACCGGGCTCGTTCGTGAACGTCATGCCAGGCTGGAGCAACACCTTCGTGTTCCACTTGTTCAGGTAGGGCGATTCATGTGCTGGAGAAAGACAAGGTCAGTCAGTGAGCCTAGAGACTTGTTGAGCACTTGCGACAGAAGCTAACATACCCTTGATACCGATTCCATGTCCCAGCCGGTGCGTGAAGCCATACCCATACCCCGCGTCTTCGATGACCGTTCGAGCCGCGATATCCACACCCGCTGCTGTGCCATTCGGCTTGAATGCCCCAGACGCAGCCGTCTGCGCATCGAGCACGATATCCCACACCTTGAATTTCTCGGAGCGAAGTTCGGAGTTCTCGTGGTTTCGATGTTCGTGGTGGTCGTGGCCGTGGTGATGGTGTCGTCGGCGCAACCCCGCAGCTTCTAGCCATGAATTGATGCAGCCAGGTCTCCAGTGGCCTTTGGGTTTCGGGGGGTCGATGAAGAAACTGCGGCAGATGTCGGATGAGTAGCCGAGGTAATGCGCTCTGCTATCTGTTAGTAGACGGCTCACTAATTGCACACATACAGAAATCTGCGCGCCCGCTGCGAGCTTACCCAACATCGATTACGACCATGCTCTCCTCCGTTAGTTTCTTTCCACCCGTCACGAACCCACCGTGAGGTAGCGCACCATGCTCCTCGAACAGCACGATGTTGAAGAACAACCCGAAACCCACCGACTGCAATGCCGCATCGAGAATATCGCGGACCTCATCTTCGGTGAGGTGGGATGTCAAGCAAGGACGCATCGTTCGGACCGCCACAACAGTCCCAGTGTTGACAGCTCTAATAAGCTCAACCTCAGCCGGACTCTTGATCTGTCTGACCAACTCGACCTCAGGCGTCAACCCAAGCGTCTCGAAACCAGCTCCGGCTAATCCACGCGCAATATAGTCACGCATCTCCTCATCGATGACAAGCCTCGGTTTCCTGCCTCCCTCTCGCTTTTCGAACTCCTCTCCAAACAGACGAGACTCCCGCAATATAGCATACGGATCCCAATGCTCCTCCCAAATGACAATATCGAGCTCCGAGTCCCTCGACGGCATGCCCAACATCCTCACGCGCCCCTCCTCGAAATGCGGCGCCAAGAACGCAGTCTTGGCCACGATCTCGCCTGACTCGCTGGTCTGCGGCAGCACCAACATCAAGAACGGCCGCTCCTCGGGCTCCCACGGCTCCCAGTCGACCTGCGAGATGTTGCCGTAGTACTGGAAGGTGTAGCCGGGCTCGAGCACGAAGGCATCGGCGCCGGACGCGACCAGCGCTTTCGCGAGCCGGTCACGACGGACGAGGAATTCGTCCGCCGCGATGGGGACTGCGCTGTCGAGGAATGATAGATCTTCGTGCAGGGCGTCGATCGCGCATTGCTGGACCTTGGCTACGTCCACTGCCGCTGGCGCGATTCCTTTGCTCGAGTTCGATATCCATATTAGACTGAGCAGGAGGAGTGTCAGGATCCCGCTGAGGGTTAGCAGTCGGTTCAACAATCTGCGCCTCTGGATTGCCGTTTTCTCAACGCCATCAATGTCGTCGCGTACGTACAGCAGCAGCCGCTGCCTCTCTTCTGTTGGAACTCCCATCTTCTTCGATTTCCGCTAAGACGATGAGATCATGGTTGGAGATTACCTACGGTTGGGCAACATTTTTTTTTCTTTCTTTCTCGTCACCGATTCGACCGAGTTTCAATTCACAGTGGGGCCCGCTAGCCTACCTACCGATCGGCGCCAGATTCCGACTTCACTTCCCAGTTCGTCGGGTAGATAGGCGAGGGGCCGAACGCAATAGCCGACCACGCATACCCCATACGGTAGTAAACCCCGCATGTAGCGCCGGTCCAAAGTCGGAGAGTTTGATAAGAAATATTTAAAAAGAAGGTCTGGCCCCCTACGAAAGAGAAAGTAACACCAGCACTCGTCAGCTTGATTGAGGTTCGAGGCCTTCGAGCTGACGATAGCTAAAATATAACTAGGCTCGGTAGATAATGCGATCGATTACATAATTACTTATCTATGGAGTCGTGACCCGAGGAGCTGGAGTCGCGCCGAGAAGACCGAGGATACTTAGTCCCTCCATGTCCTACAGCGCTAGGATCGAACGAGCGTGAACCCCCGAAATAGTGTCGATCGGAAATCAACAAGGGTCTCCGTAGCGTCAGTTGTTTATCTGTGGCAACCCTATTAATTTCTGTAGATTGGCGGACATGTGGGGGAATGTCATGCCATTGGGTTTATACGTAGTATTTATTATCCTTGATATGGAGAGATCTACCCACTTGACATTGGTTTGTTTTAGTGAACCTCTCTCGTAATTGTTCATTCATTTCAGCCTTTCTTGTTGAGTGAGTGAGTGAGCGAGCGAGACATGGCCATGTCGACAGAGACAGATCCTCACGGCATTGGACACACGGGAGCCATGGCCAACACGATGGCAGACGAGAAGAAAGCCGTCGAATCTGGGCCGACTGGCTCTCAAGACATCGAGATTATCCCTGCTGATGAAGAACCCGAGAAGGATCATTACAACAAGGCCTCCGTCTGGTGGATGATCTTATTCTCAGGACTGGCAATTGGTTCGGACGGCTAGTACGTGATTTTATTCATACAGTCTCGCTGGCAACTGACCATGCTAACCTGACCTCGTGCAGCAATGCCGCAGTTATCGGCAACGTGGAGCTGCTCCTCGCAATCCTGTACCCGGAAGCGTTGACAGACACCATCTACTCAAGATTGAGCAACGCGTTCCTCATCGGCATGATCGTGGGCATGCTTGGCTTCGGCGTCGTCGTGGACCAGCTTGGTCGCAAGACGGGCGCCGTCGCGACTACGGTCCTTCTCGTTCTCGGAATCGTACTTTCTACCGCCGCGCACGGAACCAATCCGACCGGGCTGTTCTGGATGATGATCGTCGCTCGTGGCATCGCCGGCGTCGGGGCCGGAGGCGAGTACCCCGTGAGCGGCGCGGGCGCGGCCGAGGCCACCGATGAGAACAGCAAGTATCGCAAGAGGAGAGGGTTCATGTTCGCTATGTTGGCTGATCTCTCCGCGTCTCTGGGATAGTAAGTGGCATCTGCAGTCTTCTACCACCTCCTTCTAGCGAAGCTGGGGAATGGTTGTCCTACTCTCAATTATCACCAGGTTCTGGATTCCTCAAATGCATGATTGCTGACTCGCGATGGTACAGTGTATGGGGAGGCCTCGTTCCCTTGCTACTGCTTTTATGTGTCGGACAGAAACAGTCAAGCTACGACATCGTCTGGCGCACATCCTTCGCGCTCGGCCTCCTACCACCCCTGGGTATCTTCTGGTTCCGAATCCGCATGGCGGTCTCTACCGCCTACCGAAAGTCCTCGATGCGCAAACAACGTGTCCCATACTGGCTCGCACTTAAACGCTATTATCGACCGCTCATCGGCTGCGCCTCTACTTGGTTCCTGTACAACTGGATCTCCATCCCCTTCGGTATCTTCAGCTCGACAATTATGTCGCGAACCGGCGCAAGCGACAGTATCGTCAAGTACCTGGGCTGGGGTGTTGTTATCAACTGCTTCTACATTCCCGGCCCTTTCCTGGGAGGTTACCTCTCCGACAAAATTGGTCGGCGAAAGACGATGGCTCTCGGTTTCTCGTTGCAGGCTATTCTCGGTTTCGTCCTAGGAGGAGCTATGGGACCAATCCAGAATATCTTCCCACTATTTGTAGTGCTCTATGGAATTTTCCTCACGCTTGGCGAGGTTGGTCCGGGAAGGTATGAGAGAACCACCCCATCAGCATAGTAGCGACGCTAACACGCAGGCAGTACTGTGGTTTTGGCAGCATCCGAATGTTTCCCCACTTCGATCCGTGGCCAAATGATGGGTTTAGTGTCAGCTTGGTCGAAAGCAGGAGCTGCGCTCGGAACACAGGTTTGTACTACCATTCCACCACTCATCAATTTTACCATAGCTAACATGTCGATAGGTCTTCACGGCAATCTTGAACTCCTACGCAGACGAACCAGAGAAAGGAAACCAAGCCGCATTTCTCATTGGCTCTGCCTTCGCGGTTCTAGGTGCCCTCCTTGCTTTCTTCGTCATCCCTGAAGTATCGACGCGGCTGGACGATGACGACCAGGCGTGGAAGCAATATCTGCTTGATAATGGCTGGGAGGCTGATTGGGGTGATAAGGTCACGAAGGATCCGTCTGGAGTCATGATGGACCATGTTGTGTCATGAGTTACTACCTTTGTATTCTCTAATCTTGGATACCAAGGGCTCTAGGCACTTGCTAAGTTAAGCGTACCTCCCCTACCTATAAGTTATCAAGTATTATCATGCAAGTTAGATTTTGTATTGATATTCAATGCTTGGTATTTCTACTTGTACGACATGGATACGTGACTAGAGAGGAGAACATGGTAATCTGGGAGACAGTACTTTCGTATGCAAGCGTGCATTGAAGTGATCATGACTCATGCGTATGCCCATTTGATCGAAGTACAATCAGGTGTTATGGTAATTAGTGTTATCCACAACTGGTTGCTATCTCAGCCGTTTGTCATACGAAGTGTCAACTTGACTGTTTGCTGGTGATATGTCGCATAGGTCATTACGGCTTCATTCTATGTGAAAGGTAGCTGTATATATGTATCGTTCCCCACTGTCTTTGAATACAACATTTAAGTCATGTTCACCTGTTAATTCTACCCATAATTAGCTAGGAGATTGGACACTACGAAGAAACCAACAGAGTCGTATATCACCACTGATAGGTGACTTGTCTGCTCTCTCTGAAGCTACTAAACTGCACATCGCCCTAGCCAGAGGCAACACTTACCCCGCAATCTTAATAGCCTTTCATCAAAGCTACTCTAGGCAAGTTTATCTGATACAAGGATCATGACAATAGGAGAGGTCGTAGGAGTCGTTGCGCTTATATTGGCCTTATTTGCGATCTTCGCTGTTCTTGCATTCGCAATGGCACATCGAAGCCACGAAGGGTAATTTGAAGTACCTAGGGACTAAGGCGAGCCTACATCGATGACAAGGATGCGCAATGCATATCAGTAGATTTTCGAGAAATTCGGCATGATAATGTCCTTGGAGAGAATGGAGTATCATTGTTGGAGTTTGTCGAAGACACATGGCATCCAATGCAAGTTGCTGCCAAAATAATTAACACCTTTCACTAATACATATCTATGCTGAAATATCTATTTATATAATATATTCCTAAGCAAGCTATTTTGAATAGCTTTATAACTATATTGCTGTCTAAATATAGAGGCAAGAGCTGAATAAAATTTATCCCATTTTACTCAACATAACTGCACTAAAGCCATGGCACCTCATTATGCTCAATAATAAAGAATAATTATGGCCAGAAAGTGAATATTTATGACTGGGCACCTAAATAACCGTAGCTTACTTCCACATATCAGCATAGAGGATTGAATGGGTGATTCTGTTCGTGTCATACCACGTCAGATAACTATCTGACTGTGGCCCCTACTACCTCTAAAGGTCTACAAAAGCCAGAGCACTACCCGGCTTGTAGACTTTCTTCAACACAGGCAATTCAAGAAATCCATCTTCAGCCTACAAAAGGTAGCCACGACTATGACGAGAAATCATGCACTAGAGGCCACATCGGACACCAGCGCATGCGATCAAGAAAGGGGATGCGCTCGTATCATCGATACCCAACCAGTAGTGGTGACCATGGATTATAGAAACACGTCAAGCACCGGGTCGATAAACACGCCGCAACTACGAGGTGGTGAAGAAGAAAAGGATTGCTTCAGCCCCGTGGAAGAGTGTCTTGGGTATATGGCAAAGGACTGCTCCTGTCTCGCTTGCTGGAAATATGGAAAGTGAATGGACCAGGAGATAAGCTAGTGGAAGTTATACGCCAACAGGCTCTAGCTTAGCATAGAGATGTCTAATAGTACCTATCTTTTGGTCAGAGGATTGTGCTTTAATACAATTCAGAGGTGCGCAGGTATTTATTGGTTGGTTGAAGCTCGGCATTTGCTAACGAGGGATCAACTAGCCACCAAACATGGACAGCAAATACATTATGTGGTAGCTGGGTTTATCAGCAACATACAATGTTTCTTCGCTACCTCTACTTTAGCCAGTATGGCCACTGATAGTATGAAGTAAAAGTTATAATATGTGGCCCGTTCAAGTTGTATAATCGACCATTACGTCTGCGAGGGAGATAGGGGTAGGACGATTAGTCCACTCATGCTAAATACCGGCTCTGTATCTAGCATGTATCTTAAGTATTCCTTCATGTTCGTAGTAAATTAGAATAAATTCAAACAGTACCTCTCTATCATACCACCTTAAACTATGTTTGCTTACTGTATCATAGGGCCAGCCGTCTTATTGCAAGGAATCGTTGCGAACCCCGCAGAATTACCCACAACATCTTTCTCCGGCCACGGGCCGTTCCGTAGTAGATCGATGCAGTGGATATTACCCACATGAGCTGACGAGGTCCGTGGGCTAGATACCCGCGGTGTAAGAACTTAATTTTGACTCCAAGTGATGCGGATTGTAGTCAAGTCTTCCCTTTTGGACATGTCATTGATACAACTAATACAGAATATGACAAGCAATCTCCCCACATCTTCAAGAAAACCACCGCCTACCAAGAAGTCAAACTGTGAAAGCTAACTCGCTGCTCCCGCCGCCTTCCTCGCCCCTCGGAAGCGTAATTGATGAAATTTTGCTGTGGGCTCATGTCCTTAACATCTATTTCTTCATCCTCCCCAATCTCTTCCCCATATTACGTCTCGCTTCTATCTTGAATTCCTTCTGCGGGAGGCTCAGACTGGTGGACCGGTGATACATGTCGATGGTTATTTCTATTTGGAGTGAATCCGATGGCGGGAGACTAGGCTGTAGAGTATTAATTGTCCTGGACACCAAACCCGGCCCCGCTAACCATATAATCGTCCATATCTCGACGCGGTCGAGGCGCGAGGGAAGAGCCTGGAGTCAACATGAAACCGTTAATAGTGTCGAAAGTGGCATTTTGGGTCGAGGATCTACACAGCCCATCTATAATGAATACACCAAGCTACGTTATCTGCAATCGCAACCATATGGTTCTCTGATGAAACTCCGTTGGCAGAGGGCCATCAGTTGTCCACTCTCATTCCTTAGGGTACGGCGATCTCGTCGCACTTCTCTTCAGCCTCCTTTCCAGTAAGAGAACCTGTTTGGCCGGGATGCATGCTTCTGATGCTGTAGTGATGATATAGTGGTTTGCTTCTCTGATGAATGAAGGGAAAAAATCGGAGGATAATACAATAGTAGCTAATAGTACGTAAGAGAACCGAGACAGAGTCTTCTAGGCCAACACACATATAAGCGTTATCGGGAGCGGGGGAGACATACAAGGTAATCGGACCTGAATCCTCTTGGAGGTCATATTAGCGGTCACTAATGCAACCATAACCATGCGAAGAACACGAGGGGGCGATACAGGGTGTCTCGTGTTGCATAATCTCGATTGCATCGTCTTCTTTAGTCATCTTAGCTAATGTCGTGCTATACGCTATCATATATGCCCGCATCGAAAGCGGAGTTGAAGAAGTCCGTGGGCGGGTCCATTTCCGCAAAACTCAGGTCTTCCTCGTCTTCGGCCATCTCTACTTCATTTTCGGTTGCTCCATCATCCTCTGTGTAATCTTCGTGATATTGGGATCTTTGCGTGTGAGACTCGGCCTCATTCGTTGGAAGTACTTGTCGAAAGCTATTTCTGCGGGTAGGATAACCGAAGGTTGGAGACTGCGGTCCGTAACTTTCACCATGCTGATCCTCGAAGTTGGTGTCTTCGCCACTATTGCTGATCATTGGATCGTTCATGAGCCTGCTAGGCTGAGGGGCAGGTGAAGAGCGCGGTACCAACATATGCCCCCTATGGCTGGTAGCAGCATTTTGCACTGGTGGCCACACAGGAAGTTTTGAAGCTTGAGAATCCAAAGATGGAAATGATTTTGGCTTGCCGCCATTGCTATGTTGCACGGTAATAGTACCATTTTCTTCATTCTGTGGTTTTAATTAGCAAGAGTGGAGGGTATAAACCACAGCGATATCTTACTTGTTTTTGCTGTCTTCCTGTGAATAGGTTCAGTGCCATTAAGGGTATGGCGTACTGCTTTCCGTCTAGGGAATCGAATATTAGAAAACGACCCTTAGGACCATTAAAGGGACCTCTAAACGCGCTTAGTGTCTCTAGCTATGTATTCCAGTTAGAGAAAAGAAGGTAAAGTTTAGGAGGACGACACATACTTCCTGTTTGGCCTGACGACCATATCGTTTCTCTGCTTCCAGTTGCTCGACTTCGTCATCCGTGTCGACTTCAGCCTCCTCGTCATCAGTAGCAACGATAGTATCTTCCGCTTCGGAAGCGGGCTCTAGTATGTTCGTGATGTCTGCTTTTTCCCGAATGGAACGGTTATGAACGAAAGATTTAGCATCGGGAAGGTTACAATCACGATCGAGCAAGGGCTCCTCCCACTTCACGATTCTGACCGTGGTGAAGTCACGATCCCGAGGATTTACATTCGCTCGGATTAGGCCCCTAAACTCTTCTCCATCCCCATCAAGCGGATGAGAGGGTTCGGGTGGCACGAGATGACCTTCCGCAATAAGCTCTTTGCGGACCCGGTCTAGCTTTTGACGTAAAGCATTTCCGGAGAACCCAGGGTGTAGCCGATGACCAATCTCATTCCATGGTATGGAACTGTCAAAACGGTTAAGCTCATACACAAAATGCAATATGAGCTTCCACACCATTGAAGGCTCTAGATAGGTAAGTAATAAATTAGTATGAGTGATGACAAGGAAGGGTTCCACGTTGCGGCTTATTACATACTATTCCAAGAGACCAGATCTCTCTCCTTCTTCCGGCCGTTCTTGCGACGCTCCTCATCTGTGAGAGGCTTGGCTGTGTAATTCCACCTCTCTTTTCTGATCACAGCAGATTCCCCTTTCTTCGGCTTAGACATGGGCGCCCCAGTGGTAGATCGTATATCATTCTTTTGATGAGATGCTGCAGATGAAGATGACACCTGTCGAGCCATGTTTCTGGTTCTTGTCATCACGAACTGTGTCGTAATGCTTGATTGCTACTAGTACTTAGTTAGTTCCAGTATTATCAAACTCGACGGTTACTGTAGGTGGATTTATGTTTAGAGACCGTCACCTGAACATCATTTCTAGCAGTTCATCAACAAGGCTCAGAGGACTTATTTTCCACCCTCAGAGAAGTAGCAGATCAGTTAGTAGGGCTGTTGAAAATGTAGTGGGATTGATGCGAGTTGGATAATGAAATAAGAGAATGAAAAATGGGCCAGGGGCAAATAGTTGACGTTAATTGGATGGAAGGCACAGGATAGTTGAAGTTGATTGGACTCAAGGCCTTGAAAAGTGGGACACAATGCAACAACTCCAAACAGCGAAATGTAGGCGGTTGACGAATAAATAGTAAACAATAAATCAAATGCAAATGTAGTAAATCTATCTTATGGTATTAACTGTAGACCTTTGACCAAAGCGTGTGTATAGCTATGGCTGTGGTGTGAACTCAGAGAAGGATGGAACTCTGGACTGTGGAGCTCGACGTTGACTACAGGATTATATCTCGTGTGATTCAATTAAAACCTTATTGCGTGTCCTAATTAAAGCGTGTTTTTACTTGGTGCTGGTGTAGGTTAACTAGTCACTTGTGGTTGTGATTTGACAAAGGATGGTGAGTTTCCGTGTCGAAAAGAAAGTATGCTGTTATCTGGTACTCAAGGAGAACCAAACACTGCCTTGTGGTAAACACAATATGGTATTTTCCAGCAATTGGTTCCAAAGACAAAAGTGAAGTAGAGTAGAGTAGATGGAAGAGGACAGTGCCTGGAGAGGGGGGAGAGAAGCGTAGAAGTGGGAATAAACTTACACGCAGGAGGGGTGTGTTGATTAGGTAGGTGTGCAAAGTTACATGTTCAGGTAGGAACCTTAGGGTGTAGTTAACCAGGCTGGCGTTGAGGAAATATTGAGTGAGTGAGAGTGTACTTGAGATAGAAAGCCGGAGGGCAGCGGATAGAAGATGGATTGGGGAAATGAAAGCTATCACTGTTTCAATGATTACTGGTGAAGAAGTGTTGAGCAGTTACTTATGAATGAGGGGGTAGGGAAACATGGTAGAAACTGGATGTAGAGAGAAGAGGATTATTGTTCTAAGGCAGAATAGGTTTTTGGGTAGTGATTTTATGACTAGATAGGTGGGCATAGCATAGGTACCATAAAGAGTCCGGAATAGAAATTTCCGGTTGCTTGTCAAAACGTCCACTACCTACTCCATGAACGTGAATATATAGATTACCAAAGGAAAAGTAAAAACATGTCAAATAATTGTTGGAGTGTCTTCTTCAAGGTGATTGTGTGTGTTGCTGTCACTATATGGAGGGAAACAAATACGGAGGAAACCCCCAGACGTATAAAGGTTGCTAGTACGGGCTAATCTCGTCAGAGTAGAATGAATGCATGGAATCACCGAAGATACCCCAAGCGATGTTTACGAAGAAGTATGATAGATCATCTAGGATATCTACCATGTTAGCCATTCCAAGGCATCAATCATAAATCAAATGCGACATCCATACTTTAACGGTTATCCACACAATGTTCGTAACCCTTATTTATAGGATGACACAGTTCTCTTTCTTCTTCGGCTTAAACATATCCTTCACTGTGTCCGCGACGTTCGTTATAGCATTCATTTGCCTCGCATTGCCCCCCGCACGGTTTTGGGATATGGTTGCTTTAGCACTTTGCGTAGACTCCACAAAGGCTATTGCATTCCCTGGTGATGCTTCTTTATCCGCTGTGTTCGAGTCTATAGTCGTTTGGTATGTTTTTAGTAGAATATCCATTTATTCAGATATGAAGTAGGAGCCAGAAGCCGGAAGCCGACGTTGATCCGTTTATTCACGAACGTAACAAGTTCGACTTGACAAGAGATGCTCTCGTAACTATCTTTCTTCATCACCTTGAGTACTCTAAAGGCATCCACTTTATAACTACCAACAACTGGTCTAAGTTTGATTTGGCCGTCAAGTCAAGGGCTCATTTGATGGTAGGGCTTCCCGACTTCTCCTTCGAAGCTCAGAAATGGATCTGGTGCAAATTCATTCAAGATATCGATGCTCAATTCAACGACAAAACTGAGATTAGGTCATTTGTCAATAGTGACCTAAAGTCTTTCAATGGTGGGTCACATATTAAAATGAACGGTCGACAGATCAGAAACTGTTTGGATGCTGCGTTGGCACTAGCTCATGCAGATTCATCAGCTCTGAAACTGGGTCACGTCAAAACAATACTCACAGCTGGAGAAGGATTTGATAAGTTTCTGCAGCAGAGTATCAGTGCAAAAACGACGGATAGGATGACTACTATCAACTTTCGAGGGTAATGGTAGATTGGGGTACGGTGGCGACCTTATGAATTCTCCTTTATCAGACTATTCATTTTGCTACTTACACAAGTTTACAATGGCATAGAAGAGGTGTGGGGAGGAGGTATAGACTAGAGTATCCAACTACTGATAGCTAGCAACCCAAAGTTTAAGGCAGGAATATTGATAAAGGATTGCACATACAGGGGGAAGGACGGTTATAATATTTTCGTGAATGAATCATAATAGTAGACTTTCACCCCGATGGAATAGCAAATATCGTCATATAAGTTAGCATAGGGTTGGCATCAATATGGTGGCTCACACCCAGTTGTAACATCTAGGCCCCTGAGTTCAGCAAAACCAACAACCACACTATTACACCAAATGACTTCCACTCGTCTACTATACGGAATGATGATAGAGTAATCGTCGAAGGATTCGAACCTCCTTCCTCAAGAGAGGACGGCCAGGCGCTTGGTTATCGCGCCAGACGACATTTCTGGAAAAAAACCCCGAAGGGAAAAAAAACCAGCTATATACAGAACTAGAATACATGCAAGGAAAGACAAGACGAGGTGATAATACAGGACAGAATGAAGCTAGACTAGAAAACAAAACAATAACACAACCGAGGGGAAAAAACATACCTAGACCGTAACCGTGACCGAACCGAAATGCCTAATGAAAGAGAAAAAGAAGATTAGAAATATGTCCAGAGCAAAGGGGGGACTCACCTGGGAAGTAGAGGCAGAATGCCATATCGAAATTCAACGCCAGGGTCCGATGACCGTGACGATGACCGTGACCGTGACCGATATAAAACCGGTAAACCGTTAACCATATAGCCGAGACCGAGAGAAAGACGTGACCAGACGATGTGCGCGTTGCCGAAAGACCGAATTTGAAAACCAGACCAGACCAGACCAGAGGGGGGGAGGGATTGCATTGACCGGAGCATGCTGCGGTGTTCTTGGACAGTTGAAAGGAAGGGGGAGACTCTTCGTTTGCTCACGAGGGAGACTAGGCGAGCTGGATGGCGAGAAGGAGGAAGAAGAAGATGATGAATCTCGACAGCTCAAGTCAGGTTGACGGATGAGCTGGAAGAAGGCGTTGACCGGGGCACGCTGCGGTGTTCTTGACTGAGCCTGTGTCGGAAGCAAGGCAACGAAGGGGGGAACCATTAACTACAAATCAGCAGAAGTTGTTAGTAAGTACACGCAAAAGGGGAATAAGGAAAGGGGAAGGGGTGACTTAGCGTTGGGTTCAGAGTCGCTGAACCAGCGACTCAAGAAAGCTCGTATCCTGGTATAGTTTGGTCTGGTCTGGTCTGGTCTGGTCCGGCGAATCTTTCCCGAGTTGTGCACCTGTTAGGCTTCAAGAATGAACAGTACAGTGACAGGCATCATGTACTCCGCTCACTCGTCCACGAAAACTCGTACCGCCGACGAGAGGGCTGAGCAGGAGCAGGAGCAGTGGGAACAGCAGGAGTGGCGGGCTCTTCAGCATGGCTTGTAGAAGAGCGGTCCGACCGGCGCTGATCACTGCTGTGTTGCAGGCTGCTGTGGGAGGCGGCGCTTGAGCGTTGTTGCCGACGACGGGTAGTAGACGCCTGTCCGTGGGTTGGAGAGGCGACCCTAAATCCATCATCGATGGCGACGTGGGTAAGCGGAGTCATAAGGAGCTGAGTCCTGTGCCTGACAACGAAGTCGGCGTAAGGAAGGTCCCTATCACCGTACTGTCCGTAACGAGACACCCGTTCGGGCTGCCACCAGAAGAGGAACCACTGCCAGAGTTGGCGTCCGAAGACCTGACGCAGGTTTTCCTCGATTCCGAGGTCCCAGGGGTTCTTGCCTTGAAAGCTCGCGAGGTGAAGTCGTGTATTGCCCCTAGAGTCTGCGTATTTGAACACAAGAGTCCATAGGCGAGGGACGGTACGACTGATCTAATTATATAATTAGCATGCGATCTTATTGGACAAGAGTGATAGTCAGGCTTCAAAGGCTTACGTCTTTCTCGGGAAAGGTACAGTTCTTGCAGGCCAAAAGCCAGAACTTGTCGTGAGTCCAGAATACTACCATCGGGACGATCATGAAACCGGACAGGATGACCGTGATGGTGAGATGGATGACAAGTGTCTGGTATCTGGCCAGGGCGACGGCAGAGACGACAAACGACAAAACGACATCGAGAGGGAGGAGGATCAGCAAGTACAAATAGGCCTTGATTGTCCGAAGGTAGACCGCTACTTTCAAGAACGGACAATAGTGATCATAGACGGGGAGACAGCGGCCCAGTCTCGTACAATGATACACTCTATCTGAAAGCCTATATTTGCAGGCATTCTGGCGGTTGCACTTGCGCGGACGTCGATCTATTGGGAGTCAGAATTTGAATAATCAGAATTATGGAGGGTAATTGAAACTATATAACGACTGAGAGTGATGGAGTAATCACGATTAATCAAACTTACCTTCCTCGTAGGGAATCCAGGAGCCCTTGAATGGCGACCATTCAGCGTCTTGCCAGGCCATGGAGTCGACTTGCATTATGTTCTTGCAGGTCCGAGAGGGTTTCCACTTGCGATCACAGACTGCATTGCGTATAGGGTTAATAATGAAGGTTAGATTGGACTCGGAGGTAGGTAGGCACTTACACCAGGTAATAACGAGGATCTGGACCCAAGCACCAACCCAGGTGATCCTGATGATTGCGAACATAACCAAGAGAGCGATTCCAATACCGCGATAGTCGGCCGTGTCGAAACCCATGCCGAGTAAATCGGCAGGGACGAGAAGTTGTAGCCAACAAAGCTTGTACAGGACGGCCCACGACGAGAAGACGAGGAAGGCGACCAAGAAGATTGGACTGAAGTCCAGAAGGTGCGTGAAGACACCCGCGAGGAAACGGAGCATGGTGACGGAGGGGAGGGGGGTGACGGTGAATAGGGGGAGGGGATGGCGAGGGAGGGGAAAGAAGAAAAAAGAAAAAAGAAAAAAGGGAAAAGAAAAAGGGAAGAAGGTATAATGGACGATATAAAATCGTCAAATGCAGGTGGGTAGGAGGTTGGGCAGGATCACTAAGATCGTGCGAAAATATCCGAGTTGTTGACTGGAAAGAAAGTAGGAACTGGATGATGGGGGGAACAAGAAGGAAGTAGGGTAGGTAAACAGAACATGAGAGTTTGGGTTGTGGGTCAGAAAGGGGGCAACAGAAATCGCCAGGTTGCTAGGTGATGAGATGGAGATAAACTTGGTTTCTGTCAGCAAAGAAAGCAAAATATGGTGACCTAATTGATGGTTGCTATGGGATATGGACAACTTAGGGATTTAGGGCTACTTGCAGCTTGGATTCCTAGATATCAGTAACATACAGACCGAAGATCACAGACAACATAGCAACACCCTGAGTATGGCACAGAGAAATCTGACAGTTTAAACATATATATATCTCATAATACGAATAACCATAGCGCTATATCATTTGATATGGACTAATCACAAATTCACCGTTAATTACTACGTATTATCCATATTTTCTCCTCTTTGGACATGTCATTGAATCGGGTATGACTTGGTACTTTATTGGCTCATATGATTTTGATCCCCTACGTTCTTCATAGAAGCAATTGCAGTCAAAGTTCAGAGGTACAATCACACCATGGAGGATATTAGAGATATTGCAGATGGCCAAGAAAATTATTTTCATTTAGACATGGGCAACTGTAAAGACATTTGAACTCGTTAGTTTGAGATTAGCTTATAGTCCACGTCAATGCTATCAAGATCCTCTGTGAGAACAAGATATGACTGTAGCTAATAGGAGAAATTTTGAAGAGCATCATAAATATAAAACACCATCATAGTTCTCCAAATACTAGACGCATTCAACTCTTACAAGCCGACTCCTTCAGTGAAGTGAACCCCTATTTGCACGGTATCATAAAAGGAGGCTTATGTAAGCACATAGAAGTCTTCACAACGACTGCGCCACAAGCTTCTGCAGCCACACATAACTACAGGGAAAGGAGTATTATCCCTTAAGTACTTAAGTCCAGAAAACATTGTAGAAACATCGTTCGAGCCGTAATAGTATATCAGTGATTATTACCCAAAAGAGGAGATGCGAAGAGAGAGAATAACATATAATGGGGGGAATGATTGGTTTGCCAGAATACACATTTTCTATCGAGGCCCCTCGTGAATATCGCAATATATTCCAGTGTTTAGCTCGTCGACAACCAACTTCTCTCACAAATAACCTGATCCCTTTCACACAAAATCCTAGCCGTCTCGCTAATGCCCAAAGTATCAAGCGCTGCCCAACTTAAAAATGACCATTCTCATCATATCGGTATGCTCTCATGAAATCGCGCCAACATCCTCTTCTTCTATCTCCCCGTATATGTGTATTCGCAAAACATGACACCGGTGGTTTCAACCTCAATCAAGCCTGGTGCCGGTTGACCAATTAACCCCTTCCGCAAACCCGTTTCATCCACTGGTTAGACTCCTCCCGGCACCCCGGTCGGCAGGATGTGCAGACGTCGGCGACGCAGAACGAGAGATGCTCGAGCATCCAGAGTCCAACGTAAAACCACTTAGTGTGACAGAATTCCTCCGCCGTCAGTTCACGAATGTCGCCGGGTCCTCCCACCATCGCGTTGCAGCAATTGTCTATCATGCATCGCTGGTAGCAGTGTGGTAGCTCGTGGAGAGGGACCTTGCCCGGGCGGCCCAGTGTGCTGTAGTCCCTCCCATCCCCAGAACCCCTAGTTCTCAACGTCGTGTTGGTGGGTACGTAGGAGGTGGTATTCGCACCAGCATCATCACCATCAATAGTATCGAGGACGCTTTTGTCAATGAAGTATGAGAAGAATAGATCATCTTTATCGAAGTGTGGTGTGTCTCTCTTGTCGCTTGGGACGATACTGGCGTCGCCTTGGTCGTTGTTGTATGGGCTGACCTCGATCTGAGGCTTAGTAGCGAAGTAACTCAATGGTCCGATGGCAAGTGCCGAGGTTTGATTGATGAGGACCAGTGCCCCGGTGAAAAGAAGAAAATACTTCATGATTGACGTCTTGGTTGCGATATGACTGCGCTTTAGTAAGCTAGGTGTAGTTTGGTGTTGTTTTGTAGAATTTGTTTATTAGTTGTTGTTTGGTGCCTCGGTAAGTAGTAGTTAAGGTTTGAGATGATGGGGGCCAATGCTTTGATAGAATATAGGAGTTGGAGAGAAAAAGTGTAGGTGTTTTTTTGAAGAACCAAGTCATGGGTTGGGACATGTCATCTCTATTTATATATCCAGGATGTATTATATTTCGTCTTCTATCTCCGATGGGACAGTCAAGCCCACGCTCCAGCTCAAGCTTTTTCTAGCGGATGAGAGAAATCCTCCAGCGGTTCGAGCTAGGAACATAGTTTATTCCTAATCTAAGAGCTTGTTTTGATAGTTACGACGATTCTAGAGGCTTAATTCTTCGTCCCAACTTTAATACAAATTGCCTCGATGATGTACTGACGATAGACGGCACAAAGGGCGACTACTGTGGATGAAGTTTAATGGTGAGCTTTTGATACCTAAGTCAAAACTTTCTAACTCAATCAAGGTTAATAGTTATAGCTTAGGTGTATAGATATTTTCAGTTATGTCGTCTAGGGCGGTGCAATTCAGCCTGAAACCCGCTTACCAGGAATTGTGACACTCAAGACTACCCCGAGATTATTGCCGTGTTCCAACCCTTCACTCTTTATATCCATCGCCAGATGACATTTCATCTCCGACCTTGCCTTGTGAAACTGCAATGAGATGCATTCTTAATTCTGCTAGTTCGTTAGAGATCAGATAAGGGGTACTTTCTGCATCATTATAGCACCATATCTTTGTTTGTGATGGTGGTGTTGTAAATCATGCGACAGACCACCGAGACTGGGGGATATAGCTGTATAGGTAACCTCCCAACAATTCACGCAGGTGGAAATGCATTGATGTATTAGAATCACCCTTAATAACGGTAGAGTGATAGTACAGTAAATGTTTACAGACGTCAATTTTAGTCATGCTACCTAAATATATGCAACCAACCCGGAGGAGAACCATGGTGAACAACAAACAAGTCAGCAAGCGTATCTTACTCCTGAGCCACCGCTTTCGCCGCCTCAGCGCCCGCGATCCTCCCAAATACCACACATTCCAGCAAAGACGAACCGCCTAGCCGGTTATCGCCGTGAATCCCTCCAGTTATCTCGCCAGCTGCCCACAGCCCCTTGACGGGAACCAGACCCCGACCAAGCACCTGTGCCTTCTCGTTGAACGCCGCACCACCCATCGTGAAATGCGTTATCGGCGTGACCTTGCCGACACAGACTTCCTCCTCGCGGTTCGCCTCTCCAGGCACCAGCCGCCAATGACCGAAATTCCGCCGTCCGAAGTCCCCGTCCGTCCCCGCCGCGACTGTCGCTGCGTATCGGTCTACTGCCTCGATCACCTGTGGACTGAGATCCTTCACCTTTTTCTTCTCCATGAAGCCCTTGAACAGGTAGAAACCCAGGTGTCCAGCCGTGGCCTCGCACGCCCCGGGATCCAAGAGCAGCGTCACGTCCCATTGCCGAGTAGACCCGCTATCTTGCGACGGCAGCTTCATGATCGCCTTGCTAACTACTTCTCTAGTCTCCATCTCGTTAACGAACCTCTTTCCCTCGCCCGATAGAAGAATTCCCCCCTCGCCGCGTAGCACCTCCGCCGCAAGGAACTTATACGTAGCGCCTGGGTCTTTCGGGTCGACGAAACCCGTGGGATGCACCTGCACACTATCCATATCGACGAACTCGGCACCCACAGCGTCCAGCAAGCCATGCGATGCGGGCTTCGCCTCATTTGTGGACGGGATACCCGCTAGATCCGGTCGATGTTTCGCCAACAACCCATTCGCATCGCCCGCGAACCCTCCAGGCGCAAAGACCACATGACCCTCGAGATCGTATTTCGCGCCATCGCTGACGCTGACGTAGCGCACACCCTTCACCGCACCATCCGCTGCCACATCGAGCGAGACAACCTCCGCCGAGGTGCTGAGCTGGAAGTTCTGGTCCTCGCCTAGCTTCTTCAGAAGCGTCGTGATGATCGCGGCACCCGGCGGCGTCTGCCCCGCCCCGCGATGGGTCCGCGGGATAGAGTGGCCCCCCAGAGGAGCCACAACGCTTAGATCGACGCCGATCTCGTCCGCGAGCCAGTGCACGGCGCTTTCGGAGCGGCGGGTGAGCGCCTCGATGAGCTGCGAGCGGTTTACGTTCAGGGATTTCCCCTCGGCCGCCTCGCGGAACCTCTGGCCCGCCGACCGTACTGTGTCGTCGTAGAATTTGTCGTCGAGCTCCACGCCCGAGACTTTCTGGAACCGTGTCCCGGCTCCGTTGATACCCGATGATGCTTTGACGCTGTTCCCGCCCGGTTTGAGGGCGCGCTCTAAAAGGTGGACTTTTGCGCCCGCGCGGAGGGCTTCGTGCGCGGCGGATAGGCCGGCTAGGCCGCTGCCTACTACTATTACGGGCTTGGAGGCCATCTGGGGTGATGTGATTATGTTGTTTGATTGGGAGAATATGTTTGGGAAGTCGAATGATATGCCTATGGTTCGTTGATATACTATGCCGAGGATGGCTGCTGCGATGCCAACGAAAAGCGTGAGGATGCAGCGTCGTAGTGAAATCATGAGCATGGCGGTTCTAGTCCGCAGATAAGACAGGTAGGATCATTCTTACTTAAAGACACATTATGTATTCAATTCAGGGTGCTAACTAACTGCTTAGCTACGTACTAGATGCAGTTATTACGAAGAGGTGAGGTGTAGTCGATTGAGGGTCAGACCATTCTGGGTGGTAGGTGGTACGATTCTGTCAGCCTCTCGAAGTGGGCAGATTCTTAGATGGCGTAGGGCGCCGCCAACTAGGTTCCCAAGCTGCTGAATTGATTGAAGGCCAGCATTCTAGATAGAACCGAGACTGCCGAGACAAACAAAATGCCCCGCGCTCACCGTACCCTCCAGTATTAGGTAATTCTGATGAAACCTTCAGTTGAATGAATCGGAGTCAATGGACTTCTTCAAAACACCGCAACGCGAACAATACGGGATAGGCGGGTTATCTTGATAAAACGATAAACCGAGGCAACACACATGCAGTTAGAGAGTTTTCATACCCCATTTTTATTCAGCTCAAATTTCAAATTTCAGTGGATTAGCGAAAACTTTCTTCTATCCCCTCTTCATTGTTCTATTCTCGTGAGAACCGCGTCAAAAGCTGTCAATCAGCCAAGATCGTGTGGTCTTTGATAGAAAGATGAAGCTTCGTAATGTACCTTCTGCTCATTCGCCACGGTGAGTCGGTTGACAATGTCGCTGGTCTCTTGTAAGCAACTTCAATCCCAAGTTCCGCGCTCCCAAGTTCCCTCCTAACCATCTGGATAGTGCAGGTTCTCGCGACGCCCCTTTGACAAACCATGGAGTCCTCCAAGCAAAGCGATTAGGTTCTCATCTTGCGAGACGGAGGGATGCTATTGGTCCTATCAAGAAGCTGTTCACATCCAACCTCCAGAGAGCATACCGTACGGCAGAAGCCATCGCTGAAGCCCAGTCATCTCTAGACAATAGCAGCTCGACATCCGAAGTCTCAGAAGTGGTTCAGCTCCCAGAGCTTCGAGAGAAAGACTTCGGCTCATCTGAAGGCAAGAAGTTCGGAGCCAGACAACGCGGTCCAGATGGTGATACCCAGTCTGATGCTGAAACTCGTGATTCAATGAAGAATCGTATTGATCGGTTCCTTGACGTCCACTTGGCTCCGGTAGTCGATGAACATGCCTCCATGGACGCTTGCGTCGTGATAACCGCCCACGGAATCATCCTTGGTGTGCTTTTGAAAGCTCTGCTGTCGCGGTATCCAACGAAACAAATGGATTCACTCTATCAACATGGGGAGATTTTAGCTGCATGGAGCAATACTGGTGTCCTCCAGGCCAAGATAGAAATATCAGGCGTGGCCTCCGAAAGTTCAGTGACGGAGGAAACAGAAGTCTCAAGCGCCCCCAGTGCTCCGAAGCTAGCTGGAGATCGAGTTGATTTGAGTATGACTGTACAGTTCACTAACAATGTCGATCATCTACAAGGTTTGAAGAAGACCAAGGGAGGTATCGGTAGCGCGAAGTTCGATGCTAAGCAAAGAACCATGGATTCATTCTTCGGCCCCAAGTCCAAGAAGCGGAAGCTAGATGAGGACTAGGATTGATTGAATATGTCGTTAACCAAGATCTATCATGGAGACTCGTTGCCACAGACGTATAGGACAGCTGGCCATGTGTTCTTAACATCGCCCCCACTTTGTCCACAGCATAAACGCTACTCTGCATTGTTCAGGTACAGGTAAGCAACTTCTACATTATCAATCTCTTCACCCTTTATATGATGAAAAAGCATATTCACAGACCTGTTCTGAATTCAATGTGGAATCGCTTATGTCCAACCGCTATCTGAAACTTCTCATCCATTCTCATTTCTCAGGATTACTTTTCAAGTACATCTGCTAATGGATGTCTACCTAGGTTCTATCCAACCGTTTTGCGGTGCTTGGCAAATCTAGGCCAGTATTCTTGCCAGTTTTCCGACCTAGAAATCACCCGTAGGCTCTAACTCCCATGTCGGCATAACAATAATTGACCAGTAGAGTATGCCAAACGTGATGCCCACTGCTGTTATACTGATTGGTAACAAAACCGATGATGAGTAAGAATATCATTAGTCCTAGATACTGTAATGCTCGAAGGATTGTTGTCTGAGGCGAAGTTCTCCGAGCGACTGGTTACGAATTGCCTCGATGACGGGATATTCTAGGGTGGGGTCGCTGGTCATGTACTCTTTCTAGTTTGATAGAAACAACTTGCACTTGAGTCACCTTGATGTTCTACCCCTCAATCTGAATCTTCTTCGGAAATTTCTTCACCTTCCTCCGATGGTAATATCCTAGGAAACCAACCAAACTCTTCCAAATCAATGGATAATTCCCCAAGAGATTCCGTAATGACCGTGACCCCCTCCGCTTGAAGAGCAGCTGCTTGGTTCTGTGTACCTGAAGGTTGTGATCTAGTAGATACGTAGTATGTCAGTAATCCTTCCTGCATGTCTACGTAGGTAGTCTAGTTAGGATGCTATACCGAGGGGAGATGATGCCCTTGGAGTTGATTACCCTCTGCCAAGGGACGTTTGAGTGGTTGTACCGAGCACCCGGGTCCTGCGGTAAATGTTTGAGGCAGATACCCACTTGGCGCGGTCGCTGAGCTACTCGAGGTGGTATTGGTTAGCTAATTGGTAATTGGGTTTGGGTCAATGGCGACTCGCAGACAGGAAGACAGTGTCGTATGAGACAGGGCACTCCTTACGGGTTCCTACGAGCTTCGCGATATGTCCGTAGCTGGTCACCTTCCCATGCGGGATCTCTCGCACGGCGCTGTAGACCGCGTAGGTGAACGCTGCTGCTTCATCTGATCTCGCCATTATTACGCGTTTGGGGAGCCGGTGAACAATGAATTAAAAAAAATTGATTTTACTTTCGACATGCATTCGCTTTGCACAAATGAGCTGCAAGATATCGGTTTGTGACCTCGTGATTGGTTGATAGCTGCGTAGCATAATTACCGGTTTATGTTTAAGAATACCGCTTCGGGTATAGCTCCTGGTCACTTGCATAAGGCGCGTATTAAATAACACTTTATTTATAAATAAACATTATATATATTAAAATATCTTATAATATAATAAAGCATAAATATATTTAAAAATTAATACTTATAATTATAATATATTAATAAATTTTTATTTTATAATATTTTAATAATATTTATTAATAATTAATATAATAAAAAATAATAATAAAAATAAATGCATTATTCGTTAAAAGATAATAAGCTTTTAAAGCTTTTATTATATATAAATAAAATTATAAAGTTATAACTTAATTTATTTTAATTATTTAAATAAAAATTTTTATATTTAAAAAATTAATATAAATTAAACTTTTTATAAATATTTAATTATACTTTATATATTAATATAATAATAATCTTTTTTAATAATATATTTAAAACGATAATTATAAAAAGTTTTCGAAACTTATTAATTTAATTTAATTAAAATAAATTTAATTTAAGTTTTAAATTAAAGTATTAATAATACGAATTATATATTAAAAAATTAATTAATAATATAAGTTAATATTAAAATAATAATAAAATTAACTCGAGAAAAAATTAAAATAAAATTAACTTAAATTATAATCGAAAATAATATTAAAATTAATTAATAATAAAAGTTATTATTATAATATTAAAAAAAAAACTTAAATAATAAATTAAAAAATTATAAAATTAAATTAAATAATTATTAATTAACGAAAATAAAATTAACGATAATAAAAAAAACGAAAACGAAATTAAAAAATCGATAAAGTTAATTATATATTTAAATTAAATTAATTTTACTTTTAAAATAATTAATAAAAATTAATTATAAAATAATAATAATTAAAAAATATAAAAAACCTTTTTTTAAATAACTTTAAAAAATATTAAATTTCGAAACGACGATAATAATAAGTTTATTAAAATTAATAAAGTTAAAATTATAAATATTATTATTAATAATATTAAAAGTAATTCTTTAATTATTATCGTAAATATTAAAAAAAAAACGAAAATATACGTAATTTTAAAAAAATTATACGAAAGTTACGATATTAAATAAAAGTTAAAATTATAAATGTAATTATAATACGTAAAATAAAATATAAAAAAATAATTAATTTTAAATTACGTCGTTAAATTTAAACGATTAATTTAACGTATTATTAAAATTAAAATATTAATTAATTTAAAATAATAATTTATAATATTTATTAATTTAATAAAAAGTATTAACGTTACGGCTTAAAAGTTACGTATTAAAAAAATACTTCGATAAATATTAAATATAACGATTAATTAAATATATAACGATTTCGTTATAAAGTTTCGAAATAAAAAACGAAAGAAAAACGATAATAATTATAAAGCTTAAAAGAATAATAAACTTAATTAAAACGATTAAAATAAATCGCGTTATTATAATTATAACGAATATAATTATTTACGAAAAAATTATTCGAAAAAAAAAAATAAAAGCGATATATTTAACTTCGAAAACGATAATATCGTTTCGATTAAATTATTAAACTTATATAAAAAGTTAATTTATAATATATAAAAAAATATTCGAAAAAAAAAAATATTAATAAAAGTAATAATAATTTTAAAATAATAATTATTTTATTATAAAAAAATATTAATAATTAATATAATAAAAAATAATAATAAAAATAAATACATTATTTATTAAAAAATAATAAGCTTTTAAGATTTTTATTATATATAAATAAAGTTATAAAGTTATAACTTAATTTATTTTAATTATTTAAATGAAAATCTTTACATTTAAAAAATTAATATAAATTAAGCTTTTTGTAAATATTTAATCGTATTTTATATATTAATAATATTTTTTTAATTAATTTAAAAATAATTATTTTTTTTTATTAATTATATTTTTTTTTTTATTAAATTAAAGATTTTTTTTTTTTAATTATTAAAAATATAAAGTTTATAATTAATTAACATTATATTAATTTTATTTTTTACTTTTTATAATAAATAAACGTTAATAATTTTAATATTAATATTAATAAATTTAATAATTAAATTTTCGTTTTTATTTTTATTTTTAAACGTTAATTTTTTTTTAAATAAAACTTTATTTTTAAATAAATATAAAGTTTTTATATAAATATTATAATATTATTAAAAATTTTTAATTTTAAATTATTTTATTTTTTTATTTAAAAAGCTTTTATTTTTTAAATATTAAACGATATTAAACTTTTATTATATTAATTTTAATAATTCGTTATTAAAAAATATTTTTATTATTTTTTACTTTTAAAAGAAAACTTTTACTTTATAAAATTTATTTTTTAATTTTTTAATTTTTTTAATTTTAAAAATTTAATTTTTTATTTTATTAAATAAATAAAATTTAAACGTAATTTTTATAATTTTTTAAAAACTTAAAAAAAAAATACGTATTATATATTATTTATACTTAAAACGATATTAAACGCGCGTTTTTTTTATTTTTTTTAAACGTTTTTTTATAATTTTAAAAAACTTTTTATTTATTTTTAATATTTTTTCGATTTTTAAATTATTTTTTAACGTATTTTTTTATTTTTAAATTATTAATTTAAAAGCATTATTACTTTTATTTTTAATCGTTTTAAAAAAATTTTAATTTTTATATTTTTTACTTTTAAAATTCGATAATTAACTTATTAAAAACGATTTATTAATAAACGTTTTTTTTATTTTTTTTAATAAATTTTAAAATTTTTTTTAAATTTTATATTTTTATAAATAAAATCTTTTTAATTTTAATTTTAAAATTACATTTTTAATATATCGTTTAATAAATTTATTTAAAAATTCGTTTTTATTTTATTAACGTTATTTATTTATATTTAAATTATTTAATAATCTTTTTTTTTAAAAGTTTTTTTCGTTAATAATTTTTAATTTTTAATTAAAAAATATTTCGTTATTATTTTAAAATTTTTATCGTTTTTTAATAAAATTATTAAAATACGCGAATAAATATTAATTTCGAATAACTTTCGAAAAGTAAAGTATATATTATTATTTAAAAAAGTTTATATTAATTTAATTATAAACTTAAATTATATATTAATTTTTATATTTTAAATATTATACGTAATATTTTAAAATACTTTTAATATTTAACTTTTTATTATTATTATAAATTATTATTAAAGCATTTTATTTATTAATATGCTTTTTTATATTAATAAATAATTAATTTTTTTAAAACTTTAAAAAACTTAAAAAATTAAATTATAAATTTATTAAAATTAAACTTTTAACTTTTATATTTATTTTCGTAATTTAATTATTTAATTATCGGCTTTATTTATATTATAATGTCGATAACTTCGCTCGTATATATACGTTTAAAATTTAATTAAGTTATTATTTATTAATAAATTTTTTAATTTTATATATAAAACTTACGATATTATTAATTAATACGTTATCGATTATATAAAGTTAAATAAAATTCGAAATTCTTAACTTTAAAAATAACGAAAAACTTTAATTAAAAGTTATTAATTATTAATTTTTTCTTTTATATTATATATTATAAATATTAAAAAAAATAATCGATAAAAACGAATTTATTTAATAAAAACTAAATTAATTTAAAAGTCGTTTTAAATCTTTTAAATTAAATGTTAAAAAAAAAAACTTTCGAGTTAAATAAATATAATAATTATAAAAAAAATGCCGTAATAATATAAAGTTTTAAAAAATAACGATTTTTTTTTTATAACGAAAATTTAATAAATATTATTTTTTTATTATTTTAATTAACTTAATTTATTTATTAATTAATATATTTTTTAATTTTTTAAACGGCTTTTAAATTAATTTTAAATTTAATTTCGTTATAAATTCGTTAAAAGTTTTTTAATTAAAGGATTTAATAAAATTATTTATTAAATTTTTATTCGTTTTAATATATTAAATTTTAATATAATTATTATTAATCTTTTAACGTATATAATAATAATCGATTTAAATATAACGTTTTTTTTTTAAATATTATAATTTTTTTTATTTACTTTAATACATTTATATTATTTTTTAATAAAATAATAAATTCTTTAAATATTAAATTAAATTTTTATAAAAAGTTTTTAATATTAATTGTTTTTGTTATTATTACACTTAAAGTTACGTATTTAACTTTCGTTATATAATAAATAATAATCGTTTAAAGCTTTAAGATTTATATAATAAAAGCTTTTATTATATAAAATATATAACTCGTAATTAATTTATTTAAATTAAAGTTATTATTATAATTAAAATTTATTACTTTAAATAATTTAAAGTTATTATATTTATAATATAAATGTTTTTTATTTAAAATTTAATATTAAATCGATAAATTTATAATATTACTTATATATTTCGATAAACGCTTAATATAATTTATATATTTTAATAATAAATTACTTATAAATTAAACTTAAATAAACGTTATATAAATCGTATTAAATTTAATTACGTAACTTAAAAAGTTAAATCTTTTAATTAAACTTATATATTTAAACGTTTCGTTTTTAATAATAATTTTTTAATTTTAAATTATATATTATTTATAATTTAAAATAAACGAAATAAATAATAATTTTATATTATTTATATTTATTATTTAAAGTAACCTTTTAATATATTATTATTAATTTAAACGAATATCGTTAATAAAACTTAATTTAATAATACGAATATTTAAAAATTAATTAACTTTGCTTAAATTTTTAATAATAATTATTTCGATAATAACTTTTATAAGTTTTATAAAACGTTTTTTATTTACGTTAAATAATAAAAAATCATTAATATATAAAGTTATAATATTATTTATTTTAAAATTTAAATAAATAACATCGTTTAATATTAAAGTTATAAAGCTTAATTATTTTAAAATAACTTTAATTTTTACTTATTAAGTTATATTAATTTATTTAAATTTATATAAAAAGTTTATTAATTAAATAATATAACTTAAATTATATTTATATTTTTTTTTTTTTAAAATATACGTTAAAATATTTCTTTAATAACGAAAACATTTTTATAAATAATTTCTTTTTTAATTTATTATTAAAATACATTATAATAAAGTTTATTTATATAATATATTAATTGTATAAAGTTATAAAAACTATAAAAATTCGTTAATATATAACTTAAGTTATAATTATAATAATTTCGTTATAATTAATACTTTTTCGTTATATAAATTTTTTTATATATATATAAGCTTTTAACTTTTTAAAATTACTTATTAATATAAATTTTTTTCGTAATATTTATATAACATTTATTAAATATTTATATATTAATTCGATTAATAAAATAAATTTAAATAATTTTTAATTAATGTTTTTTTATATTTTTATAAACATTATCTTTATTTATAAATTTCTTTTAAAGTTTATTAAAGCTTTTTTTAATAATAAATTATCTTTAAATATTATTATTATTAATTTATATATTTTTAAATATTTAAAAAAGTTCGATATTTCGTAAAAGTTTTTAAAGATATTATATCGTTTTTTTTTAAATAAAAACATTATTTATATATAAAAATAAATTTATATTATTATTTTAAAAACGTTATTAAAACTTATAAATTTACGTTTTTAATTATTTATAATATTATCGTTAATAAAATTAAATTTAAAATTATATTTATTAATATTTTCGCTTTTTTAAATAAATCGTATTTAATATAATTTAATTATAATTTTAAAGTATTTTTTAAAAACATTATATATATAAAGTTTAAAAATTATTTTTCTTAAACGATTACGTTTACGTTTAATAAGTTATTTTTTATTTTTTTTATTCGTTTTATTATCGAATATAACGTTATTATTATCGTTTTAAATATTAACTTTTTATTTATTTCTTTTGTTAATTTAATAACGAAATTACTTTTAAATTTATTTTAAAAATAATTAAATAATATTTTTTAAATTAAAAGAAATATTTAATTTCGTAAAATCTTTATATATTATAATATAAAAAGTTATAAAAAAACGTTTTTTTTTATTAATTATATAATATAATTACTTTTTTCTTTATATTTTAAAAAAATACTTTTTATACTTTAATTAATTAATTTTTAAAATAAATTCTTTTTTTTTAATCGATAAATATAACGTAACGTAATTTTAAAATATATAAATATTTATAATGAAATAAATAATTATCGTTAAAATTTAAACCTTTTTAATAAATCTTTATAAAAGTTATGCTTTTAATTGATAATTAATTTATTTTATTAATTATTTTAATAATTACTTTTATAACGTAATTTTAAAAATATATAAAAATTTTTATTTAAATTACGTAAACTTTAACTTCGTTTTATATAAATTCGATAATGTATTTTATAACTTTATTTTAATATTAATTATAAAGTAATAATAATTAAAGTTTAATATTACGTTTTTTATAAAATTCGTTTATTTTAAATATATTGAATTCTCGTTTATTATTTAATTTTAAAATTCGAATTACTTTTTTTTTATTATTTTTATTAAAAGGTTAATTAATAAAATATTAAATTATTTTTTTAATATAATTTCGTAAATATTATTAAATATTATTTTTAATTTTTATTAACTTTATATTACGATATTAATTATAATTCTTAATTATTAAATCGTAATATAAATTATTACGTAATAATACGAATTATATTATACTTATATCGTATTATATAATTTCGCTTATATAAGTTAATTTTTTTTAAGCGTTTTTTAACGAAAACTTTTTTATTTTTATTATATTATAAATCGTATAAAATAAGGTTTTAATATTTTTAAATTTAAAATTTATATTATAAAATCGTTTAATAATTTAAATTAAACGTTTAATATTAAAGTAATAAAGTTAACGATATTATAAAATAATTTTTTTTATAATGTTTTTATTTATTATAATTTTTTTATTATTATTAAGTTTAAATATTATATATTAAAAAATAATCGATTTATCGTTATTATTTTTTAATACGTATTTTTATTTATTATTAATGATTTCGAGTTTAAATATATCGAAAATTTATAATAAAAATCTTTATTTTTTTATATTAATTATTATAAAAGCTTTTTTATTTAATAACTTTAAAATATTATAATTTAAATAATCGCTTTTTTTATATTATATTTTATTAAAAAGTATTTTAAGCGAAAACTTTTTAATAATTAAAGTATATAACATTATTAAATTTAAATAAAATTTATTAAACTTAATTAATTATTATATAACGATATTAATAATTAAAGCGTAAATAAAACTTATTTTAATATTAATAATAAAGCGATTTTATTTAATATTTTTAATCGTTTTTTTAATTAAATCGTTAAAATTATTAATAATATTAACATTTAAATCGTTATTTTATAATAATTAATTTTTCGTATTATTTATAAAGTATATTTAAAGAATTATTATTTAATAAATAATAATCGTAACGTTTAAAACGCTTTTTTATACAACTTTTTTGATATTTTTTTCGTTTTTAACGTTTTTTTACTTAATAAAAATTAAAGTTATAATGTCTTTTAACTTAACTTATCGATATATAACGTTAAAAGCAAATTTATTATATTATTTAAATAATTTTTTTAATACGTTTTGTTTTATAAAAACGATAATTAAAAAAGTAAAATCTTTATATATATTTTTAAATTCGGCCGAAATTATTAAATCGTTAAGTTTAATTAAATAATTATAATTATTATAATTATTATTATTATTAATAACTTTACTTTTATTTTTATTTTTATTTTTATTATTATTACTTTTTCGTTTTTCGTTTTTATAATATCGAAATATATATTTATATTTATTATAATTAAAATAAAAAGGTTTTTTTTTATCGTTTACGAAAAGCTTATTAAACCGGTTTTTTTTTTATAAATTTAATCTTTTTATTTTTTTATTATTATTATCTTTTTAAATATATAATTTCGTATTTTTATACGATTTATTAATGCTTTTTATTTAATTTTAAAATTTAATATTAAAGTTTTCGATAAGTTTATAAATAAAATAATCGATTATTTATAATATAAAGCTTATAATTTTATATTAATAAATAACTTTATCTTTTATAACGCTTATAAATATCGTAATATAAACGGCTTTATTTAATTTTATATTAATTAACTTTATTTCTTTTATATATTTTTAAAATTATATAATAAAAATAAAAGAATTTTTTTCGTTATATTTAAAATTATAAAAGTTATTTTAAATATTTCGTTAATGTATTATATTAATTATTAAAAAGATAAATTACAAGGTTTTTAATATTTCGATTTTCGAAGTTATATTTATAATTAATTATTAAAAGTATTATTTATAAGTTTTTATAATAACTTTTATAAACTTAATTTTAATAAATTTAAATAACTTTATATTTTTCTTATAATTAACTTTTTTTAAAGTAAAATTTAAAGTATTACGTTAAAGTTTTTAATTATTAAAACCTTTAAAGTAATTCTTTTTTTACTTTTTTTTAAAATTTTTTTCGACGAATTTATATAAGCTTTTATTCGTTTTTAAAGATTTAAAAAAAATAAGCTTTTTAAATATTATAATCGAAATTATTTAAGTTTAAATTATTTAAATTTAAGTTATTAAAATTTATACTTTATATACTTTTATATTATTTATTAAATTTATTTATTTATTAATTTTTTTTATAATAATATAAAGAAAAAAAAATACGATTTTTTTATTTATTTAATTTCGTTATTTTAATATTAATTAAATTACGATAATTTTTTAATAAAGTAATTATCGATAAAGTTTTAATTTATTATTTATAAATGTTATAATAAAAATTTATAAAGTATAATTATTTAAGTTATAAAAAGTACGAAAATTTAAAAAAAGCTTAATGTATAATTTAATTTATTATAAAATTAACATTATAAAAAAAAAAAAAATAAATGTTTATATATTTAAACGAAGAAAAAAATAAATAACTTATTTATTTATTTTATATTAAATATTCGAATAAACTTTACGATTAAAATTTCGATAAAATAAACATTAAGTTTAATTTTACTTTAAATAATACGTTTTTTATATTTAATATTATAACGTTAAAATGTTACGAAATAAATGAATTTGTATTTATTAATAATTACGCATTTATTAATGTTTACGTTTACTTTATATAAGTTTTATTAAATATTAATTATATATTTATTTATTATTAAAATATAACGTTTATACGTTTATTTTATATTAATTTATTAATTATATATTTAAAATTAATTTTAACGTTACGATTGTTTATATATAAGTTTAAATTTTATATTTATATATTTTTAAATTATTTTATAATAACGTTTATATTATTTTAATATTAATTTATTATTTTTTATTATTAAATTTTTATTATTAATATAACTTATTTTTCGATTTAAGCTTTTTTTATAAAGTTATATATAATGCGATTTATATTATTTATTATTATAAAAAGTTTATTAAATTTATAATAATTTATAAATATTAATAAAAAAAAAGAAAAAAGTTATATATTTAATTTTAATAAAAAGAAAAGATTTAATATAATAACGTTAAAAAATTAACTTAAATAATCGATTTGTTTATAAGATTTTACGGCTTTTTTATTATTAAAATAAAGTTATTTAAATAAGTAAAAAAATCGTTTAATTATTAAAGTTTCGATTAAATTAAAAAAATAAAATATTAAGTTATAACTTAACTTAATAAAAAAAAATAAATGTTATTAATAACGTAATTATTATAATTTTCGATAATATTAAAGATTCGTTTATTTTTCGTTATTATTAATATCGATTTTTTTCGCGAATTTTTCGAATTAAAATTAATAAAGCGTCGTTATAAATAATATATTTATTTTCGTATAAATTTTTTAATTATTAATTTATAAAACCGAAATTATTATTATATTAAAATACGCGAATAAATATTAATTTCGAATAATTTTCGAAAAGTAAAATATATATTATTATTTAAAAAGGTTTATATTAACTTAATTATAAACTTAAATTATATATTAATTTTTATGCTTTAAATGTTATACGTAATACTTTAAAACACTTTCGATATTTAACCTTTTATTATTATTATAAACCGTTATTAAAGCACTTTATTTATTAATAAAAATTTAATAAAGTTATATTTTTAATTTTATAATTTAATATTTTATTTTTATTATATAAAATATATAACGAAACTTAAAAAATAATTTTATTATTATTATTTAATTAATAACTTATATTTTTTAAAAAAATAAATAATAACGTTAAAAACGTTAATAATTTATTAATAAATATTTTAATTTAAATTATTAATTAAATCGTAATAATTATAATAATCGTAATTCGTTAATAATTATAAAAAAACAATAATAATAATAATAATAATATTAATAATAATATTTCGTTTTTTCGTTTATTATTAAAATTAAATAATATTAATTATTTTAATTTTAAATAAAAAAATTTAAAAAAATATAATATTATAATAATTAAAAAGTATATTATATATATTAATATTTTTATTTTTATTTATCGTTTTAAATATTTCGAAATTATTTAAAATATTTAAATTATTTATAAAGTTTAAAGTTTTTATTTTTAAAATATAACTTTTTATTAATATATAATTAAATTAACTTTTTTAAAACAAATAATTTTATTAAAAAAAACGTAAATAAAATTAATTTAACGTTAAAATATAAATTTTAAAAAAAAAATGTAAAGTTATAAAAAGTTTAAATTTTTTACGTTTTATTTTTTAAAATCTTTATTATAATAAAAAAATAAAAACCTTTATTTAATAAGTTTTTTTAAACGTTTAATTTTATAATCTTTTTATTTTTAATTAATTTTTTTAACCTTTTAAAACTTTTAATAATAAAATTTAAAATTAACTTATTAAATTAAATTAAAAAATTATTATAATATTTTTTTTTAATAAAATAAATAATTAAAAATTTATTTTTATTAATTAAATTAAAAAAAAATTTAATTTTTCGTTTAATTAATTAATAATTTAATCGGTTTTTATATATTATAATAATTAATAAAATCTTTATTTATATTAAAATTATATTTAATATTAACGTAATACTTTTAATTATTAATATTATAATTTATAATATTAAAATTTACGTTAACGTTTTTAATTTATTAATTGTTTTTTTTTATAATATTATATTTTAAATCGATATTTTTTATTTAATTAAATTTTTTAATATAATATTTAAATATTTTAAAAAAACGTTTAAATTTAATTATAAAATCGTTTTTAATATAATTATTTATAAAACGATCGTTAATAAAATAATCGTTTTTTTTTTAAATAATAATAATTTAAACTTTATTAATAAATATTATAAAAACCTTAATAATAAAATTAATACGTTTATTTTAATAATTAAAAAAAGTTATTTCGTAAAGCGTTAATAATAACGATTTTTAATTAAAAGATTTTATTAATTTAAACGAAAATAATTAAATAAATTTATAAAAAAAACGAAAAATTAATTTTAATTTAAAACTTTATATAAAAAAATAAACGATTTATTTACGATTATTAATATTATTTATTTTAAAAGCATTTAATAAATTAAAATAAAAATCGTTTATTATAATTATAATTTATTTTTTTTAATAATAATAAACTTTATTTTTATTTTTAAATTAATTATAAAATTCGACTTTTTTTATCGTTTATTTTTTTAACGATTATATAAAAATTATCGTTAATAAAATCTTTAATTTTCGAATTTATAATTTTAAAAAAAAAACGTAAATTAATTAAAAAAACATTTATTTTTTCGTTTAATAATTTTTTTAAAAATTTAATTTATTATTTTAAAATCTTTTTAATTAAATTAACGTTATTTTAATATATTAATTATTATATATTTATAAATATAATTTTAAACTTTATTTAATTTTAATTAAAAAATTATCGTTTAATAAAATTAAAACCAAAAATTTTATTTATTCGAAAATCGTAAAATCTTTTATTAATAATTACTTAAATATAAATATAAAATTTAATTTTAAAATATAATTATATTTTAAATTTTATATTATTATATTTTTAAATATTTTATATTAAAAAAATATTTATAATAACATTAATTATTTTTAAATATTAAAAAATAAAAAATAAATAAAACGATATTATTTTTTTTTAAAAATTAAATAATAAATAACTTTTTTAATTATTAAAAATATTAATTTAAATATTTACGTTTTTTAAAAATACGTTATTATAAATATATATTTTAACGATTAAAACGTTTAATATTATTTTATAATAATATTATTTTATTATAAAATTATTTTAATAAATAATTTTTAAATTAATATATTTTTTAAAATAAATATTTTCGATTTAAAATAAATCGATATTATATTATTATTAAAATATATTTTTATTACGTTTTATAATAATATTTATATATTTATTATTTAAAAAATATATAAAAAAAAATATAATTTTTATGTTTTTATTATTATGTTTATTATTTTCGCTTTTAAATAATTTTATATATTTTTTATTAATTATAATATATAACTTTATAACGAATAAAAAATTTTTTTCGAATTTATATTTTAAAATAAATTTATAATTTATATTTATTTAATAAATATAATTATATTTTATATTATAATATATAACGACTTTTAACGTTTTTTATACGTATTTATTTAAATAAATTTAAATTTTTTATTATTATTTAATTTTAAATTTTTTACGTTTTAAATTATCGATAAAAATATTAAAAAATTAATTACTTAAAAACTTTTTTTAAAATATATATTAAAAAAATTTTTTTTATAACGTCGTTTTTAAAAAAACGAAATTTATTTTTAAAATTATTTTTTAAAAAAATTAATTTATTTATAATATTAACGTTATCGTTTTTTATAATTTTAATAATTCGAAAATTTCGGCTTAAATTTATTAAATTTTTAATAAATTTAAAAATATTTTTAAAAACGAAAAATTCGTTAATATTTTAAAAAATTAATAAATAAAAATTTAAATAATATATAATTAAAAAAAATATATTTTAAAAAAATATCGTTTTTATTCGTTAAGTTTTATTAAAAAAATTATTACGTAAAAATAATTTAATAAATTTAAAATTAAAAATTATATTTATAAAACGTTTAAATTAATTTTTTATTTTTTTTTATTTTTATTATTTAAAAAATTATATTAAACGAAATTTATAAAAATTACTTTATTATTAATATTAAAATTTTAAATATTATAATTTTCGAAAACGTTTATTTTATAAAATTTTAAAAAAATATACTTATTAAATTAATTAATAAATAATTTATTATAATATATAATATATTAATTTTTTATTATTAATAAAAAATTTATTTAAATTTAATTTAAATATTTATAAATATAATTTATAAAAATTAATATATTTTTAATTATTTAATTATAAATTATAAAAATTTTAATATATATATTTAAAAATAAATAAATTATATTTTTTAATTATATTTAAATATAAATAATTATTATAACGATATTATTATAAAATTTAAAACTTTAAATAAATATATTTAAGATTTTTATAACGTTTTTTTTATTTTTAAACGAAAAAACATTAATATCGATATTAAAAAAACGCTTATTAAATTTTTAAATATAATTATTTTAAAACGTATAATTAATAAATTTAATTTATTTATAATTAAAAAAAACTTAAAATAATCGTTAATTTTAAATTTTTAAAATTATTTAAAAACTTAAAAACTTTTTTTAATATAATAAAATATATATAACATAATATTTTTATATATACTTTTATTTCGAAACTTTTAAAATAACGAAAAATATTTTTATTAATATAATTAAAAATTCGAAAATTCGAAAATAAAAAAATATTAAAAAATAAATTTAAAACTTAACGTAAATATTAAATTATTAAAGTTAAAATATTTGCCTTTATATATAATAAAAAGAAATCTTTTTAAACGATTAAAAACGTTTTAATTAAATATATTATATTATATTATTTTAACGTTAATAAATATTTATTTATTAATTTTAATATATTTAAATATAATATTAACGTTATAATATATTAAATTATAAATAAAACTTTATTAAAAATTTAAAATAAAGAAAAAAACTTATTAATTTTTTTTTTAAAATTATTATTCGTTTTATAACTTTTATTTTTAAAATATTATTAAATATTAAAAAAAAATATTAATTTATTAAAATAAAAATTATTAAATTCGTATAATTTCTTTATAAAACTTAATATTAAATTAACGTTTATAAAATTATAATATATTTTTTTATTAATTATAAAATTATTATTAATTTTAAAAATTAAATTATAAATATTATTAATATAATAATTTTATCGTTTAAAAATAAACGTTTCGTTTAAATTATAAAATATATTAATTAATTTAATATTAAAATTTATTATAAATTTAATTATTTATATATCGTTTTTAATGCATTTTTTTAACTTTTAAAAAAAATATTAATAATATTATTAAATACTTTTAAAAAACTTAACGTTTTATTTAAAAACTTTAAAAAAATATAATAATTAATTAACGTTAATTTTATCGTTTTAATTTTTAAAAAAAACTTTTTAATTAATAACTTTAACTTTTACGTAATTATAATAATAAAAAAAATTTATATTTTTCGTTTTTCGTTTTTAAACTTAAAATTTATTTTTAAATTAAATTATTTAAAACTTAATATTATATTATTAATTTCGTTAATTTAAATCTTTTTAAAATTTAAATTAAAAATAAAAAAAAAATACTTTTAAAATTTAATTTAAAAATTTATATTAAATATTATTAAAAAAAGTTTTTTTTTTAATAATAATAAAATTAATTTATTATTTAAAATTCGTAATAGCTTTTTTTAAAAAAAATCTTTAAATAATATTAATAAATACGTATATTTTTACATTTTTAAAATTTATAACTTTAATATTTTTTAAATTTTTTATAAATTAAATTATATTAATATAAATCGTTTTTAATTATTTTTAATATAATATTATATTTTTTATAAATAAACGAATTTTAAAAAATATTTTAATAATTATTTTAAATATTAAGTTTTTTATATTTAATAATATTTAAAATATAATAATTTTTAATTTATTATTAAATTTATTTATTTATATTATATAATTATAATAAATTTTATCGTTTTTATTTTTATATTTAAATATAAAAATAATATTATTATAATTATTATTTATAAATTCGTTAAAAAAATTATATTTATTTTAAATTTTTTAATTTAAATAATAAAATAATAAACGATAATATTATATAAATAATTAATAAATTAAAATTAAAATATTTTTAAAATTTTTATATTTAATAAAAATTTTAAATTTCTTTTTATATTTTAAATAATAATATAAAAATAATTTAAAATAAAACTTTTTTATTTTATAATTTATTATTTTATTATAAACGAATAAAATAAACGTATTAATTAATTTATTAAATTCGTTTTACGTTATTATTTCGATATATTAATAAATATTACGAATTAAAAAAATAATTTTTAAAGTTTTAATTTAAATTTAATAATATATTATTAATAATAACGAAAAATTTTTTTAATAAATTTATTATAAATTTTATTTTTAATTTTATTAATAATTTAATTATTAATTAAAAATTTTTATTTAATTATTAATTATTTTTTTTCGTATAAATTAAAATTTATAATATAATTTATATCGTTATTATATTTATTAAAATATATTATAATAAAAAATATTTATTTAAATTTTTTAATATTAAAAATAAAATTTTATTACGTTTTTATAAAAATTATATTATTTTTAAAATAATTATTATCGAAAAAAAATTAAATTAATAATATATTAAACTTTTTTTTATTATTAAAAAAATTAATTAATTAATATATTATTTAATATTTTTAAATAATTAAAAAATTTATAACGTTATTTTTATTAATTATTTTAAATTAATATTTTTTAATGTTTTTAATAAATATTTATTATATATAAACTTTATTTAAATATAAAATTATTTATAATAAATAATTAATTATAAAATAATTAAAATAAAAATTAATTTTAACGATAAATAATTCGTAAAATATAAAAGTTTAAAATTAAAATATTATAAATAATTATTTATAATATAATTAAAAAATAAATTATAAAATTTAATTATCGCTTTTCGAAAACGAACGTTAATTAATAAATAAATATTTTAAAAAAACATTTCGTAAAAAAAAAGCTTTTTATTAAAAAGAAACTTTTTTCGTAAAAAAAATTAATTAATTTTTAACGTTAAAAATGTCGTTTTTTTCGTAAGTGATAAATTATTAAATAATATCTTATTTATAAATAAATATTATATATATTAAAGTATCTTATAATATAATAAAGCATAAATATACTTAAAAACTAATAATTATAATCACAATACATTAACAAACCCTTGTCTCATAACAGCGCGTTAAAATGAATATCTTCAACCTATCGTGAACAGTGCTAATCCGCGTCTCGGAGCGCAGATGTTACAAGTCCTACCCATCCATCAAATTGCGTATCCACTTTCCGTGGACAAACAATTTGAACCGTAAAATGCCGCTGTAGCTCCGTCTTTCGCAACCGTGACGACACACTCCATGACATAATAGCACATGTACCCCGCCTCCGAGTGATACGTGGGGCGAGGTTTATAAAGGAGGTCTCGGTCTCTCTCCTGGGAGGAAGACATTTTCTTCTCCTTTCCATCTCTAAAACTCCAGAGTAAACGACTGTCTGAAAACCTGAGAATATTCCAACTTCTCGTAAAACCATTCGTACGCTGCGTGTTTGAGCAATGGTTATTAGACCCTAACCTCAGCATACTTTACTAACCACAGGTCTAGGTAAAAGTTCGCTCGGTACGCAGGAAAAAATGGCTTTTCCGATCCCGGGAGTACGGTTCCTGGACTGGTATCATCTAGCAAGAGTCACGGGTTGACTCGACGTGATCAAAATGACAAAAAAAAACTCATCATCAGGTAAACTATCTGAGGCGAGCCATGAGCCGGTGTTCGAGTCTTCCGCTTCTATTTCTGCCCTGTCCATCCACCCACACACTACCTATCCATCGCCTCCTTTATGGAGAAGATGTGAGGTAGATTAAATGGAGATGGACAGGAAGATTAGATATCAAAGCGGAAACTCGTTCTGAGATTATACGGCCTAAAACTTGATCTGGATAATACCAGCGAAAGGATCATGCTCTCATCACCCTATCCCCCTCTTGCCGTTGAACGGACAAACTAACCCAGCCCAGATTTTTAATCCCACCCAAAATAACCAAGTAGCACACAATGGCACCCTCTGCTGTCGAAGTCGTTGAGCCCACCACCCTCCCCCACAAGGGTGGCGTTCCCGTTAGCAATGGCAAGATTCACCAAGCCAACGCCAACGGCGGTAAGAACCTCGCCGTCGGCGACAGCAAGTGGGAGGAGTTCAGCTTCGAGCCCATCCGCGAGTCCCAGGTCGCTCGTGCTATGGTCCGTCGCTACTTCACGGACCTCGACACCTACGCCGAGTCCGACATCGTCATCGTCGGCGCCGGCTCCTGTGGTCTGAGCACGGCCTACACTCTCGCCAAGGCCCGTCCCGACCTTAAGATCGCCATCATTGAGGCTAGCGTCTCGCCTGGTACGTAGAACCTTCCATCCACTGCTGCTAGGAAGTATAGCGAGATTTAAGCAATTTGCTAACAAACATCCCACCACCACAGGCGGCGGCGCCTGGCTCGGCGGCCAACTCTTCAGCGCGATGATCATGCGCAAGCCGGCCGACAAGTTCCTCACCGAGCTCGGGGTCCCCTTCGAAGACGAGGGCGCCTACGTGGTGGTCAAGCACGCGGCGCTGTTCACGTCGACGCTGCTCTCCAAGGTGATCGCGTTCCCGAACGTGAAGCTCTTCAACGCCACGGCGGTCGAGGACCTGATCACGCGCCGCGACGACGGGGCGGACGGCTCGATCCGCGTCGCGGGCGTCGTGACCAACTGGACGCTCGTCTCGATGCACCACGACGACCAGAGCTGCATGGATCCCAACACCATCAATGCGCCCGTCATCATCAGTACCACGGGCCACGATGGACCTTTCGGCGCTTTTAGCGCCAAGCGTCTTGTCAGCATGGGGGCCCTCGAGCGCCTGGGTGGCATGCGCGGACTGGATATGAACCGTGCCGAGGATGCCATTGTCAAGGGCACCCGCGAGGTCGTCCCGGGCCTCATCTGTGGTGGTATGGAACTCAGTGAGATCGATGGCGCTAATCGCATGGGTCCTACTTTCGGGTACGTATAGAGACTGATAGGGGGGTACGAGGAAAGTCGATTGATGCTAATGCGATGTCTAGTGCTATGGCCCTGTCTGGTGTCAAGGCTGCCGAGGAGGCCCTGGCTGTCTTCGAGGAGCGCAAGAAGCAGAATGCGTTCTAAGATATGTGATGACGAACACAAGAATGGATGCGTCGTGTTGGAGTACTGAGAGGGATACATGCTATCGGACACTGAAACGCTCTTTATTTGGTGACGAGGTCGTAGGTGGTTATATGCGTAGGACTCAAGTTTCAATACATACATTCTCTTCCCAGTAACTAGTAACCATCTTGTGTGTCTAGACTGGATCGCGACCGGTATACATGATACCATGCCGTGACAGCAATTGCTAGGTGGTGGCAACAGCCGCTAGCTATTTCCGTCCTACTTAATCGTTTCGAATGATCTAAGCTACTGCCGTCACTACGCAGATTCATAGGTCTTATATACTAGAGAAAGAAACAACGGCCTTCGATTGTGGCTGTACCTTCTTACGTGATATATAAAAGGCCTAGCGACTTTTTGATGCGTGATTATGAAGGATTGCATTGGTATACTGTATTGAAGTTATGCATAAGAGCAACGGCATGATAAATCATTTGAAACTGTGAGTTAATATTTGAGGTGTCGCATTAAAGGTCTCCTGCGCATGGGTAGAAGCTGACGCTATATAGGTAGCTAGCTAGGTTGATGATGCACTGCAGAGGTAGAAAGAATCACGCTGCAGATCTTAGAAAAGCTCTAATTGAGACCTGATATCTTCCATCCTCCAGGACACAGCTTCTGAAAGACCTGTTCAGGATCGTACTTTGCCGCTACCTGCTTCATGGTTTCAACATTATCACCGCCATAGCTTCCGAGAACGTCTTGGGTCCTGTCTGCGTAGTTCATATACAGCCAACCCATGAGTCCGCCATCTATGCTAGCTGCAAAGCTTCTCACAGCCTCGAGGCCCGCTTGCAACTTGGGATAGACAAACGCTGCCTGCTCAGCCGTCTTCATCATGGCCGCGTACTGAAAGAGAATAGCATTGCCGGAATTTCGTTCAAGGCCCATAACATTACCGCCCGCGGCAACTGAATGCTCCGCGACGATAGCCGGGACAGGCTGAAAGATACACTGTGTGATGAAGTCGCCATCTGGGACATATGCCTTCAGTTCTTCCACGAGTACCCGGTGAACCTCGGCAGCTTTCTTCATGATGCGCTCATCGTTTTTGAAACAGAGAGTGAACCATGCGTCGCTTGGTAAGAATCAACATGTCAGTTTATTATTCTAGTATATCAAGGTATGGTATTACTTACTGGTAGTTTGGGGGCAGCGTGATATCGAAAGACAAGCGGTGAATTGTTGTCGTGTTCGTCATATCTACGATCTTGGGAAGTTCGCGCCAGCGACTGAACTCTGGGCCAGTTGATTCACCGTTGGCATGGAAAACCGCAGTTGAAGCGACGTTAGCCCGGAAGTCGGGGAAGTAGCCGATCACGGCCATCAGGTAGCTGTCTTGATAATCAGCTTGCTCTTCAGTGAAATGCCACATCGCATTCACGACTTCAGGGATGGCCGTGTCAGGACTGGCAGCGATGCCACCCCAAATGCGGTCAGATGGCATTGTCGGCATTGTGAAACTGGTCACAATCCCAAAGTTATTCGACCCCCCTTTCAATGCTCGGAAAAGATCTGCATTTGTAGCTCGGTCCGCCGTAATAATACGGCCATCTGCCAGGACGACCTCATAAGACAGCACATTGTCACACTGGAAGGATATTAATCAGTCTTGCATCACTGTTTAATGGTGATGGGAGAGGTCGTACAGCCCATCCATTCTTCGCCGTCATCCATGAACTGCCACCACCAAGGAGTAGACCGGAGACGCCAACATCGCCACCCCTTCCTCCGGAGACAGTTCTCTTGTACTTGCTCAATTCGCCGTACACATCCTTCCACCTCACACCCGCGCCAAAGTGCACTGTTTCGGAGCTCTCGTCAAAGGTGATCTTACTCAACAAGCTGAGATCGATTGTGACCCCCTTTGCAATGTTGTTTGTGCCAGGAACTGGTGAGTGGCCTCCGCTTTTGATAGCAAACTGCTGCTTCCTGGCCACTAGCTCTTTGAGAATGGCTGATACTTGTTGAGCGGAATCGGGAAGAACGAAGCAGGTGGGCACAAGCCGGGTGTTGACTGCCCAATATGATTCTTCACGAGAGTTATACCGAGGGTCGGCGGGGAACAAAACCTGCATTCTGGATTGAAAGTCGAACATTCTCGTGGTTGATGAACTAGACATTGAAATTTTTGAGGGAGTCATGGTGGAACAAAGCCAAGCAATGGATGAATGGAAAAGAATGGTTCGTGGTGGAGGTTGGAACGTGAAATTTATAAATTGAAAGGGTTTACCCCATCCTCACAGCAAACCCTGAGGTACCCGGCCCAGATTACATATTATACTACTGAAATAGACCTACTGATTTCTTAGAACCAACCAATCAGGCAGTTGTGTTGCTCATTCAGTGACCCATCACTGTGCCATTTAGAGAGTGTGTAGACCTTGCCCAGCAGTTGGTGTTGCTGCAGTTAGTTGACCCTCAAGTAGGTTGGATGCCGTTGGTTACGACTTATGCGGTTATATCATAAATAGGCCGAAGGCGCTAATGGGGTCATATCGACTAACTTACTATCCCAAATGCTAACTAGGATTGTTGGATCTGGGGACCAACTGCAGAAATGCAGAATGCAACCCACTTATTGCGGAGGACAAAAAGCGATATAGGTCTGGGTTAGGTAACTAACCGGCGAATGAAGAGGGAGCTTTCGGGTATGTTTTGAGGAAACGATGCGTAAGAGTAAAATGATGAAACCAATATAAGTATCCCATGGTGTGTCAGCTTAAGTTGAGGAGTGTAAATCCAGCAATGAGACCACGAACGAAACCTTGGATTTAAATACATGCATTTTCTTTTTAATAATTATATCGCTTTTATATAGTAAATTAAAAACCGTACTTATAAATCGAAATTATTATTATGTAACATGTTTTCGCGTCGGATACTTATGTGATTTTTCTGTAAAATCTTCTGCTCGACCAGGCCATAATAAAAGGCCTTTAGAATGTTCCGGCACATACTGTTAGTTTAGGTCTCGGGGTCACTATCTCTATCTTCAACGGACTTGTGTTCATTTTCGTTACGTATCGCACTCTCAGAGCTTGGATACGAACTCCTGAGACCTGGCCTGACGCACGAATGCTGTTAATCGGTCTCACACTGATGTCCTTGTAAGTCCTCTCTCATTTAGCCAAAGCTTCCCAAACATATCTAAGACGAACTGTCGTCGAACTGACTTGCCTAAGCTGGGTTCTGTTAAACTGTATCCACCTGGCCATCCTCTGTCAGCGAGGCGATATTACATATAGCTATGCCATTGCTCCGACCTTCAAGCTGTTCCGAGTCTGCTCAGAGATTTTCAGCATCTGGGGTATTGCAAACATATTCAATCGATACCTGAGCTTAAGACCGATAAAAACCAAGAGGTATCGATACATATGGCCCAGACCATGCGCCGTGGTCATGTTTCTCTTGGCTCTCTATCATGTTGGCCTATTCCTAGCCTCGTCAGTCTCTTGGGTATCATTCGCAAACCTCTCCACGATCGATTACTTAGTTCACTCGAGTAGAGCATTTGAGATAGCATATACAACAGTGTATTTCGTTCAATCGCTTGTTGCATTCCTATTTGCATTCAGTACACTTGTATTTACTCACCCCTTAATGGAGATTAGGCCTCCAGTTCTCTATTGGGACGTGAGTTATTGATCTATTCGTAACTGATCATTATGCTAACCTTTGACATAGCAAGTGGCCTATTTATCATCGGCCGTGGTATTTTTGGCCTGCGTTCCTTCTGTGAAGTTGTCATTGTAGGCCAGCTCGATCGGTGGCCCGATCATCTTTAGTCAATCTACCGCGCCAGAGAGGTCACATACGGTCTTTTCAGCATGCTCTTGGCTTTGTTCATCCCACGCTCGATCCTACATAAGAAGGATACAGATCCACTCGCAGAGGAGAAGAACTTCCTTAAGGCCAAGACGGAGGCCCAGGACAAGGCGATACAGGAGGCTACGACCTGGCTCTTAGAAGAAGTCCGGAAGGAGTCAGAATCTGGCCGTAAGAATGTGCCATCAATGCAGTCTCTACTTGCTCGTCTGGGTACTAGTTTGGCAGCCCAAGATCAAACTGGCGACCAATATGATATCATGGGTGCCAAGAGACAGGAGATATCCAAGTTGGCCAAAATCTACAGATATTGGGAGCTGATATGTCAATGATATGATGATATGACAGTGACCCAGGTTACCATAAGCTGTTAAATATCCTTGATGGAGTTTTATATAGTACCTAGCTTGATAGTAACATGGGTAGTCAAGTTAGATAAAATACAGCTTGCTGAAACAAGAGCACTTCCTCGCCTGGATGTTAAGTATACATTTCTCCCAAACATCTTCTACTGCTAATGCTCGGTTGTGGGTTATTCAAAGCTGGAGGCGTTTACACTAATATCATGCAAATACTAGTAGGGGAGTTTATATTATATTTCAATCACGAACAACAACCATCGGAGAAAGTACAGAGTAGCAAAGGTGAAATGTAGATGAAATATGCATATATTTCACTTCAAGGCCTGGAAGAGGTCCTGGGAACCACCCATCCGATCTCGAACGGGCTAGCAGAATTAAGAATGCGCTTTTTATAAAGTTTGGTAATACAATATCGGAGATGAAATAGCGTTGCAAGTTAAATATGGACTACGATAGCAAAGTCTGCACTAGCAATAAAGTTTCTCACAGTCTACCTAGCGTTGATGATTCAGAGCGTATTAGGGAGAACGGCTGTAGGTAAACTTTAATGGTGAGTTTTCTTTTTGGCCGGGTACACAGACCTTTTTGATATTAACTACATTATAGTCGTAGTCTCCGTGAATTCAATTGCTGTCTTCATTCGAAATGCATGAGAATGTAGCTGGTTGCTTAGGTAATAGACGATGGTGATCCCATGAAATGTAGACTGTAGGTTCATTGATGTTGTAAAGCCTAAGTTTTACCCCCAACATGAACCTTAATGGTATGAAGCTACGGAGATAGGATCTTTAGTATATTATTGAACATTGTGAGGACATGTATATAAGGGCTGGTCTGCTCAGCATTTGGATTTTCAGACTCCTCTTCAATTATACCAAGCCATCTACTACAACCGAATTCCTACTCGCAACTGCACGAGATCTAATATACTTTTACCGGCGCATCGCTCCTTATCATACTCAAGTTCAATTCTTACCAGTCAATTTATCCACCATGAAACTTCTTGCTACTCTCGCTGGGGGCGCGCTCCTCATCAGTCAAGCCTCAGCGCTGGCAATCAGCCCAACTAACAACTTTATGGAGTCTGAAGGCAAGGTTGATCACAGTTCCAATGACAACACTGAGATCAGAACCCCCGATTACTTCGAGGCAGATGTGTTCCTTTCGCACTTCCTCAAGTCCAACAACTTCACCATCGACGACTATATTACCAATGATACCACCACCACCACCACCACCACCACCTCGTCGTTGGAGCCTAGAAAGTGGAAGAATTCCGGCTTTCGTACCAACAAGATCCCGCTTGATAAGCTACCGCCCTGCTACAGGAAGTGTTTCGACACCAACTGCTGCAACATGTGGGTTGGCGGGCCTAAAGACGTACGCCAGTTGACGCCGCTTCAGTTCTGTTGGACTAGATTTACTTCAGTTTCCTTTTGGATGAGAAAGCACCTTGCGTGGTGCCTGATGGATGAGTGTGACTCTTGTCTACCGGGTTGCAGAGATGGATTCAGGGATTGGGTCCAAGATGTTTGCCATTACGCAGTGCCCTTTTAGGATAGTGAAATACCATAATATGACATATTATGCTAATTACACGGGTTTACATGGCATAGAAGAGGTGTGGGGCGGAGGTATAGACTATCCAACTACTGACAGCTGGCAACCTAAGCTTTAATAAGCTGATGATATTTATAAAGGATTAAACATTCACGGGGAAGAAGGGCTAGAATATTGTTTAGATTGTAACTAGGTAGTTAGTTCTGGATGCACTTTTTTTTTAAAAAAACTTTGGTATTCCATCGTTTTGTTTCACCACCTCTCTTATACAATGAACACAGATATAAACTCTCCAAATATCCGTCTCCGCAGGGAATCACATTCAGCTAAAACGATGCGACCTTTTCTTAATAAAGTGGTTCACTCATGTTCACTATTCCGAATCTGGCACTTAACCAACTAGGTGATCTATAACCGCAACTATGTAGACCTCGATGGAACTTCGTTGCTAGAGGGCCCGTATTATCCGCGTCTGACTGAATTGAATGTGGGAACAACACCACTGCACCACCGAACAAAAGCGAAATGCTGTTACCTGGGGGCTAACCATCTTCCATTGTCTTATATAGCGGACACACCTATCACTTAGGACCGTAACACTAGTTCAACACATATATGAGCGTAATTGAGACCATGAGAAAGAGTGAGGTAACTGGACGGATTTTGATATAGAAGCTATCACGTAATTACCTTGTAGTCTACATACATACAGCTACATACCTAGATTCCGCAGCTGCCTAGTGCATTCTCAGGATTCCTTTCCCATACAACAACCACACACACAATACAATTGCTCATTGCTTTAGGATTGATAGGCTTTAGACCCATTCCCTAGAGCGTAGAGCGACATACCTAGTACATAGTGAGCTTTGGGGTTTTGTGGGTCTGTTTCTGTATTAGGTTTAGTGCGTACGTATGGGTACGGTTCCGAGCCACAGCGAGCTGCGGCAGTGCGGTGGCGCAGCCACCTTACGGAGAGAGGCCTGAGTGATGAGGCAAGAAATATGTATGATCTATAAAAAAACATTATACCTTCCGTAACTTGAAGCTAATAAAAAGCTCCTAAAGATCGAATGACGATGATCGGGCGCCATCTGGGTTGTCTGCTCGACCAAGTAGCTCCGCCACCAATTCAGGAGATGGTTTTTAATATGCCCCAATCGACTTTTTGAAGCGGCCAGATTAAAATACCATAGTATTAAATACTGTTGAAAATAATCCTGAGATACATGGTATATTGAACTTTAATGATAGTACACTAACTACAGGTGTATCTCGTTGTAGCCACTCAATTTAGAGTGTGAATGTAGAGATCGCTACAATCACGTCTGTGGCATTGCCCCAACATCAGCGGCCATTCCAGTTGACAGTATGACGACCGACTACTTCACGACAAGTTAAAACGGCAGCTGCTTAAAATTAACTGTTGAAGTAGATTAGAGCAAACCCGAATTCGAAGATTAATTGTTGCGATCTCAGGACGTTGCACAATACCAGCCGGATGCGTAAAGAAAACCAATTGCTAGTGACACTCAACTGCCCCTCAACTTAGCACACACCCGAACACCTGACTCTATCTTCCAGGCTCCTTTTTCCCTTGCAAGCTAACTTGTAGCCCGCCTTTTGGCACACGTTTACATAGATCAGCTTCAACGAAATGCAGCCAAACAAAGCCGGAATTTTGGCTGCGCTAACTAACGTATTACCCCGAGCGCATCCCCTCCCATAACCGAGAAGCATTTACTAGGTTTGTCCACATAGCCCAGACCGCTCAGCCTAACGTTCCCAAGACCACCGAGAGTTCGATGGCTGCGCGCCTTCGCTTCATTCACGGGCTCCTCGTTATCATGCGTCCAGAGCTGCACCAGAATCCGACTGAGCGCATCGACACGCCGACATCAACCTTAAGTGGCCTGAGCTGGTGCGTACCTTCGCTTTGGATGACTAAATATCGGCAGAGACGAGCAGAAACGTGAGAGCGACCGCGCTGCGTATAAGGAGGGTATTAGGACCGGGCTGCGCGCGCGCGCGACGGCAACACGACGGATCTAGAATCCCCTGACGACTTCTGGACGCTGATGGGGCCTGGTAGACGGTCTGGAGGGCTATGGTTGGCCGCAGCATCGCGAGCGTGGACAGTAGATACGGGTCTGGGACGGACTGGGCGAATCGGTAGCCGACATGGAGCAGAGCGTTGTCGACTTAGAGGAGCTGGAGTTAGAGGGCTGGGAGGTTCTAATTAGGTGGGAATGCGGAAACGGGCCGGAGACCGTGCGTTATGTGCTTTATTGTCGTGTGGAGGAAAACGAGGGCGGAAATGACAACGCCATCAGCTGGTGGTGACGGTACGTGGCTGACATGGGGCAGTTCGGCGTCCAGGTCTTTGACAATGTGGTGGATTTGCTGCAGTGGTATGAAGAGCTTCATGTTCCAGATCTGGAGCACCTGGACTGGTACACAGACAAGGTCTTCTACGACTAATTGACCTCTAGGTTAACTAGCAGATCAATTGAGTCTGTACTACCCATAGTTTTGATGATTTTGCAATCGACGCTTATATATGTTTGGGAATAATCACAGTGCATCAGCCCATGTATTACACAGTTGGTGTTTAATGGTAACCCCACCCTGTATCTATCAGGGAGAGTTCACAAAGGCACGAGTGGGTGTAAAAGGTTTGTTCAGTTTTATCTTAAATGTGACAGTTCAAATCACGTTTATCTTTCCTTGCTCTAGTTATCTAAGTTCGAACAATATTTCCTACATTTCTAGGAGAGAAAGGCCAACGTCAAATTGCAGCCATCCATATAGAGAGAGCTGAAAAAGAAATCGTAAGGAGACCAATCAACAGTAAGGCTTACTTCACCATATTCTGTAGGTTACTGCCTTAGCTATACTCCTAGCTTAAGCAGTGCCAATGACGCCATTTCGCCTCTCATGAACTACTCGCGGTTCGAGCGGGTAATAACTAGACAGGTAGCAAGATTAGAAATGGCATCTAACCTTCCGATCTGGTTCTTGTCCTTCCACTTATCGCTATCAAGATCGGCTAACAGTCCCCAAACTTCTATGTACTTGCGGGATTCATTATCCAAGCCAAAGGCCTCAAACGCGATTTTCATATATTGAACTGCGTTCTGGGGCAACGTGGCGCCTGACACCAAAGATAATCCCTACGTTAATTATCTGTAGTCTGCTTTTAAGTCCATAAGGTACATGCTTGGCATTAGGAACATAACGTTATATTATGGAGTTACCCACGTATTCCTTAGACTTCCGTGCTTATTAAGAGCACCCGTTCCTGTCTACTGTGTGGATAGGGGTTCAATTCGCCGATTACTTAGTTACTAGAGTTGAATGCACTTGCTATTAATCATGCGCATGATGCTTGGGAAGTTAGTTCTATCAACTACAGTATCGTCCTAGCGTCTTGTTTCCACGGCGGAATTGATATATTAGCATAGACTGTATGAAAACTATAGAATGATCGGTTTTGACTGTCATCCCCCTCTGAGATATATTTAGATACACACAATAATTCCAAGATGTCTTATATCACAAGTTTCCCCTTTGCACGTTGGTCCCCGTTGCTAGTTGATTTGTAAAGTGCTGTTCAAAGTAACCCAGTATGTAGTGTATTAAGCGTTATGTACAACGCCTACAAAGTCGTAATTCCCCCCCTTTCCCCCTAAATTGAGCACTATGGTATATGCACCACCATACGATTACGGGCCACGGCACATGGCAAGTGTATTGACACATTCTGCAATCATACTTCTCATCACCTGGCAACTGGATGGGCTCATTTGTAGAGAGAGACACTCCTGCATATCAATTGCCTGGCAACCTGAGTTGTCTTGTTGGTAGAGACCAATTGCTTAGCAACCTGAGTTGCCTCGTTAGTAGAGACCAATTGCCTAGCAACCCAAAGTTTAGAGTGGAGGTACTCCTGTACACCCAAGTATTTAATCCTGTCCACCCACCCTCCCAGGTTTTATTTCTCCCTCCCTTTTTCCTCATCGTACAGTTTCCAGCCTTCCCTCCTTGTCAGTGACTTGGAGTTTACTGTTGATCCCGCCTGCCTTTGACGTTTTTATAACGTCAATTACGCCTTCTTCCTGTGTTTTTGTTATCTCTTTTCCTGTTTTCGGTGTCTGTTTCCCCTTTCTCTTGTTATTATTGTAGTCAGTCTTCTCTTCCTGTCGTCGTTGTTGTCGATCGTCTTTTCCCCTCCCCCTCTCCCCATCTCTCCCCTCTCCCCATCTCTCCCCTTTCTCTACCCGTCTTCCCCTCCCCCTCTCCCCATCTCTCCCCTTTCTCTGCCAGTCTTCTCCTCGTCTTCTCGTCTTCTTTTCCCCTTCCCCTTCCCGTTTTTGTTGTCGTCGTTGTCGTCGTTGTCGTCGTTTTCCTTTCCGTTTTTGTCGTTATTTTCGGTTATTCCTTCTTTGTCTTCTCCTTTTTCTCAGTCACCCCTTCCCCGCCATCATGCCTTCCTTGTCTTCCATTCTCTCCCGCCTCCAGCCCTTTGGTCTGGGATGGTTGGTCGTCTTCCTGTCCGTCTCGACATGGTCGAATCTTTACGTTTTCTGCTGGTATGTCCGGGTCACGCCGGATATAGTTTCGACCATCCAGCCTGTCCCGGTGGTCAACTCCTTGGGTTTCGGTCTTTTTCTCCTGGTTATTTCGGCAATCTTCAAGGCCAATTGGGTTGGTGCTTGGGTCCAAAGCCTCGTTATTACTTGGTGTAAGTACCCCTGAGCCTACTAGAAAGAGAATTGGCTAACCTCGGCTATGAAACCTAGTCTGTGATCGCAAGTGGAAACCCTCTAGAGCCGTAAGTAATTTCCGTGTTTATTTACTTCTGTCCAGCTTCAGGGCGTGAAGTGGCTCCAAGGTGTATGTTCGAGAGAATGTCGAGATCTCTCTGAAATATCCGTAAAGACTCAGTCACTAACTCGAGATATTGTAGTGCAAGGATATAATGCAGGTTGATTCCGCCGCATGGCAAGGCGCCCATTCGTCTCAACGGGGTGTATGGATTCGATACCAGGAAGGTAAGTCCGAATAATTATGATTGATCTTTTTTTTCTTTTCTTTTTCTTTTCAAGGGTATAGACCCCTTTGTCACATGTCATAGTTCTGACCATTAAAAACTAGGTCTCCGTCCTCGCAAGTGTAATCGACAAGGCCACTGTGGGTTTCGACTTTCGGATAGGGTGTATCATTGTGAGAGACTAGGTCGCTGTCTCCCGCTTTTTGATCACTACAGCCCCTTTCTGAAAGTAGTGGTCTACCTTCGGACGATCAAGGCGTACGTAACCTTGTGCAATTACGTCTTTTACGATGCGGGCTGGTCTGTCCTTCTCTCCATGGTCGGGATTGCATCGTATCCAGCGTATTCTGGTTACTTTGTGGCAACGATTCTGGTGTCGTTCATCATGCTCAGTTGCCTCTCACAGGCGGGTGTCTTCTCCACCGTCCGACGCCTGGTTGACAAGAACTGCCTGGACATGGAAACTGACGTGAGTACCTAACTAGTCATCTACTTTGTTTTTGTTGGACTAGCTCTAACCTCTTACACAGTACAGCCCTAAGGTCCCTCGCGCGTGGAACTTTGCGTTCAGGTACGGCCCCACGGCTGAACCACGGCTCCATCTCAAGACCTTTAAGGGACAGCACCCCTGGGACCTCGGAATCAAGGAAAATACCTGCCAAGTCTTAGGACGCCATTGGTGGCAACGGTTCCTTTTCTGCTGGCAACCCGAGCGGGTGGCTCGCTATGGACAGTACGGTGGCCGGGACCTCCCCTACGCTGACTTCATTGTCAGGTACAGGACTGAGCTTCTCATGCCTACGCTCACTCACGTCGCCATCGATGATGGATCTGGTGTCCCTCCACCCCACGGAGCAGCATCAACAACTCGTCGCCGGCACCAAGGGTCAAGTACCGCAAGCTACGGATCCCGCTGAGTATTCAAGCGACTGGTCATGATGACGGTCACTGTACTGTCCACCCTTGAAGTCTAGAGATGTGCTAATTTTATAGGAATTCCACCGGGCCGGACCAGGCCAGACCAGACTAATAACTAACCTCCCCTCTCTCCTCTCCCTTCTCCTACTAACAAGAACACCGCAGCATGCCCCGGATAATGCACCAAGTTTCCTGTCTAGCCTCCGATGCAAGAAACACAGGGTCAGGTCTCTCTGATCAACCATACCGCAGCTGCCCCGGTCAACGCCTTCTTTCAGCTCATTTGTCAACCTGATACGAGCTGCCGAGAGACTCTCCCCTTCCCCTCCCCTCCTCTCCCTTCTACTAACAAGAACACCGCAGCATGCCCCGGTCAATGCATCCAGTTTCCTGTCTAGCCGCCCTTACAGGAAATGAAGAAGTTCAGTTCTCAACCCTAACATTCCGCAGCTGCCCCGGTCAAGCGTTCCAGCTCATGCGTCAACCTGACGCGAGCTGCCGAGACTCTTCTTACTAACACTTCGACAAGAACACCGCAGCATGCCCCGGAAAATGCACTAACACTGGTCTGGTCTGGTCCTTAGGTACATGGAAGGATCTTCGGCAACGAGCACATCATCTGGTCACGTCTCTCTCGGTTTCGGCTATACGGTTAACGGTTTACCAGTTTTACACTGGTCACGGTCACGGTCTCGTCTCTCTCGGTTCGGCTACACGGTCAACGGTTTCCCGGTTTCACACCGGTCACGGTTACGGTCATCGTCACGGTCTTCGGACCTGGCTTTGTGGTTCTATGTGGCATTCTGCCCTTGCTTGTCTTGTGAGTGTCCCCTGTGGTCTGGACTTCTTGCTGACGCTCGTTTCTTTTTTTTTTAGGCTTTCGGTTAGGGTTAAGGTCTCGGTATGTTGTTTCTTTTGTTTGTATTCTGACTTGCATTTATCCATGTATTTGGGGGATTTGTCTTGCTTCTCCTTCTTCTCCTGTGTTTCATTTTGACTTGCTTTCCTGATGTTTGTGTGTTTGTCTTGCTTCTTATCCTCTTTCTTTGTAGTCTTTTGACTTGCTTTATGTACTTGTAGTTATTGTCTTGCTTCTATTATGTGTTCTCGTCTTTTCTATTTTTTAGTCCTGTTTCAGTCGTCTTGTATTTCCTTGCATGTATTATCCGTTCCTGTATATAGCTGGTTTTTTTCCCTTCGGGGTTTTCCAGATAAGTCGTCTGGCGCGATAACCAAGCGCCTGGCCGTCCTCTCTTGAGGAAGGAGGTTCGAATCCTTCGACGACCACTCTGTCGTCGTCTAGTCCAGTGGATGGGTGGAGGTTCTGTGATGCAGTGTGGTCTAACCCTAAGTGCTCTCGAGCCGTAAGTAATGTGCTGACTTGATGCCTAAGGGCATGAACTCTAACATAGTATTCACAGGTACGGATCACATCAAAGACATTGATATCGAACTACGAGGTATCCAGGAAAGAAGGAATAGTAATAAATACAAGACTGGACTTTGTATCGAAATTCTTGTTACTAAGCACGTGGAGGTCGTGGTTAAGAGCGGAAATGACACTCTTGTTACTCATATCATAGAGCTGTAAGCAAACTTCTAGGCAAGCAGCTATATATAGACTCCTTAGTATACTCTAGCATGAGGACCTAAGACATGCCATTGCCATATTCATGCACCTGTATATTAATAGTTCACTACGATATATTCTAATATTAATATATACCACTACGACGCCTATGAACACGTAGCTAGCATGTGCATGCATGTGTTTGGTGACAAGGCTATGCATGTCCAAACGATATAGGCTACTAGCCAAGGGGTATGTATGCCTTGGATGATTCGCTAATACTTGTCGAAAATGAAGTCTCACGCGATGAGGGGTAAATCGCGAAGCTTTAAAACGCATAATGGTAATGTGCAAGGCAATTCCACGGACTGGTTGAGAAGGCCTGGCACTAAAAAGTGCACAATTCTTCTAGCCCTCAAATGCATGTCTACCATTGCTGCCACATTCCTACGAATCCCGAAGTCTCAGTACAAAGCCCTTGTTACAGCCTCAGGGCCAAAGGCAGCTTGGTCACTCTTGGGTTGTCTTGATAAGCCCTACCCGAGCCTCCTCCTACCTACCCTACAGACCAGCAGAAACCCTACGTTCCAGGTGTTCGACATGGAGAAGTGGAAGTTCATTGATTTTACTAAATACTCCCCTCCCTACGCTCTGAGCTTTACCGCAGAGTGGTGGGGTCTTGAACCATTTCCAGGCAATTTGGTAGCTGCAGAAGGGTACTGGGACCCCGCTACTGGCTTGAACAATACTGGTGGTTCTGTCTGGTCTTTACCATACACGTGCGCAGACAGTGCTTCTTCGTTCTTCGAGAGATCATACACCGGCGACAACGATATCCATGGTCTTATCAACCAGACCCGGCCTCTTTCCCCTTCAGATACTCTCTGTTCTGAACCAACTCGGTGCTCACAAGACGGTTGCATCCTGTTGATTGAGGGCATTGGCCGTGCAACCACCGGGCCTCTAGATTCAGATATTATCAGCCTCAGTTACGGTCTCACCTTCCTATCTGCGCTCTTCTCCATCATAGCTATCATGGGATGCTGCGCATCAACGGAGACGTACCATCCGCCGGACGAGCCCGACCCGCCGTCGAGACTAGCAGGGCAATTCTCTCAACCAAGTCCCAACATAGTCCTCAGATAATACTACAACCCGCCCCCGCAGCCCCAGCAGCTCTACCCCAGCCTATCTCTCAGCAGAGACAACAGGAGAGAAGTGGTGGAGTGTGCTGGCCTGCTGCGGCAGCTCTACACGCTGGACCTGGAGATCTGGGGCATGGAGAAGTGCATCGCGGAGGACATGCCGCAGAAGGAAGGCTACTGTCGACAGGCGAACGACGTCTTCTCCCAGATCAAGACAATGGTGAATGCGTGGCCTCGGGACGCAGATTTCGGATGGAATCGAGAGGAGAAGACTATCATCGAGGAGATACGCCATGCAGTGAATTGCTATCGGGCACAGCGATACGATGCTTCGCCGAGATCGAAAACCATGCCTCGAAACACATGCCAAACTGATGGCACATCAAGATCAACCAGGGCTAGGATTGAAGAATCAATTAACTGGCAATGGGTGATGACAATTCCCACGTGCTCGATGCGCTCTACGAAGGGCTTGAGCGTGATCCATTAAGTGTGTTTCTACACGAGAGAATGATCGAAGTATGGAGCGCAAGTGGACAACATGGTGCTATTATCTCCTCCTTTCTTCATTTCTAAGACGTGAACATAGAGACAACTCCTACTAACATTATTACTTCCAATAAACTAGATGCTGCTCGAGAATATGCTGCCAGGCTTCTCGACATCGACGCCTCTAATGCTGTAGCTTTGAACTGCCTTAGTCCTGTTAGCGGTCCGTCAAGTAACAGCTATATAAGCCCTTGGAGTAAAGTAAACAATGCAGAGCCATCGACATCCAGACCGCATATTGAAAACGAGCAGCTAGAAGGGGGTTACAAGTCCTTACTGTAAGAAGCTACCTTTCTCCTAGAAGAATACGAGATCGCCCGACCTCCAACTTCAACAACGAAGGCCACCTCACAGACAACCTCACAGACAAAAGCCTTCGAGGAAGCTCTCGCGAACCTAAAAGCCATCAGTTCAGGCCGCGTCAGCACAGTAGTTGCCACATTCCAACCACCATCGGCAACAGATCTAGCACGCGAGATCGCAAAAAACCCATCACCATCGAACACGCAGAAACTCCTACAAGAAGACTTCGAAGGCGTCTTCGATTTTAGTGGGCGAAATCCCTGCACGAAAAACAGCCACCGCTCTCCAACGACCAGATCCAACAGCGTCTCATCCACCGCAAGACCCTCCTAGAAGCAGCACTGCCTCCCTCAGCAGTCCCCGCGCTCGAAGCGGCAATGACGCACGTAGAGAGGAAGAAACTACCAAAGCGCTACGCGAACACGACGACGATGTGCGGCGACGCCATCGAAGACATACCGCTAGAGAACTTCTACGTCAGCGAGGACAACCACGCATGGGACATGGAAGAGCTCGTAGGCTGGCTCACGACGCGCGAAGGCGCCATGACCTCGCGCAGATCGGACGCGTTATGCTGGACGATCAGAGCGCTGATGCGGCGCCCAGCCTACGCGCCATGGATGAGTTCTTCGCGCGCACGCCGCGGCGCTGCCCGATGCGGAGCAGATCACGCTGGGGTCGTTGAGGGTCCCTGCGAGGGATTCGCATACGGGGCAGGCGTTTGATTATACAGTTATGCAGGCTATGAGGGATACGAAGGCAAATGTTACTTGTTTTCATAAGGTGAGTTGTTAAATCGGCATGTTGTTCTTCGTTACGGTTAAGTTTCTTTCTTTTTTCTCTTTATTTTTCTTTTTCTTTTCCACCGAGGGGATGAATAGTACCTAAGTGAGTTATCTGACTAACTGGCTGACGTAAAAACTGGGTGTAGGTTGGAGACTTTCTGGTGCAGGTGGCGGAATTCCTGCGTAGGCAGTAGGTGGGAATCTTTTAGAAGACTGAGTAATAGAGTATATTAGGTCAACATAGGTGACACAGGGAGGCAAGGAATATTTCTAAGGTATCTATCTATCTTCTCAAACCGCAACCAGTGCGTATATTCCACTAAAAATACAACTTGCCTCGAAATTAAACCAGCCTGCTCCCTCTTCTTGTCTGTTTCCTGCGTTCTATTTTCCCTTTCCTTTCTTCCCTCCTACCACTTGAACTTTAATACTAGTGGGTATAGAAAACATCGAAAAGTATATCTTCTAAACCGTAAAGCGGAAGGGCTAGTACATCTACATAAATGGAATTGATCCAGTTAGTTAGTTATGTTCGCTGTTGATTCATTCCATACCCTCCGTTGATGTAAGGAGAGTGAGTGAGTGAGTGGGTGAGGTTCATCTATCCATCCATCCATCCATCCAAGACATAAAGGAAAAAGAAAAGGGAAAAAGCTCACGGAAACTCCACTTAAGCCTCGGCGCTCCTCAACAGCCACCAGTGAAACGGACCAGTCGTTGTCGATCTCGAACCTATCTCCTCCGATCTGCGCGTATTCCAGGATTTCGACCAGTTCGTCGACCGGAAAATATCCAGGGCTGAGCGTGTTGTTCGGTCGGGCGGTGAAGGTAAGCCTCACCCCGCCCTCCGTGATGGAAGAGCCGTGTGCGAAGCACACTTGGCCTTGCTTGCCCTTGATGCGTCTCATAGCTTTGATTAGAGCATGTGTGGTTTTGACCGTGGCGACATCGATAGTGTCGTCGGCGTTGTCCATGTTGCTGCTACCGCCGACGTCGGTAGTGTTGCTGCTACTCCCCTCGCCAGCGCTGGCATATCTGGTGTTGTACCGCCTGGTCCTGTGAGTGCTTCTGGAGGAGCCCTCGGCGTAGTCGTCATTTCCGGAACTTCTGGTGCGTACCATCTTGGCTGATTTATTGGTTGGTTGGTTGGTTGGTTGGTTGGTTGATGATCGTAGGTAGTTAGGTAGGTAGGTAAGTAGGTAGTGAGTTGAATGGATACATAAAGAACTTCCATAGATGCTAGATAGGGTGAAAAGCCTGTCTATTTATTATGTTCAGAATCCGAGTAGGTGGTTCTTACTCTAGACCGGCAAACAGACAATAGGATTGTTATCGCATTCTTTGGCATCCGTATTCTACGTGAGTCAGATACCGGTTAATAGAGAATCGGACATCGACGTCGTACTGAATTCCATGCCCGGCTCCTGGATGCTCACATAGGATATCACAAGCAGCGTTGCAAACGATGCCGGTGGGCAGACAAGTATGTAGGAGCAATTATTGAGCATTTCTTGAGAATATAATCCTTCATCGAACCCATACACCTAGGTGGGTATCTGTCATAGCATTTCAGCTTAACTCAGATAGATTTATGTATCTTTTTGGCCACCCATACTCACTCGCTCTTTGTTCTTCTTAACAAACAACATGCCTGCCTACCTGCTTACCTCCCTGACTAAAGCAGTACTACAATCCAATAGCAACAATAATAATAACATATGTTTATACAACCTAACCACCTCAATAATGCTGTCCCATAAATGCACCAGCCCTCTGACCAACCCTTGATATAATACAAGCCGAAAGTCCAGTCACTCACGCCCTCACTCACCCACTCACCCTTCCATCAAATATCACCACACCCCGGATCCGTGCCCGTAAAGACCTTGAAAATCCTCTTGCTCACAGCGGGCCCGACAGCGCGGTCCGTAAACGCGCCGTCGCGATTCGCGCACTTCCTGCAGTCCTCCAGCGCCAGGGGTCCCTTCGCCTCCAGCCCCTTCACCAACTCCGTAACCGTCCCGTACTCGGCCGCGATCCCGAGCGCGATCGGCGTCGTGACGCGCGCCATCTCCCCCATCATGCGAACGTAGGTATCGCGAGGGCCGTCGCCCGTCTGGACCTGCCCGGCCTCCATGCAGAACCCGGCGTCGGACGTGGTTGCTTCGCGCGCCCGCCGGTACGGTATCGTGCTGATGTGCTGCGTGAAGACCGATACCCACTGGGCGGTCTCGAGCGGGGACTGGGTGTGGTGGATCAATGTCCCGTGCAGGACTTGGAGGGTGAGCAGGGCGTCTTCGATGCTGTCTTCGTCGATGTAGATTTGGTCTTGTGGGACGGTGTTGTTCCGTCGTCGGCTTGAAGAGGGAGCCGCAGCAGAATCGCCGGCGGCAGAGGAAGACTCTTCGCTACCGCCACCGGCATTCCGCACCGCGGATTGGAATTGTCGGTTTCGGACGTTTCGGTTTTTGCGCAGCCATATCGTCAGGCCCTCGATGAGGTAGATGATAGTCACGTCGGGATGGTGCGTCTTCATCTTCAGGACGTGTGCCTCGAGGTCGTGGCCCTCGGCACCGAGCGCGAGCTTAACGAACTCGGCGGCCTCGACAATGACCATAACGTGGTTCTCGGGCTTGACGTGCATCGGCACGGGCTCCCAGTGACCCAGCTCCTCGTTGAAACGGCAGCTAACTTTGCGCCGCCACTTGACGACGTTGTCGACGCCGCGGCTATTCCATACCCCGTGCTGCACGTCCATGTCCTTGAGAAGCTCCTGGATCTGCACCGCGAGACCGGGGTTGAGCGAGGAGGGGATGTCAACGATCATCTCGGGTGTCGAGACCTTTTTGTCCGTTCGAACCTTGTTAACTTCTTCGAGTGCCTTTTTCTTCACGGCATCGAGAGCCTTCTGTGTCTTCTCCTGTTCCTTTTGGACACGCTTGCGCTCTTGCTCGACTTCTCTCTGTTGAGCCCTCTTCTTCTTGTCGGCCTCCTTTTCTTCGGCGGTCTTGTTCATAGATTTGCTTGTCGAAGTTGACTTTGACTTTGACTTTGACTTCGACTTCGACTTCGACTTCCTCGGTGGAGAGATGCTGTAAGATCGCTTCGTCCTTTTGATCTTGGAGAAGTCGATGGCTTCTATCTCTGGAAACTCCTCCGAATCTGAGCCAGATAGATCATCTAGATCGATGGGGTCCCTGTCTCCGGCTCTTGGCGCTGGTGACGAGCTAGGCAAGGGATGACCGCCTCCGCCTGTCTCAGGCATAGAACTCGATATTGGATCCCATGCTACTGGTTTCTTGACAGCTTTGCCTTTTGCCTTCTCCGATGGGGCGTCGAAGGGATCGCTCGATAAATCCACGAAATTCGATCTTTTTGGTGGCTTGCTGCTGGTACTCTGCTCCGGAGGCAGGAAATCTGACCTAGCCGACGATTTCCCCAGCGAACCATGCTTTCCACCGTGAGGTACCTTGGGGCTTCTTGTGGGTGAGCTTGCGAAAGGGTCGCTAGATGGCTCTGGCAACCGGGAAGTATCTATGGCTTTGCCCTTCGTCTGCTTCCTGGAGTTTGCAGTAGAATCCTTCCAATTTTCATCCCTCCTATCGCGATGACTAGCACTAGTAGATGTATTATGAGGAGAGCTGCTGTACTCTATAGGATCTGCCACTGAGTTCCATCGTTTCATCCCAACTGATTGGAGATGTCCCCGATCTTTAGGGCCAACAGCAGCTGATGCCGTCCTTCTAAAGGAGCTATCGCCATTCTTCTTGCCTCGGGGAGAAGATGGAGAAACTCGAGGTTTCTTTGCGACAAGCGAGCCATCGAGGTGGCCTACGCCATCAGAGTCGTCTGATAGGAATAGGAAGTCATTATCTTGACGGTGACAGCCGCTACTAGTCCGTTTAGTGCTAGCAACAGCCAACTCCGATGTCGTTGCAGCGTGTTTTGAAGCTGGCCTCTTTGGTGATTCAACTGTTAGATCCAAAACGTCATAGTCAAGCGCTCTAGATGGGCCTGTCGTTCTTCGGGGTGGGTTTGCAGCGCGTTTAGAAGGTTGCTTGTTATTTATCACAGCTGGTAAAGACGGGGATGGGCCTAGTGGACTGGACAGCAAGTCTATGACTTCGACGGACATATTGGAAACCAATTGAGACGTCAATTTTGGATTGACGCGGATCGTGAAATTATGGATCTTTGAATGGGGTGTCTCAGACTGAAATAATTGACATGTGCCGTTGTAAACAGTGGCTGGATGCCTCGAGATAATTAGACGCGACAAATTTTAAGTGATGACGCGAATGACATGTGCAGGAAGCGCGCATTTGACGCGTGTCACGTGATATCACATTGAATATAGAAATGTGGGGTATTCTCTCCTATTGTTTGGCAGTACAGTAGGGGGTAAATACAGTAGGTAAATACAGTAGGTAGTGCCTTGTTTATTAAGTATTATCTATGCCATTATGCAGACAGCTTACAGGTCGACAAATTACCTCCATACCTACGTACATAAGGAAGTGCGTCGACTTTCCGATCTTGAAAAATTATTTCTGATCTGTGACAAACTCCTTCAATCATACAAAGGAGGGTGCTTCATATCCTTCACGAACCATCACAACACCTCACCTCTGAATAAGTGTGCAACTTTCCCAGCATACTCGACCTGATTTTGCGCGTCATGTCATCGCTGACGGAGTTCCCCAAATTCGCCAAACTCCCAGTGGAATTGAGAATTGCCATATGGGAACAGTCTATCCTGGAGCACAATCGAGACCGACTCGTAACATTCTATGACTACTACGACAGTGTCATTTTTACCCCTAGTCTTGCCTGTTCCCCCCATTTCTACGTCACATCGGAAAGTCGTGGAGTTGCTCGAGATCTATACCCTAACCGAATTCCTGTCCTTGAATCATCGAATCCCTGGAATCTACGTCATTTGGGTGTTCGTGCGAGCGAAGCGCCTGGAGCTGTCTACCTCAGCACCGAGTACGACATCTTTGTTCTAAACCATTTGATGGTTGGGCGCTGTCCTAAGTGGCAACCCAACAGTACTCCTTGGATACCACGCCAAGGTGTGAAGCGCGCTCTAATATTTGGTTTATTCGACCCTGACCACTTCCAACTGAAGGATGGATGCCATAATACGCCTCGTTGCACTGTTATGCGCAGTGGCTCAAAGGAGTGGAAGTACGGTCTTGACCATACGCTATTCTCAGATGTTCAGGAATGGCTTTACGTAATGCTATCCAAGGAGAAATTAGATTGGAGCGAAATTGAGGAAGAACATCACTATCTGCTAGAAAAACATCACTATCTGCTAGCAAAACATCACTATCTGCTGGCAAAACATCACTATCTGCTAGAAAAACCCGGTCATGCTGTCCTGGAGGGCCTCGGTGCTTCAAATCTTATCGCCTACCTTGACACAGAAGAGAGGGAACGACAGCTGAAGGGCCCATCTTCAGAGTGCTTGTGCACGGAGCATGACCAGGGCAAGGGGGTGAAGCTGGTAGCCTACGATCAGCTCGAAAGGGATGTCATGGCTTACATGAAGTAGATAGTAACAAAGCCTAGGATGCTATCTTGATATAGATAACGACATTCCGAGTAATGGAGCCCACCAATGGTACTTGTGGCAGTTGGAGCGTTTAGAGGTCACTAGTTGTCACGAGACTCAGTGGCGGGCGTGGACCTAAGTCGGATTCCTGTATTATATATTACGGCGCTATGCACCTCATAGCTAGACTTTTCCTTTCCTTTTCTATGCAATAAGTTACCTTCCTAGTCCATTTAGTTCATTGGCATTGTGACACTGTTCATGTTCATGTATATATAGGAATGTTCTTTCCATAGTGATTCCAAATTATTTTCCACACGATTCCAACCACCTGTAATCGAATTTTCAATAGTACGTATATATCTTATTTGAACCTAACTAGGTTCTAGTAGGCCCATCTGAACCAGACAACTCGGCTAGAAGCTATTTGGACTAATATTAGGCTGTACTGTTTACACGATACCTACATATCTAGCACATACCATTCGAACAAACATGTAACAGAACCGCGGCAACAAATCGGGTACAATAACCTCAACGGTAATTTTCGGTATTATGTTGATGGTATAGGTGTGACATGGCATGTATACTTGCTAGATGGTGGTAGTTATACGGGGAATGCTTGGGAATTACTGCCAGCATACTGTCCTCCTCTACAAAACCAGTCAGCGCCGCCCTTCGATATTACAAGTCTTACAACCTTTGGCACACCGTTGCCCATGAGGAGCCAAAGATACTTGTTAACATCTTAATAAGATCGGAGTTGCAGTTTGGCCCGTTAGAAACGGCTTTGCTATGAATATTACAATTAGAAACTAGGAGTAAATACTAATTATTAAGCTGCAAGCTTATGACAACAGAAGCGAGAATATTGCACAAGTATGGTAGCGTTGCACACTTTCGCACTCCTTACTAGATAACAGTGAACAGTAAGCCACCATATATTGGAATTACTATTATAAATATAGTCGCACAAAACATCACACGCAATAGTAGCCAATCAAGCCGAATATTGAGCTAGTCCAGTCTGCTCCGCCAGGCACCAACGAGGAAACATCTGAAAACACCTCTAGGCAGTTGATCATTGGTTTGATTGTAGAGATAAGGGCGGGCGGGCATGATGAGCATGAATGAGGAGGCAGGATCCCGCTTGCATAGATGCGGCCCGTCGTCAGCCATAACCCGAATCCTACGAAGATACCCGCCGCGACAACTGCCGCAAGGCTTAGCCCAGCCATACTTTCTCTGTGTCTTCGAGTTTCATTTCGCAACGAGCCTTCTGGTCTTATGGCGAAACCTAGAGGCTTGTTCCATCGAGTGGCGTATTTCGGTTCCTCCCCCCGCCATAGGATCTCGTCGGGTAGGTATGCAGGAGGGGGGCAAGCAAGTCTCCATTTACCCTTGACCCCTCTTGCTTGCCACACTGATTATGCGGTGAGAGACTCAAGCTTTCGAAAATATCAAGGTTGGAAAACAACGACTCGGCAAGTTTAACTACGGAAACATACAATCCTTGGAAGGTCTAGTCTGGCGACGGTTGGGATGAAGCTTGTAAAACGGGTTTACTACGTCTGCTCTAATGCGTAGTCGCATGATGAATGTAACTGCGGCTGTGGGGTTCGACGGACGAGACCCCTGCTGGGTGGTGGCATGCGGTCCCAGACATATGTATGTATGTAGTTAGACGATCCTACCGCCTACCAGCCTACTAGGTACATACATAGGACCCTTCCTCCTCAACCCGTCCTTGAGGATTGAGGATTGTCGATAAGGAATCAGGTTGATACTACGCTGCCATGCAGGTTTACATGAATAATATACCCAATAGCACGTGGTTATTCATGACTCTAATACTCAACGTCTCGAAGTGCCTTGATCCTTACTACACATATCTACGAAGTCTCGAATAGTAATTAGTCATCCGGAATAGGAAAGTAGATAAGAGGCGAAAGGCTTGGCTTGCGCTTTTTCGATGGTCTTTTGATTTGTGCACGGCCGGACCCATTCTTGAAGGAATAGATGCAAGTGCGCAACTATGTGCAGTCAGTACGTAATGTGTGTCAATGCGCGAATCTCCCGTCAAGATCTAAAGTGCCCGATGACCAAGGAAACACGATGAACTGCTGAATATGTAGTCTACATAACTAGCTATATGGAGTAGGTACGTATCAAGATGCCTTCTATCAACTGCATACCTACTACACATATGCAATACGTTTCTGCCGTGATACATAGTACAGGAGGAAGAAGCGCCCCGCCTCCCTTTCTCCATATCCACTCTCTCCGTCCTACGACGGCCGGGTGACACTTCGATGTACCCCACAATCATCGCCGTCGTGCCGAATAGCAAGGGTAAGCTTTAATGTGTCCGAGCGAGCCGTTGTCAAAAGACGAGAAAAGATTTCCCGGTTCCTGCACGACATGATGGGACATGACACGGCAGGGCATGCTACGTCAAACTATGGTACCAGAATGCGGGGTGCATTGAGCCGGAGCGGCCAGGCACGGGAGAATACCCACCTACCTACCTGCCTACGGACCTACCTATCCATCCGACGCCAATATAGTGGTCGCTAGCAAGCAACTTCGCGAGGCTTTTATTGTGTAGACCGCCTCTTCGAGGGGGAGGGGAGATCGCGAGCTTCGGATGGCGTCGTTGGCGTTAGGACTTATCTAAAGGTAGGAAGCTGGCGGATGATGCCGCTCGACTGTACGTAACACCGGGAGGGGTTGACTTTTGTACACACGCACTAGAAGAAGGAGGATCTGGCGCGGCCCGATTTCGAGTAGACAGACATGTAGTTGGCGTCGTTTTGGACGGTGCATAGGTTGGCGCGTGAAGCGGAGATAAAAAAAAAAAAAAAAAAAAAACATTGACTGGATTCTGATGCGCTTGATCGACCTAGAGTGATGTTGAGTCAAGGTATGAGAACGGTCATGTCGTCGGGAGTTTACGTACCGGCGGTCTTTTAAGCTTAGAGTTTGACGTAACTTGGGTAGGTGGGATTGGCCCATCGTTCGATTTCTACTCTATCATCTGAATGTTCATGGGAACTTGGAGATGGTTCAAGAATACCCATTATATCGTAGATGGCAAAGTTGTATTTCATCGTTGAAGCGTAAATACAACCACGATTGGTGGGATAATTGGCAGCTTGTTCCCCTATTTAAAGGATTGGATGAATTCCAATCAGGATTCGCTAGTTACCTACTTGCCTAGTTAGCGTCAACCTTGGTTATTCCAAAGGGCTTCGTCAACCATCTTTACGACGTTGGTGGTTCGAAGACATGAAACGCCTCATCGATGAGGGTTGTCTGAAAGCATGAAGCATAGTGATGCTGAAGATCGCATCATACATATCCGAGGAGCCACAACTGGTACGGGATTACTAGCCACACACATAACTAGAGAGACGCCTAACCCGTTAAGGGGCGATGAAACGAGAGAAGTCTATAGTTTCGTATATCAAGTTAAGTCGAGACTTGGCAACCCTTTATACTTATAAGTTACCCATCTGGTATACGATATGCCGGATATTATGGTTACTACATAATTCTGGTTGTTCTAGAACCCTGAACCTTGAAGCTAGCTTCGTGCGCCGGTGGTAGTAGATATGTACTTGTACGATGCAATGCAGTGCATGTAGTTAAGTTCAACTTGCTTGCGTAATTCATAGTATATGATCAACTAGTTATTTACATGGGCTGGCCCAACTTGTTAGTTATTCCTGAATACATACATATGTAAGTTCTGACCATCTATCGGTCCGGCTACTTACCTGGATTACTATGCAAAACCCAATGGGTTGGGTGAATGAAGTTATCGGCCGTGCTTGAAGTAACCGATCGGGACAAACCCCGATAACTCTGTGAAGTAAAGCCCGCGCCATTGGTCTAACTATGTACTTAGATAGGAATTAATAAAAGTACCCGGCCGTATGGTCCATGGCACCGTGCCTGTCTGCGTGGCTCATCAGCGGCATCTTAAAGGGCAAAAAAAGAAGAAGCGACGCGGAAGACCCCGCGTGGACGCTCGCGCACGCGCCGTGTCCGTTTCAGAACCATCGTTGATTATGATCTTCAAGGCCTTTTACATCTCCGGTACCACACTAGCCCAGCCGAGACGGTTCCAGCGATAGATCGTACATGGGGAAATAGTTAAAAGTGGCCGAGCAGTCAAATCAATAGTTATCACTACCCGCGCGCTGCCCCACGATTTGTCTTTAATCCCACGCGTGCCACGTCGTGGGTAATTATGTAAGTAGGTAGGTATCTAGTTATATCTGTATGGATACACGAAGTAGAGTGCTATGTGATGCGCGCCTACCTCTGCGAACCATGTGCGCTTCGTGTGATGGTACTTCTACATACTTGAACATTCAAAAGGGAAAAAGGACGTTCATGCCTGGATGCCATGACCTGCGTGAATCAGACTGCATCTGCAGCCCTTTTGGGCACTGATCACTGATTCAATATCACAGATTGTGATATGGTTCGATAGATAGACTCCTACGTAGGAGATAGGCAGATTACAAACCCTCCCCCTTCCCTCTGCCCCTTTTCCCTACAGAAGCATATCACCTAAGCATGGGGGTTTCACAAGAAGGCCGATTAGATTCGTCCGCTTCCTTGGTCCGATGCATCGAAAACATTAGTTAGGTCGGGCTGGTCGGGTTGCTTCAGCTGTGCGCTTGAAAGATTTCCGATAGGCTAACGCTAAATGCGGCATGGTATCACATAAAAAACAAAAGCGGCTTCGAGGCGCGGTCAAAGGGTTTCCCTTTCTGTCAAATCTCCTTCTTTTCATCTTTCTCGATCCAGCGCCGTCGAGAGCGCTAACGGTCGTCGGCTAGGTTCGCCTTGGTTATTGGACTTCCTGACATGTGGTTGGCTGGTCGGAAGTAATGTATGAGCGATGATGGACCCCCTCCGAAGACGAAGACGAAGACCCCCGAAAAGAAACCCGATGTTGGATTTCCTATGTATTGAACCCCACTGCTTGAAACAGAAAATCCGATATCTGATTGGTCGGATGTTTTACAATTTGCAGGGTGCTACAACAAGGTAGGTGCAGGTATCTGCGTATGTATCCGCCATGCGATACTTCTTGGTGGTGTCAGGGGGAGGGACCAAAAGCTATCAGGGTCTAGAGCTACATGTACCTTACCTGACCTTGAAGCAAATCCATAGAGCTTTGGTTAGCATTTGAAGTCTCATCAATCCTTTTGTTCTTCACTCTCCAACCAGCTGGAAATCGACCTGGTTGTCGAAGAGCTCATAACCGAATACCTACATGCGACATTGAGGGACATCATACATACACCCTCACCAGGGACTAAAAGGGGAATCAAGCGGAATTCTACCTAGCATTCGCTTCCAGATATTCGGAAGACTCTGAGACATTAAAATCCAACGAGGAGAAAATGTGATTGGGTAGATTTGAGAGCACCGTTGAGGGAAATAAATATTTTCCAAATAATAATAATAATAAATGACCGGACAACTGCGAATACCTACAATTGTTCCCCTTATTCTTGATCTTGAGACCTTACACTAAACCCGGCATATTTGTACCGACTTACTACCCTCTCCTTCTAGCTATAATATATCATTGATGATTCTAACCCAAGAGCTACATATTATAGAATAACCAGCAATCATTATGAAATACGCTTATAGATCCACCAACCCCTGTTGGTCTTTGATATTGCTTTTGGTTACCTATTTACGAAGTAGGCATCTATGTTACTCGATCTGGATTATCAAGCAGAACGTACCGCATCTTGCAGGTTTATTGCCTACGTACATATTACCCTGTAGGGTAAGAACTAGACCTCCCATAAATGTTGTGTACTCACGCACGCGAGCCTGTACTTCGTACCAAAGGAGAAGAAGAAAGTCAATCCAATAAAACGGGCGGACAATAGATGGGTTTAAGCCGACATTAAGCTAGTGATGCACGTCAACCAGCCATATTTAGAGAGAAAGGAGAAGAAATTGCAAGAAATAAAATATTTCATCTGTCTCTTCTCAACTAGAGGAAGGAATCAGGTAGAAGTTTCAACCTTATTCACATAATAGAAGAGGATGACTGATGTTCAGACATAAGCGACGCGTCCTTACCTACTTGAGGTATCTATCTACATGATGCTTAGTTAGTAGTTATCTGTATGTATGTATAATACCTCTCTTAGCGCTGTATGTAATTTTAAGTTGCCTCTGCCCTACATATCCAGTATGAGCTAGCGCTGGTGGTAACTAAAGAGCCCCCGCAGAACCCCTAACATCCTGAACTCCATACAACTGAAGGAAAGCTTCTGGTTGGTGGCTCGACGAATATGTACAAGGTAAAAAAGTCCATGCAAGTACAAAGTGGAAGCACAAATCGACGAAATGCAGGACTGGGCCTGACTGCCTATTCCTATATGGGATTGGAGACAAACGCTTCTGCAGGCACGGTCCAGTGAATTAACGATTTAAACTGACAGACATAGAATACCTACTAACTACCTACATATGTACATGTACACCCTCAGTAAGGCATGCAGGATGCAGGTGAATTGTACATGTGTTTATGTATGCACTTTATGTATGTGTGAAGTATATGTAGTGTATCAATTGGTTATGGTAACACAGGAACGCACTGATATAGTACTCAGCGTGTACCTGCCTTAGCGTTGATTTTGAAGTCCACCACTACTTTAATTTTCTTTATTTTTTGGCGGCCTTGGTTGATAACGTGTAATAATTTGACCCTTTAACGTTAGAGCTCTAGAGTAGAGGTTAGTGTTCCCCTTTTTACATACACCCAATCTGTAGTACCTAATAACCACGCGCTACCTTGTAACTAAAGGGTTTTGTTGGTTTCACTCCCATTTCACATCGACATTTGAACTTTTTTTCTTCTACAGTTCAAGATAATTATTACATGGGACCAAGTTGACCGTCCTTTCATGTCGGCCAACGACCTCACTGTGCGCTCATTCCCGTTTTTATCGCATCTCTCCTTTACACAGGAGTAGGTAGGCTACAGTATTGTACCGTACGTCTACGTAGTCGTTGCTGCTTAGATACGCGACTTCTAAACTTCGTCGAGGGTGTCATTATCCCTCTCCACTCCTTCTCATACTTACGATTACCTTCCAAAACCTTATTATTCTTCTATAATTCATGTTTCCTGGCGCATAACCGCCTCGTCGCATTTATTGATATTCTATTGCACTGTATGCGACATATGACGACTACGATTTGAATTATTCTCTCTTCTTCAAAGTGTGCAGTTTCACTGCTCACTACTTTCCCGTGATTCCCGCGGGTTTATCGGTACAAAGTGTTTTGCATTCCTAACAAGTTCACTTAAAGTTTGGTTGAGACCTCATCTAGATCCCCGTTCCAGTCTTAGCTTAACCGACGATCCGGCCCGGTCACCAACCTCTCTATCCATCTCTCCCTGCCCTGCTCTTTCTAATCTTCACCTAAACATTGACCAGATTGTGTACCGTGTTGGGTTCCCGGGCATCACTAGTACCCGGCGCCCATTCCAGCACGTGCTGCCATTATGGCAACTTCACCTCCTTCGTCTCCATCAGCCATCATGCCTCCCCGACCGATGAGCGCCATGGTCAAACCATCGACTAGGAGTAGTAGCCGTATGAGCACTCATAGCAAGACCGGTGGAAGCAGAGCGTCTGATGAAGATGGGCGGACTGCCGTTAGAGTCGGTACGTATTCACTTTATACCGTGCTTACAAGAACGCAACCCTATAAATTAGGCCCTGTTACCGGGAGGATGGGAAAGCTAATGACTCGTGATAGCTGTTCGAGTGCGACCCCCTTTACAGCCGTCGGATCCTGGTTTCGATCTTATACCTCAGCGCTTCCAGCGATCTATGGTACAGACAACATCCCCTACGAGTATATCTATCGATTCCCCACAAGGCAAGAAGCTCTTCGTTTTCGACCGCGTCTTCAGCGAAGATGTCGACCAGGAAGGTGTTTGGGAATACTTGAGCGAGAGCATTAATGCCTTCCTACAAGGTTACAATGTCTCCCTGCTAGCCTATGGCCAGTCAGGTGCCGGCAAATCTTATACGATGGGCACATCGGGTCCCCTAAACCAAATTTATCCTGAAGCAATGGGTATGTAGCTATTCAAGTTCAATACTCAAGCTGAAGATGGGGCATAAATGGCCCCCTTCATTTGTAGGGATTCACATGGCCCTGTGCTAACAAATATCTAGGTGTTGTCCCACGTGCGGCGACTTCGCTGTTTGAGAAGTTGGATGCACCTTCACGGAGCTCGAATCGCAACTCGATGTCCCAGCTAAAGACACCGGCTAGGTACTCCGTAGGGCCCGTCCCTAAAGCAGATAAGAACTGGCAACTCAAGGCAACGTATGTGGAGATCTACAACGAGCAATTGCGAGATCTACTCCTACCCGAACAAGTCCAGCAACACGAGAGAACCCCTGTCACCATTCGTGAGGACCAGAAAGGCAACATTCTCCTCACCGGTCTCCGGCAAGTCGACATAAATTCTGTAGAGGACTTGATGGATGCTTTGAACTTCGGCTCAACAATCCGGCAGACGGATGCTACAGCTATCAACGCCAAGTCATCTCGTTCCCATGCGGTCTTCAGTCTCAATCTAATTCAGCGTAAGCCCAAAACCCAGTCAGGGCACGGGTCAGAGAAGCGACTTTCTATGCCTATAGAAGCTATGACGGGCACGGAAACCTGGATAACTACGGATAGCAAGTTGCATTTTGTAGATCTGGCTGGTAGTGAACGCCTGAAGAACACTGGCGCGCAGGGTGATAGGGCAAAGGAAGGTATCTCGATCAACGCCGGTCTTGCTTCCCTTGGAAAGGTTATCTCTCAGCTCTCCTCGCGCCAACCCGGCTCTCATGTCTCGTATCGAGACTCGAGATTAACCCGACTTCTACAAGATTCTCTTGGCGGTAATGCTATAACATACATGATCGCCTGCGTGACACCTGCGGAGTTCCACATCAACGAGACTTTGAACACGGTTCAATACGCCCAGAGAGCCCGTGCGATCCAGAGCAAACCGAGAATCCAACAGGTCGAAGAAGGGAACAAGCAGGCAATCATTGACCGCTTAAAGGCCGAAGTTGCTTTCCTCCGAGAACAGATCCGTAGCGCTGAGCGAGGTGGAGACGATCGTCGAACCGTGGTTTCGAGTGACAGGGCTGACAGACAGAACGAACGAGAAGTCGAGCTGCAAAGCCTGCTGGTTGATACACAGGAGAATTACAAAACGCTAAGTCAGCGACATGCGAAGCTCATTGCTGAAATGGCTAAAGCTAGGGACGAAGAGGCTGCTGGGAATAAGCATATCGACGGCTATCAGGGTGACATAGCAACCGAACGACTGAATAGGTCTAGCTCATTCGCCCAAGCCGTGGAGCAGGTCATCTTGGAATATGAAAAGACAATCCAGTCCCTCGAGCAGTCGCTATCAAGTACGCGGTCGACTCTATCGAATACGGAAACGAACCTGTTCGAGAAAGAGACAAGATGTGCCTATGTGGAAACTCTCAACACCCAACTCCAGGCACGACTGCAGAAGATCATGGATCGCGAAGCTAATACTGAAAGCTATCTGAAGGATCTTGAACTGAAACTTGACGGCCATACTTCTGGAGATGAGAAGAACGCAATCATTGTTCTTGAGTTGAGGAAGGAGGTCGCACGCCTTAGGGAAGTAGAGAGCTCTAATGAAGAATACATCGAGAACCTGGAGCAGCGACTTGCGGAGGCTGACCAAGATACTGAGTTGATGCAACAAGAGATGGACCGCCTAGAGCACCTTGTTAAGCGCCAACGAAGCCTTGGCCAGCTCGACAACCTTCTTAACGAGCTCGACACAGTTAATCATGAGAAACAGTCCGAGGGAGAACATGAGCCAATTAACGGACAGAGTTCTCACCGTCGAACATTCTCTGAGCGTTCGGCCAGAAGCCACGCTAGCCGTCCCAGCCTGGGTATGCGTGAGATCTTGCCAGACGTCAAAGAGGGTACTGAAGAGGACAGCGTCTCTCAGACCTATGCTGAAGGGTCTCTTCCTGACGATGACGCTGCCGAGACCCAGACAGGTAGCCTGGATAAGTCAGTGGAGATGGAAGCTCCGCAGAGTCCAGCACAATCTAAATATGTGGCCGACAAGCTTGAGAATGTCACTCAGGAACTGGTCGATCTCAAGGTTGAACACGAGAACACGATTACCGAGTTCGAACTTCTCAACTCTAAATACGAAGAGGCACTCCGGAGTCTTGCGGATTTGCAAGATCAAGTCGACGAGGCTCGACACCCAAGACCGGAGCGGCAGTCCGTTCTCTCGGTTACCTCCACGGAACAAACGAGACCGGCGTCTTTTTTGTCCGACGGCCAGCTGAGCGACATCAAGGATGGGACGCATTTTTCATCGCAATCTCTATCCTCGGAATTGTCCTCAGCTATGGAATCTTCGGCTACTACAGGTACTCCTAGGACCGAGACGCCGAGACCCTCTGAGCCGAGAGACACCCCAACGGAAGATGAAGCTAGGAACGAAGCATTAATTGCTGAGCTGGAGAGATTGAAGGGTTTGGCCTATAACAAGGAATCTGCCGAAAGGGAGCTCGCTGATAAGTATGCTCAACTGGAGGAGAAGCACCAGGAAACCCTCGACATGGTTGAAGAGCTCAAGACCGAAGTCGTGAAGGCTAAGATGCAAGAACCAAGTTCACCGCGAACATCAGGCCCCGTCATTCGTCGCAAGTCGAGTCAAAATGTTATGATCATAGACCGGGCCCATCGATCCTTCGCCTCTCTCAGGAACATTGCCGCTGAGAATTTCGAGGACGACCCTGATGTGATGCAAAATTTCGACATAAACCTGAATGCCGCTATGCACGAGCTTCATGTTAGATCGGAACGCATCCAGGAGCTCGAGGCCGATATTGGCAATGCCAAGAAGGAGATGGAAACGAAGATGACCATTATCTCAGGTCTACATCGTGAGCGGAACAGCATGAAGTCTAGTCCTATGGATATTTCTGTGGTAGCAACAATGCGCGATCAATTGGAGCAGAACGAAAAGCAATTGCAGGAAATGAGGGAGGCTCACATCGCTCGAGAGAATGAACTCGAGGCTGAAATCGAATCTCTACGTATATCTTCGCGTGATGCAGCAGCCCCCACTGAATCACTGTCAAATGAAGTCGCCCGGGACGCCAGTGCTCAACAAGATGACCTCAGCGCTACGTACGAGAAGCGAATCGCCGATCTTCAGAATGAACTTAACGGCTGGGAAAGCAAGCACCAAGGCACTTTAGAAGCTATGCAGGCTACTGAACAGCAGATGAAGCAGACCATCTCCGAGTTGGAGTCTGAGCTCGCCTCCATCAACACTAAATATGGTGAAGCACAGGCCAATGCGAAGGACGAGACCGAAGCTAGAGAAGCCGAGGACAAGCATCATAGCTTAGCCACATCTCTCCAGAATGAGATCGACGAGTACAAGGCCATCATCGATAGCAACGCATTGAAGGTTGCAGAGTTGGAACAGGCACATGCCGCGACCAAGCAGCAGATTGATGAGGTCTCCAAGGCCCGAGACCTTGCTCTTCATGACTCCGCTACCCAGAAGGAAATGGTTGAGAGACTCGAGAACCAAATCAATGAATATGAGAAAGCCCTTGTTGCTCACGAGCAAGGTCTAGATCAACTTGAGAACAATCACGCTCAGGAGCTGGAAGAATTGCGGGCCAGGTCCAAGCAAGAATATGAATCACATATCGACACCTTGATGGCCGAACAGGCCGAGGGTATCAAGCTCCTCGAGACTGACCTTGCAGACGCACGTGACGATCTTGTGAAGGTCGCTACTCAAGTTGCGTATGGCCTTGGCCTCGAGGTCAACGTAGAGCAGGTTTCCGAGCGAATCGAGTACCTAGTAGAAAGCCAGAGAGCGCTGGTGGAAGAGCAGAAGAGAAGTGGAGAGCTTGAGAGTCATGTTGACGAACTTTCAGTGATCAACAACACACTCATGCGTGATCTCGAAACTGTAAAGTCCACGTTGAATGAGGTGCTCCTTGACGACGTCGCCGAGCCTCCGAAAAAGAATCCTTACCCGACTGTTCGGGACCAGCTGGTCGCTATCAAGAAAAAGATGTTCGACGTCCAGAAACAGAGCAATAAGAACTCTCGCTTGATCGAGGAGCTGGAGGAGCAACTGCAAACAAACTATGATCATAACCAGATCACTAGTAATCGTGTATCGGTGATGCAATCGGAACAGAACCAGAAACTGGAAGAGGCCACTCAAATGAAGTTCAAGTTACAAGCCGAGCTCAACGCAACTCGAGAGCAAATGGCTGCTCTTCAGGTAAGAGAACAAATCCTTCAGTCACATATAACATTGGCTAACATAGACAAGTCTCGCGTTGATGAAGTCGAAGGGCTGAAGCGTAATAACTCTCTGAATTCGACAGTTCGGAAGACAGCATCTGTCACTTCCCTGCCGTCACCGCCTCCAGCCATTCCTCTGCCTCCTCTACCGGCTGGAAGCTCACCCACCACAGCGGTACCTCCTACACCAACTGGTGGTCGACCTGGGAGCAACGAACTAGCCCTTTCGCAAATTCGAGAGGACCAGGAGGCTCGCATTAGCAGCATCGACAAGGCTTTGAAGGCGGAGAGACAACTCACATCTACTCTAGAAGAGGCCTTGACGGACCTCGAACGCCAGTCCAACAAGGTCAAGACCGACTGCGATGCCTGGCGTAAACGCGCTATGGAACTCGAGAGCGAAGTCAAGGAACTGAAGGATAAGCCGCAGCAAGACAACAGATGGCGCGACAGTCTACAACAAATCGAGGAAGAGCGCAAGAAGCGCGAAGCTGCTGAGAGAGCACACACCCACTTGGAAGAGCGTATGAAGGCTATCAACAGCAAAAAGAAGAAGAAGGGTAGCCTCAACTGCTTCTAGTCTCGGGGTTGGAGCGAAGCCCCCAAGGCGGCCCTCCTCTCTCTTATCTTTTGGCTAAGATGTCTTCTTCGCCGCCTCCTTGATACTATAATAGGGTGTTTATCACGTTCTACGAGTGATTCAGTCAGCATTGCGTAGCTGGCGAGGAGTTCAACAGGCGTTATCCGGTTTCTAATTTTCATGTCTTGTTCTGTACTCTTGATGTCACGAGATCCTATTCGTTTCTCCGACGTGGTTGATTGGTGGCATTTTGGCGCCGCCTTCATCATCATCACCTGTCTACTTCTTTTGAAATCAAGTCTCCATCCAGGCCGTGTGCCGTGGGGAGCTCTATGTTCGAACGATCTGGACGGGCTATTTACGTACGATATGAACATGCTGACGGAATTTGATTCTTGACACGACAAACGTCTTGAGCATGTTCTATGCTCGCTCCGAACACCTTTATTTCTTATGTTCTCTCTACTTGGTTTATCCCCCCGATATTTACTTCACTACACAAGGGCGAAGAGGGCGACTTGTTTGTCTTTAGGCTCCTCGGAGAGGCCGATTTTCTATTTTATTTCCCCAGATACCACTTGTCTTTGTTATTACACAAATGTTCGGAACTATCATGTTCTTTCGCTATTGGGAGCTTTTGAGATGAGGAACGCCTTTGCAAAAAATAAATTTGGATCACGAACTTCCAACTCGATTTAATACCTGACCTGCCCGCCCACCTTCTTCCCCTCGTTTTAGAAGTGATGTTATTGTTGTGGAAAGGAAGGGGAGAAGAGGAGATGAACCTTTTTATATTAATTCCCACTTCCCAAACCTGATGAAGCAGGCAAGGGGAAGAAGGGGTTGCGTACTGCATAAAAGCTTGCTTGTCATTTGTTGAGTTTTTATTTTTTATGTTACCATACTTCGTTGAATCAGCCATGAGACGAGCATTTGTTTGGCATGCAGGTATGCATGCGTTGTAGACAATGGAATTGAGTTGAGGTTTTTATTTTTATTTTAACTACATGAAGATGATAGTCAAAGAGGTGCATCATGTGTCTTGTGTATGTGCATCTCTTGACTGATTGTGTTGTGAAAGGCAGGGGCGAAATGGTTTGATTGTTGAGATATACCTAAACTTATTATTTTTGCTATTATATATGATGTTGCTAAACATGAAGCAGCACTGTACTTTTTTTGCTCCATGTGATGTGAGGTGATGTGATACCGATGTTTATTGAAGTTTTTAAAGGGGGGTTTGTTATTACGTGCTCATTTATGTAACGATCTGCCGCGAGTGGTAATGATGAGGCATGGGACTTGGGCTATTTTGTCGAAATACCACCGTCTTCTAAGAGCGACGCAGTGATGTTGATGTTGATGTTGATGTTATGTTCCATTCGCTTACGTGTTTTTATAGCGAAATTTTTGATTAGCACGCTTCATCATCAGATAATGTCTGTTTCTCAGCTCCTGTTGGTTGGTCTAAGTACTTAATTCATATATCCAAACGACATTAGCTAAGAAAACAATCGCTCCCGAGAGGCAATGGCAGGTTTTGTATGCTATGCAGTAGGCTTCAACTTCAACATTTTCTTCCACACTGTTCGCTTCACCATTCAGGTTACACGGGAACTGTTAGTTTAGGTCTATAGGTAACGAGTTCAATGCCACCCATCACCAACTGCTATCTTCCTATCCTCATACTTTAGGTATGTAGGCATATAGGTACGTAGGAAGCCAGCGTAGGTAAGATAGATAAATGGATGGATGGATGGATAGGGAGCTGCTCAGCCTCCTAAACTTAACCAGTTAGTTGGTTGACTAGAACAGTTCTCAATCCAGCCTCGCATACATAGATCACAACTAAGCAGCATCACTGCATCTGCATACTTCACCCCTCCTGTTACTGCTGGTGTTGTTGTTATTGCTGCCCTTGCAGTTGCAGCTCCTTCCGCTGTTCCCCCTCCCACCACCCCTTCAACCCGGCGACATCGCACCACCCCAACTCAACGGGATTCTCAAACCACCACCTCTGCCTCTCCTCTTCCCTTCCCTTCCCATCTCCCCCACCCCCACCCATCCCATCCCTCCCAACCAACGCCCTCCGATCACTCCAATACATCTTCAAACAGCCCCCCTCAAACCTATGATTCTTGACCCCCAGCAACAGGACCACGCTGCCCACCGCGGGCGCGAACTCCTCCGCGTCCAGGAACACCGTGAGGAGCACGCGCTTGCTCGTCGACGGGTCGGCCAGCCGCGCCCGTCGCTGCGTGTTCGTGTAGGGCGGGATCCCCGACGGCTCGAGCCCCGATACGTACGTGATCACCGCCAGCACGTTCATGCTCCAGTTCTGCTTGTAGGGGAGGTGCGGGATCGATTTTAGGGGTGTTAGCTTTTGGGGCTGTGCGGGGTTTATGATCTGCCGGGGCCGGGGTCGCGTTGGGCGGGGGATGACTGGGAGGGGTGGTGGTGGTGGTGATAATGGTATGGCTATTTGGGGGTTGAGCGATGTTGCTATTCGGTGCTGTTCTGCCTTCTTTTGTCGGGGGATGGGCATCGTTTCGAAGTCCGAGCCTTTTGTTGTGTCTGTTATCGCATCTACTGGTCCCTCTAGCGGTTCCGTTTGTGGTGCTTGGGTTTGAGCTTTTTGTCGTCGTGGAGTGTTGTTGACTGTCCTTGCAGCGATGGCTCTTCGCTCTTCCCTAGCTCGAGATGGGGATTGGGATGGGGACTGAGATGGTGAAGGTGAAGGGGACGGCCGTTGCGGCTCTTCATCATCTTCATCCATCATCGCTAGGTCATCTTCCAATTCGGATTCAGCAGATAAATCCGCATCGCCAGCTCCTGCCATTTGCACCAAGGCTTTGCTCCAGCCGACCACGACGAGATCCTCTACGATGAGGTATACCACTCGCTCGCCCCGCTGCTGCTGAATCGCGGGATCGGATTCTCTCTCCTTCCCCTTGCCTTTCACATCAGCATCAGCACCCGCATCGGCCCCTCCATCTTCCTCCAACCACTCAATCCGAAACCTCTCAAGTCGAATATACGCCCCGACCGCGACCTCGCCCGCATCAACATAGGGATGCATCTCAGGTGCCAGCAGGGCCTGGACGCATAGCTCGCCATCACCCAGCAGTAGTCGAATGGCGCGCCATTGTCGTCTTTGGCTCTGGCTCTGACCCTGATGTGATTGCGATTCACCACCACTACTTCTTCTTCTCTTCCTACCCGACGGTCTAGAAGTATGTGGAGAGGTATGCGCGACGTCGACGCCTTCTACCAGCACCACGGACCCCGGCGCGCAGTATCGCGTTCGCAGGACTTCGGCGATGAGGGGTCTGAGCTCGGGTTCGGGTTCGGGCTCAGGCTCGGGTTCCGAGATCGGGGATGATGGTATTATTGGCGGCGACGCGGGGATGCTGGTTATGTCAGCAACAGCTGAAGCAATGCCAGGGCCAGGGCCGGGGCCGGGGTCAGGGCCAGGGCCAAGGACGGAGGCGGCAGATATGGGTTCGTGCGTTGGAGGGGACATGGAACAGGGCCAGAGCCGGATGGTAAGGTGGTTAGACTAGCTGACGTCGTGTGGGTGGTGGGTGCAGCTGCTCGCGGACATGGTTCCGTCCCCTGTCGTTACTTGCTTCTGCTCCTGCTCCTGCTATTGCTGAGGCCGGGTTTGTCGTTGGCTAACTACTATGTACGTAGTAATGTTATACTTGTTCCTTGTATTGGAATAATAATATTCGCGTTGTCGTGCCGTCATCGACGCGTCTTGGCTGAGTGGGATGAGATTCGATAGTTGTATATATGGGTTACTTGCATATTGCTCTTATGTTCTATGCAATATTTTATTCTTGAGAGATATGATTACTATTATATTTATTTTACCTAGGTAAGTCTGCAGCTACATACCTAGCTCTGGGTAGCTATCAGTGCCCCGCCAGTCATAGGAGGTACGAGTCAACGATTGCTATCTGCCTACTTATGTACCAGGTATAATGTGTCTTGCTGCTCGTGAGTCGTTGGTGGAAAGGATTAACTCCATTATATTACGTTGCGGGAGGATCCCAAGTCCATTACATACACGATACATAAATATAGTAGGAGATAAACAGACTACAACGAGATAGTCTACATAGCTGAACGTCACTTCCTACATATGTCTTCACAATCGTAGGGCTATGCTCTGTTCTTATAAACCAAGTAGACTCCATGATACATGATCCAGAGAATGATCCAGGTCCCTATCCGAGTGTTATGAAAAAGCGACCTCTAATTATGTAACCTGTGACAACTGAGGTCGATTATAGTCTGGATCCACATCAGCCAGCTTCAACGTCCCCCCTTACCTCAATGTAGAAACTAAGAGTAGAAACTAACTAAGGTTAGTAAGTATGTACATAACTATAGAGACCCCCACTTCCCGAGGAACAAAAAAAAGCAGAGAATTTTCAACGACAGACAATTTTCTTTCTCCACAATGCCTACTTGTTTCTATAGTAAGTAGGTAGACCGGCCCGAAAAGACTTTGCAACACTCCCCTTCTTAGACCATGTTAAGACGTCAAGAAGAACATCAGCTGGCGTGGTCTAATGGTTATGATTTCTCGTTAACAATTGATGTTAATAAAACATCCGAGAAGGTTCCGCGTTCGATCCGCGGCGCTAGTACAATTCTAACATCATCTACGATGTTTCTTTTTGCTTTTGTTCTAGACCTTTGCTTGGGTGGCTTACATAGTTCTATTCAATCTTCAAACTGTTTGCTTCTCTTATGTCCGTCAGGCTCAATGGTATATGTATAATTTTATCTTGTTTTTAACGGGATCATCGAGGAAGGATATATAGATCGACAGTACGGGAGAATTACTCACGGGTAGAAGTGACGGAATGATCCCCTGATAGTACTCATTACCTCTCTTCCTATTCTGATCAGTGACCCTACATACACTATATTCATTTTCGAAATCTGTTTTACTGGTGACTCGTTAACCTAGGTGCCATACCAATATATCCTTGCTTCGACTTAGGCGAGTCTTGTCATGGGATTAAGAGTGCCTACTTTATCTAGCGTTGAGAGATGAAAACTGGGGGTAGCAAGTTTGCTACCGTACACACGTGCGATTAGATCTGGCATGATGGACTTCTTGCTTTTCTATATCTTAGGTCCGTCCATCCCTTTTCAATGCCAACCTACTTGCGAACACGGCAGAAGTAACGGAAGCCCCCCTGGTAATACCCATTGCCTCTCTTCCTATTGTGGTTGGTGACCTCGTGCCCTATGTCCGTTCTCAAGGTCTATTCTACTGTGGCTCATTGACTCAGGTGCCGTGCTTATATATCCTTGTGTTTACATGGACGAGTCTTCTTGTCATGGCACCAAGTGACTATATGAGGCGATGCAAGATGGTTGGCTCCCGAACTAACAACATTCCACTTTTGGTGGTGTAGTGGTATAGTCCTTGCATTCTGTGCCATTACACTTCTCCTGGGATCAAGTGCCTGTCTGTGAGAGATTGGGGCAGGAAATATTGTTAGCAACTGAGTGGCAGCAAGTCTACCATAGTGTCCACGTGCCATCAGCTATGGTACGATGAAACCCAAAGCCGTAAGGATGCCCGTCGAAGATTGGTGATCTCTCTGATATGGCCTCATATCTCGCCCAATCCCGATGCTTCAGAGGTCATCAGAAGGAACAGAAAAGCATGAAGCATGAATGGAATCTATACCGGTTGGTAGTCGTTGCATCTGCATCCCTCTCTCTCTCTCAAGGCACACTTGTAGACATAAACGAACCACTTATGCCAAGCCAGGAAGCCTTCGTGAAGTGAACCTTCAAAAAATGCTACTTAGGATTCTGCCGAAAATATCAGCACAATCGTTAAAAGGGCCCGTACCCGGCACTCGCCGGCGTCCGGGCAAGTAGATTATGTAAGAACTAGACCATCTTCATGTACTTGCATATCTCATCTTGAGGAGAAGGGGTTGCTGTTCCTCAATGATAAGCTAATAGTACAAAATTTATAGAAACAAGTGGAGAATATAGCATACTCTTTCTTGCGAAATAACGATGTTGTGAAGAGTGCAACGAGGTTCCAAACTCTGTGCTCGTGAGATATTTCCCAGAGACATCTAGAAGACTGGTTGACTCCGCATAATGTGTAGAGGTGACGAATCCATTGACCTGCTCCGTGCTCTCGGTATCCGTAGTAGGCAAAGTGCGCACTGAGCTTGGTAGTGCTGGTATGTACGTAGAAGGGGCATCAAAAACTACCCAAAAGTGTCGTGCTAACGGTCTATAAGAGAGCTATGATCATCTTCAGATCAAAACGAATTCTATTTCTTTTTTTTTTTCTCCCTTGAAGTGGCATCGGGTAGGCAGAAACGGGGGTGATATAAACTGCAGTTGGTGTTCCTCCCAGATATCGAGCCCAATTGCGGGATGCGATAATCGTCACCCGCATGAAATACACCTAGTGCAACACGCTAGTAAAACCTATAGGCAAGTTGGAGTATGCCGTGAAGCGATTTGATAGGTGGACCCCTTGATAAAAAAACGGTAAGGCACCTGCATATTATGCTTGCCGTGTATAGTTGCATTGGCAATTGTCATAAGGATCGGATTGCAAGGAATAGCCATGGTAGGTGTGCCCAGGACCGGGAACTTGGCTATGTATGTATGTAGATTCCCATATGCGGTCCTTCATCTATAGCGGTCGTGCAGATAACGTTATATGTGATCTTGAGATCCTTGATCCTAGACATGCATAATATAAGCACGAATAAGCGGTACACCCTCAAACCAGGTGATTCGTTCTCGCAGCAAGTAGTATGCGTGTCTCGGTTAATTAGTCTTCCAAGAACAACGGCCTTTGTTTTCTATCTCATGCGGTTGCTGCGCGAGGAGAGTACCCTCGACTATCATGATATATTGAACCGAGGATATATATCTAGGAATGTAAGACGTTGATTACTTTGCATGGAGATGCGTGATGTGCGTCATATAACATAGATGCAAGCCACAATGCAATCGCGATGAGAGGAAAGCGCTGCTGTCCATCCGGTCAACAGAGTCTCTGTCAATATATAAACCCATATCAGATCCATGAGCTTCAAAAGACCAAGTGAACACCTTTTCCCTGGAATACATAACTTACTTTAATAGCATCTTGAGCAGCTTTTAATATGGGATTCAACTTGACCGAGTTAGATGAGCAGGGTGGTGATGAACCTCGTTTAATCAGCATAATACCGGATGCGTACCTATCTCTTCTGATATTCCCCCTATTCTTCTGGCTCTTTTCATTTGTCTTCATGGCCTTCGAGCAAGTCGGCATCCTACAGCAATACAGGCTGCGCACGTCTGCCGAAGCGGGAAAGCTGAACAAGGTGACCCCGTGGGAGTGCGCGCGCAACGTCCTCGGCAACCAGACCCTCGAGCTATCCGTCAGCGCTCTGGCCATGCGCCTGCTGGGGCCAAGCCCGCTCTCCGGATTCTGGGAGGCCAGCCCCCGGTGGGTGGCCCTGGCTGCTCTCCGCTTGCTCGCAGCGGCCGGGCTAGACGTCGATCGACTTGCGGGGAAGCGACTATTACTATTCCCCTCCTCCCCGCCGGATCTCCAGGATTGGCTGGTGACGTGCGCGAGCCACTTGGCGATCCCGGCTACCCAGCTGCTGGTTGCCCTTTTCGTGGCCGATACCTGGCAGTATTTCGCTCACCGGTTCTTCCACACGAATAGATTCTTCTATAGTAGGTTCTATCTATGGGTTCGAGAGACAGCAGACGTCTGGTTGGTTGGTTGGTTGGTTTCTTGGCTGACTATCCGATTCCTGCAGGAACTGTCCATTCGTGGCACCATAGACTTTATGCACCCTATACGTTTGGTGCCCAGTATATTCACCCGGCAGAAGCCCTACTTCTGGATTCGATAGGAAATATTCTCTCCTTATTTGTGAGCTGCCTTTCGCCCAAGCTCAGCATGATCTACTCGGTATTCGGGGCTTATAACTTCATCGTTGATCACTGTGGTTACGTTTTCCCCTTCAGCCTCTTGCCGACAGAGTGTGACACCTTGTTTCATGATATTCATCATCAGCCCTGGGGATTGAAGGTAACTGTCATCAGCAAGGCTTGCATTCCCCATGATCAATGATTCTAACCAGCGGTAGAGTAACTATGGAGTTTACTTCACATTCTGGGATCGACTATTTGGGACCCTTTGGACAGACAGGGATGCCGCCCTGAAGAGATACGCAAAACGGCGGGCGTCGAACGAGCAGAAGTCAGCACGGGAGTGACCATCCTCCTATCCCTGGTCTATAGACCCACCGCGGTGGATCTTTGCATTGGCCGGTAATAGGAGGGGAGAAGATCTCGGGAGGGGCCACCAGTCGGATCGGATCGTCAATATGCAGCAGCGGGCTCGCCTTCTTGGCTCCTTACCAGGTATTGGGTTATCGGCACCTTTTGTTTTCTTTTCTTATTCCTCCCGTTACGGTTTGATCACCAAGTAGCACTGAGCTACTGCGGGGAGATACCTTATAATTGGATGGGATACCCTCATGCACTTCCGGCCGGGGTGACGATCTATACACTATACAACCTGGTATCAAGGTTACCGGAGAGAGCAGACCCTCTTCTATATGCAGCCGGAGTTTGAGTTGCTTATCAATTTTGGAGTTTCGATTACTACGCACTATCAGGCGGTGAATCCGTTGCCTCGCTGAAGTGCTACCGCACCCGCATGTCAAAACATCACGGGGAATTCACGTATCGGGTGATCTTGCAGTTCTTGTACGATATGCGTATATTGGTATGCATACATGTTTGGTGGATTATTTTCAAAGAAGAGCAGGAGAATGGGGAGAGAATTGTTCCGAACAGGTAGCAGAACTATGATATAATACCGAATTGGCCTCTTCATAGAGAACGCCATTTAGTTATTCCTATGATATCGCGATTGGACGGGTAATTGTCAAGATACTAAACGTTTCATATTAGAATTTCTTTTATTCATCTACATATTCCCGCCTTACCTTGGTTAATCCTGGCCTTGATCTGGTCACTTGGCTGATAGCTATTCGTAAAAATCTAATATGGGCTATATAATTTGACTATGGATGTAAGTCCTGCGTTATATATCTTGATTATAGGGATAACGCCTGATTATGGTTACTACGCTGTACTTTTTAATACTTTATAATACTTTAGATCAACTTGGAAATAACTCATCTTTCGAATTATTATATACCGCAGTGATAGACTTGAGTTTTGTAAGTGTGTGTGTGCGATGCATCAACTCATCGTTAATAAAACAGATGTATTTCGAACAAAACATGCTACTGCTGAATCCATTTGTGCATCTACGGTTTCTGTTATTCTATACCAAACCATTTAAACAATCCTTAGCTTGCGGCCGACCAGGTTACACTATTAATAACGTCATAACTAACACCTTCCTCTAGACTACGCATCAAGCGCTGCTCACAAAATTCTCACAATCTATTATATGTGCCGGCAATAGATGCCTTTTCCAGCGAATGCATTAGTCAAGCCATTAAATGCTACGGAAGGTTACCTTGATTCGATGGGTTGAACTTAAGTTCGGAAACGGTTGTATTGCAATGCGGCCAAGGCAATGCGCCAAGAAATAGACGCACGATGAGGAAACTCTGCAGGGCCTACACAGCTACTATCCAGACATATTGCAGGTAGATAAGGCAAACCACATACGCTGATACATCACCGTACATAGATAGGGGGCACCTAGTCTTTTCAGCTGCAGTTTAGCACAATGGTGATAGAAGCAAATGCACGACAAAGAGACACACCACTTCATATATTCTATGATACACATCCGAAGGCTGGCGGACTAAGGGCTTTTCTACATGTTGCTAATACCCTCATAAATAAATGTTAATCCGGGCACCTCCCCCTGTGAGGATAATGGCCCTTTTCGACTCTGACACCACTTCAAAACCTGACAGCGAAGCCGACATTTCAACGGTCGTACTCAAGTTATAGACACGCAGCTAGCACCCTGGCCTTGTCCACATTGTTAACCTCGTCTGCGTCGGCGTCGCGAGACTTCCGCCTATGATTCTCTCTCATGTTGAAAGTAAAAACCTGGTTAGGGTCCTCATTGCCCTCATATTTCCATAGGATTGTAGCCCTTCTTGATCCTTTTATTTTTATAGGGCGGGAGCTCTTGGTCTTGAATAGGGAGGGTGAGACTCCTAGCAAGCTTTAAACGAGCAAGACTTGTCGATGTCGATAGTTAATGTGAAGATCACATATGGGTATCTAGGCGGCTACGTAACAATGAGTCTTGCTAAGTGTCTTTGCGGTAGAGCTGCTAATAATCCTATGTAGAGTTGACGCTTCAAGATTCATCATGTCCCGCCCACAGTACACAGCCTGAGTAGTTTGATACAACCTAGCCTCATGCCCTTATACGAAGCCAGCAGCTAAACTAATAACTGGCCAATCACATCAAATCTCCGAGGCCACTTCCAACTAGCATTCGATAAAGTCTGTGGGGGTTAACAGAGGCAACTTTATGCCAGGGCCCTTAACACATCTCGTGAGTACTAAAAACAAGTTGATATCTTACCTTTCCCGTTCTGTTATAGAACCTTCTACAAGATATGATGGAAAATTAGATACTAACTTGTTTTTTACCAAAAAAGTCCACTCTCAACAACTTGCCCAAGCAACCTTGGGCAATCAATACCGTAGTAAAAAATATCCTAATGCTACCAAGTATGAGGGAACCTTAGGTATTCGATCACGGTAAAATATCTGATCTCCGACCAGCCCACAGAAGCCGAAATACAATGATTGAAAAGGAAACAAGGTTATCCTTATAACACCCACCGTATATCATCATCTCATATTTTATCACAATAGCAGACCCCTGGTCTAGGTGGTAGAGTGGCTCCACCACACCTTATATAAGGGTGGGGGTACCCCCTAGAGCCCTAGGCTGCTCCTTTCTTCCCTTTCTTCATTAGAGCTTTAGCAGAGCAAATATAAGGGCATTTCTGATGTGATATCTTTATACGATGGACCTAAACACCCCTCCTACTGAAGGCATAACCCAAGAAGTAGAAAGTTCTACTAGCAAGCTGGTTAGCTACCATTGGATGTTATTCGCGTAATTGAGGATGCGGCTATTCCGGTGTTGCGCTGTTGGGGGATACGCATTGAAATACTATGGCGTCCCGCAGGATACTTGCTTTAGTTTAATTAATTTCTGACATCTCGTGTCCTTTTGGTCTGGTGGTTGCTAACTACAGGGCAGGAGTGGCTGGTATGCGTACCAAGCGATCATTCTGATAAAGTAGCCGAGATGTTCTCCAAAGAGCCACTGAGTCAAAATATATGAGCCTTCAAGCCGGACGATCTTGCCGCAGTGGACATCTTTGCTACACACCTACCCGCTCTTCAAATGAGAGCGACCGGGTTTTCTTTTTAGATCGTACCAAGTTCGGAATGCTTCGTCAACGATCTAGACCCTGACCAATTCGAGCGCAGCCCATTCGGTGTACCGTATCCTAAGCTAGCATATTTTGTACAAGGCATGATGGATACACAGAAATGGACGGAAGTGCAGGAACTCGTCGATGGCATGGATCTGGATGAGGAATGGGGGGAGGAAAATATCGACCTCGACAAGCCGGGGGAGATAGAATATGCTAAGAAGAAAAATGAGCGCATTCGTGGCTCGTTAGAGAAGTTCCCTACAAACATCCCCTCGACGCTGAGGGAGACACCGATGGATTTGCGAGCGAAATGGCGGAAGATTGTACGTAGTAAGGAGCGTCGGTTACCGATTCTGGCCGCCAAAGGCAGATACACCACTAAATATCGTAGGACGGGCTCTTTAGATCCCCGGCTGAAGGAAGGACGTGTCGGGTAGACATGATATAACATGCCAATTTGATTAGCGATCAGCCCATATGTAGTTATTTGGCTGCCTTAATAAGATAGAAATAGCACAGACGAGGTGAAACAATGCTTCATTGCCTATGCTATACTGAGAGAGCCTGGTAAGAATAGCAGAATGTGTTCAAGTTTCTGGAATGAATCCATCAGTGTCTAATATAATGACTCTATCCTATTGATCAGGCTTCTCACAACCCTCCCTGAAATCAAGTATACCACATCCGTACCCGCTTCTTCTCTATGTACTTACTGACGGTGACACCAATAACAATACATCTTGGACTACTATTAAGGAATTAGTGACTGTCATAAGAGAACATATCCTGTTCACCTACTTGACCGATCTGAGAAGTTGAACAGTAGAATATCTAACTAGGGTTTTTGTCTCAACCCCTTCTTCGGCTATAAGGACCACGATTCGGAAGCTCATTACCACCGACTGCCATGGCGTATTCCTGCGGGCCGACCACAAAAGCCGATCCTCGAAAATCCGCAGCAGTTCAGGCTTATGGAAACTTTCAACTGTCGCCTGTGAACTAGCGTGGATTACTGGTATGTTACCGGCGATGCCATTGATTTCACTCTCGACACTACGCATCGACGTAGTCTCGCTATCACTAAGAGTTTGGTCGGCGTTTTGAACTCAGATTCCAGGATTTGACGCTAGACATGAGCACATCGCCTACCTAACAGAAAGCGGTAGTATTCGGTCAGGTCATTAGCAAAATCAGAATCAGTTCATGCTGGCTTATCAGGGCCTTGGTGAGATTTCTCCCAGGTCTAAAGTCATACAGTAATTACACGAAGAAGGATCAGAAGCTGCAGCTTGACGGCTAGACAGACGAGGTATACGATGAGGATCCGCTCACTTCCTCTACTTTTCAAACGCCCCTTTCCGTTGTTGATCCTATTTTAACTTCCTATTTGCTGTCATGAGTGATAATACCGCGCGAGGCCAAGTATGACTCATGTCTTCATATTGCTCACTCGATCGGATACCATCGAGCAGCATTCCGGATGAACGAGGATACTCATTTCATGGGGAACTGCCCGTAATTTTGTAAGTGTAATTCTAATAATGGTATGATCTAGCTGGACAGCACGAAGCCATGCTTGGTGTTTATTCATCAGTGCATTGGGGTTGCATGAAAGTAATAGCTACCATAACGATATTTGAGCGTAGCCTCATGTTCTCATGCGAGACACCCTCTGATTTTTTTTAAAATCAAGTTTTGGTCCTCTTGTCCTTACAAACAGTCGATAAACTGATATGCTCAAAAATGTAAGTAGTACAACTAGGTAGGAGCCTCCCTCCCCTGCCGTCACTATTGCCTATGTACCACGAAAGGTACAATACAAGTCATGCAACACTCCAGAGGGCTGACTAATTGCATTCTCACTCATAAGACATTATCTCCCGTGCCACGAACTGCAATTTTTTATATCTATCGAGAGAGGAAAACGAGAGCGATGAGTCAGAGCAAGCAAAGCCGGCTTGTTTGCTATTGGGTGGCCTCGCCTTGTTGCTTGTGAGTCATAAACTGGTTCTGAATAGGCAGCATATCTTATCGTCATATCCTGTCTTAGGCACCAAAGAACTCACTCGTCGTGCTACTGTCAGCTCTGGCCAGTCAGGCTGATACTATCTTGGCGGACATTTTGACACGCCGTACCTGGCGGGGAGTGAAATATGTAGATTAGTTAGCTGAAAGCTTTCAGCCGCGCATAGAATGATTCCCTGTATCTTATGTTGAGAGGTGGCGGGAATATCGATACTGATGAATAAGCGGTGATACGCATACCGGGACATTTCACCCGGTGAGGCGCCTAGCGGCACAAGGGGGTGATATGTCATTGGTGATCCATCGGTTTCTTATGCTAGATAAAGGCTGAGTGATGTGGATCAAGAGCGTTCTCACGACCTCATCTCACACAGCTGTGCTTGTTCCACCACGGGTATTAGGCTTCACGGTAAGAACGAATCACTGGTAATCTACTTTCATAAATGCTGCAGTTCACGAGCCAAGATTGGAAGGGAAAACTTTCTTGTTTTTACTACATGCCTCTAGAAAGGTAAGCGAAGCCCCGTCTGCCCAGCTCCATTCATCCGTATCTTTGCCACCGCTTCTCTCTCTCATATAGGTAGATAATAGTGACTTGCCCAGTAGTTTGCCACTTTGCGATTTGTCTCTGGAAAAAAAATAAAATAAAAAACCCTCTGACTTCTCCCACCACCACGGAGCATTCGAAGCCCCACGCCGACGAGGCTGGACAATGTCGGTGAGAGTTCTGAAGGGCGGGGGAATAAGCCAGCAATCTATGCGAGACATGCTTTCGAATACAACATCTTCGGTATTATCGACACAAGTTCCTTTCTGTCGTCCTGATGCACACCCTCCCCAAAGCAGGGGAACCTATTTCCCACACCACGGGTTCGGATATCCGAGCGTGTGCCTCCCACTTTCACAAACCAGCCGAGAAAACCATGTAAGCCAAACACGTTAGACGATCGAAATGATAGTAGTATTAGCTCATGCTTCGATAGCCTTGTTCTTCTTCTTCTGCTCGACCTTGAGTAGCAAGGCGCGGTTGATGTGAGGTAGAACACCACCAAAGGCGATGGTGGCGCGGATAAGCGTGTCTAACTCTTCGTCACCGCGAATGGCAAGCTGGAGATGGCGCGGGGTGATGCGCTTGACCTTGAGATCCTTGGCTGCGTTCTGTACGGGTAAATTAGTACGTGTCGTGTGCACATATAATACAAATAAGCAAGTAGCCTTGCAAGCTAAGCTTGATCATGAATAAGCGGAGCTGTAGCTCGCCAATACAACTTGAATCGATACATCGAAACAATGTAAAAAGGCTGCAGGCGGTGACCAAGTAGGTGAATAGGCAATAAAGTGGGTGGTGGGTAGGCAATAGAAGATAAGATGATAATGGTGATAACTTACTCCTGCGAGCTCGAGAACTTCAGCAGTCAAGTATTCGAGTACGGCTGTGACATAGACGGCAGCCTTGGCACCTACGCGCATCTTGTTTTGGGTGTTTTGCTTCAAGAAACGCTTGACACGTCCGCAAGGGAACTAAGCGGGGAGATGTTAGTAGGCTGGTATATACAAAACATATTGCTATCATGTTCGGATGATAAGGTCGCGTTGTTGTTGCTATTGTGATTTGTGGAATAAAACAAAACAAAACCAAGGCATTGTGTATATGCGCGCCTCGAACCGCAGCGCATAATATCGCAGTCATCCCACATGATGTAACTATATGAACTTACTTGAAGACCAGCGCGAGCCGAGTGGCTCTGTTGCTTCTTGGGACCATCAGCTGCTGAAGTCTTTCCGCCAGAGCTCTTGCCACCAGCAGATTTTCCCTTTCCACCGGCCATTGTTTATGGTTGATCTAATGCGCGTATTTGGGGTTGTTGCGAATGTGGGATGTTGACGTCGATGTTGACGTTATGATATGTCGAGTAGTATTGTTGAATTGATATCGACGGATATGAGGGGGGGTTACTAAACGCGATATTGATTATAAAAAAAAAAATCCAATGGATATTTCGGTATTCGGGTTTTTTTTATTAGAAAATCGTCTTGCACAATAGTCGGTCGAACGATGATGGTGAGAAGGAGGAGGTAGTAAAAAAAAAGAGGATGTTGGTTTGGATCGGTCGTGGCGTTCTTGAGTGAAAATCGAATGGCGGGCGCAATGGAAAACTTTGCTTTGCTTGCTTTGGTTTGGTTTGCTTGCCTGCCTGAACACCTGAGTGAGTACCTGAGCTTGGAGGGTCAACAGCGTTGCATCAGAGTTTCCTGTGGTTGTTTTGGGCTCTTTTCGCGCTTGTTCCTACCCTCCTTGGGCGACTTGATCCACTAGTTAGCCAGTAAGGAGCTCTGAGTTCTGCCTATACCTACCTAATCACTACCTAACCCTGTAGGCGGCTATCGCTGTAGTTAGGCAAACACGCGCTGAGACCAGGGAGGGTATGTATGTATGTAGTACCAGAAGATATTGCAGGTGGCAGGTAAAAGCCCCTCCACCCGTTGTGGCTAGGTGTGGCGACCGGGGAAACCTCGGCTGTTAAGCCCAAACCAAGTATCACCAACATATCATCAAGAGTCTGAAAGGGGGTGATGATGTTACTGTTAGGCAACATAAAAGACCAACTGAGGCTTGTTACCTTTCCAAAAGGGGATAAGAATGTTCGGAATGAAAAATGAAATGAAGTCTCCATGGTTTGAAACTATTCAGACCGAACAGAAGTTGGAAATTCTACTCACCGTAATCGTACCTACCTGGGAGAACCCGGTTATGTTCAAGGAGGGACGATCAAGGGCTATCGCAGGATGTACCCAGTCAAACCAGATCAGTTCTCATACATAATGCTTTGAAATGAAGTGGTAGGTAGAAGGAACTTCAACCATCAGGACATATCAGTTAGTATAGAATAGGAGAGCCTTGTCAAGGTAACTCCCTACCATGTATGTTGACGTTGGTTGCTTAGGTAGTTAGGGGAGACAGGAGATGTGGTTTGGAGTTTGATATTCAATTCAACGTCGGCCAAGAGGAAGTGGGTACGGCACATGAGGCTAACGGTGCATATCCCAGTACCGTGGCGTTTCCTTTCCACTAGCCACACAGTCTGAAAATACATCATCACACTATATTTAACACTGTACCTTCTGTGCTCGTCCTCGAGTAGATGCCGGTAACTGCTTTCTTGTTCGTGATATATAGGTCATGTTCAGTTAAAGAAGCACTAGGTCATGCGGTGGCTTGGAATATGTCGATTTAGCCCACGCGAAGGCCTTAGATAGGATTGTAGAAAAGGGGGTCTATCACATCTTATCTAAACTGCATCCGTAAAATCACAACGAACCCAGCACTGTAAAGGAGGATATGAAAACACTGGACTAGATTATTGGATCATGTTGGTGTGACCGTGGTCTAGCGAAGGATCGTAAACCATAACTCCTTGGGCTGGTATCGAGTTCATTGCACCCTCTACAACCTCAGCCATCACTTCAGTGAGTGCTCCTTATCGAATTATTGTATAACCCATATCAAGTACAGCCTCCTTGAAGCTCTTGCTCTGATAATATACGCCAAAATGGAGGAAAATACCATGATGACGATGCCATTTGAGGAACTATCGTGTTCTATGCGAAGAGATGGCCAACTATTGACGAACATCCTCCCTCTTAACTTTGACATGCGTATCTTTTAGGAAAGTGGACAGGAACTGGAATCGATTTTAGTGATTGAACTGAGTTACAAGGGACATAAATCCTGAAGTACGAAGAAGAGCGGTTCAAATGGGCTAACTCATACTTCAGCGTTGTCATTAAGGTTCCATATGATTTTCATATTCACTTTAAGCATAGCCCAGACTAGTCGTTACTAGGGACGCAGTCTCTGGTGGGTACCCATTCACCGTCAGGTCCATCTATCAATATTGGCTTGATGTTTACACAGGCAAGTTATTGCCAAAATGATTGATACAATGTTTGCAGGATACATTAATCTTAGATATGGTAACTACGTTCGTTATTTAATACCTTACGACTTAAATAAGGCCAGGATTATATTGCTTGTTAATGGCTAATCATTCTCGTATGAATAAGTATTATTTGGATCTTTTTATTTTATGATAGGTCATTTAATTCGACAACAACCTGACAGGTTCCCGTGGAACCGCATTACGCAACTATTCTACACGAGTTTGGCCATGCATGCTCTTAGCCTCACCCACGAGAAAAAGAACGTACCACGCATCTGAAGCAGGACGTTCAGGCATTGTAAGATATTTATGATAAACCACCAACAAATAGAATGGTGGCAAAGTCAATTTCAACGTATTGGCAAGTTCCACAGGCAACTGTTATGCAAGCATTACCTTGACCCGCATTTTATCATCCTCTACTCTTTCTCAAAAGGACTTGTCGTGAATCAAGGAAGCGGAACGTGGGAGAACCTCAACTAGAGATAATGGGTTAGCGCCTGTGATGCAACCTAGTCGTGATCTAGAGCCTCTTGCGATGGGACTTGCGGTAATGGGTGATCCAAGTTCCGACTATTTTGATATACAATAGTTATCAGGGCATAGTGTAGAAGATCCTGATGAAGAGGGGTCTAGACTTCCACAGAGTTGGTGATGACCTGACCCGACTCGATGTATGTCCTAGAAGAAGGCAGTTGAATATGTTTAGCAACCCATAAGCTCTCTGTTCTAGACAAGGAGTCTATGCTCTATGTCTGTGAGGTATCCTGGTCATGACCGAAGAGCATATATACAGAAGATTAGGATAATCTAGCCATATTTAGTTTGTACCAATAAGGCATCTACGCTATTTGTTCATGTTTAGCTAGGAAACTACCCCAATGAGCTTCTTTGTGGACATAATGCTATTTAGTCATGTTGTACAACATAAAGATGGTGCTTGGATGGGCAAGATACATTGAGCAACGCAACAGATCTGGCAAACCAATCTAGGCAACCAAATGCTAGAAATAATTGCTGTATCAATCCACTAGATTTCTATGGATGGTACTTAAGTAGTTAGCGTCCTACATTGTAGTCAACATGCACAATAGGATCTGATACGTATCATCACCCCAAACGACGCTAGCGTCATTCACTTAGGAATGTATCAAGGTCTTGTCTATGGCATATTAGGATTCGATCTGGTACTTAGATGTAGTTGTAGTAGTGTACCTAATGTATTCTATATAAAATACTGATTTATTCAATATTGTACACCTGCAACTTGTACAATAACCCTTATCGACAACAGAGGAAAGGACCCGTGACCGATAAGGGATTGGAAGTCATCCTCAAAGGGGGGGGAAGGAACCCATTATCGATACAGAGTACAGTACTAAGCAGAAATACTTCCTCTACATTCTTTCATGTCCTTCAGTCTTCACAATCAAAGCAACCAACCCTCCTACACAGAAATCATTGTGGCATCACCATTTTTGGAAGCCATCCTTTCGTCTGTTTACAAAGAAATACTTTGCGATAACAACTACGACGTTCATTTCAACATCGACACAATTAATATCACAGTCAACAATCACAGCATCCGTCGAGTCCCTTGAATTATGGCACCCACCCTCACTACCCTCCCCCACGAGGTTATGCGCAAGATCGCTGGCTTCCTGGTGGGCGCTGAACATTGGAACAAGGATGTGGTACGCAACTTCAATGGGTATAATAATTCTGTCGCACAGTACGCTACAATCTCGAAGGAATGGCAGGAGGTGTTAGAATCCTTCACATTCAAGAACCTGCATCTTACGTTTTTTCGGATACCCCAAGCGGCAGTCATACTTACTGTGAGACGACGGAAGTTTATACACCACATAATACTCGACATTGTGCTACCTCGATGCGACATGGTGGCCTGTTACCATATGGAGAACGCTGTTGAGAAGGCAAGAAATAGCCAAATTGCCGATTATGTAGTTTCGAGTCTCTTTAATTTGCTCTTGAGCACTTGGAAGAAGGAGGAAGTCAGGGCCAGCGGCATTGAACTCGTCATAGGTGCTTTCTCACCTTCCGATAACCTATGCACATCCCTCTATAATAGCGAACCAGACCAGTCCTCCGATGACGATGATGACGCTGCTGCTGATGATGATAGTACTGGCATCATCAGGGGCAACTTAAACAAGCGTTTCGAAGGTTCTTTTCTGAATTTATCGACTCCTCTGCCTCAAGCCGAGTGTGTCTCCCGTTTCACCATCGGACGGTATACATCAATGAGGAACTTTTCCTCCCACTCCTACTGGTCTCTTCTTCGAGCTCTCCCAAACCTAGAGACTCTGGAGCTGGATACTTGGGAGATTCAACATCCGCAGCCTATTCACCGCGAAGGTTCGTGTATTACTCGTTTAAACACATACAAAGTTGAAGCTAACTGGATCATAGCGTACCTCGGCTTTCTTTCCTCCATCCCCCCGGCACTTAAAGTTCTTCGTTTCTCCTTCACAGACTTTACCCATAACCAGCCCTGCTTTTGGCCAAGATGGGATATCGACTACATTGGATACATTCGTCAAATGACGAAAGACGGGAGAGATGTCTTGAGCTGTACATTACGTGAGGTGTCCTACGGCCTAACGACCCTCCAGATCCGTGGTCCGATTGGACCACAATTCTTCTGGCCACCCGAGGGCAGCGAAGAGGACACTCCCTATTGGCCAAATTTAAAATCCCTCGGAGCATTCATCTACTTTTACCTACCTGGTGGTACGTGGCTATTCGAGCATGTCGGGGGCTCAGGGGATGGTGTGGCGTGCGATAAATGCTTCTGGGAAACAAACGAAGACAGTCTCAACGAGCTCTATTCCACCGTGGCCAGATCTGTTCACAGAATGCCGAAGCTCGAGGTTTTGGCGCTGAGAACAGTTCTGGAAGCCTGGATATTCCACGACTTTCGATTCCAGGTTATCGGCCGACGTGCCTTTCTAGGATGGCGTTCAACCCCAATGTTCCATCCCTCCGACGAAGTTTTGCGTCTATGGGAGGAAGTTGCCGACTCACGCGGCCTCAAGCTTGACGTGATCATCATCCGTGCAAGAGCAGCCGATACAAATGACGATCAGAGCGGGACAAGGTTCATGGAAGATTACGAGAGCGAAAAATACTGTTTTGGATGGGGAGATGCGGGTGAAGCCAGCGAAGTAGGCGACGACGAAGACAGTGAAAGTGACGAGTCTAGCGCTGACGAAGATTCCGAGTCGAGCGGCACCGACGATGCTGAGATGAGCGGTTGAGATGATGTCTAGCCTAGTGATGGCGAAGATGAGTATATCATTGATTACGAGTACTAGGAGTCTGGATATGGAGAAGAGGATTGGTTCAGGGATAAGGAAGACGCCCTCGTTATATACGAGTGAGACTCTACGGAGAATTTTGCTCATCGGGCATCTAGCTACGATTTTTCAGACGCAAGAGCAGGGCAAGAGGTTCCACGGCGGGATTTTGTTTCTTGCCTCTAGCCTCTTAATAGCGGAAGTCAACTCGTCACTTCTAGTGACAATGAACAACATGAATGTACGGCATAATAGCATAGGAGAGATGGATAGGCCTCGCCGCATTGCTAGGAAAGGTTTAAACATCCTCATCGGGAGGATTCAGCTCCCTGTCTGTGCGAACACTATAACTAGATGACATCCTTGTAAAACTGTGTACTTACAGGTTGAATAAAACGTACTATCAGGTTTGTCGGTATAATCGCCGCCGCAATTTAAGTGCTTACCGGGCCTACGTAACATCGCAACTACGCCTCCCCATGGGGTCAAATCAAGCCTCTAGACATCCACTTATCTCACATGGGTCCCATGAGACACTTAAACAAAATAGGAATATGTCGGCCCTGTCGCGGTGCATACGGTAACTATATGCGAATACATAGTTGCCTAGGAAGTGATAATTTAAAATTACGAATTAAGCTGTTTTTACCTCTACCTACGGGGTTGAAAATTGGTTGGTATGTAACTAGGAAATGTTGGGTATAAGATGGAGTTGCGGCTGAGCATAGTTTGGATATCCCACGAAACAATCATCGTACCTCGTTAGATTCAACCCGCTACCCATATCACAATGAATCTTGCATGGCTCTTGGCTCTCATAAGTTATGTCGAATTGGCGGCGTCGAGAGACTGGTCTCTCTTCGACACTAACGACGGCCAATGGAGCGAAGTTATCGAAAGGGACGTCTGTATCATTGGCGGAGGAGCGAGCGGTGTTCATGCGGCTGTATCTCTGGTCGACTTGAATAAGACCGTTGTAGTTGTGGAATGTAACGATCGTCTTGGAGGTCACACCCACACATACACTGACCCCAAGACGGGTCTGCCCATTGACATCGGAGTTGTCGTTTTCCAACCTCTCCAGGTCGTATATGACTTCTTCAGCAAATTCGACCTGCCTCTGCTCAACATGAGCTCCATCACACCGAACGAGCCTGGACAACCAGCGAACATGTCGCAGCCGGCTAATCTCTACAACACAATTCGAAAAGACGTAGACTTCCGAAACGGATCCGAAGTCGTTCGCACAATAGATCCCGGCGCCTCAGACGCGTTCCAGCGTGTGGCGGAGGTCCTCGCCAATTATGCGTACCTGCTCGACGGATACGATCTCCCCGACCCAGTGCCAGAAGACCTCTACATGCCCTTTGGTAACTTCTTAGAAAAGTACAATCTCACGGCCGCATTCCAAACTGTCTACCAGATCTCCCAAGGAATGGGAGACCTGCTCGACAAATCAACCATATACGCCATCAAGTACTTTAACCTGGGCGACTTCCAGGCGTTGGCCGAGGGATACCTAACGCACGCCCGTGGCAACAATTCCGAGCTATATACCAAAGCCGGAGAATATATCGGAGAATCTAATGTTCTGCTAGAGTCCAATGTGGTCGTTACGAACAGGAAGAACACAACATCCGGTCGTCCCGAGATATTGGTTTCAACACGGGGCGAGGGCCTCAAATTGCTTTCTTGCGGCCAGATCTTACTCACGATACCGCCGATGCTTGAGAATCTCCGAGGGTGGGATCTAACCACCGAGGAAGATGCCGTGTTCTCCCAATACATCACCGCCAACGGGTATTACACCGGCCTAGTGAAAGGCGTCGGGTTGAACCAGACCCTTAGTTACTACAACTCCGCTACCAGCACGCCCTTCAACATCCCGGTACTTCCGGCGATATATGCATTAGCACCCGTGGGAGTCCTCGACGACACTTGGTTCGTCAAGTTCGGTGCCAATAACCCCACCATGACCGATGCCGAGGTCAAGTCGTACGCTGTCAGGCAAATACAGACGATACAGCGAGCTGCCAACGTGACGGTCACGGAACCAGAGTGGCTAGACTACCAATCTCACACGCCGTTCCAACTGCAGGTGAGACCTGAGGCTATCAAGGACGGCTTCTTCAAGGACCTCACGGCGCTGCAGGGCGGGCTCGACAACACGATGTTTTACAGCGGTGCGGCGTTTCATATGCCGTATAGCACTTATCTGTGGCGTTATAATCAAGATGTTGTCATTCCCATGATGACGACTTAGTCATGTAGGGGACTCTTATATATCGAGGCAGGCGGAAACTACTTGCATTGCTACGACTGGAGTAAAGGCGAAGGATTATTGTGTCGGAATTGTTTTATTAAAGCTATTATGAAGTTGATTTTCTTCTTAAAAAAGAAAACAACTTAATATTTAAATATAACAATGTACAGAGATTAAAAGTAATCATCATATAATTAATATAGATTCATCTATAAATTTAATATAAAAGTAACTAATTGATTCATTTTGTAATCGTTATTCAGTTGAGGATGATCAGTCTATCGTTCCCTTGAGGTGGCTAGCTTGCTTACCTTATAACCAGCTCGCTTGTGGATTACGTTAGTCCCTCCGACCCACTTCCTGAATCCACCCATTTCTTGAATTAATTTTTGCTTTTATATCACCCCTTTTCATTATCAACAATATGCAATAACTTTACGAATCCTTTAAATTATTAAAATTATTATATTTATTATTCGTTTAAATATAACTTTAATATATTATTATATAATTCGTTTATAATTTTTTTTAATTTTTTATAATATTTAACTTCGTAATTATAAATAACTTTATACGTAATTATTTTAATTTTATAAATTTATATAATATTAAAAAACGTATTATTAAAGTTTATTTATATAATTATATAACCTTAAAACTTAAAGGCTTTTAATTATTATTTAAAATTTTAATTTTAATTTCGTAAATTAATTATTTCGAATAATTTTTAATTAAAAGCTTTTTTTATTTTATTAAATAATAAACGTAAATTTTTAAAAATAAATACTTTCGTTTTTTAAAGCTTTAAAAGTTAATTTTTTACATTTAAATTTTTTTAAAATATAATTAATATAATATTTAAAAAGTTATATAAAAAAAATAACTTTTTAAATTTAATATCGTAAAGCTTTTTAATTATTTTTAAATTTTTAAATAATTAATTAAGATTAAAAAATTTTATTTTAAAAATTTTAAAATTAATATAAATATTTTTATCGTTAAATGTTTTTTTTAATATTTACTTATACGTTTTAATAAATTTTTATTTATTATAAAGCTTTAATATTAAAAAAAAATTAAATTTTATTATTATTTAATAATAATATTTTTTTAAAGTAAAAAAGATATTAAGATTAAATAATTACATTATATAAAATAAATAAAAAAGTATATATAAATATCGTATATTATAAATTATATATTTATATATAAATTTCGTTATAATATAAATAATATATTAATTAAAGATTAATAATTTTTATTAATTAAATTTAAAAGGTTTAATTTTAAATAAATAAATTTACTTTAATTATTTTAAAGTTATTTTAACATTTAATTATTCGAAATTTATTACGTTAAATTTTTATAATAAAAATAATAATAATAATTATTAATTTTAAAGATTTTTTTTTTTAAAAATAACGATTAAAATAAAATATTAATTATTAATAATTATTATTTTAATAATAATAATTTATTCGATAATTTTAAAGATTTTTCGAAGTTTTTACTTTATTAAAACGATTTTTATAACTTTTTCTTTTTTGGTTTTATTTTTTTAAACGTTTATTTTATTTATATTAATAATGTTTTATATTAATATTTTTTTTTCGCGATGAACGCGTTTTAAACGGCGTTAAAATTTTCGTATTCGGGTAAGTAAAATTAAAAAGGTTCGTAAGGTTTCGAAAAAAATTTATATTTTAATTTTTAATTTTAAATAACGATAAATAAAACCGTTTATTTAATTAATATCGATAAAATCGATATCGTTATTAATTTAATAAATAAATTTTATTATTTAACGAATTTTATATTAATAAAGCGATCGTTTCGAATTTTTTTTTTTAAGAATTTATTTCATTAAGTTTTTTTTTTATATAAAGGATAGTTTTTGTTAATGTTAATGAGCTTTTTAATAAAAATGAACTTTATAAAGCTTGGTAAATAAAGTGCTTAATGTTATAATTTATTTTATAATAGCGTTTTTTTGTAATATGTTTTTATAGATATTAGTTATAGTTAACGTTATTGTAAACTTTTTATTAGGTTTTATTGTAATTTGTAATTTTAGAATTAAAGGATTTGTAGAGTTATTGTATATTGTTGATGATGAAGAGGGGTGGTGTGGGAGCAAAAATTAATTTAGGAAGTGGGTGGATTTAGGAAGTGGGTTGGAGGGATTAGGTGGTTAAACCTTGGTAGTAATTTTTGTTTTGTCGAAGATAGCACGGAAACTTCAGGCAAGGTAGGATTAGTATACTCATGTTTCCCCCGCGGAAATTTACATATATTCCTATTAACATGCAAGCACCGCGGCGACAACAACAACAACGCCGCCGACCGCCCCGGTCCTGCGTAGAATGTCGCAGGCGCAAGATCAAGTGCGATCGGAACCAGCCGTGCAGCCAGTGTGTCCTGTCAAAAAGTTGCTGTCTATACGATAGCGCAACTGGAAACACGACCTCGCACCACTCGCGGCGGCTCGGTCTGTCGCTGCCAAGCTCGGGCTCGGGTTCGGGATCGGTCCCATCATCTGGAGGGAGTCGGACCGGCGGTTCCGGACTGCACCATCACCAACGTCCGCCAGTAGCGGTATCGAACCCATCACCACCGCTGACTGGCAGCTTGACCGAGGTGCAGACTATCGACCCCAATGAGAGAAGAGAGGGTGATGGTAATGCCGATGGGCTTAGGGGACAACTCACCTCTCGTCTCCAATCGCTTGAGGAATGGCTTTCGAAATATGCTGCCGAGGTGGCAGCGGCGACCGGGATGACTTTGGATTTAGGATCATCATCACGTAGTCACAATTACAATCATGAGCATGGTGATAATAATGATGGATATCACGCGGCGCCGCCCGGCCTGGAAGGTGGCGATCAGCTGGTGCTGTACAAATCGAGGCTGTTTGGCCAGACGCACTCGACCAATGCCGTACGCGAGGTAAGAGATAGTTGACGATAACGATACATCGGATTCCTATTGACATCCTCATGTTCTCTTCTCTGCTATATAATTGCTACGCACTAATCATTACTGACTACTTATCTACATGTCACAGTTCAAAAATATTGCCGCGTTCATGAGAAACGAGGCTGGGAGCTCGTCGGAGATCGCGAACACTACTACTACCGCGGCCGCCAGCGTCCAACAAGTGCGAGCGCTACTGCAACAATGCAAGAATCTCTCCCAGAGCTTGAAGACGACACGACCGGGGAGATTCCTATCTCGTCCAGAACCCATTGCGCCTACTAGAGATGCAGCGGACCGTCTAGCACGGCTCTACCTCTCGCATTTCGAACCTGTGTTCCGCGTCCTTCACGTACCATCGTTTTGGTCGGAGTGGGAGCACTACTGGGCGGATCCCGCAGCAGCGATGGACGTGACGACGCTGAAGGTCCAACTCGTAATCGCCATCGGGTCGGGGCTTTCCGGGAACGAGGAGCTGCCGTCATCATCGAGAGATGTTCACCGGACGGCTTGTCGATGGGTGTTCGCTGCGCAAGACTGGGTGGCTGCACCGTTTAAAAAGGACCGGTTGAGTCTGGATTGCATCCAGATACAATGCCTGCTAATTCTGGCTCGCCAGGTGCTCTCCATCGGTAGTGATTTGTGTTGGGTCGCGATGGGCACGCTTCTACGCTGCGCTATACAATTGGGCCTGCACCGGGATCCGAAGCATTTCCCGTCCATGAGTATTCTGTGAGTCTTTGTGATGATGGCAACAATGACTCGAATTTGCAATATCTTCTGAAAGCTACTTGCAACAGAATGCTAACTAATTGTTTTATCAATATAAGCGAAGCCGAAATAAGGAGAAGACTATGGGCTACCATCTTGGAACTAAACATCCAGACATCGCTGGATTCCGGCACGCCGCCGGGCATATCATGTGGTGATTTCGACACAGATCCGCCGTCGAATATAAACGATGAAGATCTTCTGGACGTATCGACAACGGTGAGCACGCTTAAACAGCAACTCGATAGGGTCACAACACAGACCTCCCTACAGCGCTTCCTGTTGCGGAACCTAAAGGACCGGCTTAGAATGCTGCATTGCATGAACGGCATAGGCAACCCACTGAAGGACGAGGAGATCTTATCACTCAGCGCAAGAATCGGCAAAGCCTGTCGGGACTGCGTACCATATTGCCAACCGATTCAAAGAGGATCAGAAGTAGCAGAAGATGAAAGAAACGAAGCCGACATCGCCATGTTCAGACAAGCCACGGCCCAACTCCTGCTGCGCCGTTTCCTATTAGTTCTACACAGGCCACTCGCGGGCCGCATCAACGAGAACGCGCTGTACTACCACTCTCGCAAGGTTAGTTTCGACACGGCTGCTGCGCTTCTCAAACCCGTGAACAGTACCAACACCAGCGCCACCACGTTCTCACACCTTATGGTTCGTGGTGGGGGCATGTTCCGCAGCTGTCTGAACCACGTCTCGCTGGCTCTGGCTTCGGAGCTGCTTATTGAGATTGGAGATTTGGAGGAGGGGGGAGGAGAAAGCGGAGGGAGCCCGGCTTATCGCCGATTGCTTGTGGACGCTGTTAAGGAGGCACGCGATCTTTGGACCGAGAGGTTGAGGCGCGGGGATACTAATGTGCGGTTGCATATGAAACTTAGTATTGTGCTGGGACTGGTGGAGAAGGAAGAGGATGGGGAAGAGAGAGGGGACGACCGGGGCAGGGTCGATGGTGGAAATGACGGTGGGACTTCGACGCAGCAGCGCATGACGATGAGCGCTAAGGAGAGTCTGGAGACTTGTATTGGTTTGATCAGGAGGAGTTACTCTGACTCGTCGATTACTGGGAATGAGCAGATGGATTTGTCGGATTACTCTTTTGATTTGGGGGATAATATCTTTCAGACTTCTGAGCTGGGTACAGGTTTATTAAGCGGAGGGGTATTTGGTTCGAATGTTTTACTGTTCTGATGGGCTCAATGTGTTTAACAGAACACACCGCTGCCCGTTGGTGTTCAGTGGCCTGTGAAAGTATCTAACATATGGGTTCTTTCATTGTACAGTACCGGTAACGGCCGGCATGGTCTCTTGTCGGATAGTGCCCGGGGTGACATGCTTTTGGATTCGCCTTGCGTCACGTCAATTATATGATTGAACGGGTAACAATGGGAGCTGTATTCAGACACAGGAATCATGGATCGACCCTAGGGACTAGTCGTTGAGTATATACAAGGCCTTCCTTTGCATGATATATCTACTTTCATGGCACGCCGTACTGTGAGAAACATCTCAGGTGCTGAATAGGGGTAACCCTCCTCCGAGTTTTTGTGGCTTATTCTCATCATCGATTTAGCGTCTATTCCAGAGCGGGAGGCGGGGGTGTGATAGAAAGTATATCTGAGACATCTGGGTACTTGACTTGGAACATGAATAAATAAGATAATCTAGGCTAGTCTAGGCCGCCGTCGACGTTATAGCCCGTTCGGCGTCAACGGTATAACGGTCGGGTGGTGGATGGTTGTGGGGTTCGTTCGACGTCGTTCTCTCCACATTGAGATACCTCTATTTACCAGGTAGTTCAGTCATTCAATACATCATGAATACTTTAATCCTCTAGATGAACTGTCAATGCGCTGGCCCGAGGAATTAGTATACTTAATAGAGAAATTTAAGCTCTTTAGAAATCAAGTTGCCTTCATTTTCCGAACTTCCGTTGTGCCGCTCACCCCCCGATCAAAACCAAACCCCCCTCCTAGGCCAAACCCTAACCGAATTTCTCATATATCCTCTTCGCCACCCCCTGCAAAACATTTAACCACAATGACGAGCCCAAAGCCCATGCGATACATCCGCGTACCCGTCGTCCCAGACGGATCTGTTGCTGCTCGACTACCAGAACATCTTAGTAGGCACGATGCCCAGAAAAGAAAACAAGGAGATTGAAACGAATGGAGAGATGCTGATTGAAGCGACTAAAGTTCTTCAGGATTCTTGTTGGGACCCTAATGGTTAGGTGTATGAGGATATGATTCGTAATGACTGGCTAAATTATCTGTTTGGTTATCTTGAGGATGATGATTCGTCTATGTACATGTGCTTACATTATCATACTGATGAGATACAATGTCGAACGAGGTAGAGTACTTATCGTCATATCCCGATGACGGATTTAGAAATATACCTAGGTTAGGTACTTTGGCAGTTCCACAATTGCCGTATCTCCGCGGCCCCGAGCCGGCCCCGGTGTGGACGGGATTTCGATGGCATGTTTTCCGTACACCACAACGCCTTTTCGTTATGAACTCGTCTATGTTAGTACATAATACAGAGTGACTATTATCGCCCCGAGACTCGTCCACGGCCCCGGATGACTCTGTCGAACTATGCATGGCCAAGCTTGTTGCCGGCATTAAGCCCTACCTCCGTTCGAGGGTGAGAGTCGAGGTTCCTGAGCTGGCGACGTATGATCTATAAAACGGGGAAGTCTTCTCGCTTTCAAGAGCCTGTAATTATTCTTCTCTCATTAAACTATATCGCCCAGATACTTACAAAATTTACCGTTACATTTCGCATCCCGCTTCCAACTCGTTTCTACTTACAACACACAGCATTACTCAAGTACTTACCTTGTCATGGCAGCAGAACAAGCTCCCTCGCACTACCGTGCCCTAGTGGTAGACAGCATCGGCGCGGACCTGCGCATAGAGCAGCGAGCCACACCCGACGCCGTCCCAGGCAGCGTCGTAGTCCGCATCCTCGCATCCCCGGTGCTCTCGTACCAGCGGGATATATACGACGGGACGAGAGACTACCCGTTCTCGACGCCCATCGTAGGCGGCTGTAGCGCCGTCGGCCGCGTGGTGCATGTTGGCCCAGACGCTACGGTGCTACAACCGGGCAATCTCGTCTGGGTGGACTGTGTTGTGCGCGGCCGCGATGACGGCGACGCCGTTTTCCTCTGGGGCATCCACGAGGGGTCAACCGCAGGCAGCAAGAAGCTCGCTCGCTCGGTCTGGCATGATGGAACTTACGCAGAGATCGCCAGAGTCCCGCTGGAGAACTGCATCCCACTCGACGAGGATCGGCTCTGTGCGAGCGGCGATAGGGGACTGGGTTACTCCCCGCGTGACCTGATCTACCTTTGGCACCTTTCCGTGCCCTTCGGTGGCCTGCGGTCCATCGATCTCAAGCCGGGAGAGACGGTCGTTGTGTGTCCTGCGACGGGCGGCTTCGGGGGCGCAGGCGCGCACGTAGCCGCCGCTCTCGGGGCCCGAGTCATCGCCATGGGTCGAAACGAAGAGGAGCTCGGGCGCTTGAAAACGTTCATCCGGAAGGGAATGTCGTCGGCGCGCGTCGAGACCGTGCGGATCACGGGGGACAAGGAGGCCGATACCGCATCCCTAAAGGCGTTCGGTACCATCGATGCCGTGCTCGACCTCTCGCCACCGGCCGCGGCTCAGTCGACGCACCTGCTTAGCGCCGTCGCGGCGCTGCGGAGGGGCGGGCGCATCAGCATCATGGGCTCTGTCGGGCTGAATATCATCGACTGGAACTTCCTAGCCAACGACCTCGTTGCCAAGGCCAAGCTCATGTACGACCGGGAGGACCTGTTGTTGTTCGTGAAGATGCTGGAAGCGGGTCTGTTCGCCCGAGGTGCGGACCTCGTCGAGACTAAGTATTTTACGCTGGAGGATTGGCAGGAGGCTTTTGAAGAGGCGACTGCTTATACTGGTGTTGGCCGCATTGTGGCTTTGTCGCCTTGATTAACCCGTGCGATGACTGGAGGGGGGATAGGAGTGAGGATGCTCGAGGTTAGACTGTTCTTAATAAAGTAGACAATTGGATTCCAGCATCAAGTCTCTACAGCCATCTGTACTTGGCTTAGCACTTGAGTCCATCTCGAGATTTTCGTCAACTATTCCTTTCTTTTCTCCTTCGAGACTTTCTATCTTGTGGATTAGGCAGTAAACACGCCGTTTTGTCTTTGTCAATAGCACCCAAGAAGTTACTATCCTCTAGATCGTCCGAGTCCTCTGAATCATTAACTATTAGTGTCCTACGCCTAGTTCCGTTGTCGCGGTCCTCGAGAAAGAGGCGCACAGTGTCGGTTTTGAACTAGAGCTGGGTGGCATCGGATGAGTACCTGAGACTATCGGGGGAGGGATCAGGCTCTGTGATTCGGAAATGTCTTGAGCCACAAGGCTTGAGCCCATGGAAAGAAGCCTCCGTGATTAATTCCGTTGAACGCCGGGGTTAATATGTTGTGCAGGTCTGTTTACCAGCCAAGCGTGGTTGTGAATTCCACTTTGTCGAAGTATATCAGGATACTAGGCATACATGTATAGCCACGCATCTTTGTTCGGGGGACGAGCGTGCTGATACAGATACAAGCCATCTCCCTCTGTTACCCCTTGCGTAGTGGTGTTGCCAAGCTCAGGTCTTCGTCGGTTCGATTGTGCTGCACCAAACAAGGCGTTGCAGCTCCTGCAGATTTGTCAAGCTTGATATGTCGACGCCAGGCGCCATGGCATCATTATTCTCAATCTTCATTTGTTCACGATAGCAGGCCGTGGAGAAATGAATCCAACACCAAAATTTGCAGTGTGGTTTTATGGTTGATGCCCTGGCGCTATTCTAGACATGGTGTATCAGCATGAAGCTGGAAAAGGGCCAAGGTCTGCCCGTCTGCCTGCGGCGACGAGTGTTATGGCTTGGGTTCACTGGAAATGTAATTCATCTCCGAATGTACAAGGAACGCAACTCCCAGATTCGAAGGCTCCTCTGTAGGTGTGATGTGGACAGTAGGCTTTTCGGTAGCCATACTCAAATAGGGCACGAATAGTAACTTGCGCAAGAATGACGCAGAAAAGACAAGGCTATCAAGGAGAGGAGGCCTTTCCATATATAACACATTAACCTGACCTTCCAAGTTACTTGGCAATGGTGATTGGTCGAAGAAAGCCATGGACAGCACTAGCTCTCGCTTCGTTTCTGCAAAGGCTACGAGAAAACCCTTATGTATATACACAGCCTTAGCTAACTCATAACTAGGACACTCACACCAGCTCTTCAGTGCGTGTAGTTGAACGGGCATGTGCTCAAACAGACCGCGGCAAGATCACAACCCACAGCCGCCGCCGTGAGGGGTGCAGAGCAGCAGCTGTCAGACTACAGTGTGGCAGAGAAACTAGCCCGGCTGCTGATCGACCAGATGGGGCTCGCGTATCATAAGATCATCAGGAAGTGCCTGGGGTGCGACTTCGGGCTGGGTGAGACTGACCTGGACAACGAGAACCTACAGCGGCGGTTTCAGGAGGACGTTGTCTTGGGGTTGCAGCATTTGAGACAGCAGATGGGGGAGATGAACTTCACCGTGGCTGTGACGTGACGAAACTGTAGATAGATAGGTATCTACATACATGAAACAACTTCCAATTGTATATAACTTTAGTATCTATATGTAAAAAGTCCTCTAACTAATAATTGGCTTTCGTATACTCTTTATACACCAATACTTCCATGTACAGTACTAAGATATCAGGCACGTCCATTCCAATGCGTTCTAAGTCTATCGAGCATCATCCGCACGAAGCCGGCCTCCGTGACCTCCGGAACCTCTCTCAACGCCTCGCAATCCTTCCTCGTCTCATCGGTCAAGTAGACCAGTCCACCACCCCGCGAAGAGGAAGGCTTAGTGTGGCCGTACTTGCTCTCAAACCACCCCAACAGCTTGATAGGGGGGTTCTTAGTCGGGTCTCGATCCGAGTTCCTCAGCTTCTCCATCCACTGATCTGTCGGGATGCTGTCGAACTCGAGCTCGGCTTCCGCCAGCGCGGGCAGAATCTCCTTCGTCCAGTGGAAGCGTCGTGGGTTGAGGACGTGGTAGACTAGATCCGGATCTGAGCTCTTGTCTCCCTGCGAGGGCAGACGAGTCGGTGAGCTGTTGTCGACGCTAGCGAGTTCTACGATGGCGCGTGCCGCGTAGTCGACCGGAAGCCAGCTCATCTCCTGTGATGTGGTGAGTATTTTTCTTGCTAACATAATCATTGTGCCCAATTTTTCGAACAACTATGATATAAAGACCGCTGACTTACCTCGTCTAGAATTGGAAGGGCACCTAGCGTAACGGCCGTCTGGATGGTCATAGGCACACCCTCTGTCGCATTCCACTCGCCGACCTTAGTATCCCCGATTAATTGCCCGATACGGAGGACCCTAGCGTCCGCGCCGGCTCCCATCGCCGCATTGCGCACGATATGCTCAGCCACGTACTTAGACCGTCCGTATCCAGTCCCCTGCGCATGCGTGGGGTCCGCAACGGACCGCTCTAGCACAGTACCTGGACGCGGCGTACCGCCAGCAGACGAAACAGACGAGCAGAAGAAGAAGCGGGCAGGGTCCGGAGTCTGCACCCGCTGACACAACCGGATAAGGGCGTGCGTGGCTCGGATATGCTGGTCTTCGAAGCTCTGCACGGGGATGTTGAAGTTCACGGCCCAGGCGCTGTGGATCACGAGCGTGAGCTTCTCCTGCAGCTCGGCGAGCCTCTCTGGACTGAGGCCGAAGTCTTCGGGCCGGCTGAGGTCGCAGGCCAGGGCGACGACTTTGCTGCGTTGTTTGGGTGAGAGGCGAAGACCTCGCGCTTCGAGGGACTTGGTGACGCGCTCGGATGCGGTGGCGTCGTCCGGGGCGCGTACCATGGCCCATACGGATGAGACGCTAGGCCGTGATACTAATTCTGATAGAATGTGGGCTCCTAAGCCGCCGGTAACACCCGTCAATAACTAGATAAGCACCATTTGAGTTAGCTGCAAAATGACTACAGATAGGGTTGGATCTTAAGTATTTCTATCTTACGGCAAACTCTTTCTCTGGTCTGGGAGCACCCCCAGCAACATGCGATTCAAACGAGGAGTATTTGGTAATAAGTTCCTGCATCCTCTCTAGTTCGTCGGTCGCAGTCTCCTCTCCTGCCCTCAAAGCCTCTAGGTGGCGGGCCAGTCCCTGAATGCTTCCGGTCTCGTAAAGGGCGTTCTGGCTCAGCTTCGATTGATTGCCGCCGAGATCGATCTCCTTCTTGATCAAATTCCACATTTGAATGCTCTGGAGACTGTCCACCCCTGAGGCGAAGAAGTCAGCATCCGCGGAGAGGTCGACTCCCAACCGCTCCTTCAACCGACGCAGCAGATGCTCTTCAAGTGCCTGTCCGGAGAGATCCAGGCTTCCCCCCTTTTCGTTTTCGAACGTGTCATATGCGGCCTCTATCTTATCCTCGAACTTCTTATACGTAGGAACGCGGATGAAGGTTCCCTTGTCGGTCTTGGGGTACTCAGCATCAGCTGGGAGGACCACTACCAACTCTCTAGGGATACGAGAGAAGGTTTCTGCTCTTGAGTTCGCTGACTCGACGGCCGGCCATATGCGGTCCAGAAACTCCTCGTCCGACAGGTGCGCTACGGAATCGGACCTGACGACCAAGACACCTGGGTAGCTTCTACTCTCGCCAAAGACGACGGCCTCCTTCACGAACTCCTCCTGGCGAATGCGGCCTTCGATGGAGATGGGCAAGACCTTCTCGCCGTTTATCAGGGTGAAGCGGTCGTCAAGCCTGCAGGCGTATTTCCACAGGCCGGGCTTGGTGCTGTGCGGCGTGAAAAGGTCTCTTGTGCGAAAGGATCCCGGCGGGTCATCGGAGTTGACGGTGCTCAGGGATTTCAAGCCATCGAGCGCGACGCATTCGTATAAGCCGGGCGATATCTCATCCCAGAGGACATAGGGTTGCGCGGGGGGCAAGACGCGTAGGTAGTTCCAGTAGTTGTCGCCCGGTGGCCGATTCGATGTCATCATTCTGCCCGTCTCGGTTCTGCGCCCGGTGTTAGAGATACAGTGGACATACACAACGGGGTTAGTTATCATTTAAGGGGATGGCTTACGCTCCATAGTTACCAACGAGAAATACTCCACGACTAACCAATGAATCTCCGAGATCATCGGGACAGCTGCTTCCTGCATATAACACGAGATCAACGCTAGCTAGAGCCCGTATTCCCTGTTCAGACTCCGCTAGTAGCTTCAGCACGTATGGCACGCAGTGAAAGAGCGCCGGCTTTATGTACTCTATCGTCTGCGTTACGCTCTGTCTAGTCAGTGGTAGGGCGTAGTTGGTGAGGTAAATAGGGTTCCTCGAGAAGATCGACCTAAATACCTCATAGAAACCATGGCTGTGGAACAGAGGTGAGGTTAGAAATGCTCGCATATTCATATTCACGGCAAATGCAGCTATGCAGCTGCCATGAGCGAGGAAGATGGGCTTTGGCATCCCGGTGGACCCGGACGAGTGGAGGATGACGGCGATCTTCTTGCTCTCATTTTCAGGGTCGTACTGGCGCGCAAACACGGGTGATTCTTTGCCGTAGTAGTCCGAGTGCGAGAGGAGCGGGAGGATGGAGAGCTGTTTATCCTTCGGAATCTCGCCTAGGGTGTTGTGGAAATTCGATGTGGTGAGGACAGTATTACACTCAGTCAAGCTAAGAAGACGATCGATGGCTAGGCTTGTCAGTCTCGTCGAAATCATGAAGGCCGTGTAGCCCAGGCGGTTCAGGGCTATGAGTGTGATGACAACGTGTAAGCCCGACTGGGCCAGAATCCCGACTACCGGAGCTTTCGGGGCCGCAGGGTCCTTGTCGGACATAACAAATTAGCATGGGGTTACGAAAACTCGGAGCGATGTCGCCAGAAACTTACAGCGGGCTGTAGCCCCAACTCCTGCAATTTATAGGCTGCGGCATCCACGTATCGATCTACAGCTCGCGCGCTGTGTTCCTCATAGTCTAGCAGCGACTCTTTGGGATATCCGATTAGAGGAGAGTCACCCATCTCATATGCGCGATGTCTGATTAGCTCGTCTATGGTGTGTATAGGCCCCTCCGGCTTTACGGATAGCCGAGGAGGCTCCGCCGAGGCATAGGCCTCAGTAGCGATAGTGACGGTAGTCGACATGACTGAAGAAACGATCAATTCAGTTATTCTGTTACATAAAGAAGAGGCCTTTACCTGATACGACGTTGGATTCAATCTCGACGTTTTAAACCCAAGGTCGGTTTCGGAGAAGCTTATCAAATAGGGGGGGTCAACTTATCTAACCGAGCTTATAGTCGCGAGGTCTCAGGCCGAGATGCTTCTCCGCACGATCGAGAGGGAAGTTTTCGCACCAACCAGCAAAGCTTATGGTATTATGATCCTGGACAGTTGCGCATCATCTTCTGGAATGGCTTGACTGGATTGCGGGGTTGGCAGATCAGTCTATACTATGCAAATCATGGGGTAAAGCTTATATCGACTCCACAGCAGCTCCACATGAGCTCCGTCTACACATACATTGCTGACACAGACAGATACACGGTAGTATCGGTCGGTCCTAGATTCTCCAGACAATTTGGGGAATCCATGTATAGCACAATTGTAGTGAGTGCCAGCTCTATAAAGCTTGGCTATAAGTTCCCCATTTCTTGTCATTAGGCTAGGTACTAAGTTACTCCACGCTTCCTCGGTCTATTCCTATGTGTAGTACCCATTATTAGTAACACATATCAACAAGACTATATTTATCCTATACACATATGGCCGATAAGAAGTCCTCCCGACGGCCATCGGCTGAGTCGATGAGGGGGAAGGTAGAAGTACTACATGAGAACTTCGTCGACGTCGATGTTGACGACGATCCCAAGAATGTCCAACAACCAGACAGGTTTGGTTCCTTCGCCAAGGTCGATCCGAAGGAGATCGCTTTGGTGAAGAAACTAGATTGGCATATGATGGTATGTATCTCTATCTATAATCCTTATACTATAACAGAACATGAACTGAGCCGATGACGCCAGCCTATCTTGTGGTTGATGTATTTCCTCAACTTCCTGGACCGCAACGCCATAGTCAACGGTAAACTGAACAATCTCACTGAAGAGCTAGGTATGAACAGTTCGCAGTATAATACCTGTATCAGTATTTTCTTCGTTGGGTAAGTCAGCTCGAATACTCAGATCACTGCTGAACCCCGTTTCTGCATGCTAACGATAGAGGTTCGAAAAGCTATCTTGCTGGTCAGGTTCCGTCGAATATGCTTGTCACAAGGTTCAGGCCATCACGGTATCTCTCTGGATGTATGATGGCATGGGCTATTGTGTCCACGCTAAATTGTGTTGTTAAGGATTATCATGGCATGTTGGCGTGCAGGTGAGTGCTCCAGAGGAATACAGTTTCGTTCCCTCACCCCTAATCCTCGATATAGGGGGTTATTACCTAACCATCCTCATGAATTTCATACTAACTTTCGTAGACTAGTCCTCGGCCTGACCGAGGCCCCCTTTTACCCTGGTGGCATATATCTAGTCAGCTTGTTCTACACCAGGAAGGAGAGTTCTACCAGGCTCGCGATATTCTATACAGGAAACATGATGGCTAGTACATTTTCAGGGTTAATCGCAGCCGGCGTGTTTGCAGGGCTCAACGGATCACACGGTCTCTCGGGTTGGAGGTGGCTCTTTCTAATCCAAGGAGTCGTGACCGGTATGTTCTGTTCTTCTCTATCAGCTGTCGTATCCGAAGACACTAATGAACCTTACCCTCACAAGTTGGTGTCGCCGCCGCTTCTTTTTTCTTCCTCCCGGACACCCCCCTCACGACCCGTTGGCTCACAGAAGAGGAGAGGCAGCTGGCCCACGACCGTATCGCTCGCGACACTACGGGCAAGCGTAAGGCTTCGAGCACTTGGGTGGGTCTGTGGGATGCTGCTAGGGACTACCGCACCTGGCTGTTCGCGTTGATGGTAAACCTCCACCTATCAGCCAACAACTTCAAGAACTACCTGCCCACAGCGGTCAAGTCGCTGGGTTTCGACACCACGGTAACGCTTGTTCTCACATGTCCGCCCTACTTAGTCGCAACCTTCGTCTCTATCTACGTGTCCTGGTCATCCGGCCGCTATAACGAGCGGACGTGGCACATCACGATCTCTAAGGCGCTCGCTATCGTCGGCTTCGTTGTCGCGACGGCCACGTACAACATCGGGGCACGCTACTTCGCCATAGTGCTGTTCGTCGGCGCCACGTACGGCGTAAATAATATCTCGCTCGCTTGGACGGCCGCCACCGTCGGGCAGACGGACGAGAAGAAGGCTGCCGCCATCGCCATCGTCAATTCTCTGGGCAACCTCTCATTCGTCTACACACCGTACCTGTGGAACGACACTACTGCACCTCTCTTCCGCCCGGCTATGCTGGGTAGCGTCGGCTTCTCCGCTGGAGTCGTTATCGTGGCGTGGGTGATGAAGTGGGTTCTAATTAGGGCGAATAGGAAGATCCGCGCTACTGATAATGAAGCTACGAACTTCTTCGCATACTGATGCCTACTTAGTACCTAGAGTCAACAACCATACTATATTTGGGTTAATATATATATAAAGGTCGTTTGCTCTTGTGATCACATATCATTGATAATAGCTACGTCCTACAATGCCTACACTTGCTGTATGGGTTTTTATCAGATATTAAGGGGGGTTGTAGACCACCTTGTTGACATGAACCCGGCGATATGGATTATGTCTAGTAATATATTGCAACACGATGGAACTAAATAGTGATAAAGTTGCTGCTCTATGCTTTAAGGATTAATTGTTCCTTAAGAAATTAGTCCCGATACAATTATACTAGACTATAAGCAATGGCGGTTGACGCCGAGGAGTCCACTAGGTATATGATTAAATCCTGGCTTCAAGAAGGCTCATGCCACTGGCTGGTCATTGCACGAAAATTATTCCATTACCCTGGTCACATCTAATCTCTAGTATCCTATTACATACCCAAGACCGAAAGGCTCGGTGGCGAAACAACAGACAAGACATGACTCGGTAAGACTTTCCGTGAGAAATTACACTGCCATTTACTCTACATTAGTTTCTGACCCCGCTTCTCACCATGGGCTTACTTCTACATTCAGCCATACTCCTTGCAGATAGCCGGGTGATGTCAAGGCTTTTTCGCCGACCTGGCGTTATGTGGCATACTATTCAAGGGCTGTGATAGGGCACAAGTGCATGGAGTCTGCCTACAAGTTTCACAGCAGTTCTACAGCATGGGGCGATGATGAATGTGGCTTAATTAGACGTGTGAATATAAACCAAGGCCTTTGCAGCCCTACTAGGTAGGCCATTTTTCCTCCCTGTTCATCACACGGAATCTATGTATCGTAATGGACCCACTGACAGTTACTGCCAGCGCTGCTGGCCTCGTTTCTCTCGGCCTTACTGTCTCAGGTGGCCTCATTCGATACTGCAAAGCATACCAAGGTCAAGATGCGGATCTCACCCAGTTGGCAATACATGCCAAAGAGCTCGAAATTTTTCTGTCTCATAGAAAATCAGATGGCCAATCTACAGGGCCCTAATCAGGACATCACCAACTCGCTACAAAGATGTCGAGATGCTTGCGATGATTGTCTCAGCGATTTCAAGGGTTTGAATGCCAAATATACCTACCAGAGGCCCAGTCAAATTTTAAAAGAGCGTGGTCGAAGGCTGGTACACGATCTGCGATACCCTTTTGATAAGGGAAAGTTTGATAATTTCCGAAGTCATCTGCAGGAATTCTACACTAGGTTATTAGGGCATATGCAATTAATCCATCTGTAAGTAAGACGCATAGTCCCGACTTTCTGAGCTTACATTGCTTGTATAGTGAAATGACTCGGGATATAAGAAGCGAAACCCTCTCAAACCCAACCAAAATAACCCTTGCTCTAGAATCCGTCCAACAACATGTCCAGTCGTCCATCTCCAGTACAGAGCAAATGGTCACCAACACAGTTCACGAAAATACCGATCGATTGGAGTCCTGTTTCCTCAATGGCTTAAAACAAGCCGAGAGAGACGTGAAGATATCTTTAGATAGGAATTTGAGTGCTGTGTCTACTCAGGTCTCCTCACTCTCCGAAGTTCAGGCAAGCCAACTATTGATTGTCAAAGCCCACTTTGATCAAGCCTTCGAGCTTCACCACAGGAAAATTCTAGAGTCGTTCATTCAAGCCCAAGCAAGGACCTTCCAAATTGGAAATCGTACGACGTTAGTTGAATCAAATGCCGCCAATGCAGGATCAGATCAAGGTATCAGATCCGAGAAACCTCCAAATATGCCTGCCCAGAACATTTTCGACTCTCTCTGTACTTGTACTACAACCTCACGAGAGTTCCGGAATATGCGGCACCAACAAGGCTGTATATACTCATCTAGCAATACTAAGCAGTTGGAATTCACAATCTTTTTCCGGCTGTTCAATCGTCGAGTCACGGCGAAGTGGAAATTAGAATATCATCCTACTGGATGGACACGCAGCTGGAAAATTTACCGTAACCTGACAATCCAAGCCACTGTGCCAATTGACTCTCCTGCTTTCCAAACAATAAGAAGGTTGGCCTACCCCAAAATGACTGGCTCATTTTCACGTGAATCACAAATTTTTGGAATAATGCGAGATTGCTTGGTTGAACTTCAGCAGATATTTGCAAATGGTAAAGGATGGCCTACGGATGTAACTGAAGGGGGCTTCAACTTGTTACATGTATGCACCCCTCGCTTAAAACACTATACCACCATACTAACAGAAATATTTCTAGATGGCCGTGATTTGTATTAGTCATGAGCGTAGCGTTTCTTGGTCTGATGAGATGAAAACTACGGTTACACACTTCCTTCATACTTTGGTGAAGTTGGGCGTGCCAGCCAGTGAGAAATCAGGCGACATAAGGTAAGCAAGCTGTCTAACAAAATATGGGGGGAAAATCGCACAACACACTAAGAATGACATAGATCTCCTCTAGATGCTGCCCTAATGTTTCTTACTCGGTTTCACTCGGATTCAGTACACTCGGATTCATTACTTCCAGCAATAGCCGACAAATTTCTGGAAATGGATGCTGTTATGACTCCAAGCGAGCGGGTTATCCCTATACCAAAATGGCCGAAACTTTACGAATGTGCGTCTGTTCATCCCGATTCTATAAAGATTTTGGACTAATATTTTCTTAGCCTTTGAATGCAATGAGTTGTGTTTTGCAGTACTTCACCATCGCGAATCTGATATCGTACGCATTCTTCAGAGAGACAGCTCACTTTTAAAGCAACCCGTCTATTTGGGGTTCACACCGCTTCACCTGGCAGCGAATTTACCTAAAGGTCTGTCCATTCTACTTGAACACGGAGCCAGTGAAGTCCAATCTGCTATCAACATTCCGAATTCTCTCGGTCGAACGGCTCTCAGCTGCGCAATGGAAATAGGGGAGATTCAGTCTGTCGAGATCCTGCTTGACTCAGGAGCCCATATTCTGCATTCCTCACTTAAAGCACTAATCTCGCTAAGAGACCGAGAAAAGGCACAGAATATTGTGGGCATTTTAGCTAAAACACTTGCTCGACGGCAACGGGAGTTGTGGAAGTTTGCGCTGCAAAACCTCCCAACTGAAATTGTCCAAAGTCTTGGCTTAGATGAGAATTACCCCCTCGACGATAAGGCGTTTCATGTCGTGCAAGCTCTAAAGAAGTGGAGAATTCCTGTGCCTGCTGTTTATGATACAGTTGAACCGGGTCCTGTATACCACTTAGAATGTCTAAGTCCATCGTGGGCTCAAGTGTTGTATGATGCCGGATTTGTCAAGACGAATTCCCCGTTACACGGACGCACTCCACTAATGTGCGTATGTGATAACTTTTGGGAAACGAATTTCAATTATATGCTCGCACTAATCAATTGGTTCCAAGATCATGGGGCGAGCATCTACACCTCACTTCCTATATCCGGCAACCGTCGGTCTATCAATCGTGGCTCAGGTTGCGGTTTAGAAGTTGATGTCCCGTCGCTAACCTATCCAACACTTCACTATTTCACAGAATCTCTAGGATTTATAAGTGCGAATGAAGTGAGGACGCTCGATAGATTCCAGACGTCCGGCAAGAACTTGTTCCTATTCTCGAAGCTTCTCGAAGACAAAACCACGGACCCTTGCCACTGTTATTGTGTAGTGAATGGATGTACGCCAGCCTCGAAATTCATCTCTGGTGTTTACACGACAGTATTATTGTGGGAGGATGACATCACAAATTATGTGATCAAGTATATGAGGTCGATCGAATCAACAATACTTGATAAAACTGAGATTGACATTGCGTTTGACTTCATTAGGGTTATCACATTCGAAAGGCTTGGTATGAGGCATACTTGTTGTCGATACACGATGCGGACCAGAAACAGACGCTTCAGGAGATACGAAGTTCCTAACCTCCTCGAAGTAGCTGAAGTTGAGGAAATAAGAGAGGAAGACCGCTATCTGGCAGAACTGTTGGACACATTGGTGGAGGAATTCGAGAGAAAGTTTCGGGAATTAGATGTGCCATTGAGTCAGTTCGTGGAAGAGTACCTGTGGCCCAGGGTAGACGAAGCTATGGAGGAGCAAGATGAAGTGTCATCCGAGGACCTGCACGCTATTAGGGATATTGGAGTGGTGCTTTCATGAGTTATGAAGTCGTTTCAATTTTTCGTTTTCCCTACTGTACGCTATTAATCTCCTAGGGCTTATTGACATAGATGACGTGATTTAGACCCCAAATTGCACCATAAACATATCGGAATGCGTAGATCGGGATAGGGGTATCGGCTCTTCTGGTGCCCAGGTTTGCCAAGACGATCCACCCTTTTAACTAGGCCGTTGCCCGACAATCTGAGCCTAAACGAGCTCCGGCCATTAGGCGCATGCCGGTTATCGGATCGTAAGTATAATAGTTGTTCTTGCCTGTCTTCATACTGACATGTGGTGTTCGTGGTACTTATTGCCCAATTAATCGGCCGGTGTATAATCACTTGGGAATATCTTCTCGCACACCACGTGAATCATGTCTCCCAAAGAACAAAAAAATGTGCTACTCATAGTGGCCGATGATTTGGGCCTCATGCTCGGTTGCTACGGTCTCAAGGCAATCAAGACTCCCCACGTCGACCAACTTGCCGCCCAGGGGACTAGGTTTACAAATGCCTTTGCCAGTACGGCATCATGTAGTGGCAGTCGGTCAACCATCTATACCGGGCTCCACACGCATCAGAATGGGCAGTACGGGCTCCAACATGGACGGTGTCATTTTCAAACCCTCGACCACATCGAGACGACACCGCAAGTCTTCAACTCCCTCGGATACCAGACTGGTATCATCGGTAAGGTACACGTGGGGCCCCCTGAAGTCTATCCATGGGAGTGGTATGGACCGAGTCTCAGCCGCGACGTGAGACAGAATGCCGCAGAGGCTGCTCAATTCTTTGACAAGGCAGCCGAGACTGGGCGGCCGTTCCACCTGACGGTCGGGCTGCGGGACCCTCATCGCGACGAAACGCGAAAGGGGTTCGGGAATGACGAGGACGATGTAATAGACATCAACTTTCCTGATTATAAGGCCGAGGACGTCGAAATCCCTCCTTTTATCAGGGATGTTCCGGAACTGCGAACAGAACTCGTCGAGTACTACAAGTCGATTAGTCGAATGGACCTCGGCGTCGGGCTAATTCTCTCAGAGCTAGAGAAACGTGGTCTGGATAAGAACACTCTCGTGATATTTGTTAGTGATAACGGCTCCCCGTTTCTCAACTCGAAGACCACGTTGTACGATGCCGGTGTGAGACTGCCTCTCCTCGTGCGCCAACCTAGCGGAAACTCAGGGGTCGTGAACCCTAACATGATTTCGTTCCTCGATATTTTGCCTACGTGCATCGAGTGGGCAGGTGTCCAAGATGGCGATATTAGAACAAGCAATTCGGGAAAGTCTCCACCCAGGAGAGGCACCCCCTTTCTCCGTATACTCAGTGAGAGCGATGTATTAGCGTCCGAAAAGTGGACACAGCACGTCTTCGGCTCGCACACCTTTCACGAAGTCCAAAACTACTGGCCGACTCGTTTCATGCGGGATCACAAGTACAAGTACCACCGCAACATAGCCTGGCGGCTCGATTTCCCCTTCGCAAGCGATCTGTACAGCAGCCTAAGTTGGGAAGGCATTCGGAACGCTGCGCCGCTCCCTTCAGACGAGTCCGATACCCCGGAGGTGATGCTTGGTCGGCGGCGACTACAGAATTACATTTTCCGAGGGCCTGAAGAGTTGTTCGACCTAGAAAGTGACCCAGAGGAGGTGGACAACTTGGCGGGGAAGCCCCAGTTTGAGTCTACATTAAAGGAGATGCGGGCGAAGCTAGAAGATTGGCAGTATCAGACGGACGACTCGTGGCTTTTCAGAGACGGCGTGAGTGTCCTGGCTACAGGAGCGGCGCAGAAGCTTGGGATGAAGCTGCCAGACCGCTTTGATTTCGATCCAAAAAACCCTGGAAGCGCCGTTGGTCCTCATTGGGTTCCAGCCTCGTCTAAGAGCTCAGAATCGGCGATGATTGAATTCGGCTGAGTCTACGTTTTCGTGGCGGTATCATGTTACTCCACGTACTAAACACGTCTTTATAAAGAAACAAAAATGGTAATGAAATTATCACGTACGGACTGAGCAGATGGAGCGTAGCATGGCATGTGAAGCTTTATGTAGGGCATATAGTACATGTGCACAATGGCACACTAGTTGAGTAGAAGGCTGAGCTCTGTGCAAATATATGTCTAGATACGTCCTAAAAAGAACTTATAAAAGAATGAGAAGCGATCCAGTCTAACTGCTTAATAAGTAACTTCCCAGGGAGCCCAAGGGTTAGTGACAATTTTGATAGCATATTGTAAATCAAGTAATGAAGTGAAAAAGAGAAATGGGCATAAGAATACAACGTGGATTATATATAACGGGTTGTAATGCTTAGCCATTCATGTACAGAGTAAAAGCTGGTATAAAGCAGTACCCAAAGCATCTAGAAATACTGCTTTGATTCATCGCGTAAGATATTATTGCTTGCACAACCAGGGGTTGCGTAGTCGCAAATCTTACCAAGGAAAAACGTGGTATGTGGTTAGGAAGCAGAGCCTATTAATGAAAAATGATCACGGATGCGATTGCAAATCTACATTTACTTTCGGAACAGACAGCAAGCCATGACAGGTCCGATTTCCGCGTTAAGCACTTGCCAGGCAGATCGTTGTCAATGGCGTAGTGGTCACCCATGGAACCTTTCTTCGATAGCCAATCTTGAATAGGGGTATATCCAAGATAAGAAAGTGCGGCCGGAAGTCAAGACTGTTGGTCGAGGAATGTTGCTGACAATGGTGGGTATTCATCAAACATGAGTTATATTTTGCTAAAGCCTCAAGCAATTCCCTAAATTACATTTACGGTGCTTTATATATCGAAGTTAAAACTTATGTCGTTTGTGATCTCGTGTTTTGCGAACTACCTATGTAATTATAATTTATATGCTTAAACTCCTATCTCACAGCCTTTGACAATGTTCTAACCCCCTCGCTGCTTAGCTAGCGTTCCTAGAAGCCTGCTACTCACTTCCTTTAGTCCTACTAGCCTCATCCCAGTATTGGTCACCACGGTCTACACAGGTCCCCGAGCCATAGTAAAACGTTCCATGGTCGTTCATATTGGGGCTTCTGATTGTGTAGGGAGAGCCACATTCCTTGCCCCCGCAAACATTATATGAGCATGACTGAACAGCGTACTACTATTTATTGCCTCGCATTAGTCGCATGAAAAAAGAATTGGCAACGGGCCGCTTATTCAGAGACGTAATTGCCTTACCTCCGTGTGCCCAACTGCCACAAAGGCGCAGATTTCCTCGGCTTTCCCATGGCCGATATTCTCGCAATCGTGCTCGTATTCACCGGAGGTCCAGTTCTTGGTTACGGAAAAGCCGATGGCGGCCCACTCACCGCTGCCTACGATTGAAGCGCTTATCTCCGTTGTTTCTGAACTCTCGTGGCCCACGACAGCAGGACATTTGACACCGTTCTATGTTGACTTTTATCAGATCAAAACTCATGATGTTCATTAAGGAGAAGAGGGAAGGGGGGGGGGTGGCGGTTACCTACCGTCAATTGTTTGGCCATGCGGATTTGATACGGATTACCGTCTCCTACCGTCTCGATAGAACTTCCAGTCCAAACACACTGGTATTGTCGTGAAGCTAGTTCGGACTGGCTTGAACCACCTTAGACATTCATAGGGAACGAGACGGAAAAATGGAAAGGCGCCACTATCATTGCCAGGAGAAGGTTTAAAGGTAGTTTATGCATAGTCGCAATAAGGGAGAATCAGATGGCTGTAATAAAAATTGCGGATAAAAAGTAGAGGGTGGAAAATAAATGGAGTTGACTTTTGGTATCGGTGGTTGGGTTGTCTTGAGCCTTCTATATGGTGTAATAGCGAGGAAATCATTTACTATATAGCCAGCTACTCAAAAGCAACTGTTTCCTAATGGAAAATATCTTGATTAGGCCACACGTCAGTGGCTTCGATTTGAAGTTTATTATAAGACCCAAAAATAGGCTTTGTCCTATTACTCATTGTGGCTTCGCGGGATCTTTCGCCTTATACGAGGTCATATCAATCAGCCCCCCGTATGTAAACCAACGTTGAGTCTATGAGGATGCTAGATTACATTGTATAAGCTATTGTAATGTCCCATAATGTATGAACATCTTTACTTTGGTAACATATAGTTCCTGCAGGATCGACTAAGCCGTAGTGCAGGGCTTTCCATCTTTGCTATTAAGGTGAACCCCGCCCCTCCCCTTTATAAACCACCATGTTCCATGTTACGATACGTACCTAGCCAGCACAACAGGCTATATGAACAACGGGCTGTATGTAGGACATGTAGATAGATGATAGGTGGATATAGCCCCAGGGAATAATGGGTGCCTAAATGATTATAATTACCGTTCCACATCTTCGCCTTGCTAACTCGTGTAAGTACTGAGCATACGCCTAGAAGTAGCCAGCCGGGTGTTACAAGCACCTTCACGCTCACGTTGACTTCGATATTTGGTGGTTCTACGTTTACTCGTCTGGTAATAACACCGGGGACAACACACTCAGGCACTTCGACCTCGTCTCACTCTTCGGGTGGGGTCATGGCAAGGTATCTGCTCTACTACTTAAAGAACGCCTTCTGTCATGGACCTTCCCTTTGCTTCCCTTCCCTCCTAATCTGAAATCTTCACCATATAAAGAAGCATCCGTATACGCGTCCCTACGATCCGTAACAGCAGTTACGAGATGCAAGGAAATTGTACCAACAGCAAAAGTTATCGGATATCTATGACAAGCAGGGTGGATTTGTGTCACAGACATCATCCCTTTATCTATACGCGTTTATACTACCAACATTCACACGTAGTGACACTAGAATCTCCACTGCTCCCTCCGTTCATTATACCTATCTACGCATAGTTAGATAATAGAGGAACCAGGTGCCAAGGTACTAATGCTGCCAACAGCGCGGCGTAGATCAATCTAGTCAGCTACGGTACCATGCCGACCAAGTACGCCGATGGTGATTGGCCAAGTTAGCATGTAGTTAGCCGGCCGCAGCCGGCCATAGTTAGTCCTACAATTTGCGTCCCGAACAGTCGGAACTGTCAGTCAGTTAGGAGTTTGTGGTTCCTGACTTATTAACTTAGTAGCACAGACTGGTGTAGGGGAGACCTTGCTCATTAGCGAAGAACTAATTATGACATCAGATTCTAACAACACGTATTGTACAAGTCCCAGTGGGGAAAATCTTTTACGTATAATAGTAGGGTAGGTAGATCCGGTTCTTAAGCAATATCATGAGATGAAAGGTAATACTGGTGATATATATGTCTTGAGTGGGTTACCCCTTTCCTATGTAATAGAAGGTTCAGGGTGAGTGAGAAGCATTTTGTAGTGTAATTCTATTAGTTTATTATATTCCCCAGCAACCATTTCTGGAATTAATTATAGTAGGTAAATGACAAACATAACATTATAGAAGAAACCGAACGTAGAATCACCGTCGGTTAACACGAAGTGAGGCTAGCCATGGTGAATATCCAGACGAGGGGGTCCCGAAACATGTTGAGTCTCAACTGAGTCTTCATCCCATATCCCCTATTCATTAACTAGTCGATTGGTAGCGGCGATATACATCGATGACCACGACAAGACATCACAATAAACAGCAACAAGGGGGGGGCTTTGCGATGGACAAGAATCCATGGACAGCTTCTTCGAACGATTAATAAGTGCTTTTATTGTGCGTACAGATTGCATGCATGCATGCACTGCATTCAGTCAGTCAGTCAATCAATCAGTAAGTTGCCTCAGTCAGCGAGCGTTATCTCATCCTTCTGTTTCGTTCTGTTCTACCGGCTCCCTCACTCGCTCCCTCCCTCCCTCCAACTTCGGGACATTAGAAGTCCATCCATCCGCGATATACTGAGAAAAATAATATCAAATGCAGGGAAGAAAAAAAAGAGCAAATGACCAAAGCAACACCGAGACGCTCCCGAAAAGGGGGGAGTAGGTAACCAACGCCGCCGCCCGCCCGCCTGCCCGCCCGTCGTCCATTGAAAATGCAATCCACCACATATAGAGGAAGCGAAGAGACACAGGAGTGTGGATGCATGAGAAGAGTCGACGCAGTCGATCCATTCATCCATCCCTTAAAGGCGTTAGGTCGATGTGAGAGTGGGGAGTTTATAGTTGGGTGCCAGGCGGTGAGTGGAAATGAATGAATGGCACGGCGATAGAACTTCCATGTACGGAAACCACTCCCTTCGTCAAAGCAAAAACTTCAACCGATCTGGTATCCACTTCCAGACTTCTCCTCGCATGCTGTCCGCTGCATCCCTTCACCCCAACAGGAGTCTAACTTTTTTTTTTCCATCTCAGCGCAAAACCAGAACAATTCAAGCAACGCAGTAAAATCTTCGTCTTCATCTTCATCGTGTCGTTCTTCGTGTCCAACCGCACATTAGCTAGGCTGGCCTGTCGAGGCATAATTACCCAAAAAGGTGCTGATCTTCCCCGCAGACAACAGGGAAGACCAGTTCATTAGGAGGGTAGCATTTCCCCTTTCGCTTTCACCACCCAACCAGCTAACGTCGCGTTGCCATCTAATGTGATGTGCATATGCGTCATAACAGCGTAACCATCGTGATGGGGACTTAGACTCGGGGCCGCTAAACAGACGAAGCAAGCGGCAGAGGTCCAAGGTAATCCCCCGGAGGGTATAGGAGTTCTTTGTTTCTTTTCGAGTCGTGATGCCGTGAATGGTCGCCCATGAGCTGTTGTAAAATGTATCCAGAAGGTAGTTTTCTTTGTAACCGGTAGCGTTGGTCATCATCATGAGGGGGTATTGTAGCATTTGAGAGCGTTGCGATGTTAACGTTCCCCTTATCCGGGACTGGATTCAACCCATCGCCGTCGATAAAACTCCGTACCACACAATAGGACGTTTTCACCCAATCCTAAAAAAGGGACGGAGCCAAGGGAAGAATAAAATAAAATAAATAAAAGCTGAAAGATAAAATTCCAAAAACACATTTCAGAACTGATAAAAACATATTACAAGATCGTATTAAGAAGCTGTTCTCCACCAAGGGGAGAATGTCGCCAGTCGTATGAATATTCAAATCATCGTTAAGAACCTCGACATGGCATAGTGACGTACCATGCCAGCACGGGAAAGACAGATGAATCTATATCGTGAATCATTTCTCATTGCGGGGATATTATGGCATGGAGATGCAGGGTTCGTTCACGTGGGTCGGGGTATCTTGAAACATCAGTGATATCGCGAAGTGCCGGAGCTGCGGCCAGCATCAGATGAGTCTACGAGGAAGTCTCAGTCAGTTGAAAGTCTTTAAAATCCTTGGATGGAGGTGAACCTACCACTACCTCGTTGCATGTGGCCTCGGCTACGGCCGCTGAACCCTTGATTCGCCTCACCCCACTCCGGGCCGCGTGGCTGTCTCTCAGGAACGTTCCGGTTTGCGCTACTAGTGGCACTGGGTCGTTGGCTTCCGATAGCACCAGGGTTCTCTCTGGAACGGAGATGGGCGCTGTTGGGGTCAAATCCAAGACTCATGGAGCTCATACTACCGGCCAATAAAGCCTCGGTGCTTGAGGTCGCATTCTGAGCCGAGGTGGGCGTTAGGTTGGGCGGCGTGGTCAAGGAGCTCTGAGAGAAGTCCTGGTACCGTGCGCCAAGTCCATTACCTAGACCGGCATAGCTTGATCCTGAAGGAGCAGGGCTCGGACTATGCGTTCGCAGGTCGGCGAAGCTCTTAGCGGCGCGTAGGTTGTTTGGGATGCCGTTATCGGGGCTGCCTGGAAGCTCCAGAGTAGGGCCTTGTCGACCTAGAGCATGATATGCGCTCGAGCCGATTCGAGATTCAGTGAAATCAAATGTAGCAGCGCGACTCAGGCCACGCCTATGGTCCTCCCAGGAGACACTGGGCAACTGAGCCTGCGTATGAACCGGAGGAGAGTTCTGGGCTCGCTTCATGATCTGAATCTGTCTTCGGTCAGCTTCACCGACAGACCTGTGCTCTAAGCCCATATTATGCGCGAGAATATGTATCTGTCGGCGCTGCTCGGGAGCGACATCTGGTGAGAAGATGTGAACTTCTCGGCTGTGGTCGTTCTTGAAAAGCGTGAGCTGCGTGTAGAATTCTAGAGTCGTCGGGTCGTTCAGATCAACATCTCCTACTTGATAAGTTAGTAAAACCCAAGCATAGCAACACCAAGATATCGACTACTCACGCAAGGGCGAATTGCTCGCTTGTTTATTCATGGAAATACCGAGAGCTTGAAGCGCATTCTGCTGATGCGCTGGTAACGGCGCCCGGTGCTGTTCCTCCAGTTGACCACGCTTCTCACGCTTTTCCCGATCGATCCGGTCTCGCTCATCCTGGGGTAGCATCTTCTTATACTCAACCCGGAGTTTGCGCCCCATGACTTCTAGCCCATTCATCTTCTGAATCACAACTGCAGTATCCTCGGGAGTCGAGAAATTGGCAAATGCCAGTCCGCGAAATACGCCCTTGTCAAAATGGTAGTTGAAAGCATAGGGTTGCGGTAGATTCATGGTTGCCATCAGGCCCTGCAAAACCTCCTTTCTGCACTGAAACTGGATATTCTTGATGACAATAGCGGTAGGGATAAGCTGTTCCGAATCCGCTGAGCCAGGAGTTGTCATCATTCCACGAGAATCGGCCATCGCGGATAAATCATGGTCACCACCGTTCATCCCCACATTGGGATCAAAGAGCTGAGGTATGGAAGACATCCCCATGTTCCCGTGTTCGTTGGTCCAGTTCTAAAATAATAGATATCAGCAGTCCGTTTAATCGCTACGAATCTGTCATCGGGGTTTGTGAGTTGGTACTAACCGAAGGTAAAGCGGCGCGTCGGTTTACCGCTCTCGCGCCTAGTCTTCCGTTGCCATTCATGGGACCGTTCATAGTAGCCACACCGCCATTATAACCCCATGTCTGATTGTTGTCTAGCATATAAGTCGACTGGATCGTGCTCGGAGCACCCATGCGATCGAATCGAGACAAAGGATCGAGACCGGAAGAACCACCAATCCGATCATCCGAAGGGTACTGGCTAAAAGGGTCAAAAGGGCCGCGACCCTGTCGGTTACCTCCTATAGTTGAGTTCATGCCTACTGTAGCATAACCTTGTCTCGTCGAACCTGGCGACCTGTTGGTGGAGGCAGGAAAATCGTAATACATGTCGTGTTGTGGTTGTTGATTCATGATTACGAAAATATTGTGTTCGAGGGTCGATGCAGCTGCGGTGGGGGGTGGACCAGCAAGCTGCAGCTCCCGCAGTTGCGGCGGAGAAAGAACAATGCAGGAGAGGAGGAGTCGGGAGTCGGAAGAAGGCGACGTGAGTGGTTCAGATGGGAGGAGAAAGAACGAACAAAGCGATATGTACGTTTGTATGTATATAGGTATAGGAATACACCGTTTGCACCGCCTTGCAGAACAAGACGATTCTTCTCCGGTTACTGCAGCAAGCAGCACTGACACGAGCGACAAGCAAAATCAACCAATATGTCGGTTCGGGCGCGCGGGACGAAATGCGTTTGGCAGAATACCTAGGTAGGTAGAAAGAGGTTCGATTCGGGTGTTGTGCAGCGGGAGTGAGCGGCAACCTAAGCAAGCAAGATCCAAAGCGAAAATGAATAAACCACCGAAGCCCAAGCCCAAAGCACACAAGAAAGTTGAATAATATTCTACCTAACCTATAGGGAGTAAGGCAAGGGGGGGAAGGGATACAAGGAGACAAGAAGTCTGCCTAAAAGAGGTAAGTAGGCTGGTTGGTAAGAGGACGTATGGTGGTAGGTATACCTAGGTCAAATTATGGTCGACGGAGAATGACTGGCTTCAACTGCACTGACCGATCGACTGAGGGACTGGCGGAGGGAACTTGGTTGGTTGGCTGACCTGTGAGATAGTGCCGGCTTGGATTGGATGGAGAGGATGATGGAAGGGGGAATCAAGTAAGAATCTGGAGATTTGGTTGGGCGACAAGAGATGCGGGAAGCCGTAAAATCAAGTAGCACCAGTCATTCACGGACCACAAGAAGGGAAAGGGGGAAAGAAAGGAAAAAAAAAGGTTGTAGTCCACACACAGGCCACACACACAAGCCACAAGATGGACCCAGAATTTTTCAAGTCTAATACAGTAAGAGGTAAGGTAGGTAATAGGTAGTGGTTAGCTAAAGTCCAGCGTATATATATGCGATAGGTGGAAATATAGTGTAGCACTGCAGTGATGGCTTGAGATGTAAGGTCGCTTGGGTCGCTAGAGCAAGGAATATAATGTTTAAACCTCCCTCTCTCTCTGCCTATATTCCTCTTCTCATTTATTGATCGCGCATTTGATTTGGTCGAATGAAAAGAAATGTGAGAGACTAATAAGGTAGATAAGGTGGGAAAAAATTCAAAGCGACGATGGTGGAGGAGAGGGCAAGAGGGTAACTAAGTGAGAAGAGAAAAAGGCGGCATACAAGGTTAAAACCAGGTTTTGTTTGGCGTGAAAGGGTCCCCCGGAAGACCGCACTAGCTTTATTCGAGCCGCTTTTCTTTTTGGTTTTTTTTCCCTCTCTTTTTTTATTATTACCTGCTCCTCTCTCTTATTAACCTCCCCTCCAATAAATCCACTAACTGACTTTGTTACCAAGTGGGGGGGTGAGAGCCCTACCTGAACTGAAGCCTGGGACGTGGGCGGAACTCTAACACTTATGTAGGTAAGTTAGTGGCTGTGCTTTTGCATGCGATAGGTACCTATGTAGGTAGCTCCATACATACACCAGCCACAAGGGTAGCTTTGCATACAGACAAACATACAAAGTACCTACCTAGGTATGTAGGTACAGCTGAGGCAACTTGGTGGGAGTCAGGTTGATCCTGATAACTATCGGTTAAAGTACTAAAAAGACAAAGACCGAAATACGACAGAAACAGAACAAGAATCAATACCAAAGTGAAGTGATGGACACAACAGAGCTCATGACCGTAGCCTTAAAGATATAGGCTCAGGGCTACCAAAGAAAGGTTCGTATGAACTCTCGCCTTTATAGCTTGCCAAGCACACCTAACAGCCAATGATCCCAAAGAGGAAGAGGTCTCATCGAAAGGATATCAACGACAAGCCAAACAGAAATCCAGTAATCGAGCAGAGAAGATGAGTGGAGAGGTAATAATATAGAAATATGCCCTGCTAACTAACGATTCGCTGCTTCTAGATGCTTACTCTTTTGGTTACTCAACCTCCTGACGTTACCTCTTTGACGATGTCATCAAGACCTTTCCACGAGGGTATGATGAATGTCGTATGGCCCAGTAGCTAAATGCCAAGATGTGGATCAAAGGTAACAGCTGCAAGATGAGGCGCACACGATATAGCCAATCAGTAGCATGTCTTATATGATGAAAGAATAATACGTATATCAAAATTGTTATTAAATAGTTCAGGGGAAAGTGTAAGGGGTCTTGTACAATACATGCTATACATGTATGTATGTAAGGCGTAGGCAGCAGAGTTAGTGGATACCGAAAAGGAGTTAGCATTGGTATCGCCTTCCAAGCCAATAGCTACATAACTACCGACCTACCCAGCCAGCCAGCTATCTACCTACCTAGGTGGGTAACTTATCTTTTGGCAGGTAAAGATTGTTTGAAACTTTATGCAAAAGATGGAATGTTCAGTCAAGCCGAGTAAAGAGAGGTAGGTAGTAACGTTTAGATGTGAATAATTATTCAAAGCTCATACTTGGAAAAAGGCCAAGTTCATAGCAATCAATCCCGCTTCTGCCAGCCTACGTAGTTGGTGAGCATAGCAAACTTAGTTCGAGCTCAATGGGCGAGGAAGAGAAGGCAAATCACTAAATTAACTGTGCACAGGCGCTATTCTAACTAAAACATAGCACCAACTAACATAATGGCACTGTGCACCATGAGGTGCTACCTCTAGCTTTTAGTATAATGACCATTCGGCTAGCTTCCAGCTCCTCTATAGCGTCTTGGTGGGGTTATAGGTGGTCACTAGTCCATTAACATAGGGGCAACTCAGCCTCTGAGCTTAGCAGTTTGCTACAGTGTTAAAAGGCAATTTCTACAGTAAGCTTGTATGTCTATTATGTGCGAGTACGAAGGAAGACCTGTGGCGTTAAGCTTGGGAGACATGGGGTAGGTACATGCCTGGGTACCTGGTCTAATTAAGAGTTGTAATAGTTATCATTAATATTTTTAACAGAACACCAGACCAGATCAACAAAGTCATACATCATCATCATCATCATCATCATCTTGGAGTTGATTTTATTCCCTACCCTGATTTAACATTTCATGTTACATAGACCTTCGAGGCATGGCTATGGAAACACTGAACATCTACATACTAAGGGAGCAGACCTCCTGCTGTCTGCAAACCCATTTTCGCATCTGCAATATCTAGCTTAGTTGAGTGGATTGATTTCCTCTGCAAGAAATACAGCAAAAATGGTGTTGTCAAGGACAACAGCGCCAAAATGATGGGCCTCCTTTTTGACGATGATCAAGCATGCACCCACAGGAATTTGGCGGAAAATTGCGTAACTTCCCAACTAGCGCACTTTGTCAATGCTAGGTACATATAGAACTATGTACGTACATAATAAATGTATTATATATGTAGGTCAGGGGGGTGGTGGCCTACATTCAACGGCCCGTCACGCGGCTCCCGGGACTACGGTTGGCCTCACTAAAATCTAGATGAAAACTGGAGAATGGAAACTTGGGAGAAAAGGGTAATATCAGTATCAGTACCAGTATCACGAGGATAAAAGATAAGGTTTTTTTCCCCTTTCTTCTTTTTTCTCTTTCCGAACTAAAGCGGGAAGGGAAGTCATTTGTGCCCCCCCTCCCCTAGCAGCTTTGCTACCTAGCACACCATCTTCTATCTGGCTTGGCATCAAGTGACCATCCATCACTATCCAAGATCTAACTACTCACTTCTCCTTCGATGATGTCTAACTCCCTATCAAGCCCAGTCTACCTGTCTACTTACGTATGTGCCCACACGACATCAGCACCTGATCTATCAATCTCTGAAACCTGCATACATAGGAGGTCTCAAAGGTCTCGTAGCAACCTATGTAGGCAAGTCAACCCTTTGAGTATTGCTTCTGATTGGTTTGTTGCTGGACCAAGAAGAAGAAGCCGGTCGCCCCAATTAGACAGCTACTAGAACATCTGCTAGAGCTTATTCCCCGTCGTTTTCTTTTCCAATGCCAGGATGGAGTTTTAGTCACGTCTCCACTTCACTTCCCACGCGCAACACTTGCAGACTCGCTCACGCTAACACGGAGAGAAAAGGGGGCGGCGTTGTGGAGTAGGTAGGCTTGAGGTAACTGAAGCTAATGAATGAGTCAATACATAGTAAGGTTGCCATGCGACGACGATAACATTCAAGCAATCATTCGACAACAACCTTGCCAAAATTCATTCGAAATGCGCCGGGAAAGATGTTTGTTCGTTCTAATGTTAAGTAGGCATTTTGTCTTTCTAGATCTTTCCCTACCATTCAGTTCTGCGAGTTAATAAATGGTAAGCTCGGCCAACAATTAGTTATGTGTTAAGGCAACCACAACGTATTGATCGTAACAGGAGGGTTTCCATCCCATCCAAGCCTCTGGCAAGCTGACATAACAACTTGATCCTAAAACAAATGTGTTGAGACGTATGTCTTCCATAGCGCCGGTCAAGTGATACTGCATTGGATGGCAGCGGCGGACTCAGTTCCAACGACAGCCATACCATGGCCTCGGGTCAAGCCAAAGGCCACCACCGCGGCTGCTCATCCAATTGATTTGCATCGGCGTGCGGCACGGTTCCCTCCTCAACATCACCACCCATGAAACTAGTTATTATACAAAAGATACAGCATTTCAACTCCATTTCATGAGCCTCCACGAAGAATAGAAGTTTTTTTTATTAATAGAATTGAACCACCATAGACTTAAGTTCATAGCCTTCTTTTATAACCCCAAATAGATTGAACGTAGATAGATCTTTAAGTGAAGACATTTCAGGTGTTCATATTATAAGTTAAGGCACCGACGCTTCTTCACCCCCAAGCCACTGCTTATCACTTCTCCATTCGTCTATTGCAGTCTCCCCGGTGATCCTTCAAGCAACTACTCAGTTCAATCACCAACACATGTTCGTCCGGTTGTTCCTTTTTTGCTTTTTCTTTTTTCATCACAGGGTGTCGGCGACAACGACTCGACATCCTATCACGCCACCGCGTCAGGGCCTACCCGTATTCGGAGAGGTGGATTTTCTAGTTGCTTACACCAACACCGTAGCTCCCGCATCCTCCGTATATATTCCCAAAGCCTTTTCAGTTGTTATAAGCTCTGGCCCTGACATGCACGACGTGATTTGATACTGTTAACCCCCCCTCCCTCGTACTTTGTAACCAACGAGACATGCATACATGTTCCTGGGCTAGAACTCGGGCCAACCCCCAAACCCCGAAGATGACAGAAAAGCCACAAAAGCACGAGAAGAACGCCGATGAACCCTTATCCCGGCCGCCAGCAGGAATCTTTTGTCATGCCTAGGTATGGTGAAGACATCTATCTGTCCAATCGGTAGGCTACCATCCATGTTACCTTCTACTTCCTCCCAGCGTTCCCCCCTGGAGCAAAACAACTCTCTACCTGCACACGGAAGCGAGTAGGTACTGCCTCTAACGCAAGTAACACGATGATTGTCTTGAACCGTCTATGTCATAGGTTGTTAGTCGCCTGATTCGGAACTGTGCGGCCTGTCTTTTCTTTATTCAAATAGCAATCCGTCTTTGAGGCACGCGAGTGCAGTACGAACCTCTGTGCATTCAATATATATAACTTCCCTAATCTAAATATCCGAACAGCCACGCCGTCGCAGCCTTGACAAAGTTTAGAAGGCTTCAGCGTAACTATAAGGATTATACGTGACACCTGGTAATCTAGTAGGTGTATTGCTTATTTACGCCACCCAGTCTAGCTGGGACATCTAGAGAAGTTCTTTTTCTTAACCCTCTTCATTTACATATATGATTTCTCTTGGGGGAAAATTGGAGCGCTCGAACGGGTATCCGCGGGGACCTGGGAGGGGGCGCACTATCTGCGCAGCCGTAGATGCGGGCTGCCTCTATGTTTAGCATTGCCATGCGAGAAGCCGAGTCTGGGTCGCTTCGCTTGTCTCAGTTACCACGGGTTTTCTTTTCTCGGCTATCTACCATGGCGTCATGCGTGGTATGTCACGGCCCGGCGACCTATGTAACTTGTAACCCTAATCACAAAAGCAAACCTGCCCGACCCCTTGGGAAACATGCCTCTTCTGTGAAAGTTCGATCGGTGGTGTTTGAGGCTGATAGTCTATGGAACATTGTTCTTATATTGCCGTAGAAGTCTGCCATATCTTCTGTTATTAATGTGATATGGGTTTTATACTTAAGTTGACGGGAAAGGGCCAACAAGTTACGTCTGAATAATTATGGTTAACACCTTTAGATTTGGTGTTTTCACCCAATAAGAGGATATTATGTTTAGGACTGGTTCATAGCTGAAATAGCTCTCTTGCCCTACGTGTAACTTGAACTTTACTAAGGATCAATTAGATGTTACATAAGCAATTTCTATATTATGAGATTATTAATATTTGAGGCTTGATGGGCCGGGGAAGCATCGTGCAATCTACTTCAATCCTTAAAAGCTTGTTGGTAGGTATATACTCACACATAACGGATACTTGATTGATAGGGTGACATATTTTTCTTCCCCTTACGTGATATTAAGTTCTATCAATTTAACCTCCTATGATCAGCCGTTTCAAAGAAGTAATACTCACTAAGAAAGCATTTGAGATGGCAGAGACCTTCACTGGTCAAGTTTCATATCTACTGGTTATATTCTTTTCATCTTTCGAATCCTCAGGATGTGTTGTCCATATCAATGATTACGCCTCAACCCCCCCCCCCCTTCCCCCTTGGCAAGGTGCAAAAGTATAATATCACATATAATATGATAGTAGATATTTTAAGCTAATCTCAAATAAATATCAACATATTGGGTTGATTCAAATCACGGGTATGTATTGACAAATCGTCGTGCCAGAGAAGGGGTGTCGTGGGACACTAAAACGATTCTTCACTTCAACGAGCTTGCCTGTTAGTTAGCTTCTCATATGCCGAAAAACATCTGAAATGTCTTCAACGTAGCGCCCATCGCTGCAAGAACGTTTAGAAGCACTCGTACGAGAAAGAAAGAAAAAGCTTTCAGTAGATGAAGTACCAATCAGCCCCTTGGAAAACATGCACACTCTTGAAGCAGCTACAGATAATCTACCAGACATCATCTGTAAAGTAGCAACCATTATTCAATTTTTGATTTATAGCAATTTAGGCCGCAACAATTTTGGATCTGATCAAATGGTTGGGGTGGCGAGCTGTCTTACGTGGGCAAACTGGCCATTAATTTACGGCTGTGGTGAGTGAAATTCCCACATAGGTATATCATTGCGGTTCTAAAAGAACTCAAAAAGAATACCTGAAGGTACACTGGATGTACCATTAGAAAACCTCTTATGTCAATAATAGTGAATAAGTCAGCAAGTGGAGCCTCACTAGTAAGATGCTGGTATTTGACCTATATACACCCCTTCCTAACGCAGAGGTTGATAAAGTAAAGACAACGGAGCTACGAAGCATAGACTGTCGTATTGGTGTGTATGCATATATATTGCTAAGGGGTTTCCGGTGTCGGGCTGCAATAGCAGCAGCTTTTCAACGCCCCCTTTGCCACTTATTGCGTACCTGGATGGTGTTACACACCTGCTTAGAGTATGCTTAGAGTATACATTCAAGGGGTTACGTGGCTGCTTCCGGATTCTCTTTTTCCTGCTTCTGTTACGCCTTAAACTTATAAGCAAGTCATTCGAAGGGAAGTCAAGAGTCCGTCCTGTGCTGGAAAAGGTTGCGGAAGTTTACAGGCATACCTACAGTATTGTAGCGAAAGGTGGTGTAGTCAAAGTCCTAGATAATCAGCGCGCAGATACTTGCTAGTAGGAGACCGAATGACTGGACTGCCTTGACATCTGATCTGGAGAGAAAGATCGAACCTAGTAGGCTTCCCCGGGAGGGCCTGGAACACAACCCAGAGGCTCCTGCCAAAAACTGCAAGGCTCGGTATGGTAAGCTTATGCTAATCTCCGGATCAGCACACATTATCCCGATATAGCACCATGGTGGTTGTCCCAATTCGATATTGATCAGAAGGAAATCGCAAATAGATGCACTTCAAAGCAAGTAGATGGCTTTTTGTTCGAGAAATGCACCCTGAAGTGCATACTTGAACTATACGATCTTGCTGAAAAGAAGATGGGGTTACGCTGTTATTAGTGCTTACGCTGAACCTGCTACTATGTATTGATATCTATCGCAGAGGGTTCTATCGAGGTGAAGAGTTGGACTGCTACGTAAGTAACTTGAAAATAAAGTATTCTCACGGATAGAAGGGTATTATTGCCGATATTTCTCAACTCATCTCATTAGCTCGAAACATCCGACTTCGTCGCGAGGGTTTTATTCAGCTGTGCCATGTTACCATTCCCAAATTGGCAACCAGGCTTGACGACGCGCCTCTTACTACAGTTACCAAAAGTCAAGCCAGGGCGGAAATAGAACGCATTAGGTGACTAGGATTATTGAGCGCTGAACAGCCCGAAATCTCATTGTATTCAAACCAGACGCGTTGTTATACTCGCACAACTTCACTTCTGGCTTCAAAATGATGGTGAATTTCAGCTCGTCTTCTCTAGTTAGTGTGGTTACTTTTTTATAAGCCACATTGTTTTAAACTTGGGGTTCCATGATCATCTGTGCAGATCCGAAGATCCGGAAGCTGCCGGCGATAAGCGATTTGGGGTTTTTAGCACGAAAGCCAAGAAATGTGCCTTGCAGCAATCTGGCTGCGGCGGCGGCGGCGTGCAGGCGTTCGTCGCGATTCAGGTCCGATGTAACTTACTTGGTCAGAAACCTCAAAATAAAACAGGCAGTTGTTGTTCCTGTTGTGGAAGCTCCCACGTGGTATAGCTTTGATTCTAGGTACTCTGTTCAACAACTAAGGCATCGCCGGTTGGTCGCTTCGCGCTGAGCCACTTTTAGGGCATGCTCTGCTCCCAGTTAGCGCATTGCTCGCTGTGCCTCAGACCGGGGACGTGGACCTGGGGGTTCGCTCTTAACACTGGTTTAAACGGGGGAGTCTAGAACATTGTCATTCTCAGCGGCCTTCCGTTTGCGCACGAAAAAGCATGCGAGGGAATGAATGGTTAGTAGAGGTCTATAGCCAAATAAGCCATGCTTACTATATTCTTCATAACGACCTTCTGAACTGAGATCTATGCGCAAACGGAAATGACCTCAATCCGCTGACAGCCAAAGTCCTTGGAATTCACTGAGAGGAGGAGGAAAAATGTATATAAGAGGATCGGTTCATCACAGAAGCTAATGGCTTTTCCGCACAGCCAAGCTTCAGGTTCATCAACCAGTACGGTTTCTAACCATAGTCTCTCCTTCGAGAATATACGTCACTCCTTTGACTTAAATTATACACTCCTTCAGTTAGTCATAAGATGACTCGACCACTCTCCTTGGCCCTCGCGGCCCTCATCTCATCGGCCGTAGCCAAGCCGGTGGTGACCCTGGCGCCGACCCCGGTGCAGCAGAAAGTGATGGCCCCTAAGATGACCACCATCGTCGTAGAGGAAGCACTGCTTTCCATCAACGACGAGGTCCCTTACGTGACCTGGGCTCCGGAGGTCCTCCCTATCACCATTATCAACTCCCATACTAACGCCATCTCAACCTCCCACGCGTACAACCCGGGCCCCACGCCCGTGAACGGCAAGCCGGAGCCTGGAACAATGGCTCCGGGCGAGACCGCCTCGTTTGCCGTGCCTACCGGCTGGGGTGGCAATGTCGCCGTTGTGGATTCCAGCCACCCGGTTGCCTGGATGGGTGGCGACACCCTTATCGAGTCGAGCTTCGTTGTCCCTTACGGATCCAACGGTCTGGCTGTTGCGGATATCAACATTAGCTATGTGTAAGACGCCTTCGTTTTTCAACCTTTATTAGACGTATGCTGATGATATGTAGTACGGGCTTCTCCCTTCCTTCTAGCTGCTGGTGTGACGATGCCCGCACCGTCGTTACGGGATGCAACCTCGACTTGTTCACTACTGGCACATGCCCTTCGGTAAGCTAGCCTCGTCATTGCGAACTCAAAGTGATACGAGAGAGATGACTAACATTAAATTAGGAGGATAACTTGACCGATTATGGCTTGTGCAACAACCCCCTGAGGGGTAACATGGATGCTACGGACTCTACGGCCTTCTTCAAACCTTGCCAGGGATTGGCTTACACGTTCCCTAGTGATGATCTAGGTAACTCCTTCGGGTTCTGCCAGAATGGCATCACTTGCTGCGTTGGAACAGCCTGCCCGCCGCATCCCGGGCAGACCCAGTTCCCGTAAGCTTTGAACCATGGTAGGGAATGATATTTCCGAAATGGAAGAGGAAATGGCCTCGCAGTGGGAGGCAAATATTGAATAGAAAAATAAAAGACGCCCTAGCGGTATTCGTCAATACGATGGATGGCCTTCTGTGAAGAAAAGAGTTTTACATATCATGCCGATTAGTCTTTCCACTTCAAACACAGTGCGTAACTAGGTGTTACCCGGATTTCAAACTACGCGTCTATATCGTATAGATGCAAATGCTTGAGTGATATTCTCAGTTGTATTATGAATGGTATCAATGCTATCTATAATTGTGATCCTCCGCTTGCACTGTTATACAGGTATATCCATGTTTTATACACATCCTCCCGACCAACGACGTATCCCCCTAGCACTCGAAGATGCTCGCCGAGAAGTTGGCAGGGCCGCTGTAGCGCTGGTCCTGGACGGAGCCGTTGTCGTCAACCGTGAGCTGGTCGGCTCCGATCCCGTGGCACAAGGTGATGTTGCTACGGGAGTTGAACGCGTACCAGATCTTGAAGTCAAGACCACCGTCCGCGACCTTGTCGACGGACCAAGTGTAGGCGACGTTGTCGGAGCAGGAGCCGTCCTTGATCTCGGGCAGGTAGTCGGGGCCCTGGACGAAAGCCTCGCAGTGGCTAGCGGGCAGCGAGGGGTCGCTGATGACCTCAAAGCTGTAGCTGTATCTGGTGTCAGTTCTGGACCGCGTATATGATGTTGGGTACAAGAGTCTTTCTTGGCTTACCTGCACATCACGGAGTGAGGGATGCAGCTGGCAACGAAGTTGGCGATCGGGTACTCGGTAGCCTGCTTCTTCTGAAGCGTGGCGCCTGAGGCGAGGGAGGCAAGAGCGGCGACGGCGGCGAACTTCATTTTGTTGGTGTTGTTTGGGGTGAATATTAAATATTAATTATCACAATATTATTGTGTGTTGTAGGTATGTATATGTAGTTGTCTGAACGAAGGACTTTGAGATGTGGGTGAGGACTAGAAATTCTACCTGCTTGAGGCGAGAGAGCAGCGTCCCTTTATACGTTAGGAGCTGGCTCACGATCATACTCTGACGTTCTCGAGTTGAATCTTTTTGTTGTTCTTGACAGGACAGTGGGGGCCGCCCCAGGGCGATCTTCTCGTATCCGCCTGCATTGGAGGGCTATGACCTCATAGTGAGCGCCAGCGTCCCTTAATTAGATCCACGCTATCACCTCGTTCAAGAACTACTACCGAGAATTAGGGTCCTATTCGTCCTAGCCTCATCGAAATGCTGTATACCTAATAAACAAAGTAACATATCCGCCACTTAGTATTATCGATATAGCGTTGATAGCATTCGACATCACCCAGTGCAACGGCGGTGAATGTTTGTCAAACAAATGGGGGATTTCTCCTAAGTAGTCTAAAGTCTACGAATAAACCGTAACTGTGAGTTAGGAATACAACCATTCAGACATGATACTCCTATATTATTCAGTATTGATTCTTAATTTCAAATACATAGTTATGTAGTCCGTTCTCAAGTTCTCAACTCCTTTTACGACAAGCCATCCCCAGCACAAGCGGCAGTACGGCCTGACAGCTAGTCAACGGCTGACCCCATCAATCACCCTTTAGTTTTAGTTACTTGTTGGGCATCCGCTCCCCGCTTTAAAACATCGTGAGACGTTTCCGGTTGGGGCCGAAATCACTACATTTAGCATAAAATTATCTCCTATTCGCATGATCGCATTCTCGTATTTCCATTCCGTGGGTCATGTGAATACAAATCAACTTGTCATAGCCCTCCCATGTCTAAAGATGTTTTTTTATCATAATCACCCTAAACCTAAATGTAACGTGCCATCCTGCCATCTAGCTCTTAACTACGTAGTAGGGACCATTTGCCGCTCTTTCGGTTGTCGGCTCCTCAGCCCCTTTGAATAACGCACTACCGTACACCAACCATTGCTACAACTCCATCGAATCTTTACCTAAAAAGATTTAGAATGGTGATTCTTGAAATTAATTAGGGAAGGGGTTTAGTGCAATGCAGCATTTGATGGTCAAATTTTCTATGATGTAATAATGGTAAGATGTAAAGACATCTAGACTTCACGATACTTCCCCGAATCACAATTTTCCATCTCTGCCAACGATATGCACAATGGGCATTACGAGCACTGCCACGACGAAACGAATTGAGACCCTCTTCCTAATCACTCTGATAAAGGACATGATTATCTAGCCAGCGTTTCTACGCCCAACAATACGCTTACCGCATTTTCGCTCGCTTTGAATACGTCTAGCATGTTGAAGCATTGAGTAATGACAAATTACGATTCTGTTTGAGAATATCCCGGGTATCGGGGTCGCAGTACCGGGTACTCGTCTTGGCGCTTCATACCCTTGTCCTCTCGTCAGTAACAACGAGAGTGACTACAATACCGACATTCACGTTATTAGTTTTGTTCGCGGCGTCTTCGACTTGGAGCAGTTCAGAGAACTAAGTAGAGCATTTCAGCAAGTTGTTCCTGCGGAAGGTTTGATACGGAAGGGTTGTTCCATCATCCATCCGGAAGTAAAGTCTACCCTTAATGATCCTAGACATTATTGACGGTGCGCTATGAGCTTTTAATCTCTATTGTTAACTTTCAACGATGGCTTGAGTGATATTGCGCAATTTTGAAGCCGGGCGTCACCTTCAGTTGTACATCAGTTTCTAGCCGATCTAAGGAACATTTACCACTTCCAACGAGCTGTTTCTGGGTTCTCAAGATAGTTACAGGTATTGATGTTATACATCTCGCACCCTATGTATCAAGCGGTTCCCCCATTCTCCCTTTCCGTCTCCCCCTCCCAGTCTTGCCTTGTCTCCGAGAAATGACCAACGATGTAGTCACTATGGGATTGATCTATGAATTGGCACTTTTCTTCCAATATGGATCGAATATCCTTTCGAGTGTTCTGCCCTTTACCTACGAGCTTGAACTCGGCAGCTGTATCTGAGGCTGCAACTAGGAATACCTTCAGCGAATCATTCTTCTCGCTCCTGTCGACTTCATTCATCAATCTGGCCAAAGTAGTGAGCAAGCGATCGTGACCGCTGGCGCAGCAGTCAATGCGGTCAACAAACAACCACGTCCTCCCGCGACCTCTCAAACACCTAAGAAGGATTTGTTCCGGAGTAGGTGCGCCATCAGAGCTCTGACTAGATTCTGGTGGTCCTTCGGACTCTCTGGGGAGTATTTCTCTGATCACCTCGTTCCTTAGAAGTTCAGGATGGGCGGCTAGTACTTGATATGCCATATCATGGAGCACTTCTCCAACCTTGACCAGCTTCGCACTGGTTGGTGTGGCCTGTCTACAGCAAAATAGGAGGGCAAGTTGGCCTGCTTTCTGGCATTCGTCGTATACTGAGAAGAGGGCTGGTGATAACCAGCAATGCATTCCATCGTGGTCTTCTGTTTGGCCGCTAACGAGGAGCAAGTTTGATCCAATATCGCCAGTCCACTTCCTGAAAGCAGCCGTAGATCTGAGGTCTTTGACATCTAGAGGGTAACAATTGCTGAATGCTGAATCGAAACCTGGTGTAAAGATATCACTCAATTCGTTTCGATACCGCTCCATATTGACTTCACTCTGTTCCTCATGTCGAAGCCTTCGTTGTAGCACGCCAAGGTGTTTCTGGTCGGCGCGCTGAGCGGAATCTGCGTAGCAAGATATGTTAGAACTGACAACAAGACAAATGATGGGGACGACGAGGATTCTAGTTAATAGTTCATACCTTTCTCAAAATGATGAGTCTCTTTGGTGTACTTCTCGACTTCCTGTAGCCTCAAATCCATCTGCTCGATTCTTTTTTGGGTGAGAATCAAGCAACGGGCCCGTACATTTCCCATAGCCTTCTCGAGGTCATCTGCAGCTGTTTTCACTTTAACTTCCGGAGGTTCGGTAACAGTTTTTAGTATGCGTTTCCAGCGGGGTGAAATATAGTAGTAGGATGACTCAATGGAGAAAGTATATGTGTGTAAATACGTCTTTTTAAGGAGTGTCTCCAGTTCCTCATCATTCTGATGAATGTCGTGAGATATACCCAACTCCGACATTATCCCGTTTAGCTTCTCTAGGGTATTATTGAGAATATCTTCCTTGGCCTTCTTGTTCGTCACGACCTATACAGACGATTAGTTTATGTCACCTAGGGAGTCGTTCCCATTAGTCGATTCACTATTACATACTATGATCATCACTGAAAGGGCTTGACAAGCCTTCTTAGCTTGTGGATCCACGGATTTGACCAGAGACAATATGCTGTCGTATGCCTCTAAGTATACTTTGATTTTCTCGAGGAAACCTTGGGCCTTTCTGCCTACGCGGCTAGTAATCTCTTGACTGCTTTGATGTTCTCCTTTTTCGTGTAGTGCTCTCTTCAGTGCTGGATCGATTAAAGCTCGCACATGGAGGATATCCTGAGGCAAGTCTTCCAGCTTGATGTTTGCGATGCATTTGTGACGCTTTTTCAAAAGTTGGTAGATTTTTTCATTGTTGTGCTCTTCCCATGTAATATCTAAAATGCCACTTTTCCCAGCAGCCGCCACTTCTTCGGGACGTTTCATTTCTTCCCTCGTTGCATCACAAGTTTGGAACAGATATCTTTTAGTCCTAGTACCTTCCTGGAGTGAATTCAGTAATGATGTGTCGGGTTAGAAAGAGTTGAGTTGAGAAGCCAACAATCGTAGCATTTTGTCTGCAACCTAAACGCCACCCGGATACATTTGATCCAATCGCTACTTTAAACTCGTTCGTCACATAGGGGGCTTGATGTATATGCATAAGTATAACATATCACCAATCATTTTCTTGCACGTGGTGAGCCATTGATACCCTTGTGCATTTATCGCTTTCATCGAATGTAACCATCAAGGTAGGCTGCCATGGCATCCAACAGGTGATGGTGCAATTACGGTGTTTATGTTTCCCAACAAACATATGTATTGGCTTATCCTTGACAACAAATGGCACATTCGGCATATCAAGTGGTAGCACGATCTCTTGTTCATTTTTGACCGAGCTATTATCCATCCAATGGGCCTAAAGAGGCTTGTATATGAATTCAGCCATGCAACCTAAACCCCAGTATAAGCAGATGTGAGAGATGAGGGGTTATTGCCACCAGAGTAGTACCCATATCGACTAAGTAGTTATTTAGGCAGAGAGTATAAGTGGTCTGGCTACATGCACAATATATGCCAAAGTCCCGTCCGTATTACAACTATCTATTTTCGAAGTCTCCCGTTATACCAACTATAGTCTGTCAATTTTAGAAACCCACATAATGGCATATTGGTGAGTTTCAGCATCCAATCAAGCCGTCTATTGAAAGAGAAACGCAATGAACACTGCTGGCTGCAACCAAGCCAAGCCCGAAGAGGGTGGAGATGGTAAAAATGATCCTGGGAAATGCCAATGCGCAGAGCTTAGGAGTCGCGTCGAGGCTTTGGAGGTCGTGCTGCGAAGGGTGCAGGCGGTGAGTACATCAATCCGTATAGTTAGATTCTAGATTACACGTTAACGCACACTCCTGGCCTTTTCCCCCACAATATCTGACGGTCTAGGTAGAGCGGGACGTGATGGGAGGGGATTCTGCGATAAACCAAATAACTGACTGGCAGAATAGGTAACACTAGCAACCCTCCCACAAAGACCAATGAACCAGCTCGGTAATACCACGATCCAAGATGCCCGTACTACCTCGGAGGAGATAGAAGCCCTTAAAATTCCATCCCGACTAAATGCTCCAGCAATTATACCTCAAGCTGCACCGGCAGGCGGTTCTCCTTCGAAACGAGGGGTCCGGTTTGTCCGTATCAGTTATGATGACAGTGACGGGAAAAAGGTGGAAACGGAAGTCGATGAAGGCGCTGTCTCGCAAAGTCATCTTATCAATTCAGATGAGTTCGCCGGGCGTAAAGCTACGGTCAAATACGACATACGTGGGAAGACTACCGAAGTTTTCTTTGATGACTCAGCCATCCAAGCCCTTGTTGTTCTTGCAACGAGACATCTCCGAATCACAACCGAAGACACGTTAGAAGCCATTGCGAGCCCGTTTTGTGATTTCGTGTACTCTTGGGACAATTTGGAGAATCTCAGTGAGTTGAAGGCTGAGTCGGCTATTGTCAAAGAACTTTACGAGAAGATCAACAATATTTCGTCTCATGTTTACCCATATGGGACAAACTTGGGTGGCCTGAAGTCTCTGAAAGATAAAGCTCGTCTAATAGACAGAACCCAAGACCTTAAGCTCATTCTAAGCAAGATCAAAGAGTCTCCAAGTATGCAGCCTTACTTCCTCGAAGACAAAAATCCCTATGCGGGGTCGAAAAAGGTCTACTGGGCATGGATTTGGACACTCTTCGTGCCGGGTGAACTTGTGCTATATACACACCCCAAAGACCCCAAGAGAAGTCAGGTCATGATTGTACGCTGGGATAACGACTACGAAAGCATTCTGTCTGATGAACAAGACGATGATTCAGATTACGAGGTCCCTTGCTGGGCATATGATTGGGACCCTGAGGCACGGCTCTTCAAGCTTGTTTCTGTCGATGTCTCGATTGAACGGTTCCATGAAGCGAAATCAATCACAAGTTTGGACATATTTCCCTTGAAATTTCTTGATACCGATGAGCGACAGAAACGGATGGAGAAGTTCGTCGAGCGAGGGAAAAGGTTCCACAACCTTTGCACTCGGCCGCAGCGATTAATTTGCAATGGCAAAATATTGCCAAGGACCCGAGCAACCCGCCAGGATTGGTCATTCCGGGTATGTTAAATGCCTCATGCGCTGAAAAGGTGACTAACCTAGGACTACTTCTACTAGGATGATGAAGAGCGTGGGGGAAACAGTATTTCTTCAACTACGGTAAGTGGTAATGTCAAATCACCCCCTCCCCCCAGTTATTCTTTGAGTATCTGTATATACGTTTGTCATTGATCTCATCCATGCTTTTTAGGTGAAGGATGAGCCAGTGATGATTGATTTCGAGGCGTATATTTACTACTGCCATACGGACCACTCTTACATTCCTATGGGTGACCTTAAGCCCGCTTTCCGTCTTCCTCGTACGGGATCATTAACTAAAGATAATGATGCCTATGTGGAAAACCAAAGACTAAACTATCATAACTGTAAACCGCAGTCTGAGGACACCGTATGGGGGAACGAACAGTTTGCCTTGCTTCCTGGCCGAGTCGTTGGATACCGGTTGAAAACAAAGGGTTGGTGTGAACTCCAATTGGACGACCTAAAAGAAATCCCGCCAGAACAGCAGCAAGACCATGGGCCCTTCAATCAGCTACAATTGGAACGGAAGAGCAAAGACTTGATCAAGTCGTTAATTCAATGCCATCAGACGCGAGCCCAGCGAGGCCCCAGGAAGATGATGCCGGATTTCGTACGAAATAAAGGCGATGGATTAGTAATTCTTCTACACGGTGATTACCATGTTTCTAACACTACTCTGTGTATATATGTTACGATCGCTGACATATACGAAGGTGAGCCGGGAACTGGAAAGACATTCACTGCAGGTAAGCATATTACTTATACATTCTTTGCACGAATATTGACACCCTCTAAGAAAGTCTCGCTGCTACAACGGGAAGGGTCTTGTATTCCCTAGGTCCATCAGATCTAGGAAGCAATCCCAATTACATCCAAGCTGTTCTCGAAGCCCATTTCATGTTGGCATCGAAATGGAACGCTATTATACTGTTGTGAGCGAACCAAACACTCAGGTATAATCAATGTCAACGTTAGCTGATAATTATATGAATCAAGTGACGAAGCAGACGTGTTCCTTGAGCAACGGAGAGGAAATGACACTTCACTTGATCGAAACGCCGTTGTTTCCATCCTCCTAAGAGTCCTCGAGTACTATGACGGGATCCTCATCTTGACGACTAACCGCATCAAAGCGATCGATAGCGCAATCGTCTCACGAGTTACGGTTGCTGTCCTCTACCAAAAGTTAGACGACAGAGCCAAGAAGAACATATTTAGGAGCCTTGTAAAGCAACTTGAGAATGGCCGTAATCGTGAAAAGCTCATCAAGTGGATCGATAATGATAATTGGGAGACCCAATTCGACAGATTCCCTTTGGGCGAACTGAATGGAAGGCAGATTAGGAATGTGGTGTCAGCGACTTCGACTTTGGCCGGACAACACGACGACTCCAAAGACATCCTTGATCATCTGCACACTATCCTTGATATTGTTACGAGATTCCAAAAGCAGGCTAAGTACTGGCAGGAAGAAAGCGTGAAGAAGGCTGGGTTGCAAGATGCTTGACAATTGATATTGTGAGATACGGTGCATTGAGGCAGATTGTTTATTTATTTCAGTTGCAGTCAGGGCAGCTTACCAAGCTCGTGGAGCATGATCATCCTATTTCTGAATCTCTATAGTACCTAGGTATATATAGAACTTCGTAGCCGCCTATGCCTACCTAGTTCTAGAGCCCCTCAGACAATTATCACTATAGTGCTCTATCAGTCGCTTTCCGCTGCGTACGGCACTATCCGTGTAGTTACGTCGTATACTGGCTTACTATTTTCATGACATGCTCCCTAACGGTGATCTGCTCACCTTCAAGCTTGTATTTGGTTTGATCTCTAATATGATTTCTGAGTGACACCATCGATCTGACCTGCCTCAATACTTGATATTGCATATAACTAGGGATTCTATAGGGCACCCTAAGCAAACTGGATGAATTCAGATATATCAGCTGTATCGAATACATACCAAGTAGATTATATTAGAGTAGAAAGCTTGTTCTGACTTTCTGGGGAACCCCACATGGTGAATGCGGGGGAAATCAGGGGGATATAGAGATATATACTGGAGAAGTCCACCTTTTACCTGAGCCCTACGCTAAATTTGTGGTAGTGTTATATATTATATCTCAATTCATCACGGAGAAATTTTGTTCTCGGTATAAGTCGCCGGGGGAAGCCCCGCTCCTTGACTTGTTCTGGTTCGCAATTGGGCATTTCTCGTACTATATATTCACGATACTAGTATGGGGTTGATGTTCCGTAGTTTCAATAGATCTATCTACATCGTGTGAATGGCCTTGCTCTTTTCTCTTCTCAAATCATCATTGACACAGTGAATGAAACTACTGCCTCGAAATATGCGGGCATATACGGTGCCCCTCACTCTCCTGTTCTCCTTATGTTCTTATGCGAATGCGGGGAACACATGGAGGAATAACATCAAACACGTCGTCTTTTTCGGGGACTCATATACAGACCAGTCAAGAGCCCATTCGATAAGCAATGGTACATATCCTGGTAGATATTACAAGACAATCTACCCTCCCGAGGATCCCAAAGCTGAAGGCCGCGTTTCATGGCCTTGGTAAGTCCTTATCAGTCATCAATTTCGCTATGAGTGGTTTCATAGTCTAATATTCATAATGATGATAGGTACTTCGGCGTTTGTGACCCTTCTATAGTTCATCAAAAGTGATAAGCACTCTAACTCCTTATATTATAGTCGTACACCGGCATTCCGTACGAAAACTACGCAGTTGGTGGTGCCGTGTGCAGCAATGCGCTCACTCCGGGATCCGTGGTGCCTGCTGTATCTGGCGGACAACTTGCGTGGTTCGTCGAGGACCACGTACAGGCTAACGTAACACACCACCGTCCAGCGAAGCTCGACATCCCCGGATCAGAGACGCTGGCTGTTTTATTCGTTGGTACGAATGATCTAGGTATTCACTCTCTGTTGGCACCAAATGCTACCGAGGGCACACCATACTACCCGAATGTCCCGCCCTACACTCCTGCGATACCGCCACTTGCGCCTGGAAACGACAATGCTACGACATTGCCGGACCTGGTCGAATGTCAGCTCGGTACGTTCAAAAAGCTGTACGACTATGGCGTGCGAAATTTCCTAGTACTTTCTCTTGTCCCCCTCCACCTTACTAGGCTTTACGCCCCCATTGATGATGGCACAATCTATTGGCCGTCGGAACACGATGGCGCTTCTTGGAACCGACAGGTAAGCCTCGGAGTTCGTGTTGGGGAATGAGAAATGAGTCATAAATGCCTACAACTTACTGGAAATAGATATTCCAAAATGTCAATTCGATGAACGCATTGCTGAGGGCAGGAATCAGCGAGCTGCGAGGCAATATTGCGAAAAAGGGTGGCAAGATTGAATATTTCGACACTTACCGATTCTTCGAAGAGCTCTATCTTCATCCGCAACAATATTTCAATGGTAGCATTCAAGCCAACGTCACCGGACATTGTCACCAGTGCTCAAATGCCACTGATTGGCACTATTGCGGCATGTAAGTCCACTGGAATAATCAAGTCCCGTTTACGTGTAGACTAGTTCATTGTAGATGGCTGATGCATGTCTATAGTGGTGACTGTACGACGGAGCAAAGGGATAGTTATATGTGGTGGGATGAGCTACATCCCAGTGAACAGACTGGGCGGCTTCTCGCAAAGGAGATCACGGAGAAGTTGAATGGGCATTCGCAGTACTGAATTACTGGTGTAACTTTCATGGTTTTATCGCATCTGTGGGCATCCTGTTATAGTTCTAGAGGCTATGTAACAGTAGCGTATTATGTTTCGCCGCCTTACGGCCCGAGACGATATTGAAAGATCAATACGCTCAATAATGGACCGGGCTATGGGGCGTGGGGGCTTAGTTATAGGATGCAAACTCTTAAGAAATACACGCTGGCTCCATAAATGACAACGGCATAACCTTGGGATTTACATGGGTTTCCGAGTACTCAGCCCAACGTGAATAATTGTGAATGACCTGTTCCGCCGGCTATGATCATGTCGGATCTGTCGTTAGAATTACTTATGCGAAAGCCCTGCATAAGGACATATTATTTAGACATTCCATTCGTGTTAGAGCAGAAAGAAGCCTACACATGTGAGGAAAAGAATGAGTGTCAATCATACAGCAGAGCGAAATGCTTCTTTTTGATTGGTATTTGACTGCCAGAATGTATCCTGCACCTAACCGCTTACCTGCCTGCTAGGGCTGACTGCCCAGAAATGTCTTACCTAATACGAATAGAATGGTGGATGATCTTACCCACGACTAGTCCAGCTGAACCTACTAGAGCACTAGCTCTAGTAAATAAGCAGCGCCTCTTAAAATAGTTCAGCCGCAGCAAATTTCTTTCACTGAACATGGCTCGGACTCGATTTTTAGAATGTGTCGCTAAAACAGGGCGAGGCTCTTCTCTGCAGGGGTGCCCTATATCTAGTTATTACTTAAAAAGATGGGGGCCCCTATGCTTCGGTGCTGAACCTGTCCTGTCTTGTGATCGGTCTCTAAGTACATTGAGCCCATGCTACTACGATTCGCGAGGTTAGTCGAACATTAACCAGGGTCATGTCGCACGTCGCGATAGCTCCGAGCAGAGGGAGAGCTGTGTTCGGTGCTCTTCCTCAGGATCAGCCCTCTGAAGCAGACAGCTACTCAGGAGAATATCGGCAAGAACGGTATTACCAAGCTGAGAGTGAAGATTTCGACCCGAGATACGATCAACGGCCGGCTCAAGCACAATTTAGCGGTGTTAATACTTCGTACGACGGAAGCGAATATGCGGGTGTGTCGCGGTTCGAAGATGAGCACAGCAATTACAAACACCAAGTTCATTCGACTGTGAGATCGGTAGATCCGACAGCTACTGTACAGTCAGAGCGGCCGATATATCAACATGGCGGTAGCAGGTCGCCTAGCTATGACGGAGACAAATTGCTCTTGGACCGAGAACGGCCCAACTATAAGCCGTCAGCACTGAGATGGCCGTTTTTGAGCCTTCTACTTCTCACATTACTTTCTTTCATAGGGTTGCTTGTGTACGCGATGTATGGACTGCCACGGCGACAGGATGGGTTGGAATTTCTTGCCCGACGTTCTGAAGTAGGCATAATGGGAAGGGCAAGTAGCGAAGGTGTCGAAATGATTTCTTCAAGTCCTGCGAGTACTGAAACTGTCTTTACCGTGGAGGTTTCCACAGCGGATGTCTCTACAACAGAGGCACTTACGACGGATATTTCTACAGCAGAAGTCTCTACAGCAGATATCTCTACAGTAGACGTCTCAACAGCAGATGTCTCAACAGCAGATGTCTCAACAACGGAGAGCCACTCCAACAGCAATCCTTCCATCACTAGCCAGACACTAGTGAACGGACCTAGCCAGAGTAACTCTATCAGTTATATCAGAGCCACAGGGACGAACAGCGCTTCAATAGCTTCGTCAAGGGCTCCTGATGACTATGGGAATATTTCCGGGGCTCTAACATCATCTGCATCCATCGGAGATGGCACTGGAGGCAATCCTATGCCGACTCCGCCCATGAGTCGACCGGAAGACGACTTTGGGGACATTTCTGCTCCTATAACTAACCCCCCACCGACGACCACTCCAGCACCGGACGACTTAGACGAGGCCGAACCCGTAACTACTGTTGTCACAATAAGGCCTACAGATGATAACGATGAAGATGGGGATACTAATAGTATTGTTGACAATGGCGATGACGATGACGACGACGACGAGGAGGCTAACGAGGGTAATAACAATGCCACTGATGAGGGTAATAACAATAATAGCAATGATGACGATGACGACGATGATGATGGTGGTAATGAAGAAGTGGTACAAACCATCGTCCTGAGACCAACTCTGACTGTTGATTCTGCCGGAACCCCGACAACAACCATCACGAAATACCCATCCTTCACAGCCGTCCGCCAAACATCCCAAACCAGCATCCTCACCAACTCGGAAGGAGAAGCAACCAGCACCATCGTAACCAAAGCCCTCGTTATACCATCCACCACGATCATCGAAACAGACTCCAACGGCACCCCAACAGCAACCAGCACAGGCTACGGCGCGATCCCGACGAGCAGTTCCTCGAAAGCAGCAGTCGTGACCTACTGGTCCATGACCTGGGGACAATACTTCATCGGCACGTTCCTCCCGACCATCCTCGCAGTGGTGATCTCGATCCCGATCCGGATCTTAGACCTAAACGCCCGACTCCTGCAGCCATGGCACGAACTCACGCGCAGCAGCACCGGCGTTTCCGGCCGCGGCTCTCTCTGCGCCGAGACGGGCGGATGGGCCGGCATGATGAACACGATACGCTGGGCCTTCGGGGGTCGCGTAACCGTCGCAGTGACGGGCGTACTCGTGCTCGCATCATCGCTCCTAGTGCCGCTATCAGCCGAGGCCATCGCGTTCGATCTCCAAGGCGGCGACAACTGCACCAAGGGCAGCGGGAAGGGAAAGGGGTGCAAGTACGTGGTGAGCGTTTTCGACTCCCCGCTGGAGGCTACGCTCGCGCTGCTGGCCCTCATGGCGCTGCTGGTTTTGATCCTTCTCGCGTTCCTGGCGCGCTGGAGGTCCGGCGTCGCGACTAACCCTTGGAGTATTGCGGGGTTGGCGGCGCTGTCGCGCAATGGGGAGGTTAGGGGCTTGTTTCCGGGTTTGGAGGGCGATGGTGCGGATGTGGGGAAGACGCGGGGGGATGCGCTGATGGCGATTCTGAAGGATCGGTTCTTTGCGCTCGGGTATTTTTATAATAAGGATGGTGGGGTTGAATACGGTGTTGTTCTTCGAGAAGAGGGTGGGGATGATACGGGACGTTCTCTTGGTAAGAGCGTGAGAGATAGCAATCCGTCGCAGCTAGACCAGGCATTTCGGTACGAGGGTCAAGCACCCGGAGGAGCAAAACCTAAGCATCATCAGCCGTTCTTCATGCTGGGGTACACTGGGCGGGGAATCCTGCTGCTGGTACTCTGCGGGATACTGGTCTTGATATTGTATTATAACAATACGGGGGGCGAGACTGGATTCGAGCACTTCATGATGAGCGAGTCGTTTGGCGTGCGGTTCCTCTTTACGGGCGTTGGCTTCATCATCACGCTGTGCTGGTCATCCTTCTTCAACAGTAAGCACCCCCTTAACTATTGACTAACTCCTTTCCCTCGTCTATACATTGAACTTGAGTTGATGACTAACTTGCGTATCTAAGGTGTCGCTGTGCTCAGCCCATACCACCTCCTATCACGAAAGCCGCAGCCCGCCCAGCGTTCCATCCTGCTAGCACCGCCAACGAACGCATTTTCCGGGCTCTGGTCGGCCATCCGTCGACGACACGGATTCCTCGCCGTCGTGGCGCTAACCGCCATGATATCCGAGTTCCTACCCATCCTCCTCTCCCAGATCCCATTCCGCGTCACGTCGATCCACATCGTCCACGTGGTCACCACGTGGACTGCCGTCGGCGTCCTTTGCGTCATGGTCCTGGTGCTGCTTTCCTCGTTCTTCATCCGGTGGCCGCACACGCCGCTCGACCCCACCACGACCGCCGGCGCTATGTACTACGTGGCGGATTCCCGGATGCTCGATGATTTTCAGGGGCTGAGCATGGTCGAGAGGAAGGACCGCGACCAGCGGATCGTGGACTTGGGCCTGAGGTATCGGTTTGGCCCCATGATGGGGGTTGGTGGTAAGCCTAGAGTTGGGGTCGATGTTTCAAAAGAGAGCTTGCATGATGTTTGGTGAGACCATGTCTAGTATTGTCTTGTACTCATGTTTATAATTAGCACCCTTGCTTCTGACTCGATTGAATGTGAATTGATTCAATCATAGACGAAACCAGTTTTTGATCCCAATTGCAATACTCTGATTAAATAACGTTCTATTCATCACATTAGCCAGTTGATTCATGACATCGACATTGTAGGAGCCCTAACAAGCCCCAAAGTAAGGGCTATGCGATATATTTACCTAGGAATAAGTTGATGGCTTTTCATCGCCTCGCCGTTTTATCAATTTGTGCAGCAATGGACCCCAAAAGGCTAGCTATGGTCTAGAGTAAGTAACATGACCATATTATATTTTCTTCGGTCTTGGAAGAAACAATTGATCATATGGTACTCATGTATAGCCGTCAACAGTACCTCCATAAGAAGGAATGAATGCTTATTCGACATTAACCTAGCGTGCTCCGTCGGTGAATGCATCGTCACCAAGCACATAAGTTAAAATACCGACATGATTGGAGAGCGACCTCGGAGACTGGCGATCTCTCGTCCGCAAGACAGGTCAACCGATTCGCGACCCCAATTTTCCAGGGGCTGAACCATAGCAAAAGGAGCAACAGCCGATTGTGACTGGTAGGGGGGCGTTGTATGGGGTCGATTCCTAAATGGCTCGGAATGGAGATGTAGCACTGGCTGCGGCGATCATCTCATTGGACCCCCTTCGCTGCGTAACCGCCGAACATCCCACCAGGAATCCAACATCAGCCCTGTGATTGGACGACCCGTCCAAATCTTCCCCAACTACATCACAGACGGACCCCGTGATAACCTCACATATCACGGCAGAGTCGATTGTGACGGGATGGCCGCATGTCATGTCATGTAATATGTATGTCCTGCCCAGTTGAGGGATCGACCCGTTCGCTATAGCCCAATGGTACATACATAGTTATAGCTCAATGTCGTGCTTTCTTTTCAAGGTAAGTTATCGATGTATAAGAATGTCACGCATCCCCGATCACATTACCGTTTCCGCTCTTGAAGTAGATAGAGGATACCCACCCGCAAAGCAAAGAAGGCGCATCAACAATTGGCACATCCAATATCACGGTACCATCTCAACCAAACCAAACCAAGCCACCAAGATGCGCCCTCGACAAGTCCTCTCGACGCTGGTCCTGCCAACCGCAGCCCTCAGTCTACCCACATCGCCGACGGCCGAGTCGCGCGGCGCAGCAGACGCACAACCATGTCTAGTGGTCGAGTCACCGACAACGCCGACCAACCCCCCGGTCTGCTGGGCGTGGTATGCCAAGACGTCAGAGCCGTCGGACTACTGCGGCGCGACCAGCTTCGCGGCCGTCAGCGACATTGACGCCTCCGCCGATTGGACCGACGGTTGCGCGTCGATCCGGGACTCCGTGCTGTCGGATCCGAGAGACTTTCTGCTGGCCGACTATTCGACGGCCGAGTTCAACACGCTGCTCTCGGATGGTGGGTGCGCTTTCCAGGTTAAGCCCCAGACACCACCGACTAGCGATCCGATCTACTTTGGCGGAACGGATATCACGGACGTGTTGAAGTCTGCGGTCGACCAGAGTCAGGGCGGTAGTGTTGGTGTTGGGGGTTCGATGACGTGTTATTCGTATGAGGTTGAGTGGAGAGTTGTACCGGTATGAAGCATGGTGCTTGTTGGTAGGGATTTATCTTCTCGTTGGGATCTTTAGTTCATCGGTGGTGTTCATGGTAGCTATGTATTCAATTGCCCTTGTTAGATTAGCCCATCAATGGAAATTTGCATTACGTATCGAAACCGCGTTAAGTTGGCATGCCAAGCGCAGCCTCCATCAAGCTCCGGTATAACTAAAATGGTACCTTGAAAGGTTCTCATATCTTGTGGGGAGGCTTGGACGGAAAGCTGTCACAAAATATGTCCAGATACTACACATGCGAAGATAAAATGATTCTATTTAACTAACACCAAGGCCTTAAACATGTAGAATATCCATCGCAATGCAATCTAACCTAACCATATAATCCCTACTACTCAAAGAACCCATGAAGCCACCATCCGATGCAGACTATCTCATCCTCACGCGTCTCCGTCCTACTCCTTCACCTTCAACACAGCCTTCCCGAAATTCTTGCCTTCGAAGATCTCCACAAGTGACTTCGGGCCATTGTCAATACCATGGGTTATGTGCAGCTTAGCAGGAAAGCTACCATCAGCGATCCACTGCTGCACCTTCTGCTGGTGCTCCTCCGTCCAAGCCGGGCCGAACTCCTCGTCGAACACGAGGAACCCCGCCATGGAGAGGCGCTTGGCGAAGAACTCCTGAATATTCCGCACGCCGTAGCGCTCTTCCAAAGGCTTGTTGTAACTCGAGATCTATGGAGAGTTCTTCGTTAGCACGGCTCCATAGAATAGAATAGAATAGATAGAAACTAGCTTTAGAAAAGAAAAGAAAAAGAAAAAAAAAGAAAAAGAAAGAGAAGAAAAGGAAATGAATAAACTCACAAAACCACAGACGATAATCCTGCCATGCACATTCAAGTTCTCAATAGCAGCCTCCAGATGCTCGCCCCCCACATTCTCAAAATAGATATCCAAGCCGTTCGGCGCGAGCCTCTTCAGCGCGTCCCAGGGCCTCTCCTTCTTGTAGTTGAACGCGCCATCGAAGCCGGACTCGTTGATGACGAAGTCGAGCTTCTCGTCGCTCCCGACGGAGCCGATGACAGTCAAGCCCTCGCGCTTGGCGATCTGGCCGGCGACCTGGCCGACGGCGCCGGCGGCCGAGCTGATGAAGATGGTCTCGCCCTTCTTGAGGTGGCCGATCTGGTGCAGCGACGAGTAGGCCGTCAGGCCCGGCATGCCGAGCGGGCCCAGGAACATCTCGGGCGCCAGCCCGAACGGGTTGTCGAGCCTCGTGGCCTTGGCGGCCTGCTCGGCCGACAGCGCCGCGTACTCCGCGAACGGCAGGTACGCGTACAGGAGGTCGCCCGCGGCGTAGGGGGAGGCGCCGTCGGCGCGCAGCACCCGCGAGATGGTGTCGTTGTCGGCCGCTTCGTTGAGTTGGTACGCCGGCGTGTACGACTCGATGTGCGGCTCGCGCATCCGGAACCGCAGGTACGGGTCTAGCGACAGCGAGAGGATCTCGACGATCACGCCGCCGGCGGGCGGTGCGGCGTCGAGGTCGAAGGGCCGGTTTTCTACGACGAGGTGCTCGCCTGGTACTGGCATCCCCGTGGGGATCTTCTTGAAGATGACGGTTTTGTTGTCGACGACGGTCATTTTGGGTGTGGTTTTTGGGTGTTAAATAAGTGTTGTGTGGTGTGGTGTGTCTGTGTGTGTGCTCTGGTTTTTGAATTGTTGTAACTAACTAGATGAGTACGAGTGATTGTTTGGTATCTATCTGTTGATGATGTTGCTGGCTTGTTTGACTGGATTCCAGGGCCAGCGGCTGAGGATGGTTTTATATTTCATTTTCTCGCCTATACTCTCAACACTGAGTTGATATACGGACTTTCGCGATCTTGCTTTCAAATGTCGACGCATTATTAAGTCAGCGATATTGATTTGATGCCATTCGCGGCGCGACTCGGAATGCAGGGAAGAATAATCCCCGATGAGAAAAGGTCCTTGCATTGCTACGTCAATATTACTCGTAGTTCTATGTTTCATTTTGACATCATGTTGCTACCCTGCAAACTTGACTGCTTGATATCCGGGACGCATCGGGGTGGTGTGATGCAACTCCCGGAAGAACTCCGAATGCCGTTGGTGGTTGGGCCGTTGATTACCTTATACCTTGGCGCCGAGTGGCGGGTGGGTTGAACGTTTCCCCAGTCGGAGGTAAGCCCCTGCATTGCAGAGTGTGTGACTCCATTTGTCATGTTACCGAAAGATCAATCTCCCGACAGAGTTACACTATACAAGAAATCTTTTAACGCCGTTCGCTTCCCCATTGAGTTATCAAGCAGGTGCATAGGTAAGCGATCATGGATTGGTGTGATGTTTTCCCGACACGATGCTTAAGATCGACTGAGGCTTAATACATACGTCATTCCGTATGATGCCCCTATAAGTGTACCTACAACTAAGAAACATCGCGACTTATCCCTCCTGATTGGCTACATTCACCTGAACCCCAGATGGTGTAGCTGTCGGATTGCTCAAAACTGCAATGTTTGAATGCGATTCATTCTTCAAATTTGGCTTAAGCAAGGCATTGATTGGTGTGCTTCTCGAACTGATGATCTGCGCAGACCTGCAAGTACCGTACATATATCAAGATGTGTTGAAAAGCCGTGTAAAAACAGGCATAATTCCTAGCAACGCAGTCCTTCGTCATTTGCGTGCCTGTCTGTATCGCGTATCGAGTATAAACCATCAAATAAGGGATCCTTTTGAGATGACTTTGCTAACAGGAGATACCAATCGCATAGAGTTAGAGGCTAGGTCTTCGAAATGACCACACTACACGATCTTAACGCAATCTCTTGCCCATGCATACATCATAGGCGCCAACGATGCAACGACACGTTAAGTACACATGTAGTTGGTGTAAGGTTAATAACAAAGTTGGAACTATGTATAGAGAATCTGCCCTAAAAGGCGTCGCAATAAAGCCACTAGAGGCTAGAAGTAGAGATTGCGTGTCGTGGATAGCTTCGGAGATAAGACGCCGTCGCAGGGAACCTGTAATTTAGACTAGATAGGTGCTTAATTACGCCCGAACCGTGTCACAATCCAGTGAGCTCAATGTAGATTGGAGTAATGGATCTATATGGTTGGTTATATCATCCTCAGGCCATCGATAGACTTCATGGCGCCTGATCAACCGAGAGGCGTCGACTATCTACATAGTAGGTAGCCCCTGAAATCAATAACTACTACCGCGACCACGATCGCAAGCCATTAGCACCGCTACTGGAGAAACGGCGTCAATGTTATGGGATAAAATAACAACCGTATATTTACGGCACCACGCAAGCATTCATGTTACATGGTAATGACTCATTTATTCCAATCAATCCCATGCCGAACAACCCCACCACCACCACCACCACTCAGGGGGGGTTCATTCGCACAGCTACATAGCCTCTACCCCCCACCCACTGACCTACCCAACATCAAACAAGCCACCTCAACCCCTTCAGTTATAAGAGAAATTAAACGCCCAATCTATCACATACGACCATAGGATCTGGAGAACACGGGATCCCGTCCGCTCTCCCCTAGTTAAGCCAGATACCGCCGGATTAGTAGTTGGGTCGGTGACGACCAGCGAATCCCTGGTGTTGTATGTTTTTGTTTTTTTTGAACCTTTTCTTTTTTTCTTCCCCTTTCTCGATTCTTTCTTTCTTTTGTCAATCTCATTTAATACTTGCTAACTTATTTAGTTAGGTATCATGTTTTGTTGCATATTTCTCTTTTCTACTCGCATATCTAACTACACATAGGTACTTAGGTAGCTCGTCATTTATTTTCCCTGTGGATAGAGACCTTCTTCGATCTTAAGAAATCTCCATGATGCTAGCATTCTGGTCTCTCTCTTCCTCTTATGCAATTTCAATCACCATGTCATCGGCGGCAATGTCTACTGATTCTGTATACAACACGAAGAGAACATCAACAACTTCAAGACACCACGGCGAAGACGTTTTTCTTCCTTTTATATTTATAACACAAAGTCGATGGATGGATGATGATCCATTCATTTTTATACAGTTGCACATCGCCTCGATCGTCCAACCATTTGTCCACTCATACATCCAATCCCATTGCTATTGCTGAGACCAAGACGTAGAAGATAGACTACCTGCTTAGTTAGTTGGTTGGTTGAGTGATTAACTGAGTTGTTTGCTCGTGTCTTATTTTCACACTTGGGCTTCCACCCAGCAGCATAGCTACCTAGGTAGCTAACGAACCCCTTCCTACCCGCCTGCCAACGCCCTCGCCATATCTTATCTCTCCCGTTTCGTTGCTTACACCGTATTTCTACCACTCCCACTTCCACTTCCATTAACTGTGCTGTGTGTATATGTGTTTTGCGTGATAATCCAGGAGGGCAATGTGAGTCTGTGTATGTGTGTATGAGGCGACTGGATAAGTTCCCTCTCTGCCGTTGAATCCAAGTTAAGTAACGAACCATCTCTGGCTTTGTAGAAAATTCGGCGCCAATGGATAATAAAAGTTAACTCCCGTGCCTGCCTGCCTCGTTTGTTCGTGATTGCAAGTCACGCTACCGGGCATGCCTCTCTTCCTGAACCCACGTTGTAAACTGCAGCTCAGCTCAATTCATGCATCGATCGATCGCCCAGCGGTTTGGAAAGTCAAGTTGCCCGGGCAGTTTTGTTTTGTTTTGTTCGGACACAAGCCGTTTCATAATCATTATCCCATTTCTTTCTGATATTCTCTTCTCCTCTCTTCTCTTCTCTTCTCCACCACCATGCTGTTCTTTTTGCCGCCTCCTCCACGACACTCCATCGCATCATCTAGCGAAAATCTTAACAATCCCATCCCCTCCACCACTGACCACCCACCGGCTATCTTGACTCCAGACGACGGAACAGACACCCTCGCCACGCATGACGCGGTGGGCGGTGATCTCTTGGGTGCAAGACCGCTTCTCGAGCGACCAGAAGCGAAGGGAGGCGTCGTGGCCGGCAGAAATGAGTTCTCGGCCATCCGGGCTTAGTGATAAACTAGATATGGCCGCAGGGTGTGCGAGCATGTTGTATGTGCATTGGCCTATATGATCTATTAGTATTCTATGAAGTGTAAAGGGGCGAGGATGAAGGGGGAGTCTATCGTATTTAAAAGGTGCATTGAGAGAACAACATGGATAGGTAGAGCAGATGGAGTAGAGAATAAAGGAAAAGCAATAGACATACCGCTGTTGGCATCAAAGAACCTAATAAACCTGTCCTCATGCCCGGAGATAATCGTGCCCTCGATGCCGCTACCGGCCGTCCCTGTACCGCCTGTTGGGCCGCTCTCATCGTTCAACCCACCGCCGTTGGCTCCCTGGTCAAGACCTACGGTAGTCGCCACGACAGCATTCACGCTGGTAGCCAGCGTACCGTCGTACGTCTCGAGGCTCGCCATAGATCCAATTTCCTCACCGGTCCGGGTATCATACACGATGATGGCGGCGTCTGCATAGCTAACCACAAAAGCCTCACCGGTGCTCGAAAGCGGGCAGATGCTCGTGGGCGATGCAGTTGAGCCGTTAGCTCGTGGGATATCGTGGACGAGAGTCGAGTGGAAAGGCGAGTTAGACGCCATGTTGGGTTGTGGAGTACTTGGGAATTGGGATCCGGAGCTCATCGAGTTGCCCCTGACACGACCACTACCGGTGCCGCGACGGCCGCTTGGCGCCGGTTGTGGCGACGTGAGTTGTGGCGGTGCGCTAACGGCCCAGACCTTGATGGCACCATCAGCTCCCCCTGACACTACGAGAATACGGTCTGGGCTTCCATGGGGGTTGGACTGGCCAAAGACGGCTCCCAGCGTGGCGGGGAGCACACACAGAGCCCACACAGCATTGGTGTGGCCTTCAAGCGTTCCTTTAGGGTCAACTCTTCCTCTTTCCCAAACTCTGATCGTCGCATCTTGTCCGCCAGAGAATATCCAACCATCACCTTGAGCGCGACCACCCGTGGAGAAATTAGGGGACGGCCACCAAGCCGTGAGGCATAGTACCGCGCCCGTGTGTCCGCGGTGGGTAAAGTCGGCCGGGACGTCGAGATCGGATGCGACGGAGGTCAGGTGGGCATGGCTATCGCGTGGAATGTGGAACCGCTTGATCAGACCGTCATCGCCAGCGGTGCAGATCTCGGGCTCTCCCGGACTACCTCCACCGGAAAATATGACGGTCCGTACTACGCCGAGGTGACCACGGAGACCAAAACGAAGCTTAAAGTTTCCGCTCTCGGCTTTTTGCGATGCGGCATCTAACGAGAGGTCATGGTCCGCACTCTTCCGACGAGACATGGAAGTCTTTCGGCGATGGGAATTGGACCCGCGGTTGGGAGACTTGGGGGGGTTCTCGGCGGTCGGAAAGACGTCGGTATCAGGACGATGCGGTATATTTTGTGCAGATTGTCCCGAGGCCGCGTCAGGGAACGACCCGTCACTAAAATCCCAGGCATCTGATTCAGCTGGTACTCTTTTTTCCGGTGGCACCTCGGCATTTTCTTCTCTGGGGAATTCGGCGTTATGATTTAATCTCGCAAGCGCATCTGCCTGTTCACGGGATTGCATCGGGCCAGGGGCAGGCCACTCATTCGAGTGATGATACATGGCGGATGGTTGGCTATCAGCTGAACGGACCATGGGAGCGGATTGTATATCGGGATTCCTGACGGATAGATTGGAGTTCGGAACTTGGGGCATCGGCGGCGCATGATGATTCGCATTGAGATTGGAGCCAGGACGAGAACCCTGGTCTTTGACATGATTCTGACTTAATCTTAGGTTTTGAAAAGCCGCATCAAGAGGCTGTTGGCCGGCAGATAACCCGAAAGCCTCGCCTTCTCTCAGATCATCGATCGTGGGTAACGGTGGGGATTCTCGAGGGGGCATTGGATTGGCAGGGGTAATCATTAGATAGGTAAATTCGGCTTGGCACTGGTCGAGGAAGGTCCTGAGATGGTCGCGTTCTTCATCTTCTTGAGCTCGTTCGCCTAGAATGCCTTCGAGACCTGGTAGGTCCTTCGGTTTCTCCTGGGTTGCTACCGATGTCGTTAGTTCAAACGTTCGTTTATTTGTACTCCCCTGTTCTAGTCACACTCACACTTTAGCTTCTCTTGGACCAGAGAGGCCCTGTCGATCTTGGGGGGTTGCTTCACAGCGTGTTCATCCTGTGGAGATGCATTCTTGACTTTTAGTTGGGCAGCCTGGTCCTTGACCTTCTTCTCGAGTATAGACACGTATCTCTTTAGTGCTTTTTGAGTGGCGTCTGCCCTCCTAGCGGATCCCTCGAGGGCGGCTATTCGTCCCTTCATCTCCTGACGCTCGATCTCCCAGGCATTTCTGTCGCGCTCATGTCGGTGCCATTCGGTCTGAAGAAAACGCATAACACCTGAGATATATAGCTTAAGTTAGCCTTGTCTTGAAAAATCAAACAGATCCCCGCCTGCTGGCTGTATGTAGGACTGCGCCAGGTTCAGGTTAGAATATCGCACCTTGTAATGTGTATTCGGTGGCATGCGGGTGATTAGGGCCAGGACCGCCTTGACCTACTCCTCCGCCCATATCATGACCACCAGGTCCACCTCCTACACCTCCAGGCCCATTACCACCGACTCCCATAGCCGATATCTGTTGCCAACTCATTAAATCCTTCTAGCGGTAGAGATATGACGGGAGCTTTTAACCTTCTCTACCGTCTTCACCGTGATGTTAGAATTTGGTGTCGGGTTGAGATGTGCATCGGGTTGCAGGGTCGTCGAGATGGAACCTCTTAGGGGCATGCGATCAATACAGGCCGATCCGAGTTAAGGTTCGCGCTCTTCAGGAGTAATCGCCGATAAAGTTTACGAAGAAGATAAGGAAAGATATGAGTGACGCGCTTCGTGAGATGGAAAGACGGCGATGGGGAGTGACGTCGCGAGCGAGAGTGTTCAGAGGACGAGGGAGCGAGCTCGGTGATGGAGGACGAGGACAGGATTGGAGGCAAATAGCCTTGTATGTAACCGTTAGATGTAGATGTAGATGTACGTGGTTAGGTACCGGTTCCAATTTCTGTGTATTCGTAAGTTAGTGCACTGATTGACTTAAGTATTGCCAATCTTCAAAACGGTCGGAATGAAACCTGAAAAATTTCAAGATTATAAATCCGAATCAATCAAAGTCCTTTTAGTGAGTTTGTTTGAATCGAAATTAAAATGATCGACAATGAAGTGGAAGAAGAATATAATATGTGAGAAGGAAGAAGCTGAAGCTGAAGGGTACAATTACAAAGTAACTTTTAGTGGTAGTAAGTAATTTTTTGGGTTAGGGGTTGGGTGTTGATAAGCTTAGTGAAGGTAGGTACTTAGAGCTAGCCCTGCTGCCCTATTGCCCTGTATGTAAGTATTGTATGTAGGTACGAAGTAGTTTTAACTATCTGCAGTTGCTGATAGATAAGGCAATGATGATAGTAAATTGGCAGTTCTTCTTTTTGATTCCCTACTTGCATTGTATCTGATTCAATGCTTGTCGGGTCTCTTTTTCAGGCCAACTTAATGTATGACTTAATGTACATACCTAGAGTTAGGTATGTAGGTACTTGCTGCAGCGTTAAAGTGACTTTCTCTCTTGCCGCCACAAAGCCAAAGCTGCATCCAATCATATTCTCATGTCATTCGACTTCCCCAGTTTCTCCCCCTGACGGATTAAAAGAACGTCTTACGCTCGAGCCACCCGATGTTATCTGGTTATCTGTCCTAATTGGGGTTTCTAACGTGGTGCCCAAAGCAGCATGGGCAGTTGTTGTTTCACGCTTGGACCAACTGCAACCCCCGTTGGTCTAGCCTGGCTGACTGGCTGACTGGCTGATGCATCATTACTCGGCCCCCATCGAAACCGTCTCTCAAGTATCTTGAAGTTCCTCATAGGAATCATGCATTAGTTATAGTTATGTACATTGAAAATAAGATGTGTACAGCCTAACTAATCACACCTAATGTCAGATAGAATATGTGTGTCTCAGCTATGATTTTATGCTATGTATACACTTGTATGCAGTTAGTGGTGATGCTTTCAATGTTCAGCCCTATCATGTGGGCCTCAACCTTGAATCCCTTCCCTTAATGCAATACTTCGCTAGGCCGTTGAACCAGGTAAAACCTTAAACGGGACAACCCCTTATCACGATTGAGCTTGTAACTGGCTTATGTACCTTCCATTGAAGTGCATACCCTAGGTGTGTTCTATCTTATTTCTACATCTCAACAGTTGATATTATTTTCGAAGCTGAGGTTACTACTTTCTGATATTTTAGCCGTGATGTAGATATATATTTTCCCTTTAGTAATATGCAGATGTCAAGTTCAGGGCCCGATAAAAGGGCATATATTACGTGTATGTATGTATGTATGTATGTAAGCCTCGGCAACCCATGCATCTCCAACCCCGGTTAAGAAGTCAAGCTTACCATCTCATCTACCTACTTATATATAAAGTAAACCCGCAGAACCGGGTCCTTACCTTACTTAACACAACATCCCGAGACCTTATCCAAACGAACGGGTTACTGTTTTGCACTATACTCAATTAGACGAATATCCTCTTATTGGAACCGATATTCATTCCTAATCGCGACTCTTATAGTTTGTCTTAGTCTATCATCATTCTAACCCCAATTGAAGCCAAAATGGCAAAACCACCAGGAGATGAATCGAATCTTACCAATAAAGCAAGGAAAACTCATAGGATCCAGCGCATGAAAGACCTTGAACCGGGAATCGAGAGGGTTAAGGTTTACCTTGACGCTTATACAGAGTCTCAGAAGGATCCAGAGAAACATGTGAGCAATATTGTTTATGGAATTCTTTGAACGAAAAGGCTCGTGTAATATCGTCGCAAGCGCAAAGTGATGTTCAACTACCTTGCCAACACTGGACTATCTACTCATGTGTATATGTTTGGTAAAATCGCTGCAACATCACAACCTTATCATCAGCCCCTACTACTCACCTAGCCCCCTTTCCATTCGTTGATGAACACTGTCCATCCCCAGACATACTTTACCCCTATCTCTCCCCAAATTCCCGTTTCTCTCACCACTCACTCACTCACGTGCTCGCTCATCAATCACTCACCAATTTACTCGAAAGAGCCCATTCCCCCTTTTCATGTCATGTCATGCCATCCCTCCCATTTCATTCCATCTCATCCCATCTCACCTCCCACAACCCCCACATCCCCCACGTCCTCCACGCTCTCCACATCCCCCAACTAACAAGAAGAAAAACCCCCAGGACTGGACATCGGGCATCCTCCCACACCTAAGCATACACTCGCACTCATCCGCACCGCCGCACCCGCAGATAACCTTCCTCTTCACCGTGCAACCAGAGCACACCAACGGCCTAGGCAACCTGCACGGGGGGTGCACCGCCACCGTCTTCGACCTATGCACGTCGCTCCCGCTGGGTCTGGTGGCGCGCCCCGGGTTCTGGCTGTGGCTCGGCGTCAGCCGCACCCTCAACGTCACGTACCTGCGGCCCATCCCCGCCGGGTCCGTCGTCCGCGTCGAGTGCGAGCTGCAGCAGGTCGGCCGCAAGATGTGCACCGTTCGCGGCGTTATGCGCATGGCTGAGGGGGATGGGAAGGGTGGCCCTGGCCCCGCGTTGGCGGTCTGTGAGCATGGTAAGGTCAATACGGACCCGCCTGTTGAGAAGCTGTGATGGATGTGGAGTGTGGTGTTTGGCTGCTGTGTCGTGTGATGTAGGTTGAGGTAATTGGATATGGTGGTGCTGCTAGCGTTGATATGCGGGAGCTTCACTCTGTGCTCGTTCGTGTCGTTGTTCGAATGCTGGGTGATATTGAGATCATTGTATAACCTCAATCAATTTAGTTTAGAGTTAGTTTGAGGGGCCGATCACTTTATACCATCGTTATATTCTTTCAGACTATGTTAAAGGGGGATCTAGTTAGTGACCTACCTTTTCAACTGCCCCCATGTAGTCATCACTTACACATAGAGGCTGTACAGATCGGATCACATTATAGTTCGTTTCTTAGATTCCTAGGCAACACCACCTTAGGCCTCCTCGGTATATTGCACGTTAAGCACAGTTGAAAAAAATATCCAGTAGTAGGGAAATGTTGACCGAAGAGGAATGTTGTTGATAACGACAGAATGCGCCGAGGGCGTAACAATCAGGTGCGGGGTCTTTGGGAATGGCTAAATGGTTCGCGTTCTCGCCCTGCAGACGAGTAAGGCAACCACGGAAATCCAGCGTGTCCTCTGGGGTACTTTTCCTGTAGAATATGAAAACTGCACATTGTGGTGACGTCCTTCATGTACCACTCGTTTACACAGCTTGGACTGTGCATGATGCCAAGGGGCATACTACAAGCTAGGTTACTGGCTCCTAGTGCCTGACGATTGTTTCCGAGCTAGTAATGCGAGGCCTTTAGTATCTTGTGTTTGCATCATGCTTTAACATAGAGATAAGATTATCGTATTCCTAGTCCTCTTATAACTGCCGCAACTCATGCTACTCTGGAGAAAGGCTCACTAAAAACTTACAACCGAACAACGCTGATTTCGACTGCGAAGATGACTAGTTACTTCCGGCAAACTACGCTAATGATGACAGTCGAAGCTCATAGAGAAATATTATAGTCTAGAGTAAAGTTTCGAGATTATCTACGTCTATCTAGAATGATCTTATGGAGCCAATATGCCTACTAGGTAGACAAAATTTATCAGGTGTGGCTAGTGCCTCTATCCTGGATCTTATTTTTGGGCCATACTCATCGTTCGTTACACCGATGGACTCTGCAGCAATTATGGAAATGGAAAAATACGCGAAAGGAAGGATAAACTTATTTATAAATGCATCTATAAATAAAGTAGGGGCTCCAATGTACTTTAAGGCAACCAAGCTCCGGAAGCTGTTGTAACATAATAGGGGAATCCGGATTTGCGGATCAAGGGGTCTGCCTACTTCATCTAAACGCCGAAAATGGTATGAAATAATATCAGTGCTTAACTTTGTGTCGATGTTTTGTAACTTAATAACAAACAGTGTAAAATAGGAGATTAATTTTGTCAGGGTCAACCCAAACCTAAGTTCTCCAAGTGTCCTCTCTCAGAAGACGTAGGTATAATGACTTGCGTTTCTGATTTCAGCGCCAGATAAATGAAACGCAAATCGTATGAATACCGGAAATATGCTGGGGTAAATACAGCGAGCGGTTGACGCTCCCGAGGCCCTCCGCATGTCTTGATTTTTAAAGATCGTAGCTCCGTATCACGTGAGGGTGTCCCTCAGCCTGGCGGGACGGGAAAAGGTAAATGTATCGAGTAATTTGGTCCCCACCTGAGAAATACGGTTCGCATCCATCAAATTGAGGCTCTGCATTTGTTTTTAAGGCAACCCTGTGGGGTTAAGGTCATGGAGAGCCTCAATTTCTCAAGTAAGTACAACACACTCTGTGCCAGCCAGTCACTTTTCGCCATTTTGAGGTCCCAACGTCCAGTAGTTCGAACCGCCGTTCGAGAATGATCACTTTGGGCAAACCGCGTATACGTTTGGTTGGCTACTTGGACATACCGTATGCACTCGTGGAAGGGAACGGAATGCAGTAGGAATGCGAACTACACGCTAATTAGAATGTACCGTAGGCTTGTATTTTCACCTTGCATTTTGAGGATGGCATGGTTTCCAAAATGTAGTTTAAAGACGAGAAATCGTAGACTGAGAGGTTCGTATATGTCATGGTTCGGTGTGCTTTTTTCCTATATAAAGCCACCGGCCCCAACTGGGTTTGAAACTCTCATGATGCTGAACAGAACAGTTCCCCGTGACGACTTGGTCAAGCTACAGACTCGTAGAAAGATTAAGAAGCACGTGATACTACCGCAGCACAATACCAATCCCACACCATGACCACTTCTTCGAACATGTCAGTCCATCATGGGTGAGTCTCTTCATTTCTTCTGTCACTTGGGCTGGGACTCCTCCTCCTGGCTTTCTATGTTACACAGGCACTCTGCTTAAGAGTCATCGTCACTACTCACCCCCACGTAGCCCCTCGCCTACTGTCCCTCGAGTGCTACTGTGAATCTAACGTATTGTATGTGGTAGAGACACTCCTCCAAAAGAACCACATCGCTTGACATCCTCCTCCCGTACCAACAAAGCCTCCATGGCATCTCAACAAGTCAACGAATACATGATGACAATAAATGGCGGCGGTGATCCTGTTACCGCACTTGCGTATCGTCCTTTCACCCCTGAAGAGAGCAGGGCAGCACGCCACGCCGAAGTCAAGAGAGTTCTACACGAGAACCTCGAGAAGCTATCTGGTCGAGCTACATGAGGTGGTAACATCCTCGTAGCTCAATACTAGTGGTCCCTATTGGTTGAAAGTCGAGGGTCGAAGGTTACCTAACACCTCTGTTAGATTACCCCTGAGTGGTTGAAACGTTATTGAAGGACACCTACCACCATTAAAGCAGCATATCTGGCAAGAAGACGTCGTCATCAGTCCTTTATTGCATCGCATCACTATTACAGCATGTTTTCATATATCCTCACATCCCTCCCATGAGTTAGCTCTTCAGAAAAATAGATACTGCCGCTCAGCTGTCTCCTGTCCAATCAAAGGCCCTATTGATCGGCAAACATAACAAGCCGTTGTATTAGTCTCTTTAGTGCATTGGCACTAGACATATCACTGTATATGCTCGTCTTTCCCCTGAAATTAGTTCCCATGAATGAAGCACCTTAGCGGGTCGGAGACATCAATCCTAAAACATTATGACCACAACAATGAAAGGCAATTCCTATTTCTGCCTCGAGTCTAGTTCTGAGACCTGCGTCCACAACTTAGCTGGCCTACTCTCCGCTGATAGCTCCTGTGAGCCAGTCAACCTCGGTTCTAATCTCTTCCGGCGACGACGGAGCCATAAGTAGAAAACTGCAGCGATGATCAAGCTCGCGCCAATTGCAACGCCCACTCCGATTCCTATTCTTGTACTCTGTTGTAGACCACTCTGTGGTGCAGTAATAGGCATCAATGTTGTCGTGGAAGAAGGTTGATCTCTGGAGGATACAGACGACGCGATGATCTTAGTAGCGGAGGATGATATTGTAGGCTCGGATACGAAGTCCGTCGATCCCCATCGAATCTGTAGCCCATAGGCGTTGAAACCATACCGGCCACTATCTGTTATGGTTACGGGACTCAGCCCTGGGGTGCTGGTTGTGTATACAAATACGCCCGATACCGAACTTAGCATGGAACAAATATCGGTGGTGTACCAGGGGAAGCCGTCTTCGGTTTGACATCCATAACTCCTATCAAGAAAACCAGTATACACAAGTCAGCAAGTCGCTCAGGTCGAGTTGCTCCAAACGCAAATACATACTGAGGACAGCACGTGGCCCTAGTCTCGGTGACAGACCCAAGCGACAGAAGGCTCGAGCATGCGATTGTATATCCAGAAGGACAGACGGCCGGAGAGAAATAAACAGAAGAGTCAGGCGCCCATCCAGAAGGGAAGCATGCCGACGTGCTGGCTAGAGGCCCGAGATGGTCGAAGTACCAACCCTCGGTTTCAGTAGCGTTGATCCTGTAGATATCGACAATACAGAATGGGGACGGACTAAAAGTGGTCGTGAGTGCCGGCGGCAACGTAGTTGTCGGCAGCGTGGTAAAGTCAGGCGTAGATGTAGCCATTTGCGCTGGTTTGATGGATGGCGAGGCTAATTGATATGTAAGAAGCGTATAGTATTTTATGGAGACATTGGAGAATAAGAAGGAAAAGAAGGGGGACGAATTCCAACAGTTTTGTTTTTCCAGCGTAGGAATTTGACGGCCGGCTGCAAAGACCTAGACCCGGGACCGATAAGGCTGTAATACTACGGAGATAGATCCATATGGGATCTTCAAACAGCCCCTGTGTGACCTTGAATGTTACCGTCGCAATTTAAGAGTGGCAGGATCGCAAAGCTTGGGATTTGGTTTGATAGGCTTCCGACGCACACAATTAACTCCGTGTTGTGGTACATTTCAACTAAGGGCCCTTTAATTCAAGTTATTAAGATGAAAGTGGCTGACATAGCTGCTGATGGGTAGCATCAGTATTAGTATTCATACCGATCCTTCAAATTTAGACCCCAAAGATGCAACTTATAGATAAGAAAATGCAGAGATAGGGGCGCCTTGTTTCAATCGACCCCTCCCCACTTCTTATGACCTGTAGGAATCCAGGGGCTAATATAACTGGTGGGATGCGTTACATAGGTACATGATAGCCAGCCAATAATCAGCAAGGTTGAATCCCGCAGTTTGAGGATCTCTCATTATGAAAAGGGGGTAATCCCAATAACATCCAAAGCCACTAAAAGCCACTAGGGCCTAAACCTGTAGCTATTCATGATGGAACCCGCAGGAGATAGACTGGGTACTACATGAAAAGTAAGATATGAATATTGATGCGAGTGTCGAGGTTGAACTAGACTTTTAGTCCTAGAAAGGGAAGGGTGCTTCATAAGGAAATACAGCAATTGAGATATAGAGCATAGCCACGCCTATGCTATATTGCTGTAGTCAGGAGCCCCTGGTTTTAGCGAGATTTGTAGGCAATTATATGCAACAGGGACAGCTTATTTCCGAATTATACATAAAGACCTTCTTAGCTTACACTCAGTAAATCGAGACCAACTTAGATAATAATCGCCCTTTTCTATATGCTAGGTCTAGCTTGCCTCTATCCGGCTGAACGGTATATTATACGTAGGGATAGTTTGCGGCGACTCATAAATCGTGGTTGCTATCTTGCACTTGGGTGCTTCGGAGCAGTATCTTGCTTGCAACATGAGAGAATGAAATGTGAAAACAAGGCCCCAAACGCTAAACCAAGAGCAGTCAACTATGTCATAAAAATATTATCAAGGGTATGCTCAAAAGAATGCCTTGGTACATAAATCCGAACCATTGTGCCTTATCTAAAGACGCCATTGAACCCCCCTAATTTCAAGCTTGGCTTGTAAAGACACGGTTGCTTAAAGCTTCCGAACTTTTGACCCTGACTTCCAACGACTGTAGATATTCGTTTAAGCTGACGAAACATGCCTCAATTCATTAAGACGGGTTATTATTTGACGGCTCTATCATTCTTGGATAGTACGTACCCCACCACCGGTCAGTTCTTGGGTATGACCAGATCCTAACTGAACGTTGAGAAGAAAGTAGTAACGCCTCCATCCCCAAACTCCGCATTACCATAGCGAGAGTAGCTTTCTCCCACGAAATGTGTAATAATTCCGATCTACTCAGAGGATTGTAACATCCTATTTGGCCAGTCCAGCCAGTCCGCCCAGTAGCCTCCGAGGTAATTTGAAATAGACTGGATAAGGAACTTGCCTGAGCCGCCTACGACCCAGTAGTCCTTAGCACGGTGCAACAAGACAGCATATTATGCGAGGATGACAAGAGCCTCTGGACATCGTTGATCCAGTAGACAAGCATACTCTTCGAGCACACGCACAGGCCAGATCTGGACAGCAATAAAGCGCTGACCATCACGAGGATCAGAAGACTGTGAATCGTTGAACAGATACTGCAGAACGCTGATAGCATGGCGAAAAACCTCAACTGAAGAACGGCGTAGGTCGCTCTTATCCAGCCGCGCAATCAGAGAGTCAAGCAGGGTTCCGGAAGTACTCGTAGAGACCTCATCCGTGTGCATCAACTCTGAGGGAACCCGGATTTGGAGCTGGAGCTGTTCCTGTACCTTGAGCCAGGAGCGACTAGCAATTACGCGAATCCCGAGGTTCAGGCCCAGACACCGAGTGAACTTAGTAAGAACCGTCGAGAGGTCCTCTCGCGACGAGAGTGTATCGAAGAGGACGTGTTGTCCGAGAAGCGTCGAGAAAGTAAAAGTCGGTATCCAGTCGTCGTCGTCGGGTACATTCGCCACGGCTGAATTGAACTGACTTGACGCCCGCGTCTGCAACCGCTTTGCTTCGGAGGCGAAGAAAGACTGACGGTCTCCGGGGAGCGTGCTCTTGTGAGCAGCGGAAAACGCAAGGAGCTCATCCATGAGGTAGGGTGTGGTAACGGCATCCCTGATAGCCAGTTCTATCATGCGTTGCAGTTCCGGTTGAACAGACCACAGAATCTCACCTAGACACACCCTGAAATGTTGGAGCAGCTCAAAGTGCACTAAGCTGTAACGGTCATCAAGATGATTTTCCTGGGGATTCTGAATATCAGAGGAACTTGAAGTGCTGCTATGCTGTGGCTCGGAAGCTTGTTCTTCTTGTTCTTCTTCTGGCTGGGAGTTTAGGTCTCGACTGGCGTGTTGATCAGCAGTGGATGAGGAAGGGGAAGGGGAAGGCCAAGGTGTGCCTGTGTCAAGGTATAAGCATTGCCGTCGAACTTTTGAACATTGGACGCATATCGGGCGTGCTTCGTCGCATTTGATCCGGCGACGCTTGCATTCCTTGCAGCCAAATCTAGATTTGGTATGGGCTTTCCACATGGACGTGAAGATGAAATGTCTGTTGATAATAATTAGGTAGATCATATCATGTATAGAATGAGGTCGGAAGAATTGGAGGCGACTTAGGCATTGGATCCAGACTAAGCCACTACCCCTGACTCGGGCTTTTAGCGCTTTTAGCTCCAATACCCCCTGTGCCTATAATAATAACGGACCCGCTAAATTTCGGAATAAGGCAACCTTAGCTCCCTATAGTCAGCACATACATGTATGTAGACAAGAGATCACTGCCTGCCGTAGCAGACCAAAACGGTAGAGTTAGATAAGACATATACAGCTCGGATTCCTTAACACATAACCATACATCTTTTAAACATCATCATTCTACCTCCCATCATTGCAATTTACATCAAATTTCGAATATATTTGTATAAAGGTATTGAGAATGCTGTACAGCTTGTAGCTATTCATTTAATTCTTACTCGATATCGTTAAAATACATTGTATTATCCTCAGACCAGCTGACCCTGTATCTTTAGATACGGAAACATCAAAAACCTAGTTATCACATCATTTAATTCATCATAAACCTCTAGCACCTTTAGATATCCCTAATCTTTACCTCTTAGTCTCATATTTATTTCAATCCTTCTTCCAACCTACCATCGCTAGGGTTTTTAACCAGATCATTCATGGACGTCACCGAGGTCAGCCTATTATCTGGTGCCCTGAACGTCGATGGGAACCAAATCCAGAAAATAACCGTGACTGCCAGCATGGGCAACGAGTCGAAAATATACATTGGCCACTCGTGCGTTAGTAGGTATCCGTCGGTGCCCATGGTGAACTCGATCAGCCGAAAAATAGACCGGCCCATGATCAAAGCACTGACACCACAGAGCATCCGCAACGCCTGTTCCCACCCGATCTCGGTAGGAATGACTCCCATACACGGACTTCGACGCATCTTGACGTGGAACATCCAGGCCGTGGCCCAAAAGAGTCCGAAGAAGGCAATCTGAAGGACTAGACCGGCGATCAGGATGCCTTGTGCCAGCTTCGCAAACTGGCTAACTACCATCAGTCCCGCGGCGCCGCCTTGAACGGCCAAGGCCAGGATATCCCCCGACACAAATAATATAGTAAGCCGCTTCGGACTAACAAGGGAATATTTCTCGCCGTTCACGCTGCGGATGATCCTCCCTAGCGTCATGTATATAGAGGCAGCAAATAGCACCGGGGCGAGGAGGATGTAATTCTGCTGTATAACGAAGGGCATCAGCCGCCCCGTCTGGTCGTGAGCAGACGCTCGTGATGCGTAGCCTATGAACTCCACTGTAAATACAGAACATGGTTAGTTGATCCGGTGAAGGAGCTAAGAGTGCAGTGAATATCACATACTGAAACCTCCGATAGCGAAGGGAATGCAGAACCAGGCCCGCGTTTTCCAGATCCTCCAGCAGTAGGCGATCGTGACGACCACAAATAATAGACAGAAAATAACAGCTGCCGCTTTCGAAGGCAGATATTTCCACAGGTAATATCCGCCCTTATAGGGTTCTAGCTTAGCCATTGAGCTGAGGTCGAGAGATTGGCTATATGCGACTGGGAATGGGTTTATGTTGAGCTCTTTTGAAGGCGTCGAGGTACGATGATCTGATCTGATGTTTGTTAAAGGTATAATTTTGTCATGAGAAAGAAATTGGACCCCATTTCAAAGCTGCTGTGAGTGGCAGATCGGGATTATTTTAAAGCACATCAATGCTCTCCATATTGCAAGTAAGTAATTTTGATCTTGCACTTGAGATACACCAGTAGCTAGTCAGTCTAGTCTTGCTTTAACTTGTCTGAATAGTCTTGCTACATACGCGTAAACCGAGGCTTACGATTGGTCGGGCTGTTCTTAAGTCGTCCGGATTCTTGTTAATACGATTGGACGACAATAAGTTGGCCAATCAATATCCCTTCAGTACGGGATTCGAGGCAAAGTGGGTGCATCTTATACTAGCTAGGGCTGAGCGGGTGTAGTGGAGATCCCGTTGCACAGCCCGGCTCGGGAATCTGGCCGTCCTTGTGCAGCGTATAGACTTGTATCTAATTGGATAACCCCTGGATATTTCTGAATGACACCAATAGCATTCATCCGTATACGACAATACTATAAAATCTCTTACCATGGGATCGTCTTCAAAGCAATCTACCTACGATTGTGACTCGCGACCAGGAGTCCATTTCAGGGGCTAGTTATGCGAACCGACTCGGCGGATATCTAATATCTAATTAGGTGTCTAATTAAGGGCTGTGGACGAATGCATAGATATGTTCTGTCAAAATTACTATGGCCAAGCACGAGATGCTTATATAAAGTGCTGCAATATTCCAGAATAGGAATATGGTTCTTCACTTCTGTCTACTGTCCTTTACTTTCTCCTACATGATTAGGTACCTAATCATGTCCGTCACACTACCCCAATCCTGTGTACCGGCAACCTTCAACAGCCTCTCTCTCTTTGGGGCTGAGGTCACCTCCCTCGAGGCCTCTTTAGTGACTAACTACAACGCTTCGGTTCATTTGGCATACAGATTTACCCAACCTTCCATCCAGGTTCAAAACGCCACATTCTGTAATGTAACCGTCTCATATACTCATCCGGGGACAGACGACAATGTCAACGTAGAAGCATGGCTACCGGTTGGCAATTGGAACGGCCGATTCCAAGCCGTCGGCGGCGGGGGCTGGGTTGCGGGCCGCTCCGCCTTCGTCTACACTTCCATGGCCGGTGCCATCGACGAGGGATATGCAACGATCACTACCGATGCGGGGCTTGGATCGACCATGGAGCCAAGCACTTGGGCCTTGCTTAGCCCTGGTAACGTAAACTTGCATCTTTTGCAAGATCTCGGGTCTACGTCTTTAAATGACGAGGTAAGTGCTAGTGGCTATCATGTTTATTCGATTCTATCTGGATAAGATTAAATGCTCATACAGTACACAGGCGATAATCGGGAAAGACCTCATTAAAAGCTTCTATGGCGAAGGCCCCAGCTTCTCGTACTGGAATGGCTGCTCCCAAGGTGGTCGCCAGGGCCTCATGCTTGCCCAGCGTTATCCTACGGCATATGATGGGCTCGTACCCATACATGTGTGAGACGGACGAGATCACTAAAGCCGCCATCACAGCCTGCGATGGGCTAGATGGAGTGGTTGATGGGGTAATCGCTGCAGTCGATGCTTGTTTAGCAACATTTGACCCCTTCCAAATGGTGGGGGAAACCATCAACTGCTCCCAAGTAGAGCGCGAGCTTGAGATTAGCAGCGCTGCCGCCGCTGTGGTGAACGCGACCTGGTATGGCCCGGAATCGACCGAAGGCAAACAGTTATGGTACGGCCTCAACCCGGGGTCAGACCTGATCCACAATGGCCCTGCCGCCGCGGGACAACCGGGCCTCGTAGCAACCAACTGTACCAGTGGTGTTTGCGTCGGAGCTCCCAACTACCTCGCTACATCGTGGATACAGTATTTCTTAGCCAAGGACCCAGAATTTGACATTTCGAACATCACCCACGCAGAATTCGATCGCCTAGCCCATATTAGCCGGCAGCAGTACAACTCCGCCATCGGCACGGATGACCCCGACCTTTCTGAATTCCGCAATGCCAGAGGCAAGATGCTCGCATTTCACGGACTTGTAAGAGTTAATTGTCATTGCAATTGGCTGGACTTCCGGTTTTCTTTTTCTCTTTTTTCTCTTGCTCTTCGGTGCGAAAACTTCTGACTAACTCAACTATTACCTATTTAGGCCGACAGCATCATCCCCACAAAGGGTACTGAGCAGTACTACAACGAGGTCGCGACTATGATACCCGATGTTCACGATTTCTTTCGCTACTTCGAAGTCCCAGGCTTGGGCCACTGCTATGGTGGCTCGGGCGAGCCGCCGACTTCCCTCTTCGCACAGCTGCGCGCCTGGGTTGAGAACGGAACGGCCCCAGAGACTACGACCTCCTCAGTACAGATCTTGGATGGGACAATGGAGGATCATCTCTTATGCCCATATCCACAGATAGCTGATTTTGATCAGACTTGCGGGGACACGGGGGCGATGGAATGCTGGTCTTGTGCTGAGCAGGAGTGTGTTTGAACTCGGTGGAATCTCACTCGAAAGCGAATAAACCTAATATTATATAGATAGGTAATTTAATACATTAACATACTAGTTGGAAGACTTCTAGCAAGACTCTCGGAATATGTATGGGAGTGTGTAGATAATTCTTCACTAATATGAAATTCGCAATATTATTCCGGATGCCTGACGTACCTGAGAGATGCGGCCATGACTAAGTATATAAGTACATATGATAAGTGCGCACATGGAATGGATTAATACTGGTATGCAAGCTGTATGTACCTTCCGTAGTGGATTGAAGCCTTTACTTGATACATGTACATACACCAGGTAAGTACTATGGAGTTTTCATTAATACCTACACACACGCAGTGCATGCCTGGACTTGCCAGCTTTTCATTTCTACTTCAAGACATAATTTTCTTTCCCTGTGCACTTCTTTACCTACTGTCATCTTCCATATTCTCTACTCCCTATTGTTTTGCCTTGAGATCGCGTCCCATTGCCCATCCTACTGTACATCGTGGTGCATCTTCACCACACCAGTCATCCTCTGGTAAGTTTATTTTATTCTATATTTTGACCCAAAGTTACCACTCTAATTCCTAGAGTTTTGTTTTGTTTCATCCTTTGCTCCATCTCCGAGTTTTCGCTGATAGTGTTTCTACCCCAAGTCTTCTAGTCGCCTTTCATCGTATCGCCATCAAAACGATGGGAAGGTATGCGTACAAGTTGGAGCCAAAGGCCTTCCCAAACACAACATTCAATTATGGCGGAAATGGCGAAGTTTCACCCCTCGAACGCTCGAGACGCATCACGGGTATGAAGAATAGATGGGAAACAGTCGATATTCCCCGGATGGATAAGATATTTCCCGAAGAACAATGGCAGAGGTACAGAAAGCTGTGTCATGCTGACCAGATTGTGGTCCAAGATGCCACGGATCCCAAGGATTGGATGCGACGCCTCATCAACGAACATCCTCCGTCCCCGGAACTTTCTTTAGTTGATATCCTACAAGAAGCCACCAAGGTTCAGCCGATGAGAGTGGCTTATGATACTAGACTATGGAAAGACGTTATGGCCAGCCTGAGGAACATTATTAATGAAGGGCACAATCTTAACTGGGCGGATAATGCCATAACATATCAGACTCTTCATCCTTTGGAGACCTTTGAGATGCTACGTATCAACGGGAATACACCCTCGGGATTTGGAAAATGGCCTGTGACCTTGGTAGATCGACTGCAACAGGCAGGAGCGGCTTGGGTATGCGTTCCTGCCAAAGACAGAATTATACCTCTTTATTGGAAACATTACTGCGACACCCACATGATCCAATATAAGGAAGCCATTTCTAGTCCTAGCCCAAAGAAAACACTGCCATCATCCAGTAGAACGAGCAAAGTCACGCCAGCGGCTCTACCTTCTAAACCGCCAGCAAGTTTGGCTTCCCGAGCCTCTCCCCCCGACATTGACCCCGTCACACAATACCTGTTACAGAGGAAAGACGAGGTGAATTCTGAGTTGAACGTTTTAAATGACCCTTGGCGCCAGAAGAGAGGGGAGTTCAGAGGTTTTGAGGCAAAGGATAACGATGCGAACACTCTTGAAAACCTCAAGGAGAATGTTGCTCTCTTGGTGAAAACGGTGGACAAGAAATTTAAACATGACACGTCAATGCTCAAGAACCTGTGTGAAGCTACCAAGCTCGACACCCTGCTGGACCGGTCTTTTGCGTCTAAGGTCGAAACGATCGTGGCTGAGATACAAGGTGAGCCGGTCACCAAGGAAGACCTTCTAGGTATGGTCAAGAGCGAAGAGATAAGTAGGCATGTAAACGCTGTTCTAGGCGACCATCATGGCGATAGCCAGACACTTTTCGGCGAGATGCACCAAGTGGTCTGCACCGTTAGAGATACTATCGATCAACAGAATATCACGATCAACGACCTTCGAGATACTATCCACGAACAGACGACGACGATCAACGACCTCAATGACAAGTTGAATTTACAAACAATAAAGTTTGAGAGCATCCAGGCTGAGGTTAAGGCGGCTTTAGAGGGTCTTAAGCCAACCAGTCGTGACTCTCAGAAGCCCATAATTCCCCAAACCGACACGCACTCTCGACCCCCTTCTAGGCCATATGGTTCTAGCCAACACTTCAATGTTGCATCGCCATCTCACGATGCATCAACTTCGTTCTACGGAGAGAGCCAAGACTTGCTTGACCCTGTCTCTAACATTTCAGATTCTGCTTTACCCGACAACTCAGAGCAGGGATCTGGGATGTTGAAGCATAGTCTGGAGACATCAGAGCCACCCGTGAAAAAGCGGCGAAGACTAGTATCAAGACGTCAGTACAAATCTGGTGATGATTCAAGAACGGCATCAAAGGATGATAGCTCGCC